>OY728145.1:1878956172-1880206172 GCA_963277665.1 Viscum album
CATTTTTAAAATTATAAATTTCATGCAAATATATAATCTCATTGGTTAACATTGAATATAATTCAATATTTTATGTTTTGGAGAGGGGACATCATTTTCGGGAATGTATTTAGGATTTTCATTTGTGTATTTTTTTGTGTATTTTCTATTAAGTTTTTCATTAAAAATTTCAAATAAAAGCATATAAAAAACAATAAATAATAAATAAAAAATATATAATGTAACATTACCATGTGTAATATATGGAAAATTTAGTTTTCTCAAAATTCATTGGTGTAATGATAAGCATGAGTAAGATTTTATCATCAAGGGTTGATTTTTATAAAAAAAAATCATCGATGATATGATTGGTTGTGTCAATATAAATCTGTTTATATTTTGAAATCATTATTTGTGATATTTTTCATGTAAAATTGAGTCATTAATTTCTCCACATAAATTTTAACTCAATCCTTACTTGTGAAATTTTTCCTACTCAATTGAAGGTATAGTCAAGTTAGTGTAACACCCCAAGAATTCATAATGTGTTATTTCTTCAAAATAATTCAATAACTTGCACTACACTCAACACCGAGTTCACTTGCAAAATTACTTACCAAAAATCCATTCAAAAGAGGTTATGAATAGTATTAAATAAATTTTAAACTTTATATAATCCTTATAATTTTTCCATATTATGAGTATCTTAGACATAATGCAAGAACAAATTCATTTTCAGTATTGCACTTTTATCAACTTTTAATAGTGAACCCTTTTTAAATACAATATTTTAAACTTTTTGACTAAATTGGGACATCAAAAATTTAAAATGAAACATCCCAAGCTTCCACGGTACATTTTCTTTGAATAATACAGTAGCGTGTGTTGTACGCAACCTTGAGTTTTAACACACACCACAACCAATCAAACTAGCCGTTATGAATAGTAATACCTAATTTTTGAAATTATATATATTTTATATTTCAAAATGGACTTCATTTTTGGATTCGGAATATCGAATTTAGCCTAAGGTGAAATTTTGGTACATTTCGGATAACTTTCATATTTTGATGAATAGTGAAAATTACTAAATTTTAATTAAAAACAACTTTTTTAATCAAAATAATTAATAGTGATAAATTATGAATTTGAGTGGTTTTAAAGTATATTTAGAATATATTTTTACCATTTAATATAATTTTGGTCATTGGACATAATTTTACAATTAAACCGAACATAAACAAGTGTCAATCTTTTGATAGTTATTATCTCTTAAAAACACGCTTTTTGTTTTGATAGTGGGAATTAATTTTAAAATAATTTCTGCCACTTATGTGTTTTGAATTTAGAAAAATGGATTCCATATTTGGAATCAGGATGTTCAAATTGTGTAAATAGGTAACTTTTATTTTTAGACATTTTGAATAATTACTGCGGTAAATATTTTATTTACCATGGTTAAGGGTAAATCCGGTAAATAAGGGTTAAAAAATAATATTATAATAATACTAAATTACCCTAAATCGTGTCTTAACCCAATTGGTTGATACATGGTCGACCATGGTCATCATTGGGTCGATTTTGGGACCCCATGGATCCACTTGTATGTGATAATGACACTTTATTTTAATTAAGTTAAAATGAATACAAAAAGGACACGAGCATATATCTTTTTGCAAAACAATTTTTTCCATAGGGTTATATATGTTGGAGTTTAGATTATAAATATTCATTAGAAAGATAAATAGATTTCCTACATAATTATATTTTATTTATTATTTTTAGACATTAAATAATTTATTTTATTTATGACACAATGATGATGCTGTAATTACTATAATAGTGAAAAATTAAAATAATTGATATTATAAATACCCAAATAAATATAATATGAAACTTTTAATGAATTAAACTAATTTTATAGGATAATATGATATATTAGGATTGATTTAATTGACTTTTTTCGAAGTAATCAATCTGTTATGAGTTTCACAAAAATCAACTATTGAATAGTGTCAAAATTGACATAAAAGAGTTCTTAAAACAAATATTATATTATTAATTGATATTAAATTCCTAAAAATCTAAGGTTCGGCCAAGAGACTTATATCATGATCGGTTCATCATTAATGGACCACTTGGGGGTCTCTTGGATGTATATAGTAAGTTTATTAACCATATTATATAAAAATACAAAGAGACATTGTAAAAGTGAAACTAATTAACTTAGAGTTAATACATAAATATAAGGTTAATATAAGTACCCAAACCTGTCTAAATTATATTGGTTGAGTGGTTTTTGACCTATCCCCACCTTAACCTTTGAATAATCAACTTTGGAGCCATTAGAAACCGAATATGAATTTATTATAAATTAATATTTTTAGCTTTTCCAAAGGTGCCCCTCACCCCTCTTATAAAAGGGCACTCCTCCTTCTCATTTCTTCACACCTTCAAAGCCTTTTGGTTCGGCAAAACTCTGCCCAAATACTCTCCCAACATCCCCCACTACAACCTAGAGGCCTTAGTTTGATCAGAAAGCCAACCTAAGGAGCCCTTTTGATCAAATCAAAAGGAAGAACCCGAAGAAGAGGTAATGTTTTCACCACCCCTTTTCAAGTTCCTTTCTTCTTCCACTTATTCTTTCTTTGTTATTACCATTATAAAATAATAAATCCAGTATCTTACATATACTATGATGTTATTATAAATATGGTACAACCATATTCAGTATTCTATCCACCCTTTGAATAACATGTCACCATACGTGCGTACGTACGGCTTACCGTCTCCACGTCGTGGTGCAATTGTTATTCAATATATTATTATTTGGATGGGTATAATAATGATGTGTAACTCATGTAAATAATAAATATAACATGTTAATGATTCTGTATATATGATATACCATCCATTTATATATTATTTTAATATCAAAAGAATGATATTGTCGCTCGTGCGTACGTACGGACTACCGTCTCCACGAACGCGATGAGATTCATTCTCCATCGTATCCATTCAAGTATAATTATCATTTGATGATTTAAAAATGATGTTTAAGGACTTGATATAAATCGGGATATGAATAATATACAACCTATCCTTTACAAACATGTCTTATATAACAAAACATATAAAAGAAAACGAGTACGTTAACACCCGAAACTACGATAATTCTAAGATATTATTAACAAATCAATGTTAAAAGATCATATATGATATCATATATATATATATATATATGATTATTGTATAATTTAATAACAATTATTTCACCATTATACAGGAGGTTAACCTACCCCATCCAAGGAAAAGTACAAGGTAAGGGGTTTTCATCTCACTCCTTATTCCTGTGAGATTCATGCCATATTGCCACCATTACCTTTTGTGTGGTGTATGTACTGCCCATAATTACATTCTTTGTGTAATACTCTTTAATTTATGTGTATTTACATATTCATTTAATGATACCTCTTTCATGGGTTGTATGTTTCATAAGTTACCAAATTGGTAAGGGTTTATTTCGCAATCTCTTCATTATCCGAGGTTGTTTATATGTAATAATCTACTGGGATGTCTTTATCATCCACATCCATGTTTCTTCAAAATGTATTTCAAAACATTTTTACAATTTACAAGAATATGGGTTAAAGTCATTTATACCCTTGTTTGACTTTTTATAAGTGGTTTATAAAGGAATCTTGCCGTTGTTTTTCAAACAAGGTGCTTTTTAACCATTTCGACAGAATTAAGGTATGAATGTTTTTTTAACTTATATGGTGGGTGCGGTTATTTTCCGCCGTTATAAAATCGTCGATGCTTCCCTTACAAGCATATAAGAATATTTTCAAATTGAATGTATTATTTTATAATTATGTTACTTTTAAAATGATTTTTAAAAAAAAGTGATATTTCTCCAAAATAGTTTGATTTCATCTATGTCAACATCTTTTGATGGATTTTAAGCTTATTTGAAGTTGATTTATTATGATACAAAACATCCATATTTTATTGAAGGTTTTGTGATATTTTTCACAGTGGATACGTTATTCTTATGTCACTCATGGTTTTTGTTTAAAGTATTGACATTTCATATGTTATTTTTAATCCAAATGTTTATGTTATATTTCAACCTTTCATTCAGATGAATGTGTTAGACAAGTATGTTCTGGGTTGGGGACTGGTAAAAGTAAGCCCTCCGGTTTGGTCTCCGGTTATTAGAGGAACTCCAGTTTGGTCTCTGGTTATTAGAGGAACTCCGGTTTGGTCTCCGGTTATTAGAGGAACTCCGGGTTGGTGTCCGGTTATTAGAGGCACTCCGGGTTGGTGTCCGGTTATTAGAGGCACTCTGGGTTGGGTTCCGGTTACAGTTATCCCCAAGGTCTTGGGATGAGGCCTTGACAAAGAAATTAAAGTTCAGCATTATGCATTCCATCATTATGAAAGTGGTTATTGATTTTGCATGTGATTATTCGATTAGTAGAATAACCATGTGAATAAGTAAATGGCATTATTTCATTTTATTTATGCCATACTATGTTAAATGTTCAAGTTTAAAAGGATTTTGTTTTAGTTATACATTGCCTTAAATGTTTATTCTTATTTATGAAAGTTTCTGCTATATTGTTATCCTTACTGGGCATTTGAGCTCACCCCTTTTCTAAGTTTTATTCTTCCCAGGAAGTGAAGAAGTAAATTATGAATGACCTGCAGGGATGTTATGTGGGGATATGAGTGTGGATTATGGAGACATTATGTTTTTGTAGTAGTTTTTCATCTTATGATGTAATGTAAAACTTATGAATATATCTAGTGTTTCCAAGGCTACTAAACCAATCGGTCTTTCGAGATTTTATCTTTCTTGTGATCATGCCAATGTTATGTAATAATGCACCGACTCTGGGTAACTAGGGTCGGGGCGTTACAGTTAGGTAGAAATTTAATTGGTTGATCCATAAGTTCATTTCTCTTCTAATTGGTCACATTACTGTACCGAATTGACCTATGTGTGTGTACCAATTATCCGACTATTTTATACCATCAAAAAACAAAAAAGAAACATACAAAAAAATAGAAATATGGGTTTCGTATTAAGCAAGTCAAAAACCACTCATCATTGACCTTTGATCTTATTATAACTATTAAAATTAGTGTTGTAATGAGATCAAACATGGGTTGAGATATGAGTGTGAGATTTGATCAAAATAAAATTTAAAAAATATAACAATAAATTACAAGAGTGATGAAATATACAACATATGGGGATATCTTGGTTAAGAGCTTAAGGTTTGACTTTTGAGAATTCTTAAGTGAGAGGGTTGTAAAATTCAATTAAAAATAAATTTAGATAGTGTTTGCTGAATTAAACTGTGTAAGAATAATTGTTTTAATTGATTTGAATATACTAAATAAAGGGTCTAGATATGAACTTGGAATGGTTGGCACAGATGTGGGGAATTAGTGGCATGGTAGACCCTTGAGTTGTTTTTTATATGATTTGTTTTATGAATCTCACTGGATTTTGTTTTGAAACAATTATTTATAAAATGAATTTAAAATTTATTGATATTTAATTTTTATGTGATTCTTACATTGCACATCTTTCCATTGGGGATTAAGAAATATGATCATGCATATCTAGTCACAATTTTTTCAAATACACGATATGTGGTTTTTCCCAGGAGTGAAAAAGGGTAAGTGTGGGGGAGTTGATAAAACCCAATTTTTTTGAATATTTTAATTATAATAAATTATAAAATTTATTCACATTTCGTAAAATATTATTATTTATAAAATATTTTGGATCAGATCATTCTTTTGAAAATTTGATGAAAATTCCAGCTTTACCATTTAAAAATTCACTGTACTATTTCGAACCTAAATAATGTTATTTTAATTATTTTAATTTAATATTTTTTTTAAATGTGTTCTTAAATTAATTGGGTATGACTTCTATTTGGGACATCTGAGCTAAATTTTTCATTTGTTTGGAGCAAATGGACCATGAAGTCAAAGTCAGGCTGGACTCGCCAAACTGAACATCAATACTATATTTGGTCCATAACATCTACATCCATGCTTTCAATGTGCCAAACTATTGAAACAATATGGATAAAAACATTTCACACAAATAATCCTTCTATAATGACAGTTGGGTCATGCATTGTTAATGTCAAACAAGTTGTGAAACATGGAATAAAATATTTGTCCAAATTTTCCCATTCACACTTGAAAACACTTGAAACCTAGCCTCCCCTACCCTCTATAAATTTGTATTTTTCTCATTTGGAGGGGTTTTTGTGTGAATTTGTAGATTTAAGGAAGATTATAATTGGTTTCACTCCATTTATCTAGGTATTTAAAGAAGGAGAGCTCTTGAAGCAAGGATCCCTTCATTGAAGCCTTCTTCTTCTTCTTCACTTCGTAATATTGTTGTGATTTCAATAAACTATTAGTTTTTATTCCATTTCTTATATTATTTCCAATTTTCATATTCTATTAATCTTTTTATTTGGGATGGAATTTAATAGTAGAAACAATATTTGTTTTTACTCTTTCTAAACACTTGCGAATGCAAAATTATTCTATGATGACTACACTGCCCATGAAAGAGTAGTTTTTTAGTAATCAATCAACCTCTTTACTTCTTCATTAATTTATTCTGAATCAATGAGATACTATAAATCACATAAAATGATTTATGAATTGAGTTTTTAATTTATTTTAAACAAATAAAGAAATTTAATGATTTATGAAAAAACACACGAGGTCGAGTAATGTGTGAATTTTGACAGCGTGAGCATAATCGGTGAAACAAAAGAACACATGATAAACTTATAGAGTTCAAATATAATCTCTACAATCAATTGATAATTTTTTTCTACGATGGATATGTTTCCAAATTTACCACCTTCCATAATCATGACTTAGAATGTCAATCAAAGAAGGGTGCTAGGATTTCATGTTCTGAAGCTAGCATCAAGTTCAATTCATTTCATAATTGTGGTTATGATAACTCTCATAGGGTTTGATGGTTAAAAAAATAAGGGATACTAATTAATTGGATGTTAATTTAAATGATAATTATTAATAGGTAAGTAAATATGTAGAGTTAGATCGATTACACCTTTTAAAATATTTTCTATAAAAACATCTTATCGTTGTGTTTTATTAATCAAATTTCATTTCAAAAAAATACAATCCTATTCTTGGATAATTATTATTCTCATTTTATAAACAATTAACAACCCCCCATACTTATAATTTTTTTATTTTATTTTATTTTATTTTCAAAATATCTTTAATATGTTGTTTTAAATTACTTCCTCCTTTGATAGTTGTCCTTGGTCAGCCACTCTACAACACCTAAATTACTTGAAACCTAGTATTATTTTAGAGAGACCATGACAACAACATTTAATATACCTTAGTAAAAGCACATATTTATGTCAAAATAGACTAGAGACGTATTTAAAAGGACCCAATTAGTCTCATGTCTACATTGTAGTCAGGGCTCACCAAGTTAGAGTGATGCATGCATTAGGAGAGGATTATAGCCCTATCAAAAAAGATGGGGGTATACTGCAAAGGATTAAAATCAGACTCATATCCCCATTCTGACTGATTCTCACCAAGTGAGAATGAAACATGCTTCGGTATAGGATCATATTCATGTTAGTGAATCTACTTGTTATATTCCATTAGATAAAAAAATATAGGCTCATGTCCCTCATTCTACTGATAAATAATCACATCAATGTCCTTATGATGCTATAAAAGAGGAGGATTATATCCCATATTTCAGTCCAATGGTCCATAATCATATTCCAATGAGGAATAAATACATGTAACAACCTCATATTACCATTCTAATTGGGTCTCACCAATTGAGAGTGACATATGCCTCGAGCAAGGCTCATATCCCATCGAAAAAGATCAGTGACATATTCCAATGGCTCAAGATCATGATCAAATATTAGTTCTAACTAAGGATCACCAAGTAATAGAAGTACATAACTCAAGACATGCACATATTCCTACAAATAATGAATAATATTGTTGTTATATTCCAATAGATCCTTAGTAGTGGGCTCATATTCCCCTAGCATCAGACATTTATCATTATATTTTATAATCTATCATACATAAGGCTCATATCCCTATACAGCTCTAAATGGCAGGTCGATATATTCTTTCCATGACATAGATGAAGGTTCATATCCCTAATTGTCTCAATTCTAGTATCCTTGAAGTTATTTTAGATGCATTCTCAACAACCCAAGGGTTTGTTTACTCATCAACTAATGTTGAACAAAATCATTACCATGATATTCCTCATCATGGTAATGTAGAGATGAATTTTAGAGACTCTAGTCATGAAATTTTTCATGATCATCCTCCTCATGGTGATATCTCTCATAGATGATGATGTCTTTCCCTTACCCAGAAACCCTTGTATATATTGGTGCTCAATATCAGATTCCTTAATATAGAGAGGTTCTCATAACACTAGGATCAACTGTATATAGTTCCTCATAAACTACAAAAAACACTCCAATCCAGTCAGTAGGTGAGCCTAAAAAACACCTTCTATGGTATGGACCGGTGGAGGTTTGTAATTTTGATGAAGAGGAAACCAAAATTCACATATGGATAGAGTTAACCAGAAACAACCTTTCACACCATATTCTTAACACCTTCCACTTTTTAATATGAGATCGAAGACGAGATATAAAAGGACTTAAAGCCTTATATATGAAAAATATATAGGAAAATCATTAAAAACTGAAGGCTAGATAGCTCCCATATCCAAGATATGAGGGTCACCTTCAGACCACTGAGGTACTGTGTTTTTAGCTAGACCTCATTGCTATCTCTATGGCTAGGGACCTAAAATTGGAAAAACACCACCTGGGGCACAAGGCAGGATGACCCAATAAGGACAAGGGTTTGATAAATGACCC
Organism: Viscum album; assembly: GCA_963277665.1. NCBI lineage: Eukaryota > Viridiplantae > Streptophyta > Magnoliopsida > Santalales > Viscaceae > Viscum > Viscum album. The sequence continues at coordinate 1,878,965,115 of OY728145.1, forward strand.
ATATGAAAGTGGTGAAGAATCACACTATTGTATTGAGTAATGGGAAAACCGCCATTTCATTATATACCTCTATGAATGTAATCATTTTTAAGAAAATATATTCTATGGATAAAGACACAAATATAGAGGGATGAAACATATAAAATATACCTCAGGTGGAAGGTATTCTGGATAAACATACTGAGGTTTCACACACCTAAAATCAGAAGAGAATATAAAACCTAGAACCTCCAAATATCATATTTCCACCTCTATTGTATAACACTACAAAATATGAAGGGAAAGGTGAGGCTACCTCCCAATCACCACCCAAAAGAACATAAATTCTTTATATAGAGAATAGGATGGAATAACATGAGAATGTGAGACAAAATCTCATATAACATAGTGAGAATCCACTCAGGGGAAACATTTCCCCTTGGTATCGTCTTTAGAGAGAGATACATATCCCTCCTCTCATGCATCTGAAAAGAGTTGATTCACCTAAAAGAGTGGAATATAAGAATTATACTAGCTCCAGATACAAGAAAAAATCACTATAAATGAATAATTTAATGATGATCATGACTTTCATTCACTATAGGGATATCCTCTCCCTCTATAAGGAAATCATCCAGTCTTCAAATGGATATTGAATCAGCATGAGATGAAAATATGTCCACCGCATTATCTCCTTCCCACTCCTTGTAGATGGGAGGTAGATCATATAGTTGTACCTATAGAATAGATCAATACCATCAAGTCATCACCTACTCGAATGTAATCCATGGAAGGTAGAATCACAACTGTACAACCTAAGAAAAATCATATCCTGAATGGGTGGATGAAACTCTTCTACCAATTTTTTTTGACAATCCTACCTTCTCCACCTTTGATAGCATGTGAGATCCCAAAAGTTATATCACTCACATTATAACATGATGTGGTCCAAAGATATCCCCTCAAGATCAAAAATAGGTGACCAAGTTATGTTGTTTTTTTACAGAATCTGATAGGACTATCCTTTGTCTAGTATAATAGCCTTCAAGGAGGATCTATTGGAGGAAGGGAATGCCTTAATCAACAATTATTTTACCACTTCAACTATACATTGAGGAAAACAAAAATGTTATGCCCAAAAAACTGCAAGCAATGAGAATATGGGAGGGTGACTAATTTCATAACCAGGTGGAATGGTTTAAAATATTCACTAAAAATACCTCCATTGAAGAAGAAATTTCTATAACTCTATGATGAAAATATTCTAGATGATATGTAGACACCTCTATTCCTGATGAAGTAACTAGGTGGATTCTGTGAGTTTGCACAAATGATTCAATGGTTGGAAGACTCCATTCATAGGGCCCAAGTTAAATATCAAATCATGCCTTTATCACATGGGAAAAGCATCATCAAGGTAGAGAATGAAATGATTACCCTCAAACCACTAGTAGTTCCCACCTAAGAACCAATGGATGCTCTGAATTTCCTACTACCTTCTATTGAGTGGAACCAACCACAAAATCACACTCAACATGAAGCATAATGAAACTAGGGCCACCCATGATTTGAGGAACTGATGAATAAGACATAACCCTTCTAAAATTAATAAGTCCCTATTTATTTCTTTACCATTATGGAAAATAATCTGATCGAGCTACCATATCCCAGAATTCATAATGAGGTTAACCTCACTAACTATCCCACTAACTTCCCTTTTCATAGAAAGATGGGTCATAAATTCTAGGATTTCATCGTCATAAAATATGTCCACCAAATTATGCTTGATTCAATAAATTTGATGTTGGATAAATTCTTGATATAACTGACCTACATAACTATTTCCAAATAATAAGAAGATGGTTATTGAAAAAAGATTTATTCCAGGCATGGGTATGAGTTCCACAACTATATTACTCAAAATACAGTTGACTATGATCATTCCACCATAATATAACACCTTATTAGACTCATAAAAATTACACCCCCTTTGGAGGTGACATAATATATGCCTCTTGAAGGTGTAAATGATAATTATATGTAGGAATAAATAGTAGAGCAACAATAATATTCCACTCTGATTCCAACCCAAACTCTTGCATATTTTTTCCCTGCAGCATCCAAAGCAAGGGCACCTCCCCCACCAAATATAAACCTCATTGGGTGAATATATCATATTTCATTTTTATAACATGATTAACTTTTAATACCCATTATTTGATGGAGAATATACCTTTGAGTACATGTTACCTATACCATAATGGGGAACAAGAGGCTACAAGCATAGGAGCCGAGGATATAGATGATAGAGTGGGAGTGGTCAGACCCAATATTTCAGTCATGTACCCAAAGTCGAATTATATACAACTATGAACAATGGGAAAGAACTCCATCAAGACTAAAAGACACATGGAGGTGTTCCAGAACCCTCCAACGGTTGTATGTGTCTAAACATATAACATGACCGCCGAGTGGGGTTTGATTATCTAATCAGACTAGAAAATGGGGAAGGTTGGCACAACCTAGTCCACTGGAATAAGATGCTCCCTTTACCTCTGCATAATCACATTCCTATAAAGCATAAATTCCTTATCTCATGAGCCACAAGATAAAGAGATACCCCATACCAAGAAGCACCAAACTTTGGCACAAAATTACAATAATTTGATGTAGTTAGTTGTTTTTCTGGCCAAGCCTTCAATCCTTGATGTTCTCAATCATTCAAAAATAACATAGGGAGGCACTCTTTGAATCCCTCCAGAGCCCTCATGAGTTTGAGATAGAAGTTTTCGTGGGTGAGGATTATTGAGTAGAGACTACTCCATCATTATTTCATGTCACCATATCTTTCCTATAGTAATATTGGGAAGATTTCATCAATGGACACATCATACCACTATATGTTTTAGGGAGACTCAGTAATGTCAACATCTAAGGCCAATTATTGAAAATGGTTTTGGGATGAAACTTATCCTATTTGAAACCCTATGTTGTTTGGTATATAGAAAAGGGGACTTATCCCTGACAAAATTACCATTCAAGGATATGGTATGTGTGAGCAAAGACCTCTCGGGAATATCAAGATCAAATATCAGTTTGGGGACCTCACATTTAACAATGAGTTTATGGTTATCCAGAATTATGTTTCATACAATTTACTTCTTAAAAGGTCTTGGATTCATAACCATGTAGTGGTACCTTCAAATTTTTATCAATTTTTTAAATACCCCTTTATGGAATGGTCTTGATACTGCATGGTGATAGTTCCCCCTTCAAGACTTTTGTAGCCTCATATATTGATGCATGTTTAAATAAAAGGGAGGGAAAAACCTATGGTGGATGAAAATATATAGGTCACATCCACCAATGGAATGTGGACCTCCCCTCTAAATCCATGGAGTATTCTCAATAATGACAATGTGCTTCCCAAAAACCTAATTGAAGTAGTAGTCTTAATACAATATGTCCAATCTCCTTCTATACCTAGAGAAAACATAAAGATAATCAGTTCGGGAATCTCTCTAAATTGACTCCACTAGTCAGCGATGAAAATGTCTCTTCACATGGACTCCCTCACCCTAAGTGGGATAAATATTCCCTCAGATTTACAACCTCACTTGAAAATGCATCCATGGACTCAGAGGTGGAAAAGAAGAGGATGAAATTATGAATGCCCCACCCATATTTGTTTATGGCATCTCCTCCACCATTAACGAGATTTTTTATGTAATCCGTGGAATGGAAGAAGAGATAAATCTTACATTGATTAGTGTATCCATGCCTATCGAGGAAAAAAACATATACATTGATTTTCTAAATAATCATCGACATGCATTAATTTAGAATTATACAAAAATGCCCAGGTAGAACCCATATGTGGTTGTATACTATCTCAAATTATATGAATACCCTTGAGGTTTCAAGCAAGTATCCAGGTGTATCAACCCATCCCATTATACTATTCTAGTGGAAAATGTTGACAAATTCACCAAAACCAGCTTTGTCAAGGAAGTTCAATACCCATGATGGATCACCCACATCATCTCTATAAAGAACAAGAATGTTCCGATTAGGGTCTAAATTAATTTCAGTGAACATGATATATAATTCCAAAAGGATGAATTGGTATTTATAATAATGTAATAAATGATCAATTAAATAAAAAGATTATAATACCATTCCTTTATGGAAGGATATGTAGGGTACAATCCGATAAAATTACCCCTGAAGATAATGATTCCACTACGTTTAGAGTACCCTAGGGTATCTTTTTTTCCATCAGGTCATTCCCATTGGATTAAATAATGATGTTATTACATATCAGTGTGGATTGAATCAAATTTTTATACCCTTATTGGTATGAATATTTGAATGTTATTTTGATAACCTGGTCAAATCTTGGTAGCGATGTGATCACTTCATGGATCTTCAAACTGTCTTTGACAAGTTGCGACAACATAACATGAAAATGAACTCACTAAAATGAACTTTCTAGTTAACATCATGGAAGTTACTTTTCTTTGTGATATGATACTGTAGCATTGTGTTCAACCCTAGAATTACTAGTTCAATTCTAGGAATGTCACTCCCACATAATATCAAAGAACTCAGAGGGATCCAAGGGCACCTGGCATACATTTAGTAGTTCATGGCCTACATGTCTAGTGAATATCCCCCCTTCACCAAGCTAATAAAGATGGGAATCACCTATAAATGGGGTGATGAATTATAAGAATCCTTCAAGAGTATCAAGCATAACATACTACAACCACTGGGTGTGATGTTGTTGGTGGATGGAAATCTACTCATCTTATATGTGGCATCAATGGAACGATCACTTGGTTCCCTCCTCACTTAAGAAAAAGGATGTGTGAAGTGATAAAACCCTCTAATACCTTATCTAAAAAATGATAGGTAATGATAAATTATATTTAAATTTTTAGAAGAACTACCATGCTCTCAAATTTTACTGAAATAATGGAGGCATTACTTGTAGCACCATGAAGTTCCCCAAGCCTCTCGTATTGGTCTGCTCGGGTACATCTTTGGATGTCCTATGTTGATTGATAACGTTTCCTGATGGGATTTTATTTTGTAAGAATACATCCTTTAGTTTTTATCATATAAATCAATGAAAGGGTAGGGCATGGATGATTTCTTATTAGAACATATCACCCAAGACCACACACCTATAGACCTCGAACCTCTAGATGTGGAGGTTTTCAATGCCTGTGACATTCCCCAAACATGGGAGATGCATTTTGAGGGTACCTCTCAAATTCCTATAAAAAATGAAAAAACATAAAAATCAATATGGTTGTATTAGGTACATTACTATTATCTCCAGAAAAAGAAAATTTTCATTGCTCTTTCTCACTATTTGAAGGATGCACGAACAATGAAGAAGAATACCAAATCCTCATCACAGGCTTGCAATGAGACCTACAACTGTAAATATCCTACCTAATCATTAAAGTGGATTTAGTGCTGGTGATAAAGTAGATTAATGGTGAATATTCCACCAAGAATAAAGTAATTTCCCCTTCATTAGTTATATCATTGGACTAATGGTAGAGTTACACTATGTTCCTATGTTATATTATGTCCCACTATAATATAATGCATGTTATGATGTATCAGATAATGCAGCCATGATCATGGCTGAACGTGGTTAGAATGAAGTGATATTCCACCTCATGAACCGAATGATGGTCCTATAAATAATCATATGATATATTGAAGAAATCAATCAGGGAAACACCATACTTGAGAATGATGAACTTATATCCACCCTTGGATGGATGGAGCCTATAATTAATTATCTCTATAATGGGACTCTCCAAGAAGACTAAGCCATAAGGGAACTGATTCAGTGCCGAGCATCAAAAGTTACCATATCAGATTTGCCTAGTGAGAAAAAATCCCTCTACATGAATGATTTTTATTGAATCCTTATTAGATATATAATAAAAGGACAAATTCTTACCATCATGGAAGAAGTCCATATAGGATTCTATGGTGTTCATCACATGGGACCATGAACTCCCAACAATTAAAAGGCTGGGTTACTACTAGATAACCATGATATATGATTTTGTGTATTTCACCATGAAATATCATGTAGGAAAAATCAATAAAAACTTCATCCATCAACCACTATAATTTATACATACAACAAAATATTAATGGTCATTTTCCGTATGAGGAATAGATGTTGTTGTCCCGTATCCCCCAACCACAAACAAGAAGTTTAAGTAAATACTTAATGAAAATGACAACTTTTCTAAATAGGCTAAGTAAATACCTTTCAATGATGTTGTAATGAAGAATATCATCAACTCTATAAAATTCAATATCATCATTATGTTTAGATTCCCTCACACAAAATTGATGTACAATGACACTAATGTCTATTCAATGTAGTTTAAGAAATTTTACTAGTAATATAACATCAAGTCTAATAACTCATCACACTATCATGTAGTGTATAATGGATAGATAGAGGCCTCCAATATGACTTCGTAATATATAATCAAGAATATTGGGAATAAATACAAGAATTACTAGTCAGAAAATATCCCCCATGCTTTATGCGAGTACTGTAACACCATGTACACTGCTACACACACTATAAAATAATTAGCTTCTTCCAATATGGGTATATATATTGTTAAATTATATTTTCTTCTAGTAAAACATTTTACCCACAAAAATTGACCTATCATTAAATTGATGGTAAAAACTCTATCACTAAATTTTATTGCAATAGATAAAATAGTTCTATTAATATTATAATAATAATAAAATATATTATATATGTTTCTCAAAGTGTTTACTGACATATTTATAAGACAAATATATCTATTTGTAATAATTTTACCAAAATATATTATCAGTTATTGAGTTATATTTAAATAAGAATTATATTTTTTTATTGATTGTTATATTTATCGATTTATAATATATAGTACACCTATTTTAATTATCAAGTCAAAGGCTATTTTCACACGTGTTCAAACTTAGAAAAACATGAATTATATTAATAATGGAATTTAATATAAAATGAATCCATACATAGTTGAAGTTGATAGATAAGACCATAAAAAAGGAAAAAATACAATATCCATCTATGCCATTGATACTACCACACCACCACCACCAATGTCATCTCTTGAATGCAGTTCTCCAGCACTATCGCATCATGAATACAATCCTTCATCACACTTCTTCCAAATATCTTTCATTATCCCAAAATTAGGCCTCTAAAAGAAACAAACCAAGTCAACTCTAGAGGATCCTCAAGTTTTTGTTATGTCACACCCATTAGCTCCAACATCTACACCACAAACAATCAAAAAGAATACCCATAAACAACCAAAAAATATCTAAACGAACTCAAACCAAAAATATGAATAGGATACTCAATGTTAATATTACACATCAAAAAATGTTCTTTTGTATTCTTTGAGTTACTATTAAATATTATCTAGAAGATCTTGCATGTTCTATGGAAGATATATTATAGAAGTAAATCGATATTACGTATCATCATTGATATTCCACATATCCATAAATTAATCTTATGCACTTGAGTGTAATATGTCTAGTAATTTTTTAGCTTCTTCCCCGAAGATCATATGTATGTATTCCATTTTTTTTGATATTACGTATGTACTCTAGAATTCTTTAAATAATATCATATGCTCCATAACTCATTTACATATATCATAATGCAACACAAAGACCTTCTCAAAAACTTGTGATGCTTCATAATGTTTCTCATTTTATGTTGACAAAAAATACAATACACCTTTCAATAATTACATAGGATCTTCACTAATGAGCATAAAATATTTTACACAATGAAATTTTGTCCTAGATGGTACATTCAATTCCATGTGTACATGCAGCAATTCCTTCAATATGAATGACTTGTTGCACCATCTTAATTCTACATATGGATCACCATCCCTGCGTATGACTCATTATTCTAACACATGCTCTATTCATGTGATAGTACTTGAACTATGTTTTGGATAAGATAATAGTTTTTGTCAATAGATTTGAACAACGTTTTCAATAGAGTGATATGGGTATGGCTATCTTCTCCCATGCATGACCTCCACAACTATGCATGTGACTAATATTGTTACATGCATGTTGCAGTCTAGAACCATCCCTCCGTGTCTGAATCAAAAAGTTATATGCATGATAATTCCTTAAATCACACCTTTTCATGTTATTGACATAGTTGTATGTACACTACATTCTCTTTTCATGCAACACCAATAGTGTGTCTGTGACTTGTTGAGTTGTATGCATGTCACTTATTCAAACTAAATTTCTTTGTCTATCTTAGATATAAATTCATGCCTCTATGTAATACTTATACACTTCATGTGTGATTGATATTTCCGTACATATTAGTGATCCACTTCAAAATTCAATATGTATAACTCATCATATTATACGCTTGACTTGTATAACTACTCATATGTGTCAAACCATTTTAAAATTTTAATTAATCCTATAAAACTCAACTAAAATCATCAATAATGATGATAATAGTAAAAGGTTTTCAAGCATCAAAATGAGTATTAATTGCATTTCTAGGGTTGTTCAATGGTTGTTGTCCAACATGTTGTGAAGCGGTAGGGGTTTAATTCTCATAGATATGTGCCGAAAAGATATAAATTTCTTGTGGATCATAGGGTAGGTTCCCCACATGGGTATTACATGTTTTCTAGGTGTGTGCCTATATATCTCCTTGTGTGGGTTGGGTTGTGCCTATTGTGTATGGGTATGTGGGAATTAATTAAATAAATAAATCATTTAGCTTAATAAATAGGTAGCTGAATTTGGTAGGACAAAAGTTGCCATGTAGTTTTTCTTCCCATCCATAATTAAAAATAGAATAGGTTGTTAATGTGACAATGGATTTTTATTTTTCAATTTGGATAGTTTGGCTTAGCTATCCAAAATTCCTTCAGAATCATCACTACCGAAACTTGGTTTAAGATTTTGTTTTGTCATTTTTTTTAATTTTCATTCCATTAATTTTACAAAACTATTTTGTATTTTTATTTTTTTGATACAAGTCTATATAAATTAATTATATTTTTATATGGAAATGAATTTTAAAATCATTTCAATAGTTCACATTAAAACCAATTAATAATATAATAAATTATAAAAAAATTAAAGCCCCATATTTAAGAAATTTAGTAGGAAAAATAAAAGGGTACTGAATAATAACAATAACTCCCCAAAAAATTATATTCTACTCCTCCTAGTTGAGTCAAGAAAAACATCCACTTTTATCTAGAAAGAAGCATCCTACTTTCTAACTTCAAATCACCTACACAATAGAGTACTGAAAAAAATTAATTTTTGTAATAGTATTATAATAATTGAATTCAACCACGTTGAAAATTAAATGTGAAATAGAATTCAAAAAGACCACAGTTGTAACTGGGGATTGATCAGAATAGTTATCCAAGTTGAGGAGGGACACATCTAACAGCAATGGGTTTTGTTCCATTAACTAGAAATAATTCTGTAAATATGAACCAACCATCAATCTTTGAAATATAATCTATAGAGCTCAAAATAGTGTAGACCCTCATTATGACTGGTATGATCCATAATTTTACAATTAAGAGGAGGCTCGACTACAAGATGAGCTCCAACACCCATTTCAAGAGAAAAATATACACCAAAAAGTATACTTGATGTTGTGCCTCCATGTGCACCTATAGTGCTAATGGTTGACATTTTAAAAAATTATTTTAATGATAAGGTTGAACATTAACCGCTTGTAAAGGAAGATTCATAGAGAACAACAAATTGATTTAGTTTAATCTCAAAAGAACATTAAAATAAAATCAAAATCATTTCAAGAATCCCTTAAGATGGAACACAACCAGAAAACCAACAACTCAAATAGACGATTCAACAAGAATATTTTATCACAACCCTCAACAAAACATGATAAAAAACCAAAGCATGAACACTACTGTCTCAGTGCACATAAAATAAAAAACTAGAAATAGAATCATACAATGAATTATTATGAAAATCAAGACTGCACCAACTAGACCATTTGAGAATTTCAATCAGACACTTCACTAAGTTTACCATCATGCAAAAATACTGCTAAAAACATCATGCATTTTAACTGTGTACGCTCTAAAAACTATATGAAAACAATACGAATAAATTGCTCTCATGAAAAATTCATCTTTCCTCAAGTAATTGGGTTGTTGTCCTTCCATTGAATTAAATCCAAGAGTATCATCCCAATTTCCTTTTACTATTGTTAAACACAATTGGTCCATTCAACACAAAAGAGAAAAAGAAGAATGAAAGAATTAATTTCGTCATCAAGAATACTAAAACCAAGATCATAATGCTCAAGGATAAGAAATAGTGATCTTTGAAGCTGCGGAAGATTCGTAAAACCATAAACATCATTCTTGAGAAAAAATTTAAAAGATTTTTCAATCAATTCATCATAAACTATTTCACAAAAGAATATATAAAGTTAAAAACTATTAATAGTTGAGAAAGTAAAATAAATATAGTATTTCATGTAATAATTACAACTCATGAGTATATCTAGTAAGCATGGATTCATCATGAACGAAATTACCTTTACCATAAAGATCACATCAAAATAATCTTGTAATGGTGCTTTAAAAGAATCTTGGTAGGTATCCCTATGTACATGATTTTAACCAATTAAAATTAAATCTTATTTTCAACAAAAAAACCATGAAAAATACATGTAAAAACCACACCAACATGCCTTTAAACACAACACCCAACATTTTTTAAAAGAAACAAAGTAGTTTTGTAATATACAAGTGGTACATACTTAGTATATTGATTATTTAAATGGAAATATTGGTCACTAACACAGAACCCTAAAAAATGGACATTCCACAATGTAACGAAATGAATGATAAACTTTATTAAAATTAAAATCAAATTAATAATTTACTTCCCAATAATGAGAGGTTTTTATCCACTAGAAAATGATGAACCATCCATCCTTCACTTTTTTAAATGGTACTCAACCTGATTTTTCTTATTGAATTGCCTACAAAAGAAACAGAATCGATATCAGATTCAATAATTTTAGTTCAAGAATTATAAAAATGGATAGAACAACACCACTAGGGGATGATAGGACCACCTTCATTACTTAGTGGGCCCACCAAATATGACAACTGATTCCAGCATTAATGAAGATCTTCTTTGAGATCTTTCCACTAAAACAGGATACACAATAGGGAAATCAAAACCGGCTGAAGTGTAAATCGACATATCCCAATGCCGATCTGAAATGTTGGGGAAGAAACCCAAAGATAAAACACCAAAATAAACCTAAATAGCATTGAAAAAAATACATGATTCCAACTCTTCATAGAAGCACAATAAATAATAAAAACACATCACGAAATGAAAGTGAAGAGAGAACTATGTAGGTAGTGGGATGCAAGGCGAGGAAGGTCGGTGATGGAGAGGGTTAAATGGGGATGGTGGGGGTCATCCAGTGGGGATGAAAAGGATGTAATAATGATCTTTGAAATAGGTTGGTGGGTCACAATATAGGGGGCTATTGGTGAAGGTATAGTGTTTCCCCATACGCCAAGGGGGTAACAGAAGACGTTGGTGGCGTTGGCTGACAGTGGTGGAGGATGTGGTGGGGGTTGCCAAAGGTAGTGGTGGTTGTGGGGGGAACCAGGGGGTGGGTAGGGGGATGTGGCAGTTGAGGGTAGTTGGATGATGTGGTGGTGGGGGCGGGATAAATTAGGGTTCATATAGGTAATGATTTTTAAAAATAAAATAAAGTTACTAAAATAAAAAATATCATTCATTTTTTCAAAACAAAAATATATTACATATATGTATGAATGGATTAAAATTTTATAAAAATATTTCTTTATTTTATAATATAAAATAAAACTTCAATATGTGGATATCAATTATTAATAAAATAATATGACTCTATTAATTTTTATGTTTTTTATTTTTCAAATTTAAATAATTAATTTTTTTTGAAATTATTCTGGTAAGATTTAATTATGTTTATTAAATTTAAACATAAAAAATAAATTATCATGTATATAGATATTTTTAAACCTTTATGTAAATATATCAAATATCATAATTATTTAAATTTTTTTAATAATTTTTTTTAAAATTTTTATTAAATGAAAAACATTAAAAATATAAACACCATTTGTATTCTGGGAAAATTAAAAATTAAAATAAATGAATCAGATATTATTAATAGGACCACATAAAATGGATACTGACTTTGGTCATAAAAATAATAATATATAGAAAGTTGGTTTATATTAATTGGTTATTGATAAAATATTTGTGGTTATTATTGTAACATTTTTTATTGATGCTAAATTATTTTTTGGTAAATATTATTATTACTAACAAATTTATGTGTTGGTTACAAAATTAATTGTATAAGTATGATAAACCAATATATGTAACCATTGGTAAAAGATTTGTTGGTATTGAATGATCAATATCAATAGATATATATATATATGTTGGTAAAAATAAGTGTTGGTACTTAAAATTAATATAAATAAAAGTCAATATTTATTGGAATTACCAATTTTTACCAACAGATATATTATCAGTCAATAAATTTATGTTGGTATAAATCATTTTTAATGTAGTTTCAAGAAATGTTGTATTCATTGGTGCATAGAACTGAGGGAATGTTTCCCATAGAATTCATGTTACACTTAATCTGAGTAAATATCTGTGAAAAATTCTTAGATTTTGATAAATTGCAAAAGTATATGGATGAGTTGGAGTGTCTTGATGAGAACATGTTGCGTACACTTTATAACCTCAAATTCCATCAAAATCAAATCACATGAGACTTTTATAAGAAGGTCTGACTATGTTCATTCTTACAAGGAGAACTATTATAAGATCTTTGAACACCAATTATATTGGGAAAGAATACTATTAAGCTATAACCTAAATGGGAAAGACCTTTTATCATACATAGTTTCTTTCATAACAGAGCTTACTCACCGTCCATGATGGATGGGGAACATTTTACACCCCCCTAATTTTAGGTTTTTTAAGTAATACTTTTCATAGCTTTTATTAGGATTCATATTTAATTCTCACATGATGTTAAAATTCAAAAATAATTCCTATTCTAATGATGTTAAAATGAAAAAATATGTCCTGGACACATGACATTCTCAAATCCATATTTTTTATTTTTTAATAACACTTTTAAAGGTGAAGTGTGAACCTTTACAAAGTTCCAGCCGGATTAAACATTCAAGAGATTTAAAACATCACAACCCGCCAACTACAAAATCCAGAAACAAACATGACATCAAGCAAAAATATAATTTCAAAATCCATATAGAAGTTGTCACGTGCCTACCTAAGCTAGTCCATGGAAACACCATCCTCCACCATCAACGCCGACCATGACTCCACAATGCTGCCAAAAGAAATAGCCATTTAAAATTTTGAAATTCGAAAGACAACTAAACCATCATCACACCTCAGTTGTCGTCATCTCGAGATGCACACCTGACACTGAAGACGTCGTCCAAACACGCTTCGGTCACCATCACCACTAGAAATCGTCTGCCGTCAATGCCAAACCATCATCGCTATCATTTTCTCCATCCTTCATTACACCCATATTCCATAAAACATAATTTATCGGAGCCCATCTCCACCGATCCAAAACCACTATGAACATCCTGTCATCATTGAAGTCCAACGTCGCTGCCATAAACAACCAAAACGAAAATTCACAAAACAACATAACACCGACAATGAACCTCCAGAAATCATCATCAACGTCTCTATTTACCGTCATCATCTTCAAATACACAGAGAGAACCGAAATACCCCATTACATGTAACCAAAGGTCACCTTCATCCTCTTGGGGCCAACGAAGAAGAAACCACCATGAGTTGCAAGACCGCTCGAACTCACATCCTAGTGCACTGGGAAGACGACCATGCAACTCCACCTTCTAGCGAGTGGTGAAGACCTAGAGCGAGAGTAGAGAAACAAGCGGGGGAAGACCAAGATAGAGCTCGTGTGATGTTAAACATTAAAAATACATACTGGTCGTATGAATTTAAACTGCAAAAATACATCATAATTACATGGCATTAAACTATAAAAATATGTCTAAATCACATGGTGTTAAATTGTATAGAATGATTCCTAACCAAATAATGTTAAATTATATGGTAGGTGTATTAGAAACAACGCTTTAAAATACATAGTGTCTTTTTTCATTACTACATGATGTTAAACTTCACAGAAAACTCCCTCACCGAATGATGTAAAACTGGATAGATACCTAATTTTACTTTTCACTCACACTATATGACAATCATAATTACCATATGACATTTAAATCCATGACAAATTTCCTCACTGTATGATAATAAACTACACAGTATTCCGAGAACTATGTGATTCTAGATTCATACTATCATCGGTTACATTGTAACTCTCAGAGCTCTATTCTTAGGTCCAGTTTGAAAAACTATATTATTTCACATTGAGTCACATTCATCCATAATTTATGATATTAAACTATGTGGTTTTATCCTATCCACATGACACTAAACTGCATGTTTTTTGAGAACCATGTATGGGTTGATTCTCATTTCAGTGAGATATATAGGGATTCTTGAGTATTGTATCTTATTCAAGACACTACATAATACAAAGTTACCCATTATTACCTCTAATTTACTCTATATAGTGATATTAACTGATTCCATTCCATTTTTCCCACACTAAGCATAACTCATTTGATCTTCAGAACTATAGTACTGGCTTTCCCACTAGATCAAGGCATATCAGTTCATTAAAGTGTTCATATGGTCCTAGATGAAAGACCTTAAGAGACAAACCCTAAGTCTTTACCACATTATTTTAGGATACATGGTTGATTCCTATTATATGAAATTAAATTGTAAATCACCATGGATCTCACCCGAGAGGACCACTATCCCTGGTGTTGGTCTCCCACCAGACATCCATTTCAGAACTATGTATGACTAGATTTATACTGTTATAGGATATGTAATAATGAACATACCTATGTTCTTGGTCCCAATACCAATATTACCATTTCAGCCAATAAGCATGTACCCAAGTGGTATAGGCTCCTACCTAGTATCCAAAAGACCAAGGATCAAATATGCACAGGGACAAATTTTCGAGTACTGTAGCAGGGCACTATAGCAGTACTCATACAACGGTGATTGTAGTAGTGACGGCAATATTGTGGCGGAGGCACTATACCGAGGGTGTTACTGTAGTAGATACTGTAGCAGCGCAAGTAATTTAGTAGTACTATTCATCGAGGGGTCCATTGGGACAAAAAATGGGCTTTCAAGCCTTGTATTCAGGACAAATATCCTTGGGCCTTTGGGATATGTAATGGGTCTCCATCTACCCAGTCTTAAAGAGGTCTTTTCTTTAAATAATAAATTGTGTCTTTGTCCCTAACCATTAATAAAACCAATATTACCTTTTCATATTTGGGATCCTACGTCCTCACCCCATGATGTTAAAATGCATGGGTGTTGCTTGATTCCTATAATCAAAGGATATGTAATGAAGCATAGTTCTCCAATCTTGGGTCCAAATAAATCAATCCATGGGAAGAATGCCTCCCATTGCATATGGGTCAGACTTGCATTGAGATATTCCTATTGAATAACTACATCTGGCTTGATTCCAATCATCATAGAATATGTAGTGATGCCAATATCTCTGATATTTGGGTCCATCCACGATAAAAAAGAAAATGTCCCCCATCCTTCTGTATGAGTCTATCCTGCACAGGGAACATCCATATTAAAACATTGTACAACATGAATCCTATCATCATAGGATATATATGGATACCCAAATACTCAATCCTAGGTTCATCTATAACATATGAAATGATAAAAATGTACCCACAACTATGTATGGGTCAGAGAAATACAGTAAATGTCTTTTTCACATAACATTGAACTATATGAAAAAATAAGCAGTACGTACCTCTATTCAATGAATTTCTTTGTTATAAGAGCGCATTTTTCCTCTGTACGAGTAAGTTCTACTCACACCTTCCTTGTGCATGTTTAATTTCTATGAAATAAGGGTTGTGGCATACAAATACCCACTAATAATCATGTTCATGGATAAAATATTCCCCTTGCATCTAAATATACCTAACCAACACAAAGATTCTCCAAATTCATATTTTACCAGTTTTTTGACATGTTCAAATTTCATTACCACATGAAGTTAAATTCTAAAAATAGGAATATCCTTTCCACTATTGGTCTGATGTATCCCAATCTGTTTGGGATGTTGTTCGGCCAAATGCTTCCCGACCATGCCGCGCACTAGGCCACAACATTCGTGGGTAGAGCTTCGTAGTGAGCTCATTAGAGGTTTCAGGGGGTAAGCATCCCTAGTTTTGGGGGTTTAAGTCCCCCAACCCAAATATTGGGTCACTATAGCATCTATAAGCATTGTAGTAGAGCTGACTATCCAACACCAGTAGGGGACTATAGTAAAGTGGACTTTGGATTCCATGGTATTGTAACACTATGGTATTCAATTCATTGTCCACTATAGAACTTTTTACTTGGGTTTCCACCATTCACTATAGAGATATATAGTTCCATCCATATTTCAATATTTAAAGAGGACTTTCTAATAGATAGTGGAATAGTGACACAACCTTATTATTAGCCCATTTTGGGAGGACGTTTTGTGTAATGAGAATATGTGAGAAAATATTTGTAATTGTGCCCCTGAATCATAGTGAATATTCTACCTCTCTTTTCACATCGAGATTATTCATGATCCACATAAATCCTTGTGTTCTTGTTATGTTTTTTTCCTTTTACTCTTTTCCAATTTGTTTCTATTTTTCATTATGAATCTTGATGTTTCTCATCAACCGTAAGATGTTAAATTGGATGTAAAATGTATAGGTCTCAGAAAATTAAAATTGCACAACAAATGCATCCCTAATACACAATGTTATAATCTAATGACCATCACCCATTGTTATTCCTCATCAAAGGACCCCATGTTTCTGACCCCGGTCAACCAGTGAATTATATTCTTCTTTAAATTTTAAGCCTTTGATCCCATAAATCACACTTCATGTCCTAGAAACCTCAAGTTTCCATAGACCATTCATAAAACCTATAATAAAAAATATATATCCATTTTTGAACTTTTCATAGATAAATATGGTCCCATAACTACCAATCATAGAAATCTTGGATGTATATGGAGGGATTTGTGATCTTTGTGGTCTTGATCTCACCGTGGATGGTCTAATCGCCTAAGTGTTTTCTAGGCCATCCCCAACATGATTGTACCATATCATTACTCATGACTAGAGAACCTTTACCCACAATTTATAATATTTTCAACCCCTAATCGGAAGGTTTTTCGATAAATCTTGACCTTAGGCATCCTAATTAAGAAATTTTGTAACATTACCCTCATATTAGGTCCATGGGAATCACATATTTAAATTTTCACCACTTTGGTCAAATCTATACAACCTTAAATCCCAGCCTTTGATGGTACAAATCACATAACCCAAAAATTATAGTCAAACAGATACAAAACATGTTTTGTTAAAACCCGACAACGGGTGACAGGAGAAAAAAAATTTATCTACCCACCAAACTCTTCATATGCAGAGTTTAGGAAACAACTAGAGCATAAATGAATGATTCATAAATTAATTACTTTTGGTTTTTCTAATTGATAAAAAATTAAGGAACCATGTTAATAATGGATGTTCACCAAAACCCTAGGTCATTCAGTATGTTTGAGGAAAATTATTTATTCATAAACCTATAAAAACTAGAAAAGTGGTGAATTGGGGATGATCCATCGGGAAAGACTTCCAATGATGTGTGTGTGACCAAGAAACAAAAAAATCTAAAAAACAAAAGGGATAAAGATAAATTAGTAGTGAAGTGGTGGAAGAAAATGGTGTTGGTGGAAGATGGTAGAGTAAAAATAAATAGAATCCAAAGAAAACAAAAAAAACACTATAATGAGAGAACAATTCACAATCAATCATGAATTATTAAAGAATTGAAATAGGGGAATTTGAAAATATGGTTCTTATTTTATTGTTATATATTTTCTGTTTTCTATCATCATTTATGTATTCATTTTATTGGATCCGGCGGTAAGAATCAATAATGTTCTCTCAAATTTCTATCTTATGGGTTAATGAAACCGAAAACCTTTCAACCATAGAATCCATGTCTAGATAATGATTTTATTAGTTTTACATGAGAGTCATCTTCTCATTTGATATTAAGGTTCTACCCCGAGTTAAAACTATTCCCTTCTTGAATATTCTCTTAAATGATAAGTATATTGAAAACAAATACAACTAGAAATTGTTCTCACTAGTTATTTGAAACTATTGGAGATATAATACTTCAAGAATGATATTAGGTGTAATTTCCAACAATGAATTATACGTGAATGAATTTAAATAACCGACCAATACAATCTCATTAACCTAACTCATTTTATACAAAAAATTGATTATATTATCATAAAGTTTCAATATATTTAACATAATCCTTGAAAAATAGAGGAAATTAGAAAATAATAATAGGTAATATGTTCTTAGTGAGATATCATCATCTTCCTTATAATATTCCAGACTATCAACCCTTTCAAACTCTTTAATGGGTCATTTATTGTGTGATTGAAATCAATTATCTATGATATCCTCTTGCATATTTTCCCTATCAAATTAATAACTCCTATGTTATATTTCTTCTTCCACATCCCCTTCTTTCAATGTCTCCAATAAATAAAAACCTCCTCTCAATTTCCTACCTCACGCTTATAAATCCAGAATTTTTTGGTTGTCCTTCGCATAGTGATTTCACAGTTAATTTTTCTTCCCAATGGTGAAATATGTCAAAATCCACAACCAAATATGAGTCTCTATATATTTTCATGTTCAACAATGTCATTGATCAATATTATGGATGGTATTCATGTGGATCATTCAAGGATCATGATAAACAAACAAAATGGGTTTCTTAAATCTTCTTTCAGTACCCATGATATCCACTACTTGTGAAGAATTTTCATGATTACCATACCTGATTCAAAAATAAAAATATAAAAGAGGAAAGTTGAACTTAAGGTTTGTATATCCACTTTGGGAAATTATTATTTTTTAAATTTTATTCCACATGCAAGAATGAAATAAGTAATTTTGGTTCATGTGTATAACTTAGGCCCTCACTCTCCCAAATCCATTTAATGTGAATTCGATGTGTGGGACAACATACATTTGTCAAACATTGATGATAAATGAATATTCACCTATATGGATATTTTATTACATATCTATTTTTCTATGTGGATATTTGGATATGTAGTCATTCTGAGATGGAATTCATCTACATCAATATTCATGTACATGGATTCCACTATTTAGCGATTTCCGCTACATAGAGTTTTTCTATGATCGGTGAATGAGATTGATGGAGTTATTTGGTTTATTTTGGTTTAATTCATGGATAATTAACATCATTTTATAACTTCGTTGGGAACCACATGTTTCAATTATTCTTCACTAATTGTTGTATCATTTTGAAATAATTGATTCCCCACATTGTTTTTAAAATTAGTCACATGTAAATAAAGAACATGGAACTGGAAAAATATCATGAGTAAAAATCGAGTTCAAATCCCAATGGATCACAACATACATGGATTTATGGTGTTCCAATCTCCACTAATGGAGCACTTGGATTGGTCAGACATATTTCTCTGCCCTATCGTCTTCTATCACTCGACCATCATCAATGTCACTACTCTCCCACAAGTAGTGGTGCTCACTAGTAGATATTTTTCAAGAATCATACACTAGATTCTTTGTAAATCCCTATTTTATTATATCATATTCTTTCATTTTAGTATGGATCGAACCCCTTTATCATCAATTTCAAGTTGATCAGATATGGCCATCATGTTATTCATCTGTCGTTAGCTCTTCTCCATTCATTAGATCTATGAGTATCTTCTACAACAAGCACAATTTTAGTGGTCATGATTGTTTATATTCTTTGGAATATCTAGTGACATCAAATCAGCTAGATCCTCCCTAAAATTAGCTTATATTTATAATCAGTGATGAATCCTTGGTTGGTGATGGTTCAACTAACATGGTGGGTCAGTAAAAAAGATCGAATACCTTCTTATGTGGTGGTTCTACAGCTAGGGATTTAGATCAGTGGTTAGGCTTAACATGTTTATTTTCATCATTAAAAGATTGTGAGTCAATTAGTTAGACATATAGGTGTGGTTATTTTGGTCAATTCTAATTTTCCGTATAGTCACTTGAATGGAGCATCATAGTTGGTTGGGGATTACTGGAAATGGTTAATTGTTTAGTTGTCACAACTACTTATGGTTAATTAGAATTCATTTTCATGGTAGGTTTCTCCCCATGGTCACTATACATTGTAGGAGAGCATCAAATGATATCTTTAATTTTTTCTAGTGATAGCTTTCACTGAGGCATACTTGGTTGTTCTCTACCTCATTTACTCACTTCCTCTCCCATGTGTAGTCACATAATTGTTTCTTCATGTGGTCACTAGGAGCGCAAATATGGTCACTAGAGATTTCATTTGGGATGATAATTTTCTTATGAAATATCTCAGGTGGTTAATCATAAAATATAGGAGTCTTCGGTTTAGTGATCGTGGACTCACAATCACTTTTGCCTCTATACATACAATTATTCTGAAAATTAAGGTGTTATCAGTTGAGTAACCATAGACACACAGTCACTTCTATCTATTCAATTATTATTTGTTAAATAAATATGTTCCCCTTAATGTGGTAGGTTTCCCAAGGTTAGATAAGTTACCATAATATTTATATAATGAATAATTTTCACAAATATTTTCAATTAAAAATCAAGTATCTAGTATAAAATTACTGATATAAAAATTAAACCAAGATCGTTTATCACTTAAGCACCCAAGACAAACAATTTTATTAAAATTATCGATGAATTGAAAATTTAAATAATTTATTAACCAAATTGAATGTTTTTAAATTGAAATCACATTTACACCATAAAAATAACAACATCTCAATCTAATAGTTGTGAAATTATGTGTTAAAATAATTTCAAAAATAATTCTCGCACACTTAATCAATTTCTGATCTTCAAAACAACATGCATTTTTTTATTTACAATGATCCCTAAAATATGATGATTATATTTCAAAAGAACAAATGATCATGGCTAAATTAAATAAAATCAGGAATTAATCAATTTCATGAAATTTCCATTCCTCCCATGTGATATTTTCTCACTGTCCCACTTCAATACAAGTTCAAATTATTGTTCAAAGAGTGTAGATCGATGAGAATAAGGTGTAATTAAATCTATAAAAAGCATCACTAAAAGTTTTGACACTCTCTTAGGATCCTCAAATAATGTTATAATTTCCAAATTATTGATAAAACTCAAAATATTTTCTTATAAATCAATTTCCCCTTGTTTATTTGTGTTAAAAATACCCCTCCCCGTAATGAACTTATTTTTGAAAAAAGTCCCTTTATTTTAAAATTTTCATGAAATAAATTTGGGGAAAACACAAAATAAGGTTGAAAATGGATTTATTTACACAACAGACCTGGTGACCATATTTTAAAGACTCACAATGGGACCCCAAATGCTAATTTTACTCTAGATTCAAATATTTTACATTACTCTTGATTGAGTTGGATCCCTGAGGTGATCCATGTTACCAGATCTATATTACAACGATTATGCTTAACATCATGTTTCCTCATGTTATAATTCCGACCCCATAAAAATAAAACCTATCATGCTTCCCATTCATAGTTTTCAGATGGTATTTCTATAAAAATAGGGGACAATGTTTCACTGTAATTATTCAATTATAATAACTTCAGACTCAATAAAATACATTAATCAAGTATGAGATCATCACATAGGATGGTCACATTGAGTTCTTGTTTTCCAAACTTAAAAACACATAAAAATTTTACTTTCTGAAAAAATTATATTATATTAACAAATATATCAAAATAATGCTTAAAAGGGAAGAATTATGATTTTTTGGAGGTTTTTATGCGTACATAATTGATTTAATCTATAGAACAATGAATAAACACTCTTACAGACATGTAAAAAATAAAATTATCTCCAATTATGAATAAAAAATTGAGAGAAAATTTTGTTTATAAAAATCTACAATTCAAATGTTCAATGATTTATTAAAGGGGTTATAGGAATGTTTAGAAATCACATATTCCACACATCTAAACATATTTTAAAACCATTTTTATGAAATTTAATGACTTTAATTATTAAACATAGAAAAAATATCTCAACTCAACTCACACATAATTTTTATATACAATTATATCTATCAACATAAGGAATTGTAATGAGAACATCTGGTTTTGAAATACTACTCAACATAATTTTCAGCTTTTAGATATTAGTAAGCAATGAACGGAAACATGAAAATATATTTTAATAACTCATCCGAAAAGAAAAATGGGTA
This sequence comes from Viscum album, assembly GCA_963277665.1. Classification (NCBI taxonomy): domain Eukaryota; kingdom Viridiplantae; phylum Streptophyta; class Magnoliopsida; order Santalales; family Viscaceae; genus Viscum; species Viscum album. The sequence continues at coordinate 1,878,987,753 of OY728145.1, forward strand.
CCCCCTCCCCTATATAGTTATTTCACAGTATCATGCAACACAAATTATTAGAATTAATATTTACGTAATTAAAAATAGTACTCCATAGAATGTGGAGATTTTATCATCTCATTTAATGTCCAATTAAATCTCCCTTTAACCATTGAAAATATATCTTTGGTTATAATGATCCATATCCTATAAAATTAAAACTAATTATCATTTTAATGAAACATGAATTTCCTTATAATGAAATTAACTATAGGATGATCGTAGGAATTATTTTATTAAGATGTTATTAATAAGTATCTCCTCCCTGTCCTTCAAAATGAATTGAAATTATGTTCTGATGAATTTAATGATTGGTTTATCTTCTTTAATAACCACAGAGTACTGTATTAGTATTAGTCAAACAATATTTAGTCTCATAGATATTTAATGAAATAGAAATCATATGAAAAATAATAATGAACCATTGATTGAATCTTGTGAACCATTGAGCGTATATTAGTGAGTTAGACTTCAGAAATGTCTCAGCATTCACTGAACTAGATAAAATCCAAGAACATAAGATTTCCCTCAAAGAAATGCTTTATTTTCATCATGTAATTAATTAAATTAGATGATAAATGGGATCTATTTTATAAGTAATTAAATAACTTTAATTCTCCAATAGATCATTTTTTTCATCTTGAAATTCCATGGGTTACATTCTGTGAGTTCATCATGTTGAAAAATAAAGCACTACATTGAGAAAATGAAACCCATTTCAGAAATGTCATAACATTTTTATTCTCTTTGTTTGGGGAGGTAGTTTAACTCCAATTTTCTATGATGAATTCAGTGATGAAAAAAATATTTATTTATTTTAAAACAATAGAATAATTTTTTTGGCAGAGAAACTACGTTAACAAAAATGGACAAAATTTCTATAACAAAAAGTATATATTAATTCCCATAAGAAGATATAAATGGCCCCATGAATCCAAAACCCCAAACATAATCCATTTTTTGGTAGCTCTTGAATTCTTACAAAATTTACATGCCTATTACATTTTTCACATCCTACCAAAATAATTCCAACATACTTAAAACATTGGTCCTACAAATACAATACTAGAACAAATTTTCGGAAGTTCTCTCACCACCATGATGTCCACCCTACGGTGATGAGTGAAAGACATCAAGAATATGATTCATTTATTCCTAAACCCCACATTTCCTAATAATTCGATCATAAAATATTCTAAATAGTAAATTTTTATTCAATAAATAATAACTAAGAACATAAATTAATTTTTTTCGTTGATTACCTAAATAATTCTTGGTCATGACTACTATAGTAGTAATTTTGGAATACCCTTCATGCCAAGATGATTACATCACTGAATCTATGAAAATTTTCTCATCATGTAATCATGTGTAAATATGTTTGGGTTCTTCATTCTGGGCATTGGGTAACCTGGACGGGTGTCCAAAGACCATATCCTCAACTCCTTTCTTGTACTTTATTATGAATTAAAAATCATGTAGCATAAGATTACATCTCAAATTCCATGGTTTGGAATCCATTTTATCTAGCTGATATATGATAGTATAATTGATTATGAAAATAATGACCATAGTACAATCCATGTAAACAAAAAAAATTCCAAAGAAAAAACTATAGTATCTATGTTCACTTCAATTGTGGAATAAGTATTCTAGGAATCATCGAGTATCTTTCGAGAATAATAACCAATATGAAATATCCCTTATTTCCCCTACCCCAAAACAACACCTACAACCACATCACTAGGATCACAAGTCACCTCAAAAAGAGACTTCCCGTATAGGGTAGTGATTATAGGTTAAACTATGAGGTTATACTTATAAAATTTAAGTGAATTTATGAAATTATAATTAAACACAAATAGAGTATCCATCACTAGTTGTGTACATAAAGAATTTTCATTATAGAAGTTTCCTAGAATAGTATCCATTAAAAAACAGAATGGCCTAAAAAATGTAATTACATTCCCATTTTCAGGTGGTGGAAACCTTTCGATCATCTAAATTTTAGCATGGTCAAGCTATAATCCAATTATAACAAAATTCTCAATAAAAAAAATCCTTTAGTGTAAATGATTTTAAACCTTTCCCAATTTAGTAAAATGATTGGTTCATTGAATCTTTTCAAAACTAATTCTAGATTTTCAATGCAGTATTCAAAGTCACATCCAAAAACTGAAGGATCATCCACGAAAACATAAATAATTCTCTCAGAAATTTTCAAGAAAATAGACAATATGTATCTCTAAAATGTGGACAGAGCTCCACATAAGCCAATGTGTATTCACTAATAAAGAATTGTCCCAGATGTACATGTGAGGGTGGTATTCTATTAATCTTCATAAGTGGTGAAAATATGGTTACAAACAAAATAACTACCATGAGAAAAAAAATTCATTCCCAGACATCCTATTTAACATTTTGTGTAAAAATTGAATTGAATACTAGTTTTTTCATGTGGAAACTTTTATTTTCATGTAATCAATGCATACTCCCAGTTTGTTTGTTACCCCATCTTTAACAGACTAATTTTTCTCATTTTTGACAATTCTGAACCCATTTTTTTTAGTGAAAACATAGATAGGGCTCACCAATGGATAGTCTAAAATAGGATAGGTAATCCCAATATCTTGAAATCTAATCACTCTCTCTCTGAACACTTCCTTCATATTATGATTCAATTTTCTCTATGAATCAACATATGGTTTATGGTGTTGTTCTGTGATAATTTTTTACATGTAGTAAGACATACTTATTCCCTACATGATATAAATGGAATAGACTATGAAAAAATTAAACTTTATTAAGATAGTCACTGAAAATTCTTACTTACTTTCTTATAATCTAGTAGAGACGATTATATGCAGTGGATAACAATCACCCAGAAATGAATATTCCAAATGACTAGGATGTATTTTAAGCTCTATATTAGCTTATTTCTTATAATATGGGATGATCTTGGACATAAGAGATGCAATAAATTAAATTTATTTCCAAAATTTTGTTTTATATTGTGAAATATCATGAATTTGATTACCAAAATTAGGATTTTCTTCACTGTTATCCCAGGTTGACAACTCACTGCTCCCAAAAAGAAGACCAAATTTCAAAGTAATTCATACAAAAAACTCATAAATATATTTCAAAATATCTTCATCAAAATGTTTAGGTATTTCCGACTATGTTATAGTAGGGAAATATTTCTCAAATTCACTTAAAAATTTTATAATCTCAAAAATAGTGTATTCTTTCACATAAAACTCCACAAAGTTAGAGTGGAATTGGCATCCCAGGATTTTTTTTATTTTTAGAATGGTTTTTTTCGTTCATGGTGTGTTTTTCCAATTCTTATTAAGAAACATGACCCCCAAGTTCTGGTATCTAAAATTGTAAATAATTTTCTCTTAAAATGGGACCCTCCATATTTTTGAAGATATTAAATTCATTTCCTTGTTCCCTATGATTAAAAATTATCCTACTCTTTGATACTTCAATGAAATATCCACTAATGTCCATGAAAGGCCTTCCCATTATTATGAAAATTCCTTGTCACACTCTATGTCTATAATCAAGAAATAATCAGTAAAACTTGCTTCATAATCTGAACTATCACTTCATCAACTCTTCAAAATACGTGGTTAATATATCGATCAAATAACTAAAATACAACAATATTGGATTTTGGTAATCCTAATCACTTGTGTTGGAATAATGATAATGCTATAAAATTTATGTTCTCCTAGATTCCACAGATGTAATTGAACTAACTACTTTCTCCCAAGGTGTATGAGATAACAAATATCCCTCGGTCATAAATATTAGTATGTATCCTATATTGAAAGACAACATTGTATCCTTTGTGAGATAATATATTTAAAATTCATCCAATTTTTTATTGCAGGAAAAAAATTTCATCAATTAATTGTGGTATAATGAGACATTATTTAGGACTATGAAATGGTATGGTGATTTAGAGTATCTTAAAATGCTTCAAAAAATTAAGAAGTAAATGTCATTGGTTCTTCTTTTTAAGACTTTCAAGGAACAAAATAGTTGGGAAAAAATTATTCATTTTATTATGATTACTTTAAATTATTTATCATGGTTATTTTTACCTTTATTATATATTATTTTCCGTAATTTTTATTATGGGTTTTGAGAAGGATAGACAAGTTGTAGTGGACTTCCAGTGAGGAATTCAAGATTTCAAGAATCTTAATTTTCCAAATATTTGGTTGTAGTTTCATCTATATTTTTATTTTGGGAAGATTAGTGGTCCTTCCAAGATTCTTGACAACTATGAAGACCAAACATTATTATAACATCTATATCACTCTACCTAGGATTGAGTTAATTGGGGACCAGCAGTTTATTCCTTTATCTACCTCAAACATTTTTAGAGAACTATCCATCTTATAACACTTGGTTTTTAAACAAAGATTTTGTTTGTGTTTTATCAAAATATTTTTTTTTCATTTATTCATCAGAAATTACAATCAGCTATTGAATCGTTCCATTGATAAAATATTTAGTAATAGACGTTTCATCTTTCGGAGGGTGTTGGAAATGATATCTATGTTATTGTTGTACTCTAGGAGGAGTAGTAGGTCAAGGAAGCTCCTTCTCTTTTTAGGAATGGTTTAGATGGTTACTATAGCCCTAGTTGTAATTATCTGAGAATAGGTCATCCATTTGATGAATCAGTGGACTATACCTATAATATGATTCATTTTTTGGATATTGGGAAGGCATATAAAAATTTCAAAAACATGATTATAAGTGCTCAAAATGCCACAGTGATGAAATTTTCACCTTTCAGAGTTTTGAGAGTTTTCATTATAAAATCCTGCATATTTAACTTCATCTTGGAGAGTATATTTGGTTTCCTTCCTAAGAATGGTTCATTTTATTAATAATTGGTACTATGAGTTTTGTTCCAGTGTGTTGAAAAATATTTATCGAGTCATCAATCTTGTAATAGAAATTCCAACTGGAAGAATGATACAACAATTTCTTGAGGTAGGGGTGAGACTATTATAAAATGTGTTTATAAGAATATACTAAGAAAATTATTCATTTAAACACTTCCTAAGTAGAAAACAAAATCTATCCCAAGATTCACGGATCAGTTCACCCACATCCTAAATAACATAAATGATTTTGTTTCTCTATTTAACTTATTTGTCTTCTAAAATATAATTTCATTAAGAAATAATTTTACATTAGATCCCATGTAAAAAATATGTCCTTTTTCCACTATTGTAATAATGTAAAAGAATTTAACTTAATTAAAAATGCGAACACTCTTGTAGAAAGTTCTTCTTAACTAATACCTCTCAGTTGTAACTGATTAGCACTATGAAAATTCTACTAAAATGCCAAAAGAGTCTCCAATGGGAATTTTTTTGAATGTTAAAAGATGGGAAAATAAGGATTATTTCATCTCATAATACTTAGATCATAGATTGATCCTAATACATGGTGTATTTTCAGCATAATAGGAACTTATAATTCCTTATATTCAAATCCCTCTCTTATCTCATTTCCAATTTGAGGTTGATTGATATGTACATATTGTTGGTTATTCCGATTTTATTATTTTAAGATATCACATCTATAGTTATAATTTTAAATTTTAGATCAATGAAATAATATTAGATTTTTGAAATTAAATTATCAATGTTCTTTTTAGTAGATCTTCTATATATTAAAATATTGAATATTTTTTTTTCTGGTTTGTTTGGAAAAAAATTGTATTCTAATTTAATTTTTTTATTAACTCAGTTTCACGTGCCCTCTATATTAATGATACAAAAATTTGACCATAACCATAGATCATTAAATATTTCTCATGAAAATTAATTATACTTCACCATATTCAATAATAGTTAATTGGTGAATAGGGTTTGATCCATAAGGAATAAATTCCAATTATGTGTGTGTGTGACCAAGTAGCAAAAACATTACTCGAAAATAGAAGCAAAAAAGACAAAATAGTAGTGATATGATGACAGATAATGGTTGTGGTGAAAATGGTGGAGTGAGAATAACCTAAATCCACACAAACAAAAAACAACACAGTAATGATAGCATAATTCCCAAGAAAATAGGAAATAATCTATAAATAGAGTAGGGAAATTTGACTTTCTAGTTTTCATTTTTTTATTTTTTTTGTCTTAATTCAAGTATAAATTATGTTGGATGAGGTGGAAAAAAATATAGAATGTTCCATTGAAGGTCTAAACTTTAGGTTAAGGTATCCTACAACACATCAAACACAAAATTAAATAATATATACAATGATGATATTATTTTTACATCGAAATAGACTTCTCATTTGATCCTAATGTGCTATACTTGGTTTGAACGGTCCTCTTCTCACATGGAATTCTTGATGATAAGAAATAAAAAGCAAATTCATCTTATAAAAGTTCTCATTAGACCTTGAATACTATAGGATATATACTTCATTATTAATGGGAGTAAGGATAGTTTCTAACAACATATTATCCATGAATGAAGTTTAATAATTGACTAGTACAAACTAATTCTCCTAACTCAGTCTAGACTAAAATAATAATTTTATTATAAAACATTTTTAGTATGTTAAAAACAATTATTAAAAAATAGAATAAATAATAAGGTAATAAGACGTAAGATTTTCTCAGTGAGATAGCCTTAATATTTTCTATTTATCCTTGACTATCTCCTCTAGTGATCTCCTTGATGGGTTGTCTCTAGTGTGTGTGAACTCATTTCCCCATTATCTATTATTGCTTCATGTCCCTAGACTATCTCTAACCCATTTATTATATCTCTTATTCCTATCCCCATTAATTACATGTCACTAATAAATTATGATATCCACCCAATGTCTCTCATCATACTCACAACAACATTTTTTTGGTTGGCCTCAACATGACACTTTCTATATTTATTTTCATATCCAATAGTTACACAATCCAAACTCAATAATCAAATGTGCATATCCATCAATTTTTTTTTCTTAGCATTGAACTCGATCAAAATCTTGTATGGTCTCTTGATAATACTTTCAAGTTCTTTTATTATCAAAAACGTGGTTTATCAAATCTTCCTTCAGTGCCCACAATTTATTTCTCTTTTGAAAAAATTACATGCTTACCATACCTAATTAATCTAGGAAAACAAGAAATATGAACATCGACCATGAGTTGATTAGATACACTTTGAGAAATTATTATTCCATTTCCAATTTTAGGACATGGGTGAGGTTAATGTAATATTTTTTGGCCTTGTTTATAAGTTCAGTTATCATGTTCCCAAATCCCTTTAATTGGCCATTTTAGTGCAGACTGAAATTCCTTTTAGAAACCTCTATGATAAATGATTATTCACCCTCATGGATATTTGGTTACATAGATATTGTTATACTTTATTATACTTGGTGTGTATTTGGCTCTGTCTATTTTTGGGTGTGTGGATTTTTCTATACTGAAATTTGGGAAATTTAGAGTTTTTCTATGATCCATTAATGAGATAGTTTGTAATTTTTTTGAATTTTTATGATTCATATCATCGATAATGATGTTCATTTAAGTATTTTTGGGAACCTCATGCACCACTCCTTCAAAAAACAATGGCTAAATAATTGGGTAAAAAATTCCCCCTCATTATCATCAAAATTGATCACATGAAAATTGATCCTGCTCAATACGCAATATATCTTCAGTAAAAATTTAGTTCAGAACCCATTAGAGCATATCTTCCATGGTTTTTTGGTGTTCCACACCTCAGTCATAGAAGAATAATCTTGGCCGATCGGTCAACATTCCCTAACCAGTCATCTTCCATCACTCAACCTTCATAAATGGAATATCTTCCTCCTTAGAAGATGACACTTACAAGAAGATCTATATTTAAGAATCTTCCACTACAAGCATAGGAAGCCTTTGGTTTAGTCTGTCACCTTCCTTTATTGATGCTCAAGATCAACTCCCGTAATCATTAAAGTTCTTGGGGATCAGATTTCATCATATAGTTCTTTAGCCACTGTCAGATCTTATCATGTCAGTATATTTGTGGGTATCCTGTACCAGAATCTCAACTTCAACAGTCACAAATAATCACCTACTCAACAAAATACGGATATGTCAGCATGGCTAGATCCTCCCTACAACTAGTTCATATTCATCAGCAATGGTCAATCTTGAGTTGATGATGGTTAAGTGGACATGTTGGGTCAGTCGGGAGGCTTGGATTACTTCTTAAGTGGTGGATTCATGTCCTTCATTGTAGGTTAGGGGTTCTCCCAAAACATATTCAGATCTCTGGTTCCCCTATAGAGGGTCTCATTTCATCACTAGCAACTACCTTATTCTAAGATCGAAAATCTTCCATTGTAAGCTCAACATGGCTTGGATATGTGTGGGTAATCTTCAATTTTGGATAACATAAATTGATATATGTGTCTCAAGATTTAATTTTTGCTTTCATCATTATGGGGCTGAATGAGGGCATGTGTTTCACCTTCTCTGGTCATCCTTACCTGAGATCACTAAAATCATTGTTCACTGGTCATCCTTCTTAAATATCAATGAGGTCAAATTGGTTCAAATTATTCATCAACAGATTTAGAATAAATCGGTTAGCCTAATATATTTAGGTATTATAGTCATTTAAAATTTTGAATTTGGTCACATGAATGGACATTTATAGTAGATTGGGGATGTGAAGGTCCTTTCAATTGCTGGATAGTTGTAGTCATTGAAAATTCATCTATATGCTTGTTTTTTGATCATGATCACTATACTTACAATGAGCGTCTATCACAGTAGGTTGAATTTTGTCTTCTGTTAGGATACTTAGTGGCCTGATAATTTTTTATCTACCTATGTGGTCACTTCCAATACTATGTGTGGTCACTTAAGAAATTCCATCATATGGTCTAGAGGAGCACAGACATAGTCACATGATATTTCAATAGGCACAATCACTTGTGTTATTTTCTCTCTAGTTCACTCTTAAAATAGAGGATCTATCATTTGGGTGATTGTGGCCTTATGGTCACATATAGCTCCTAAAAGTTGTTCTAAAAATAGAGGATTATTTTTTGAGTGACCATAGTCTCACAGTCACTTCTGGCATTACACTTGAAGCCTAATAGCTGACAACAACTCCCTTCATGTGGTAGTATTCTCACGGTATTTTTAGTTTCTATAATGTTGACATGTTGTCACTTATTTAGATTGTCATTTTTTCATGGATAATGAAACCAACATAGAATTTAGAGTTCATTAAAAAGATACTCAAAAATAATAAATGATCATTATAGTTTTAAGTGCATGAAATTCTAAAAAATAATAGGAATTCAAATTATGGAATTTATAAAAAAATAAAATAAAAAAAACAAAAAATATGGAATCATTAGGAAAGCCTCTAAATAAAATCCCACTTTTAAAATCACTATAAATGAATATTTTTAAAAATTGAAAATAATTAATAAATATCATTATATGATTAGTATACCAAAAACACATATAATTATATTAAGTTATATTTTCTACTAAAATTCAACCATCAAGTAGTTCTTAAATGACATAAAAATTATACGATGAACTTATATTAGTTAAGCATCCAAAACCATCATTTCTCTTAAAAAATATTCAATGAATTGAAAATTTCATAAAGTAATTGATTATATTGAATATTTTATCATTGAATGAACAATTTTTCCATACAACTCACAATATCTCGAAAAAAGTGATTTCACAAGACGTGTTAAATAATTTCACATCAGATGTCATATATAATGTAAAGGTTGTCCTGACGAGAAAACTAAAAGGACAAGAACTAAAGTGAGAAACCATTTAATTATTCCAAATTAAATATCAAAAATTATGTATAACAATATAAATAAATTTTAAATCCCAAAAAAACTAATGAAGATATGTATGAAGTCTCATGGATGTTCTAGTGAACAAATGATATAGGAAAGAATGGTCAATTACAAATATGTGATAAATGTGGGAAGAACCAATGAAGTATTATCATTGAAAATAGAAAATTATTCATGTGTGTAAAAGGATGTAATATATAGATAATGTTTATAGGAACAACAATGTAATCTGTTAATTCCATGGAAGGAAAATATATGGCTTCTTGTCATCTCTATGATATTAAGGTAGACACCTCATTTGAAATTATATCACAAGTTTTGCCAATATTTTAGATACCCTTAATTATATTTACTAAAAAGTGTTAATTAAATTCATTATGATGAAATAAAATTAAATGGGATAACATAACACCTCATGAATTTAAATTATATTTTTTCTTTAAAACCAAATGTGTTCAATATCTTGGTTCACAAGCAACCACGAAAACAAACAACCCAGCAAATGGTATATAACCTTTAGAATGTTTCCATAAAAATGAGGGGAAAATGGATGTATCTTAATTATAAAATATCTTTATAAATAAAAATAAATCTCATTATTAATTCCAAGTAATTGAATAAAATTCAATTAATATAGCTGAATAATTAAAAGACTTGTTCATGTTTTAATATTTATTATTTTGGAAAATTACATTTTTATGTGCCTTTTTTTAAGAATATATAAGTATATATTATAGATAAAATATATTGTTGATATTAATATAATATTGACACCAATTTCATTATCAATAGATAGATAATTAATGTAAAAATAGTTAATATTTTTTAAAATTTATTTTTTAATAAAACAGTTTCCAATATATTTTTATTTACATATTTGAAAGTGAAATTTTAAAAATTTATAATTTGAATTTGAAAATAAAAAATAAAATACACTTCTAGATTCATAGTTTTTATATTATCTTTTGAATAAATTTTGGGGATGTTCAGACAACATTGGTTTTTAAATGAATAGTGAAACAATAACAATATTGCTAAAATTGTCCCTTTTATAACATTTTCATAATACAGTGATGGAAGGAATGTTTTTTAACCTTTATTATAAAATTTATGCAATTTATTGTAAATGAAATTATTAAATATTATTATGTTGTATTTATAAATCCAATGTATGGTGTTCTGGAGACATACACATTATTTTACTATAATGCTGATTTATTTACTTATATTGAAAAAACTACTTTTAGAAAATTGTATAAATTTTGTACAAGAAAATTTAAATCATATTTTAGACCTAAATTATCATATTATATAAAACTTAAAATTTAATTTCTATGAATAAAATTATGATTACTGAGATTAATGCTAATGAACATGATAATTTTGAAACTATTATTTTCAAAGAATAATTTTATTAAAATTGTTCAATTTTTTTATAATAAAATTATTTAATAACATCTCAAAAGTGAAATTAACATAATTTTAATGAATATATATAAATAAATTATCAATTTTTACACCCTCCAAATGGGCATCAACATATCTAAAAGGGAAGAAATACTCAAAGTATGGGTATTCATTACTCCAAAAATCAATATATGGGATAATGGAAAAAAATCATGTGTATCACATGAATTATCAAAGTAAAAGTGATCTCATGAACCTTGGAAGGTTACATGCATTGGTAATGTAAATTACATGACCTACTAAAGATCATGAATAGTTCATTTGATAAGCCATCCTATTCATTTGAAGGCATCTAAGATACTCATTGATCATGTGGAGGCTGCAAAAGACGTTTCTCTTAGTCACATGACTTTTCAACTGACATACAATTGAAAAAACATCCAAAAAATGTTGTAAAATAAAAGATAAAAATATTTAAATGGTGGAGACCTCATGCAGCTATAAATATCAATGAGATTCATAAATTTGGTTCACAGGACATTGAAAAATCCCATATGATGTCCACCATATTGTGCAAGATCCAGATGAAATATCTCTAACATTAAAACAAATAGGGGGTGTCCATGAAAATGATTATGAATAACAAAAGTACCCATCATTTGTCACATGGCACATCATAATCATGGTGAGTGGGTGTTTTGACAACACTCACACAACTTCAAGAGAGCATGATCCCTAATAAAATAATAATGGAAATAAAGAGAGAAAAGGTAGAGGATTCTTACAGAACGAGGACATATAGGCCTTCATGTAGGGTCATATGTCATAGGTGATCAACATTGATCACACGATAACCCCGTTGACAAAACAAAATGATGTCAAATGATCCCTTAGGCATAACAACATGATCTAATGAAGCCCCCAGTCATGCCACCTTTGTATGATAGAAGGCCCTAGAAAAGTTTATTTTGATCAAGTGTAAGCCTTTCCATCTGCATCCTAATATCATGAACTCCCTTATACATATCATCCTATCATTGTGGAAGCTCATTAGAGTGTCCAAATTGTTAGTAATTATCAATTTGATCAGCTTGGGTCCAATAAAAATAGGAGGACCTTATAGGGTTTTTGATATATTTTTCAATGAATTGGTATAATAATTTTGTGCAAATAGGGAGTGAGACAATATTTTCTTAGAAAGGAACACTCTCTCAGTCATTGAAATTAAGAAGCACCATGGTTCACCCATGAAAGGATCACACAATGATAATGACATCAAATCCCTCCATTGAATCTATCTGAATCCTAAGAGAATGAGGTATAATAGAATTGAGGTGGTGAGGCATATAAATCCACCCTCAGCAAGAAAAATCCATCCATCTATGATCCCTCATGCACGGGGGCTCCGGATTGGACATCTCAGAGATGATAATCACATTATTTCAATTTAATTATCTAGGTAAAAATCTCTAGAATGACCTGTGTGATAACATGACATGAGTATGCTCTTTATGTGATCACTCATAGCTCACATGAAGGAATTCAAGCACATAAATCTAGATTATGAGATGGAATTCCCTCATGTCTACTGGATCATGTAAAAACTAATAATAAGATAACACTAAAAAAATATGATAAATATATAAAATAAAGGATATAATAAAGGCAAAAACAATTAGATACTTATGTGATGAACATATATATTGATCTTCATGTGCTTCGTGTGACTCACCGAAATCATGCGACAGCACCGGGACATGCCACTCAAATCCTTTGACTCTCCCTTGATATATTTTTTGAATTATGTGGTATACCTTGTCCATGTAAAATAATGTCACATGATTCCCTCCAATCATACCATTCAAGTCTCACGAAGTTCCCAGGGATTTCCGACCAAATCTCAGGAGGCCTTCTATACATTTTCCTAGGTTATGCGGTGAAAGAAGGAAACGCTAGCTAGGTATAACATTAACACCAAGTAATGCCAACTAGGGTCATGTTAAATCATCTAGAAATGTTAGTCTAGATCATTAAATGTTCTCAAGACATGTCAAATTGGATCATGTGTTGTCCTCTAGGAAGACAGCTAGGTCACACGACACCCTTAAGACAAGTTAGCCTGGATCGCATGACATCCACCAAACATGTAATCCTAGATCATGTGATTCCCTCTAGATAATTCATCTAAGTCTCTTAATGTCAGCAGGACATTTTTGCGAGGACATGCAATACTCTCCATGCATATAATCCTTGTTCTTGAAATGTACTCTAGAAAATCCATCCAAATCAGGTGATGCATTATAGATATGTCATTCAGATCAAGAAATATTCCTTTGAAATGTCAACTGGATCATGAAATTTTATTTAGTAATGTTCTATAGATCGCTAGGACATGTCCAGACATCACCAGGGACATGTGTATACATTCTCAAGTTTTTTAGGTATATAATAATTCTATGTCAAGAATACATCTCAGAACATGATAACCTTATCCAGTGAACATATTAGGGCATTCATAGTGTGTAATAACTGATCAGTGGAATGATATAACTACACCCATGTTATGGAAGCCTCAACATGTAAGCCCTGATCACCAGTCTGATATAACTTCCCCACAATATGGAGACCTTAGTGTGTAAGCCCCAATCAGTGGCATGATATGACTACCCCCATATTAGGGAAGCCTCAGTGTTAATCCCTGATAAGAGGCATTATATGATTGCCCTCATAATAGGGAATCCATAGTGTGTAAATCCCAATCAAGGGCATGATATGATTACCCCAATATTAGGGCTTCCTCATTTTGTAATCCCTAAGTAGTGGCTTGATATGATTTCTCCCATATTAGGGAAGTCTGAATGTGTAATCCCTAATAAAAGACATGTTATGAAAACCCCATATAATGAAATAATTATTGTGTAATACCCAATCAATGACATGATATGATTACCCCCATATTAGGAAAACCTACGTGTATAAGTCTAGATTATTTTGAACAACTAGGACTTTGATTCCTTCCATGAATATGATACATAGGACACCTTCCTATGGCCTGAGCTCAAATGGTAATCCACCTCTATGTAAGACCCCCATGTATTCGACATTTTAACCATTAGGACCCAATATCTCCCATGGGATTATCATCCTTACTCACCCACCAACGAGCAGAGAAAAGACATAAATATAATTAATTTGATTCCTACCATAACCATGATATATAGGAGTCACTCATAAATACTATGCTCAAATGGGATCCAACTCTATGCAATAACCCCCATGTATTCGACATTCTAACCATCATGACACAATCTCTCCCATGGGATTTTTATTCTGCCTCATCCACCAGGTGGTAGAGATGAAAAATAAACTACAAGAAATCTTATTTCTACTATAATCAGGATACATATGAAACCTTCTTAAGGCTATAAATCCATATTAAACATCTAAAGGGGTTTCTCAAAACATAATTCCTACACCCATAGGTTGTGAAATTAATTTCATGTTATCCCTTGTTTCCCAAACTATGAATCTTTTACCTAGGCTTAGAGAGCTTCAATGATCATTTCATTTGAATCATGGATCTCTATCTACCATAACAACCTCAATGATTATGCCCTGAGGAGTGGAATGATATGACTTCCTTCATATAAGGTCATTCACTTCTGGTTAGTTCCAAAGGATGTGATCGGACTATGATGAATCTGATTCTTATCAGGACCAAGATACATAGGATTCCACCTTAAAGAATGATCTCAATAGCCAGTGCCTAAGTGGACCCACAACTGTCCTTTACATACAACATTAGACTTCATGTGTTTAATGAACTGCATGAGTTTTCATTCCTAATATAATTAGGATATGTAGGAAACCTTATAACAGCTCAATCCCATCCTCAAATTATTAATCACCTCCTTGGATGACATAAAATTCCAGAGTTCTTGGTTATAAGACATTAAAATAAAAGAAACAACCCATTAAAATAAAATGGACGTAGAACCTCAAATACATTTAGCTGGACTCAAAAATATACCCCTCCATTCACTTATAAAACGGTTTATCACTTCATTATTTTGTTAGGTTAACCAGTCATGTATTAGTACAAAGGAGACATTCATGAACATATCTTAAATCTATATGAAAGTCACAGAGTAGGAAATAATTCCCCCCAAAAAGGTGTTATTTTCCCAACCTCTGATCTCTCAACTAATGTGAGTTCCTAAGCATCATTGGGTCTACTACCCCAAAGGACCACCTTCCTTTGGAAAGTTGTTCCATACTAAATTATGGATTTGGGAACCTTTGGGAATTTCTATGAAAGATAAGAATGGTGGACCCCAAATAATGGATTTTGTGACACATTAACCCCCCCCCCCCCACAAAAAGACAATCACTAGGAAAACCTGAAATGTCTTACCATGAAACACAAGTGGTTAACCTAGCCTAAAATCATTTAACTATGGAAAATCCTTCACATGTTAAAAAGGATAAACTACTCAGTTCTCCTCAGTCCATTTTGTTCCTACCAAGTCATGCCATGATATTTCATATAAAACAAAAATAGTGAACCTAATGTGAATCTCTCAAATGAAAAAAATGATTAGTTGGCCATTCATTGAGCCAATTTTTTATCATATCCTGCAAAAAATCCCCAAAAAACCAAAAAATAATATTATAGCAGATCCTTTGTAGCATAAGTCTTCATGAAATAATTATATCCACGCTTTAACATGTCCATACAAACAGAATGGTCATACCATGGACAAGAAGGGAAAATTTTGTTTCCCATGCTCACCTAATTGAACATGTATCATGTCTATGATGATTCACTAATCATTGACCATATTCATTTTTTTCTTCATAATTGCATATACAAATCTCACAAATAACACCTAGAAAGAAGATAATGTCTCTATCTTGTGACAATTTGGAAAAATTAGCTACATCTTCAACCCCCACAGGTCTTAGAGTGACTTCACCTACCTAACACATTCAACGTCAAGTGTTAAATAAAATGATTTAGGAATAAAATCAACATGGTAAAATCCTGAACAATTCAGATGATCATGAGGGTTTCCAAATACTAAAATCATTGAGTCTTCATCATTCAATGAATGGTACAATAAATCTAGTGGCATTCGTTGCCACCCCTTACTGCATGAGAAGCTTATACCTGGAGTGAGAAAATAAACAACTTTAGTATCTAATGAAGGTGGATCAAGGAATCGACTATATTTTTTTGTAGTTCAATAGCCACTGAGGAGGGATCCTATTAACTTTAATCGCCAGTTCTATCCCACCGGTTCCCTTCAGTCGCCTACTAAGGGTACCACTCGACACACTACCATGTTTGATACGCATTAATGGGAAAAAATAAAGTCGCATAGAGAGTGGAATAATCTGGAAAACTAGGAGTGGGATCATATCCCTACCTACACTGATGAATCCCACCGACATTGTCTGGTGGTATCCAACAAGAAAGCTCATATCCCTACTCACTTAGAATGAGTCTGCATACATATTCCTATAGCAAGCATGGGGGAGGTTCATATACATACCACCATACAAGAAGACCATCATAATATTTCGATGAAACAAGGAGTAGAAAAGTGGACACCTATTTCGTCTTTAATTGATGAAATCTTTCAGTAAAAAGTGGTGATAAAAAATGTGCAGGCTTACATTCCAATGTACACTTTGCTAAATTGTCACTACATATTTGCAACAACTAAAGAACTCAACCACCAAATTCATAATTTTTTTATAGATAAAGGGAAATTAATATATTTTTATATATTTTTCTAGGTAAATATAAAACTCTGATCAACGTTGAAAATTCATTTATCTGAAGAAAGCACATATTCTTGCTCCCAATCAGGAGGATTGTTGGCATTTTCTGGTAAAGGATTAGGCACCCGACTGGGCTCATATTCTTATTCCATCTTAGGATCACCATGAGATAGCTACACATGCCTCTATAAAAGATCATATTTATGTCTCCAAAGACTATAAAAATATTCCAAAGGGCTGAGATCAACCTCATATCCTAGTTCTGGCTAGGTCTCACCAAGTGAGAGTGATGCATACCTTGGGAATGGATCATATCCCCATAAAAAAAGACTGGTGAGATATTCTAAAGGATCAGGATCAGAATCATATCTCTATTTTGACTAAGGATCACTATGTTTGAATAAAATATTCAATTAGATAGGATAATATTCTTATCAGTGAATCTAGCTAGAATATTCAAGTAGATAAAAAATCTTGGTCATATCCCTACTTTCACCAAGGAATGACTACATCAACATCATTTTGAGTATATAAAAGAGGAGGCTCACATACCTTCTCTCATTTTTGACGTCCATCAGCATATTCTGATGGTGAATTCGTATCATTATCTGGATCATATTACTGTTCCACTGAGGGATCATGATCATACTCATATCTCCATTCTGATCAAGGACCACCAAGTAAGAGAATCAGATGCCTAGGGGAAGGTTCATATTCATGCTGATAATGAATAATCTCATTATAATATTCAAAACGATTCTCAGTAGTAGGCTTATATTCTCACAACATTAGATTCTTATCAATGTAATCTAGCAGCCGTCATATAGCAAGTACATGTCCCTACAAAGTTCCAAAATGAAGGATGGTGTATTCCACCCATGACAAAGAAGGATGATCATATCCCTAATTTTTTCAATGCCATTGTCCTTGAGGTTATTAGAGACATATTATCAACACCCCAAGGGTATGTTGACAACTCAACTAAAGTAGAAGGAGATCATTAACAAGATAGTCACCCTCATGTTATTGTGGAGATGGATAGTAGGGACTCTACTAAGGAAATCCTCTGTGATCAACATCTCCATGGTGATATCTCCCATATTCATGCATATCTTCCCATTTTCTTGTCACCTCTATGTAGGGAGGTTCTAAAAACATAGAAGCCTTTTTATAGAGGGGTTGTTAAAACAATTGGATCAATCGTATATAGTTACCCATCATCAACTAGCAACACTCCACTCTAGTAAATAGGTCACCCTAAAAAGCTCCTTATATGGTATAAAGGGGTGTATGTGTGTATGTATAATTAAAAGGACGACATCTTTGAAATATGGAGAGATTTAACCCAAAACAACCTCCCCACCATGTTCTAGCCCCTTTCAACATCTGACTATGAGATACAAGATGAGATAGATAAGGAGTGAATGAATTATCTATGATAAAGTATGTGGGAAACTCATTAATGACCGATGTATAGACACCTACCTTATCTAGAATATAAGGGTTACCATCAGACCATCAATAGACTCGGTTTTCAGCTAGACATGGCTGCTATCTCCATTATTTGATACCCAAAACTAGAAAATCAATGTGCAAATATACAACATGATTTCTGCCACTGAATCAAAAATCTTCAAAAAATAATATATGACTCCAATTCATATATTTTTCTTCAAGTATAGAGAAATTATGGTGCATTTCACTTCACCACAAACCTAGAACAATTGAAACCCTCAGATATGGCATCACACAATGTCATGGAGTCTAAAATAATCAGGGGGTTGGGTAATGAATGATATGGTTAGTCATTATAACATTTTCCCCCCACATCAACGGTTCTAAAAAATCATGAATAAAGGGATAGGACAACCAACATGTATTTTTACTAAGCCCCTCAATATAATGAGAACCCATTTTAGACATGGAAACTAAAGTGGCGATCAACCCAAAATATTCCCATAGAAAATAATTCATGTCATGGGATACCATTTCACCTATCTCATATATGAGAAAACATTAAACACATAAAACATGTCACAATTGTAGAATACATAAAATTTGTCCATGAGTGAACCCAGACCACTAGGCCAGGGTAATATCTTCCACTACCTCCACCCCTCAAACTATCAATTCATTAGAGGATTTATGACATATTGGAAGTAGATGAAAACAAATCCTAGATCATTGGGTTGTGGGTATTTATATCTCAATCACCATCCTTGGGTTCATCATCTCTTGAGAGGGTCCTAAAGAAATTAACAATGGTTCTAGATCAACCCTAGTCCACTTGGTTGGAGACATTTATATCTTAGTGTCCATCTAAGGAGTCATAAATTCCTCAACTGGAATTATTGAATCATCAAAAATAGTATCAACTAATGCCAATAGTGATCCTTGGTAGGCCCCAAACCATAGGGTTGGGGGAATTTTTATCTTGATCATCACTACAGAGAGACTCGGTCTTCTCTAGGTTGGGAGGTAAATATCGATGGTCGACATCCCATATGTTCCTCATGCTGCAAGATGACCCTCTTCTATTTGGGGGCCATTTGGAAATCATTGAATGGAAACTCCCCCAATATCACTAGACATAAACCAAAAATTGAGGAACATACAATAAAAGAAATCAAAACAGACCAGGGATGCAATCCAAGACATCCCATTTTGGATTAGGGTTTGGGAAATGACCCTAATGACTGTGGTGAATAATCATCTTCTTACATTGAGAGTAATGGAACAAACACCATTTCTAGATATACCTCAATGAATTTTGTCACTTTCAACACAACAGATATTGTAGATCAAGATGCAAATGTAGGGCCTCGTAACACATAAAATATACCTCAGGAGGAAGGTGATCTAGATGCACTAACTGAGTATACATGCACTCGAAATCAAAGGAGGATCAAAAACATGACACCTCTGAATACTGAGTTTCCATCGTTATGGTGGAAAACGTCAAAAGATAAAGGCCATAGTGTTGTTACATCCCAGTCACAACCCAAAAGAAATAAAATTCATTGTCCAGAGGAACGTATAAAATAATATGAGAATGAGACACAAAATATAATACAAATCAATGAGGAGCTACTTAGGGGAAGCATTCCCACTGGGTATTGTCTTTAGACAGAGATGAATATACCTCCTCCCATACATCTGGAAAGCATTGATCCACATGAAAGAGTTTAATCTGTGCATCAGAACAGCTCAATATCCTAGCAAATGATATATATATATATATATGAGGATATCAAATAGGATTAGGACATTCCTCCAATGCGACAACAACTTCTCCCTCACTAGGGAAATCATTCCGTATTTGCACTGATTGAGAATTAGTGGGAGATGAAAACAGTTCCACATCATCAGGACCCACCCACTCCCTATAGATGGGAGGTAGATCATATAGTAGTACCTTAGAAATTTTTCATGGTCATCAAGTCCCTAGCTACATGAATAGAATCCATGGAAGGAAGAGGCACACCTGTGCAGCCTGAGAAAAAGGCGTATCCTGAATCGGTGGATTACATTTTTACCACACCAAATTGTTTCAATCATTCTCCACCTTTGATGGTGCTGGAGACTCAGAATATTATATCACTCACTCCATATCCCAATGTGGTCCATCGATGGGTCCTCAATATCAATAGGAGGCGACCAAGTTGAGGTGTTTTGAAATGACTATAACAGGGCCATCCTTCGTCTGATACAACAACCTTCCAATTGGATTAGTTGCAGGAAGGGAAGACCTTCGTAATCAATTCCATTATTAGTTCATCTCAACACAGAGGTAAATGAAAATGTTTTATTTGAAGAACTACAAGCAACACGAATATGAGAGGGTGTCTGACTTCATATCCAGATGGAAAGGTTTAATCTACTCACTCAACATCTCTCTCTCATAGAAAAATTTCTATAACTCTGTGCTAAAATTATTTAGTGTGATATGTAAACATCTATGATCCTGATAAATTATCCTGGAATCCATTACACCCATGCCCCGCTGTTGGGTTTTGAAGTACCCACTGCTGGTAGGACCACCCTCAGAATAAGTATCCTCAGAGATCAGGAATGATATCCACCAGCTTGAATCCCACCCATCACTAGCACCAACGAGCGTAATTGAACCTAGAAGAAAGCCTGGGACACTTATCTACCCTCCATAGATCTATTATGGGCCTCCCAGATGGTCCATAAGTTGGCAGAAAAAAAATACCCCAAGATTTCGCCTCCTCACTGTTGCTGTCTGATCTTTAGAACCAAGCTGCATAGAAATCCACAATTGAGTTCCCACCTCCAATCACACCCATTGAACCTTCAAGAATTCCCCCGGTCTACCCTGCCACGGTGCTCCAGAAAAAATATTCCATATGGATTCTCAACAAGGCAGATGGAAACACCAGCATCGAGAGGCTAAAGATATTCCCGTTTTCTGAATATTGTCATTCATTGGAAGAGCACTATTTCTCATCTGCCAGAAAAAAAGTTCATCTTTGGTGGAATCCATTTATACAAAATCACCTCCTCACAATCATTATACCCACTCCTTATATGCAGGATATTGTGAAGATAGCTACCAGTAAATCCACCAAACGTTGAGGTCTCAAGAACACATCTATTAGGTTCATCCCCCAGCGTGATATTCTAAAACATCGCCTGCTACGGGGCATCAAGTGTTTCGGTAATAATGTATGGGAATTCATTGGCATCCCTGAATAGAATATTCTATGTAGGGGATCCTGGGTAGTGGATTATGCAACTGCTCCAGTTATCCTTCCAGTACCTCATCTCACAGCACCCAACCACCCTCATGGTCTAATCCCTAATCAAATCCAGTAGTTCAATCATCATTCTTGCAAGCATCGATGATGCTATAAATTGACAGCTTAGCCTACATGGTTGTTGACGCTCCATTCCGTCACAGAGTCTAACAACTGAAAAAAGGGGAATATCTGAGCTCAAAGTGATTCAACCTTTGAAGAAAACATAAAAAATCGACAAAGGGATGAACAAGGAGAACATTGACCATAGGTCGCGCAAGTTCCCTCATGGTCGCGCAAGTACACTTGCACGCCGCCTAGTGGTTGTGCAAGTACTTGCGCACTGCCTAGTGGTTGTGCAAGTATACTTGTGCGCCGCCTCATGGTCGCCCATGTGACTTGCGCGACTTAAGTGATAACCGCCCGGGGTCTTCTCCTGCCTATAAATAGACCCTGTGGGCCCCCCATTCGGGAGGATCTTTTTCTAGAAACTCGGATTGAAGCTCCTGACGCCCAAGTCTCTTCTCAAAGCTTCCAGAATACTTCTAAGGTAATTTCATACCTAGAACAGAAGATCTAAATAGAGGGAGGAAAGACTAAGTGTTGAAACTCATCAACACTTGCACGCCTGAGTGGCCAACCCTTAAGGGAACTGGTCACACTTGTGCGCTGCCTTATTCCTTCAATAGAACTTGCGCGTCCCTTTTCTGGGAGAACCTCAAGAGGATTCTAAAGGCTTTAAGAAAGAGTCGCTCAAGTATTTATATGCTGGTTTAAAATCGCACAAGTACCCCACATGTTGCGCAAGTATATCGGCACGACCAATACTTGCGCGCCCACGCAAGACTTGCGCGCCTTTCAAGACTTGCGTGCCCCTACCTTTTTGGGTGCCCATCTTGCCCATTTTACCCCTCTTAAGCCATTTCACCTTTCCTATTCAAGATTTAGTCTTCAAGATACTCTTCAAATCCATTTATGGCATGATTTCCTGATTTGACTTCCTTATCTGAAAGGAATTCGGTGGAATATCTCTCATAACCTAATGATTTACACATCTTTATGTCACCGAAGATTGAGAGTTCATTCATTCAACCTCATCCTTTAAGATGAGATAATCCTTAACCTAGGTCTCCTTTTTAGGAATAATCCCCAGTTATAAGTCCATTAATTTGGGCATCCTCCTCAGAAGTAATCCCCAAATTCTTAAAGTTCCCAAACTTGGGCATCCTCCTCAGGAGTAAGCCCCAAACATTAATTCCTTAATTTGGGCATCCTCCCCAGGAGTAAGCCCCAATCATAATCCTTTAATATGGGCATCCTTCTTAGGAGTAAGCCCCAAGTCCTCTAATTTGGGCATCCTCCTTAGGAGTAAGCCCCAATCTCAAATTTGTGCATCCTTCTTAGGAGTAAGCCCCGAGTCCCTTAATTTGGACATCCTTCTTAGGAATAAGCCCCAATCTCAAATATGGGCATCCTCCTCAGGAGTAAGCCCCAAACCTTAATCCCTAAACTTGGGTCTCCTTTTCAGGAATAAGACCCATTCATAATCATGGGAATCTTTTCAGGAGTAAGCTCCAAGTCCCCTAACCTGGGTCTCCTTTTCAAGAATAAGTCCCAGTCATAATTTTGGGCTTCCTTTTCAGGAGTAAGCCCCAAGTTCCTTAATTTCTCTTAACCAGTCCTAATTTACCCTTGATTTGGGTTTCCTTTTCAGGAGTAAAACCCAATCATAAATCCCCTCCTAACTTGGGAATCCTCCTTAGGAGTAAGCCCCAAGATTAGAGTATTCAAATCTCCATGAAGCACATATACCTTTATGGACCCTGTTCATGGATTTTTCTCCCTAAAAGTGAATCCTAAAACTTCATCTATCTGGGCAGTCATACATACATAAGCCCCAAACCATTTCTTATGATTGCATCTTTCATGGCACAATTGTCTAATTTTTACCAATACCTCTTGTTTCTCACACCGAGCATCACTCACGTGAGATTAGAGTGTAAAAGTAATTACGACATCCTTATTTGAGCCATCAATCATAAATGTCATACTCCCTTACTCGAACTACGTGGGTTCTGATTCCTTTTCCAAAACAAATGATACGTAGGTAGCCCATTCTATGGGTTCGATCCCAATTTTGAAATAATCAATGTCCTTCTGAATGACGATAAAATTCAAGTTCCCCACTGAGTGGCTTTAAAACCAGCCTGGTCATCATAATGACCAAGAGACTTTTATAAATGTTTTCAAGGATACCATTGAACAAGAATATCTAAATAGATACAAATGATTCTCTATTGATGAAAAACCTTGAATACATATAAAAGATTCTCTAAATTTCTTACATATTTAATCATTGATTGTTAAAACTAAAGGAAAGCTCATTTTATACTTGGTAATATAATAAGGATTCACGAACATAACTTAAATCTATAAAGAGAGTCCCGAAGTAGACAATAATTCCCCTCAAAAAGGTGTGATGAGTCTGACCTCCAATCCTCTCGACCAATGCCAATTCCTAAGCCTCATCAGTCCACAAGCTAATGAGCGCCTACCTTTGGAAAGTAGGTCCAAAAAGATGTGGAATCATTGGATGTTTCCGGTTCTATGAACAAAACCGCTAGAAACTGATCGGAACGTTTGAATCTCCTGTCTAGGAGGTCATCCCCGGATTCCGAGGGAAACAAAAAATGGTGAACCCGACGTGAATCCTTAACCAAGTTAAAATGATGTTTTACCTATTTTTTAAGCCCCAATTTAAAACTCAATAGGAGGGATAACAAAAAAAATAATTGACATATGTGCTCATCCAAAAGATGCAGTGGCCGGATTCATCTTGATTGTGTCTGTTATATGAAACAGGCACTCTTTTCTCAAGATCTTCTGCAAAATGGCTTTCCTTAAATTCACCCCTGTGAATACTGCTGCTGTGAACACCTCTACTGTGAGGTCTGCTGCTGTGAAAACCAATGCTGCTACTCCTACTGGAACATCATCTGCTCTGAGGATGACATCACCAACTCAGCATCTTCAACGCTGGGTTTCTAATGCACTGGTTAAGGAGTACCGTCGCAACAGTACTATCCCAACTCTGGAAGCTGCTCGTCAAGCCCTCCAAGTTAACAACTCTTCCTGGTCGTCCAGACAATGGTGGCCAGCGATCAAGAAGCAGGCGGTGCTGACTACCGTCTCCAACTGTTTCAGGTCGTTATCCCCGGAATGCAATTTCCATTCACTCCCTTACTCTGAGGAAGTGAATGAGCAGGTCCCTTAGGGCCTTAATTCAAAAAGACAGGAGTCCTTCCCGAGGGCTCCCATCAACAATCGCCGCCAGACACGTGCGGTAGTGCGCCCTCAACATGATGAGGGTACTGACTCCAGGCATTCAGCTCAGGTTCCTCGAACCTGAGCAGGCAAGATGAACCGCCAGAGATGGAATCCGGTTAACAATGGGCAGGTTATCATCCCTGCCATCTCCAGAGAAGTCCACCAACCAAACATGGTGGCGAACAACGAGCATGCACACACATCTGCCCGTTTTAATTCAACTGTCCAGCTGACTCGTCTGGCAGCATCAAGCCAATCCCGCCAGGCAATTCCGGCAGAGTACTATAGGCAGGAACATACACCTGCTTATGCATCATCAGTTAGTCAGTAGGCTCGCCTGACTACATATGATGGAGTCCACCAACCTAACTTGGTGGCAAACAACAAGCAGACACGCACAACTTCCCGTTTTAATTCCGCTGTCCAGGAGACTCGTCTGGTAGCATCAAGCCAATCCCACCAGGCAATTCTGGCGTAGTACAATAGGCAGAAACATACACCTACTTATGCATCATCAGTTAGTCAGCAGGCTCTCCTGACTACATATGATGGATTCCACCAACCTAACTTGGTGGCGAACAACGAGCAGGAACACACACCTGTCCGTTTTAATTCCGTTGTCCAGCAGACTCGTCTGGCAGCATCAAGCCAATCCCGCTAGGCAATTCCGGCAGAGTACTATAGGCAGGAACATACACCTGCTTATACATCACCAGTTAGTCTGCAGGCTCATCAGACTACATATGATGGATCTCTTCAACTACGTTTGGTGAAGTGTAATCAGCAGGCACATACACCTGCTAATACTAATCAAGCCTACCAACAGTCTCGCTTGGTAGCGCATGGAGAAGTCAGTCGGAAAGCCCTAACGACAAACAGGAGGCAGACTCAACTCTCTGCCCCCACACTTGAGTACTGTCAGGATTCACTGATAGGAAAAGGAGGACAGGAGCATGCACATACACCTACTCTAAGCCCGGAATGGACGTATATCCCCGTTCCGGCTGTTGAAGTCACCAAACATATTTTGTCAATGGTGAAAGAGCAGAAGCAAATTCCTGCTCATATTCTGGATGCTTGCCAGGATATCATAACAGCTTTAGCATCATCTCAGGGACAGACACATAAATCTATCCC
Organism: Viscum album; assembly: GCA_963277665.1. NCBI lineage: Eukaryota > Viridiplantae > Streptophyta > Magnoliopsida > Santalales > Viscaceae > Viscum > Viscum album. The sequence continues at coordinate 1,879,014,078 of OY728145.1, forward strand.
TAGCAGTGGAGTGACACATCAACGATTCACTCCGGAACAGACACACACATCTGTTCCAGTCCAAGAGGGTTATGGGGCATACTCCCCCATATCATACGAATAACCAAGTCAGGCACATACACCTGATTTGAGTGGAGATCGTCAGCCTAACCTGACCATCTTTCCTGATCAGGCACATACACCTGCTCAGAGTAACCACTTTCGTCAACAGGTGGTTTCCAAAGCGAGTAAGAAGGCATCTAAGAAAAAGATCCACCCAGCACAGTCAAGAGATCAAAGGCCAATCTGCAACAAGGCCTTACTCGATGCTGGAGTTCTTGAAGCCCTCAGACATTTATCTATCGGAATTCAAAATTCTACTCCCTCAGTTCCCAATAACGGGAACATTAATTCTGAAGGTCTTCAACAGACACTTCCTCATGAAGGCTTGCTTCATGAAAATTCGGTCAATCTTGAAGTTTCTTCTTCAGATGAGAGCCACAAGAACCCTCTGTGTGGCCAGAAGACCAAGGAGCAAGGGATCTCATATTTTGCTGTAACCCATTATGGTGGTCCTCCCCATGATGATGAACTTCGCTGCGAAAGTCCTCTCCGCATTAGTGATTCACATTGCCTGGAAAATACTCCAGTGGACAATGTAGTGCCGAGAAAGCCCTCTTATCTTGAGGCACTTGCAAATGCGAAACCAGTCATGTCTGAGGCTTTATCGCTAACAAGTGAAATACTTTCTCAATTAGAAGATAGCCCAGGGTGTAGGTCATTCTCCGAACCACCCATAAGTCATGCATCTTCTAATTTGATCAATGATCTCTCTACCAATCTTGTTGAATCCGATGAAGCAACAAGGAAACACCAACTTTGGTCAAAATAGGTAGAAGAATCTTCATTTAATGATAAAGAGGAAATACTGAACATGAGGAAAAAACTGGCAAAAGGTGAGGTACCAGTCATGTTTTGGCCTTTGGCTGACTCCCAGTATGACATTCCAAAGATGTTGACAGGTGATGGAATCCATGATATTCGTCTCAACATATGGAAAACTCTTTGTAAGTTTAAGAATAAGGTATTATCTTATGATGAATATGAAAATCATCTTAAGATAATAGAAGGTCTACAATGTCAGATTGATTTGGCATCTCTATCAGTCTCTCGGTATCTGAAGGCTGAAAAGCAGCAGAGAACCCTTCAACGTTCATGCCTTGGCGCACTAAGAAAATTGTGTCAGTTAGATTCCAATGCTCCATCTGATGTTCATATCAGAGGATGGGGTATTCATGGAGCACTACATTTCACAGTGCTTCCCAGTCAGCAAAGCCCACCGAAAATGGTCTCATGCAATGTTATTGCCCATGGTCGGCCACAGTCAATGGGCTTTGTTCGTAATCAAAAGCCTTCTCAAGAACAGGCTTCAACTAGTTCTTCTCAAAATCAAGCATATAGAGAACAAGTTGTTGAATTGCTCCTACATCAAGCAGGCGAGAATATTGCACAAGCCTCTCGTATGGAGCAAACAAGTCATCAAATGACAGAAGTTTCGGAAACCATCCAACGGTCTGTTGAACCAGGTGATAAAAGTGGATACAGGCTAATGCATCCAGCTAATTTCCGAACTAAGGTTCGCAAGATCAAGAGAGATTTTAAGAAGATCTCAGACATAGCATGTCAAGAGACACCCCATCTTGTCAGACTGGGGACTTCATTAACCCAACCCTCAGATTCAACAAATGGGATTCGAGGAGTTGAGCGGAAGCAGCAGGAACATCCCCAGTTCTCGAGACTGGGGACTCTTTCAAATCATCAATCCCCTCTTCAGTGAATATCGGTCTTTTCTCGATTGGGGAAGAATCCCCAAGAGGAATGAAGAGACAAATTATTAGGAGATTCCCTCCAAGTTATAGCTCGTCATGAAGTTCCTAAAAGATTGAATCAACAAAAGGCAATGTCTCATCAAAGACATGAAAGAATACAATATCACAGAAATGTTGATAGAAGAGATGCGATGCAATATGCATTAATCAATTTCATCAATGCCATTGTTGCTAATCCACCAGAGGAGCTTCACTCAGGGGACTCAGATAAAGAGCGTCCGGCTCAAGAAAATCTACGCACCGATAAAAATGAAGAAGGTGTGTGTACACGAAGTCAAAGGATTACTCAGAACCTAGGTAATCCACTTTCTTCTCTCCAAAAAGTATCCAAGAAAGGGAAGGGAAATAATCAGGTTACATATACTTCCACTGGAGAAGGTCAATCGCTCACATTAGAGCAACGGTTTGCACAACAGGAGAAGAAATGAAAGAATTAAGAAGGTTGAATGCAGAACTACTTCAGAGTAGTCTTCTTCTTAAGAATGCTGAAGTCTGACAGCCAAAGGAATTTGTTGTAACTACTGAGATGGATCAGGAATATCCTCCTTTATTAGTAGACCCTCAGAGGTCTAATCCTACGGGTCAAATGCAACAAAACTTTGCAGCACTACCATCAGTTGCAGCACCAACCACCACGTCTGTCCAAGCTCCATTCATTGCACCTACCCAAAACCAAGTTCAACCTGATGTTTCTCAAAACTTAATAACTACTATTGAATCATTAACAGTTCAGTTAGAAACTATGGAAGGGAAACAGGCGCAAGTTCAACCTGAAAAGAAATTTTACCCTGAATGGGTAGATTCAATTTCTCCTCCATCTAGTTTTGGAAACCCTTTTTTCCCTACTTTCAATGGATCAGGCGACCCTGAACAACATTTGACACATTACGTGTCTTGTTGTGATCCTATGATGGGAACTCCAGAACAGCAAGAAACAGTGAAACTCAGATGCTTCGTGCAAACCTTGCAAGGACCAGCTTTTGTCTAGTATACAGGCTTGCAATCTCGGTCAATCATAGGATGTGAGGATCTTCGGCAAAACTTACTTCTTCAGTTCAGCTCAACTTTGCCAAAAATGACAGTTTTCGATCTTACAAACTCCAAGAAAAGGGAAAATGAAAGAGTCTCTGATTTCATTGCTCGCTGGAAGGGATTAACGTATTCCCTGAGTTTAGCACTCCCTCAGGAGGAGCCATTGCCAATCTGTGTGGAAAATTTGCGTGACGAATTACGCACGCCCTTAATCCCTGTGAAATACATAGGATGGTTTCGAGACCTTACTTCAATCGCTCAGCAGATTGAAGATTCCCTTATACAGGATAAGGTTAAATCTCGTGTAATTCCATCATCTCAAGGAAGGAGAATGGGTAAATAAGAAACTTCTACAGTTATGCTTAAACAAGCACCTGTACCTATTTCTACTTTAAAACTTTCATCTTCTCAAAGAGCTCCACCTCCTGAACGCCAACAACAAAGTCCGTTTCGTCTAAATGATCAAAGAGATCAATGACGAAAACAATTTGATGATTTGAAGAGTAAAACATACTCTTTCCGAAGTGAGCAAGGTCCTGGTTACTTCATTTCAGCTTTGGAAAATAATTTGGTTCAATTACCAGTGCCCAAGAGGCCAAACAAGGAAGGAGATGAAGACCGTCCCAATTATTGACCCTTTCATCAAATGTTGGGGCATCCCATCCAGGAGTGTTTTGTCTTTAAAGACCTCCTACAAAAGATGGTCGACATTGGACAAGTCAAATTGAAGGGTTCTTCAGCTCATGTAGCGTGTGTAACCACTATAGATCCAGAGGAAGGAGGCGAGTGGCAGGAAGTCAAAAACAAAACTGCACAAAAATATGATGATTGGATGGTCAGAAAGACAATCAATCGGACCCATGCCATTTTGCGAACACAATTGAAGAATCTAATTGTGTCTCTTACAAAAGCTGCAGTGAAGCCTCCATCAAAGGACAAATCCCCAAAAGGGCAGCGCAATTCAAAGAAGAAACAGGAATCAGAAGAAGATGAGTATGTATCGAGGCCTATGTTGTCTTTGACTCTGGAAGATTTCATGCCATCTACTTCAAAGCCATGGGCACCGCCCTATCAAACGACACAGCCTAAACAGGCTAATCAGGTAGAGTCTTTATCTGAGGAAGAGTTAATCTTCGATTCTGTTAATATGATTCAATTAACAGATCCATATTCCAGTCTAGATGAGCCTGAATTCCCTGTATCAAATAAGGGAATCCGAGGAAGTTCCAGAGGTTCAAGATACAGGGGAAGACGTGGATCTTTCCGAAGCCACTACTCCAATTCTACCCCTGCTAGCACTGTGTATGCAGCAGAAACTCATGGTAGAGCCCTTCAGCGAGCTCAATAAGAACAAGCAAGTTCTTCTGCCAATAGTCAACTCAGTCTTGGCACAGTTATTTTGGAAGACCAATTGAAAATTCCATCTTCTTTATCTCAACAAGTAAATAGATCTAATCGGTCTAATCTTCCAAAACCAAGGATTTTGCCAACTTCTATCCCAATACAAGATACATCAGCTTCCAAAGCATCTGCTTCCAAGGTACCTGCTAAACCACATATTCCTGTTGGGAAAAGCAGAACTCTAGATCAAAAGTATGATATATTGAAACACTTGGCCCAAGTACCAGCTATGTTATCAATTTTGGATGCTTTGAATCTGTCAAAAGATTTTCGGGAAGCACTCATCGAAGCTTTGTCAAGTCCTCATGAGTTTGAAGCTGAAATTGCTACAGCTGAAGTCTATCACATAGAGAATAATCCTGCAGAATTCCATGCAGTGATATATTTAACTGATATAGATGAAGATGATGTTGTTCATGGGAACATAAAACCTTTGTACTTATCTGGAAAAGTTAATGGTGTAGATATCCGAAGAGCTTTCATTGACAATGGTTTAGGAGTCAACCTCATGCCCATTCGTACACTTCATCGATTGAGCCTCACAGAATCTGATTTATCTCCTTCTACCATGATGTTACAAGGATATGATAAAAATGAACAAGAACCACTGGGTGAAGTTACACTCAGAACTCAGTTTGGAGATCTTGTATCCAATTCGGATTTCATGATTGTTGATCAAGACTCAGCTTTCAACTTCTTGCTTGGAAGACCCTGGCTACATCAGCATGCAGTTATTCCTTCATCATACTATCAATGTCTCAAATACTGTTTCAATGGTCAAGTTGGAACATTGTATGGTGATAAGGCCCCGTTCAAGACATGTGAGTCTCAATACATTTAGGCGGAATTTTATCACATGAAGGGAAGAGAAAAATCTACAATGAAGGAAATTACCAAAGTTAATGCTCCATATGGTTTGGAGAAAATTCCAATAAATCCATTTACACATGTGAGTACAGATTATGTGTTACCTATCAGTCAAATTGACAAAATAATCCCAAATCAAAATACTCTTATGGAAAGATCCATAATGTCAATTACGGAAATCGAGCCAGACAACATGGGAGAAATTGGTAACCTACCAAACAGTGATGAAAGCATAACTGGTGATGTTTTCATTTCATCTGCTAAAGTCCAACAATTCTATACTTCGCCAATCAGGCCAGAAGAAGTTATAGCAACACCAGAGGTGAATAATGATGTTGATTATCAATCCATCATCTCCTCTTTATTTCCCAAAGAAGGCCCTTTATCATCAATAGGGTCGGAAATGGAAGCTTCTTCTTCAAAATGTGAAAATTTTGATATCTCTTATGATTATGATAATTTCATTTTGTCATCTAATTTGCAAGTAGAAATTGAAGAAATAGCACATGATGAAGAGGAGGAGGAAGATCTTAGTGACGCTCCTCCAGCATTTGAATAAGGTATCTCTACCACTGTGGATGAACTCAGAGAAATAAATCTGGGTACAGAGAAAGATCCACACCCCACTTTAATTAGCGCAGCTATGAACCTTGAAGAGCAAGAGATGTATATTTATTTTCTAAAGAAAAATAATGATATTTTTGATTCGAATTATATAGAAATTCCTGGGCTTGATCCTGATGTTGCTACTCATTATTTGGGTTTACCAAAAGAACATCGAGGATTTAAGCAAGCCGCGAGAAGAACACTCCCAACCTATGCTTCCAAAATTGAAGCTAAAGTGGATAAGCTGATCAAAGCTAACTTCGTCAGAGAAGTTCAGTATCCCAAGTGGTTGGGTAATATTTTCCCCGTAAAGAATAAGAACGGAGAAATTGGGGTTTGCATCGATTTCAGAGATCTTAATCGGTATTGTCCTAAAGATGATTTCCCAGTTCCGATTACAGAACTCTTAATTTATGCGACGGCTGGCTATGAAGTACATTCCTTTATAGATGGATATTTCAGATATAATCAGATCTGAATAGACATAGAAGATGAGGAATCTACAGCCTTCAGAGCCCCTCAAGGTTTGTTTTGTTATCGGGTGATGCCCTTGTTTTAAAGAATGCAGGTGCAACATATCAATGCGCCATGCATCGTATCTTCAATCCTTTCTTAGGGAAGTTTGTTGAATTCAATGTAGATGATTTGGTGGTTAAATCCAAACAACGTTCTAATCACTTGGCTGATTTGGAATTCATATTCCACAAGCTTCAACAATATAATTTGAAGATGAACCCCTTAAAATGTGATTTTGGGTTAACCTCAGGAAAATTCCTCAGCTTTGTTGTACGCCATCGTGGTATTGAAGTCGATCCTGAGAAGACCAAGTCAATCTTTGGTATGTCACCTCCTCATAATTTGAAAGAATTAAGAGGAATTCAAGGACACTTAGCCTATATTCGGCGTTTTATCGCAAATTTGGCAGGCAAAAGTTTACCCTTTACCAAATTATTGAAAAAAGGAGTCACTTACCGGTGGACTGAAGAATGTCAAGAAGCGTTTGATGTTCTCAAGAAATACCTCTTGAGTCTACCAGTACTCATGCCACCTATTGAAGGTAGACCACTTATCCTCTATGTGACAGCTCTAGAGATATCATTGGGTGCCTTTCTTTCTCAAAAGAATGATGCTGAGAATGAAAATAGCCTCTATTATATCAGTAGAACTATGCTTGAATCAGAAACCCGGTATTCAAGTATTGATAAGTGCTTCCTGGCATTAATCTTTGCAGTTCAGAAACTGATACACTACCTGCAACATCACGAGGTCCAAATGGTATCTCACAATAATCCACTCAAATTCATCCTTAGTCGTCCAATGCTTACAGGATGTCTAGCAAGGTGGTCAGTTATTTTGCAGCAGTTCGACATTCAGTATGTGTCTCAAAAGGAAATAAAGGGCCAAGCTCTGGCTGATTTCCTGGCTGAACATCCTTCAGTGGAAGACACGTCTTCAGATATTGAACTCACTGATGAGGAAGTTTCTCTATACAAGAGAATCCTCGAACATGGTAAATGTATTTTGATGGTGCTTCCAGAAGTCCAACAGGGAAGAAAATGGAAAATCCTAAATTCAACAAAGTTGGTTTAGGAATTGTACTCATTTCTCCAGATAAGGCATTGTTACCTTATTCCTTTTTATTGTGGGAATGTGGTACCAATAATGAAGCCGAATACCAAGCTCTCATTACAAGGTTGGAGTTAGCGGTCCAAGCACAAGTGAATCACTTAAAGGTGAAAGGTGATTCAGACCTGGTAATCAAACAAGTCAATGGGGATTATGCCATCAGAAAAGAAGAATTAATCCCTTTGTATGATTACATCAGAGAGTTAATGGTGGAATTCCCTTCAGAACTGACATTTTCTTATGTCCCAAGATCACAAAATGCGCAAGCTGATGCACTGGCTAATATAGCCACAACTCTAGCATATCCAAATCGGGACGAGACAACCATCAGTATTGCCCACCATCGTGCAATTTCACCTTATGTTGAAGCCAGAAGAGAGGAAATTAATGAAATTAGTCCCATTCCTGAACTGTATGGTCATACTACAGTATGGATGTCACCTATCATGGAATACCTTCAAACTGGAACACTTCCACCTGATAGAGCCGAGAAAGAACAAATCTGGCGACGTGTGGTCAATTTTACTCTTTATGATGGCCCAAACCACCTCGAAAAAATTCTCTACAAACGTGGTTTTGAAGGAGTTCTCTTCAGATGTATTGATGGTGAATAGACAATGGTTGTCATGAAAGAAGTGCATGCAGGAGTCTGTAGTGCCCACCAGTCTAGACATAGACTGTCTGATCAAATTTGAAGGCTTGGATACTTTTGGCCTTCAATGATACAAGATTGTGTTCATTTCACAAAGAAGTGTCATTCATGTCAAGTACATGCCAACTTCATTCATCAACCTCCAGAGTTGATTCATACAGCTAAATACTCATGGCCATTTTCCACATGGGGAATGGATGTGGTGGGACCTTACCCTTAAGCTACGACCAAGAAGTTTAAGTACATTCTTACTGCTACTGATTTCTTTTCCAAATGGGCAGAGGCAGTACCTCTCAAAGAAGTCAGTTCTAAATGCATTGTTAGCTTCATCAAGTCTAACATCATTACTAGATTTGGTGTCCCTCATACCATATTGACGAAAAACGACACCAACTTCTGTTCTTCTGAGGTGAAGAAATTGTATCAAGAATACAACATTAAATCCAACCATTCATCTCGGTATCATGCGGCGGCCAATGGCCAAATAGAAGCCTTTAACAAGACTCTTTCAAATATACTGCAAAAGATGGTGGATAAAGATAAGAGATCATGGCCTGATAAACTCTTTCATGCTTTATGGGCTTATCGGACTACCACCCGCAATGCAACGTGGTCAACTCCATATTCGTTGGTATATGGAACAGAAGCAGTCTTGCCAATTGAAGTTCAATTTCCCTCACTCAAAGTAGCCATTTGTGATCAGTTATCTATAGATGAGTAATCCCAAAAGCGATTGAATGAATTGAAACAGTTAGATGAGAAAAGATTGTGCAATTTGCACCACTTTGAAATCTATCAGAATCGAATAGCACGAGATTTTAACAAAAAAGTTCGTCTTCGTTCATTCATTCAGGGAGAATTGGTATTTGTTCTCAGAACACCAATGATACCAGGAAAGAAGCCTCCCAAGCTTGAACCAAAATGGGAAGGACCTTATTCAATACATAAGGTCTACTCCAATGGAGCTTATTCATTAATCTCAATGGATAGAAAACTCATCACGACTCCAACCAATGCTAGATTTCTGAAGAAATATTTTGTATAAACACAAAATATGGTCCCCAGAACCATGATTCTTACAATTGGTTCATGTACCAGTTTTTCCTTGCTATATGACGTTAAACTATACAGCAATGGTCCAGTAAGACCTTAAACTGCAACTTCGTCCAACATTACGTTAAACTATAGGAAAGTCCCTTACGTCCGGAAAGACGTTAAACTACATAAGCACTTAAAATTCCGGTATGACATTAAACTGCATCATCCACGGACTATGCATATGACCTTAAACTATTTGCACTTTCGTCCAACATGATGTTAAACTATAGAAAAGATGTCCCTGCAACATGACACTAAACTGTGCAGCACCAGTTTGCCCTTGCTATATGACGTTAAAATATACAGCAATGGTCCAGTATGACCTTAAACTGCAACTTCGTCCAACATGACATTAAACTGTAGGAAGGCCCCTTGCGTCTGGAAAGACGTTAAACTACATAAGAACTTAAAAGTCTGGTATGACTTTAAACTGCATCATCCAGGGTCTATGCATATGACCTTAAACTATTTGCACTTTCGTCCAACATGATGTTAAACTATAGAAAAGATGTCCCTGCAACATGACACTAAACTGTGCAGCACCAGTTTGTCCTTGCTATATGATGTTAAACTATACAGCAATGGTCCAGTATAACCTTAAACTGCAACTTCGTCCAACATGACGTTAAACTGTAGGAAAGTCCCTTACGTTCGGAAAGATGTTAAACTACATAAGCACTTAAAAGTCCTGTATGACTTTAAACTGCATCATCCATGGTCTAGGCATATGACCTTAAACTATTTTCACTTTCATGCAACATGACGTTAAACTATAGAAAAGATGTCCCTGCAACATGACACTAAACTATACAGCACCAGTTTTTCCTTGCTATATGACGTTAAACTATACAGCAATGGTCCAGTATGACCTTAAACTGCAACTTTGTCCAACATGACGTTAAACTGTAGGAAAGTCCCTTACATCTGGAAAGACGTCAAACTACATAAGCACTTAAAAGTCCGGTATGACTTTAAACTGCATCATCCAGGGTCTATGCATATGACCTTAAACTATTTGCACTTTCTCCCAACATGACGTTAAAATATAAGAAAGATGTCCCTACAACATGACACTAAACTGTGCAGCACCAGTTTTTCCTTGCTATATGACGTTAAACTATACATCAATGGTCTATTATGACCTTAAACTACAACTTTGTCCAACATGATGTTAAACTGTTGGAAAGTCCCTTACGTCCGGAAAGATGTTAAACTACATAAGCACTTAAAAGTTCGGTATGACTTTAAACTGCATCATCCACGGTCTATACATATGACCTTAAACTATTTTCACTTTCGTCCAACATGACGTTAAACTATAGAAAAGATGTCCCTGCAACATGACACTAAACTGTGCACCACCAGTTTGTCCTTGCTATATGATGTTAAACTATACAGCAATGGTCCAGTATGACCTTAAACTGCAACTTCGTCCCACACGACGTTAAACTGTCAAAAAGTTCCCTAAATGGTCCAGTATGACCTTAAACTGCATCATCAATGGTCCATGCATATGACCCTAAACTATTTTCAAGTCCCTTACGTCCAGCAAGATGTTAAACTGTGACGTCCTAACTACATGACGCTAATCTGGATAAAAGTCCCATACGTCCGGAAAGACGTTAAACTATATAATCATCAAAGGTCCTGTATAACCTTAAACAACACCACTATCCAGCAAGACATTAAACTGCACCATCCACAGTCCATGCATATGACCTTAAACTATTTGCACTTTCGTCCAACATGATGCTAAACTATAGAAAAAATCCCCATTGCGTCCAACATGACATAAATGGTGTGTTATTTTGTCCTTACTGCATGACATTAAACTGCACAGTCCCCCTTTCATCTAATATGACGTTAAAATGTATTGTCCCCATCTTCCTAACTACATGACGCTAAACTGTACAGAAAGTCCTTGATATGTCCTACATGACATTAAGCTGTTATTTTGTCCCTGCTACATGACACTAAACTGTGCAGCACCAATATTCCTAACTGCAAGACATTAAACTGCATAGTCCCTTTATATGTCCTACATGACATTAAACTGTGCATCTTTAAGGTTGTTGTTACCTCTTGTTTCTCACACAGAGTATGACTCACGTGAGATTAGAGAAAACCTCAACCGTAACACTCTCTTTGGGCCGCTAACCATGTATAAGTCCCAACAACATTTTTATTAGATCGTTGTCCCCAAGAACAATTTGATCATTAATTCATTCTTTAATTGAACTACACGGACTTTGATCCTTGCCCTCCAGGCTGGGTATGTAGGCAACCTCCCAGGGTTCAAGCCCAAAAAAAATCTCTTCACATCGGTTCACCACCATCTCATATGATGTTGATTCGTGAAACCGCCCCTGGAATCAATATCTTTACATTGATTCACTTTCGTCATTGTTATATGACGTTAAACTATGCAACACTTTTGTCCGGTACGATAATAAACTAAAATACTCTTTGATTTCCTCATTTGAGAGAGAACTACTATTGACATTGATTTTTTCAATCATGTTTCACTTCAAAAGACTACGTGCATACATGGTAATGCCAAAACATTTTATCTTGGGTTAAACCATCATTGTACTAAAGTCCCCTTTCACCCTTCACATGTATGAACCAAATTTTTACAAAGGGTAGTTCTAGAACTACGTGGACTTCATTCCCGTCCTTATGGGATACGTAGGAACATTCGAGTGTCCCTCGAATCCATTCCCAAGTCTTTTGGGCCTAACCCCAAATTTCACTTTCAGTCCCTTGGCTGAAAAGTCCTCATGAAAACACAAACTGTGTATTCATTATTATGGTCCAAATTCTATGACCCTAAACTAAGATCTCTCATACTTTCGTCCTGCACGACGTTAAACTGCATTTCAAGAACTACATATTGATTGATTCTCATTCTTATGAGATACGTATTGAAGTACAAGTTTCAATTCAGGACCCAGCCACAACATGATTATGGTTATAAATGACCTATGTATCTCTATATACATTGGACAATACCCATATTTATGTGTTATAATCCTAACCTTAAATATTTTCAGATCTTCATAACCCTTTTCTTGACTTCTAGTAACAAAAATGTAAATCTTCTGAGAATTCTTTTGCCTGACTATGAAGCACGTGCCCATAGGTGGCCTTGCAAAAACAGTCCACATAACAGACTTGTCAACTAAAAGATACTATTTATTTGACCATGCAGCCAATTCCCTTAGGTGGCCCTGCATATTTCAACCCCTAACGGCTTTGTTAAATAATGGTAACTTCATTCTTGGGAAGAATGCCTCTTTTGTCCTTATTTGTCTTAAATGACAGTATGTAGGGATCAGCAAATAAATATACATCCTTAGCATAGTTGTCCCATATCCTTTTTCATGATCTGAAAGTATTCAAGTCTATGGTTTATTATTCTTCCCTACGTTTGGGTCAGACCTTCGTGGGAGTGATATTCACCCAGTTCTTCGATAATCTTGTTTGGAAATATCTTCTCCATATTCAAGTCCCTCTTTCCATACAGCAAACTATATACTTTGGATGATTTGAATCTCCATAAACTTTCACTGGATTTTAGCACTAGGAAAGTAAATTTCTGAGAGTTCTTTTTGCCTGACTATGCAGCACGTACCCATAGGTGGCCTTGCATAAACAGTCCACATAACAGACTTGTCAGTCGAAAGATGCTATTAATTTGACCATGCATCCAATGCCCTTAGATGGCCCTGCATATTTCAACCCCCTAACGGGTTTTGTTAAATAATAGTAACTTCATTCTTGGAAACTACTTCTTCTAATGCCTTTTAGCTCTTTTTTCATATCATTCCTCAGATTCAAATATTCTTAAGCCATAGTTTACATATTATCTCTCTTACTTGAGTATGGTAATATGTTTTCAAATAAATTGTCAAGGAATTGAATCATTTTTTTAATCCATTTTGGTCAAAGCTATTTTGACCTTAAACATTAGCCCCTTTATGTCTGACATGCATGAATTTAAACTGCCAGATTTCTTGTTTTTCTTTTCACCTCAGAGTCAAATCCTCTTTTCTCGCCGGATCCAACTCTGAGGGGGGACTTTTGTTGACGCTCAATTCTGTCACAGAGTCTAACGACTAAAAAAAAGGGGAATATCTGAGCTCAAAGTGATTCAACCTTTGAAGAAAACATAAAAAATCGACAAAGGGATGAACAAGGAGAACATTGCCCATAGGTCGCGCAAGTTCCCTCATGGTCGCACAAGTACACTTGCGCGCCTCCTAGTGGTTGTGCAAGTACTTGCGCACTGCCTAGTGGTCATGCAAGTATACTTGCACGCCACCTCATGGTCTCCCATGTGACTTGCGCGACCTAAGTGATAACCGCCCGTGGTCTTCTCTTGCCTATAAATAGACCATGTGGGCCCCCCATTCGGGAGGATCTTTTTCTAGAAACTCGGATTGAAGCTCCCGACACCCAAGTCTCTTATCAAAGCTTCCGAAACACTTCTAAGGTAATTTCTTACCTAGAACGGAAGATCTAAAGAGAGGGATGAAAGCCTAAGTGTTGAAACTCATCAACACTTGTGCGCCTGAGGGGCCAGCCCTTAAGGGAACTGGTCAAACTTGCGCGCCGCGTTATTCCTTCGATAGAACTTGCGCGTACCTTTTCTGGGAGAACCTCAAGAGGATTCTAAAGGCTTTAAGAAAGAGTCAATCAAGTATTTTTATGCTGGTTTAAAATCGCGCAAGTACCCCACATGTCGCCCAAGTATATCTGCGTGACCAATACTTGCGCGCCCATGCAAGACGGGCGCGCCTTTTAAGACGTGCGTGCCCCTATCTTTTTGGGTGCCCATCTTGCCCATTTTACCCCTCTTAAGCCATTTAACCTTTCCTATTCAAGATTTAGTCTTCAATATACTCTTCAAAGCCATTTATGGCATGATTTCTTGATTTGACTTCCTTATCTGAAAGGAATTTGGTGGAATATCTCTCAAAACCTAATGATTTACACATCTTTATGTCACCAAAGATTGAGAGTTCATTCATTCAACCTCATCCTTTAAGATGAGAGAATCCTTAACCTGGGTCTCCTTTTTAGGAATAATCCCTAGTTATAAGTCCTTTAATTTGGACATCTTCCTTAGAAGTAAGCCCCAAATTCTTAAAGTTCCCAAACTTGGGCATCCTCCTCAAGAGTAAGCCACAAACCTTAATTCCTTAATTTGGGCATCCTCCCCAGGAGTAAGCCCCAATCATAAATCCTTTAATATGGGCATCCTTCTTAGGAGTAATCCCCAAGTCCTCTAATTTGGGCATCCTCCTTAGGAGTAAGCCACAATCTCAAATTTGGGCATCCTTCTTAGGAGTAAGCCCCGAGTCCCTTAATTTGGGGATCCTTCTTAGGAATAAGCCCCAATCTCAAATACGGGCATCCTCCTCAGGAGTAAGCCCCAAACCTTAATCCCTAAACTTGGGTCTCCTTTTCAGGAATAAGACCCAGTCATAATCATGGGCTTCTTTTCAGGAGTATGCTCCAAGTCCCCTAACCTGGGTCTCCTTTTCAGGAATAAGTCCAAGTCATAATTTTGGGGTTCCTTTTCAGGATTAAGCCCCATGTTCCTTAATTTCTCTTAACCAGTCCTAATTTACCCTTGATTTGGGTTTCCTTTTCAGGAGTAAAACCCAATCATAAATCCCCTCCTAACTTGGGTATCCTCCTTAGGAGTAAGCCCCAGGATTAGAGTATTCAAATCTCCATGAAGCACATATACTTTTATGGACCCTGTTCATGGATTTTTCTCCCTAATAGAGAATCCTAAAACATCATCTATCTGGGCAGTCATACATACATAATCCCCAAACCATTTCTTATGATTGCATTTTTCATGGCACAATTGTCTAATTTTTACCAATACCTCTTGTTTCTCACACCGAGCATGACTCACGTGAGCTTAGAGTGTAAAAGTAATTATGACATCCTTCTTTGAGCCATCAATCATAAACGTCATACTCCCTTACTCGAACTACGTGGGTTCTGATTCCTTTTCCAAAACAAAGGATACATAGGTAGCCCATTCTATGGGTTCGATCCCAATTTTGAAATAATCTATGTCCTTCTGAATGACGATAAACTTCAAGTGCCCCACTGAGTGGCTTTAAAACCAGCCTGGTCATCATAATGACCAAGAGACTTTTATAAATGTTTTGAAGGATACCATTGACCAAGAATCTATAAATAGATACAGATGATTCTCTATTGATGAATAACCTCAAATACATATAAAATATTCTCTAAATTTCTTACATATTTAATCATTGATTGTTAAAACTAAAGGAAATCTCATTTTATACTTGGTAATGTAATAAGGATTCACGAACATAACTTAAATCTATAAAGAGAGTCCTGGAGTAGACAATAATTCCCCTCAAAAAGGTGTGATGAGTCCGGCCTCCCATCCTCTCGACCAATGCAAATTCCTAAGCCTCATCAGTCCACAAGCTAATGAGCGCCTACATTTGGAAAGTAGGTCCAAACGGATGTGGAATCATTGGATGTTTTCAGTTCTACGAACAAACCCGCTAGAAACCGATCGGAACGTTTGAATCTCCCGTCCAGGAGGTCATCCCCGGATTCAAAGGGAGACAATGGTCTCCATAATATTAGATAAATTGAAGCCCCCTTCATCAATTGGCTTTTACATTATTTTCCAACCAGCCTAGTGACATCTTGCCTCATCCTTAGCATCCCAGATTAAATTGGTCATTATTTTTTTCTAGCCAATCGATGATGCTTTAGGGGCCATCAGGATAAACAGAACATGCATTGCCATAGAGGAAAACACATTGTTTATAAGGGTAGTGCATCCCCCCAATTAGAGAAATATGTATTTATAGTTGCCTATATTTCTAGAAATATTGCTTAGGAGCCCTTCAAATATGCTCTTCTTGATCCTTTCATTTGAGATTGGAGCACTTAAGTCAATGGGAGCCTCCTATCCTGCATGCCCAACTTATTTTGTATTTCCCTATATCTCCGACCCTAGAACTTGTTAGATATAAAGATATTTCTTTTCCCTAGATTCATCCTCTTCCCACTTTGATTTCCATAGTCCTCCATCTGGATGTTCCACCCACTAATAGACTCCTCCCTTCCATTGATGAAAACAATAATGTCATCAATGAACATTCGGTGAGAGACAACACTGCACCCCTATTCTCATATGGAATGATGTTCCCCTTCCATCCTACAACACTTCATATTCCTTGGATGAGTATCATATACCGATATGGAAAGTAATGGGGAGAGTGGTTCCTCATACGTGAGGTCGAACAACATTTTGAAAAAAACCAATGTTTCTTCCCATGAAGGGAATAGATAAACCTGGGGAGGCAAAGCATTTGAATAATAACTCACAACCAAAATATCTTAAACAAAGTCTTCTCAACATTCAAATATGAAATTCCACTCAATCCTATCATAGACCTTATTCATGTCCACATTGAAAATAATGTTGGAGCTCACATATTTTTTAATGAGATCCTCCACCATATCTTGATTGATCCTCACCACACCATGTTTCCATCCATAACATAGTTGTCCTCTTATATATTTATTATTTTAATAATCAGTTGTGGTTTCCATTTGTAACATCTTGACCAGACTCACCACTAAACCGGTGGGTGGACCGATCACTACATGACCTCAAGCGTGTCTTCTCATATGCTAGAGGCTGCTAACTAGCAGTGAGGGTCTAAGGATAGTCAGTAGGGAGACTATACACTCTTATCAAAGTTTCACATTGGTATATCAGTGTAGATAACAAGCAATAGCGGAAGAAGTAACTCATAAATGAAAATCAACAGAAGACAAATAATACACCTTTTATAAAAATGTCCAATGCCAAATTATACAACAGATAAATGCATGATTTGCTAATGATAAAAAATTATAAAATAGTGAACAAAACAACATGATTTACATTCTAATACAAAAAATAAATAAATAAATACTCAAAGACCCAAGGGAGATCTCCTCGAGCATCCTGAGCATCCCCACGGTCATCTACTCCTATATCCCAAGTAAATGAAAACAGCATAGTCCTGCAACCAAATAAAATCTACTCGGATACCCAGTGCAGTGGTGGCCCGAGTAGGGTGTGAGATATAAATCTTAGTAGGTCATGACCCCTAGTGTCTATCCCAAATCCAGGCATTTAATAAATAATTTAAAACATGTGAAGGCATGCATAAAATAAAGCAAGCAGTACAAAGTAACTATATACTCAAGTACCTGCTTCAGTCCTCAGATGGTGTCTAAAGCTACACTATTCATTTTTCATGCATACTCAACAAACATTACAAAATCATTTTTCATTTATAAATTACAAAAATATTATTATGTAAGTCTTGAGATTTAGCCTACGCTTGACATTCCCCATATAAGTCACTCACCACAGATGTCATTAAAGACCATCTAAGTAATCAAAGTAAAGACTGAATCCAAGCTTGTGCATTGGATTGGATAATGCATCATAAGTTATTCAATTTAATCTTTCATATATTACATCTAAACCTACCCACAAAAATAGTGATCCTATCATAGTTCCATCCACTAACAGTGTTTCACCCAATTCATTAACAAGTCTAAACCCTTTCTCATGATCAATTCACAAATCATCATGTCACAACAGCCTTCATTAACCAATAACTCATTTCATACATGAACAATTATACCCACAATCTAATGTAAATTAATGGATGTAGAACATCATGTCTATCACCCTCATGAGTATTCGGAGCATCAGTCCATGTCTCACAACCCATGGGTAATTGGAGCATCAGTCATTGTCCCATAAAAAGAATATTTGCTTGCAAGATGGGTGTAGAATGCCATGTCTAACACACTATGAGTATTTGGAGCATCAGTCCCTATCTCACAACCCATCTATCAATCATACATATACATCTATAATTGGTGTAGAACTCCATGTCTAACACCCTGTGAGTATTTGGAGCCTCATTCCTTATGTCACAACCCATTCATCAATGATACATATATACTTATCATTGGTGTAGAATAACATGTCTAACACCACAAAACCAATCTGTTAATTAATTCAACAACTAATTAAAAAAACTATTCAGATAGGTCAACACTTAATTAACCAAATTCATTAACAATCCTGAACTCGTCCACTCAAACAGTGATTCGTCTAGGACTTTAACAATCTAAAAGCACACCATAATCATCACAAAACATGCTAAACAAAGCCAAGATATTTAACAACCATCTCACACAAAAAATCCTATCTCTAAACAACTCTATCCAATACAACTTAAGGCATGAAAAAAAATATGCATCAAAATTACTCTTTGCTAACAATCGTAACAAACAATCAATTCACAATCTTAATTTAATGCATGAAAATTAATTTATTCGAAAATTAATTAATCAAACCATATCTCGTTAACCAATCATCTATTAGTTAACCTTTTACCATTTAACATTTATTAATTAGTTCATCCATTAATTAATACCAATTTCCAAATTATATCCTGAACATGTCAAATATTCGATATTCCCAATAATCTCTAAAAGTCACAATCTTATTCCAACTCATGACTTGATAATTAATTCTAAAATTAATTATCCTATTACTCATTCTTCTGATTCAACTCATTCAATTGTTTAATCGTATCACTTTAACTAAAATAGCAATCAATGCATAAAATAAACACATGTTCATGTCCTCATTTATCTCATGTGGGTGGCATTATTTAATAACATCAAAAGTGTCATGCATTAACATATCATAATCAATGATACTCACGTTCACAATTTATTTAAAGAATATATAATTCATGAATAAATTGTCAATGATTTGGGACCCTACCTCGGAGTTTTGATGAAAACCACAACGAATGAAGAACCCTCAAGAGAAACGGGTTGATTCTTCAAGAACCCACCTTAGCTCACTTCTCCTAGAAAGACCAAGACCAAAAATCATCATACATGTCATCCACACACATAGATTTACCCATAACGTGCGTATATCTATGAAACCATGATAAGTGGAGATGTATATCAATGTAGATTTAAGAAACAGAACAAGAACGAAGAAAAACATCTAACTACCTCAAGAATTAGGCTTTGATTTACCAAGATAAGCCTTTAGATATCCTCCAAAACACTTGAAAGAGGTTCTCCTACCTTCAAGGAATGGTGATCCCGAGTTACGGCCTCTTAGGAGGAAAAACAAGACACTTAGTGGCTAAAATGTGTGAGATCCAATTTTTTTGGATCTCACTTAGGTGCTCGCACTGTTATTTCACATGGTTTGACAAACCATACGCTAACCATGCGTTAGGTACTGCCTCGACCACCCCTCTCACACGACCTCCTCGAACGTTCTCTCCTAACCGTGTTCCAACTGTGCAAAAGCTACTGCCTCAAAAGTTTAACTACGCACTGTTTGGCCGCACGGTTAGACAAATTGTGTGCCGCCAGTGTGACGTCCCCTTTACCTCAAAACTTCTATCAAAGTTTGAAAAGCAACATATTTAGGTGCTCCAACACTCGGAATAAAATTATAGAGCTCATTTTTAAAAAGAACGACCCGTTGATTAACCGAAAAACAAATTTTAGAAACATTTGAAATTTTAACATGGTTCAAAACACGGGATCTTAAATTATACCCACCATAAAAACTTATCATCCCCAAGAAGCCATCAGGAACCACTTCTAAAAACAATGACCCTCCAAGTTCAATTAATCTCATTATAAGAGACATCTTGCGTTCCCAGCGCCAAACCCACCTCTAACCCTTCTCAAACCTAATGGATAAGACATTTTAACTAGATCCAAATATTACTCTAAAGCTCAAACATAAAAATAGACCTTATATCTTTGGTCATTAGAAGGAACATGTTAATGTAAAAGGTTGAACCTTGATCAAACAACGGAACATGTTTTTCATGATTCCCTCAAAGATTTCATGGATCCAAATGCCACTTTCTCCATTTATCTCGCGACGTTTCCTTAAAAATAAATCGAAATGATCCGAAAGTATAACAAAGTCCTTCCCCAACATCTGGTAGAGTATCCAATCCAAGCCAACGCTACGATATTTAAAAAAAACCATGCCAGAACATGAAAATATAAGTAGCCAAAAGAATCCTTGCATCCCACATACTACCTAGATAACAAATACTCATCAATCCAAACAACATTTAAACTGTAGAGTGGCATAATACCAAATCTATCTTAGTGTCTCCATGACGAGTTCAAGATAGGGGACATGATCGTCATGTCCATTGAAGCGCACTAAGAGAAAACTAAGGTCATGAAGAAGACTAGTCAAACCATTATCAGACAACTCTGTTCTAAAATCTCAGCATCACCTTCCAAAACATTAATCATAAAATAGTTGCAATACCCAGATTAAGATTTCCCATGATGTCTCAAGAAAAGATCAGCTTCTCACCCGCATGTTAGATTAATGACAAGATCGGCATGTCAAAACACCCGGGTCTTTAGAAAACTATTCCATGTATTGAAATGAAATTGATTCTTTAACGATCAAGTCACTCTATATGGAGTTGACCCAAGACCGTAATCAACAATATTAAAAGACTTATTACAGAGTAATTTTTCCTCATAGGACAATTTTCCTGGACGACGCCATAATCAGTCATCCATTACAAAGAATAAAGGGACAAACAACCAACAAATCAGCCGACCATGCCCGAGGCACGTCTAACCAGCTGACAAAGAGCATTAATCGATGCTCAAACCCGAAACAAGGTTAGGAAACACATCACCACCCATTCAAAAAAGGGTGTAATAGGAAACTAGAAGTCCTACCTGGGACAACGGCACCCAAAAACTCCAAAACAGTGAGAAAATCCATAGCGCTAGCAAGGAATTTATGTTTTGAGGTTGCTACCAACCGCAGGTTAGCGCCTTATGAAGCAAAAGTGTCCACCCTAAACCGGGTCAATGTAAACATGTCACTAGGCTCAAAATCCGAACATATTGTCATTTATAAGGAAATGTACATCTATAGAAAGTACTCAGACTTCTGTTCCAAGGAAAATCAAGAGAAGTCCAAACTACCCTTTACATGGGGGTTTTAAATAGTGGACACCACAATAGGTTCCATTACAAAGACTCTTATATTTAATCAATTTAAATATTTAATCTTCAAGGATTTAATACAAATATCAATGTAACATTTTCAAATCTTCCCAAGTGAAAATAGGAAATTTTCATAAAAATCCATTTTTAAAACATTTACATTAGTTGAAATCCCATCATTTTCAGGAAATTTATAAAAATAAATTCCTTTTAAAAAGATTAGGTGACCTTCGAGGACCCCATTTTAACCAACCTAGGTTCTCTAAAAAGCAACCCAAACAAATGAAAATGTATTAAAATTCCAACACCCAAATGGGTAGTCTCATAAAAAACTCCCCAACTGGCCTAATTGGGTCCAATTGCATTTTGGAAGATAGCCATTTGATTTCTGATCAACATTAATCATATTTCACATTTATAAGCATTTAACAAGGCATTAAGTCATCACATTTAACATGAGTCATCATTTTACAATTCATGAAGTGCCCATACACTACATTGATTGAAAATTGTCTCTCATTAATTGATACCAATGTCAATTTTGAAATTAACAAGATCAACCTAATGGTTTCTAAAATATATGGGTGACCACCTACCAATTGATAAGGCTTTCATACACCTTATCGCTATATTTTTGGCTCCCATTTAACACAATCAACTCTTATTTAACATTTTATCTTTAACACCCCTTTCATATATCAAAACATCTCTAACTTGTTAGCATAAGCAGTAACACAACAACATGATACGATAGAGAAGAATGTAACAACAACAAAACATGCTAATAATTGAGGTATTATGGCATATAATCATTCAATCATGTTAAATATATCACCAAAAAATGCTATCTAGAGACGCTTGATAAAGTAGATCAGACATGGCATTGAATCCAAGGAACACAATCCAAATTAGCATGCATCCTACTAATGCAACTTCATGGCATGTTATATGCATGACATGTGAATCTGTAAGTGTCTAAGATGATTCATGTATGAAACTTCCTTACCATATTAGGCCAATAAAATTATTCTTTTCAACAGTCTCAAAATCAATAAAATATATAAAATACACCAGTCTCTCTAGGTGAAATCATATCAACTATAACCTCTAATAGTCCAAACATCAATTCCCATCCCTAGCCACTTGGTCAATTCCCATACATGAGGTGTTCAGTCCCAAGCACGGATATTAACCCAAGCACCGAAACATTCCTAGTATCCTGTCTACCAACCCCAACACAGTAAGACCAAGGAAAAGAAAGAAACAAAAACCTCGGATACCACATTGTAACATCCCAACCCGACTCACCACTAAATTGGTTGTTGTACCGGTCACCACATGATCTCAAGCGCATCTCCCCATATGCCAATGGCTGCCGACTAGCAGCAAGGGTCTAAGGATAGTTAGTGATGAGACAATACCCTCTTATCAGAGTTTCACAACGTTATATCAGTGAAGATAACCAATAATAGCAGATGTAGTGACTCATAAATGAAAAATTGAAGAAGACAAATAATTATAATTTTTTAAAAGTGGCCAACAACAAATTAAATAGAAGATACATGAATGATATGCTAATGATACAAAAGTAGATAAAAGTGGACAAAATAGAATGATTCATATTTCAATACATAAATAAATAAATAATGACTCAAATCCCCAAGGGAGATCTCCTCAAGCATCCTGAGCATCCACTCGGTCCACTACTCCTATCTCCCAAGTAAATGAAAACAACATAGTCCAGCAACCAAATAGAATCTACTCGGGTACCAAGTTAAATGGTGGCCTGAGTAGGGTGTGAGATAAAATCTCATTAGTCTGGGACCAACAGTGTCTACCCCAAATACATACATTTTATATATACTTTAAAACATGTGAAGGAATACATAAAATAAAGTAAGTAGTACAAAGTAACTATATACTCAAGTACCTGCTTCATCCATTAGCTGGTGTTTGAACCTGCACTATTCATTTTTCATGCATATTCAACCATCATTAAAAAATTATTTTTCATTTATCAATTAATCAAATATTATTATAAAAGTCTTGATATTCATCCTACACCTGACATTCCCCATATAAGTCACTCACCACAGATGTCTCTAAAGACCACCTAAGTAATAAACGTAAAGACTAAATCCAAGCTTGTACTTTGGCTTGGATAATGCGTCATAAGTTATTCAATTTAAACTTTTATATATTATGTCTATTCCCATCCACTAAAATAGTGACTCACTCCTAGGTCTGTCCACTAACACTGGTTCACCCAATTCATTAACAAGTCTAAACCCTTTATCATAATCAATTCACAAATCATCACGTCACAACAGCCTTCATTAACCATTAACTCATTTCATACACGAAAAATTGGACCCAGAATCCAATGTTAATTAATAGATGTAGAAAATCATGTCTATCACCCTCATGAGTATTAGGAGCATCCGTCCATGTCTCACAACCCATGGGTATTTGGAGCATCAATCCCTATCCTAGAAAATAATATTTTCTTGCAAGATGGGTGTAGAACGCCATGTCTAATACCTTGTTAGTATTTGGAGAATAAATCCCTATCTCAAAACCCATCTATCAATCATACATATACATCTGTCATTGGTGAAGAATTCCATGGCTAACACCCTGTGAGTATTTGGAGATTCAATCCTTATCTCACAACCCATTCATCAATAATACATATATATTTATCATTGGTGTAGAATACCATATCTAACAACACAAAACCATTCCATTAATTAATTCAATAACTAATTAACAACACAAAACACTCTTTAGATAAGTCAACACTTAATTACCAAAATTCCTTAACCAGCCTGATCCTGTCCACTCAAACATTGATTTATCTAGGACTTTAACAATCTACAAGAACCGCATAATCATCACAAAGAATTATGAACAAAGCCAAGATATTTATCAACCATCTCACACAACAAATCATATCTCTAAATATCTCCATCCAATACAACTTAAGGCATGGAAAACTAATATGCATTAAAATTACTCATGGATAACAATCATAACAAAAAAGTTTATTCAAAATCTTTAATTAATGCATGAAATTTAATTAATTCAAAAATTAATTAATCAAACCTTATATGTTTAACCAATCATCAATTAGTTAACCATTTACCATTTAACATGTAATAATTAATACATCCATTAATTATTACCAGTTTCCAAATTATATCTCGAACAAGTCAAATATTCGATATTATCAATAACCTGTAAAAGCCACAATCTTATTCCAACTCATGACTTGATATTTAATAATAAAATTAATTATCCTATTACTCATTCTTACCATTAAAATCATTCAATTGTTTAATCTTATCACATTAACTAAAATTTCAATCCATTCTTAGAATCAACGCAAGTTTAAGTCCTCATTTATCTCATCTAGGTGGCATTATTTAATAACATCAAAAGTTCCATGCATCAATATATCATAATCATGGAAACTCACATTATCAATTTATTTAATGAATATATAATTCTCGAATAAAGTGTTGATGATTTGGGACCCTACCTCGCGGTTTTGACAAAAACCACAACGAACGATGAACCCTTGAGAGAAACGTGTTGATTCTTCAAGAACCTGCCTTAGATCACTTCTCCTAGAAAAATCAAGACAAACACTCATCATACTTTTAATCGAAACACATATATTTACCCATAACGGGTGTATATTTAAGAAACCATGAGAAGAGAAGATTTATATCTAGGTATATTTATGAAACTGAACAAGAACGAATAAGAACATCTACCTACCTCAAGATTTCATCTTAGATTTGCTAAGAGAAGCCTTTAGATCGCCTCCAAAATGCTTGTGAGAGGTTATCATACATTCAAGGAAGGGTTATCCCAAGTTATGTCCTCTTAAAAATAAAAATGAGGCACTAAGAGGCTAAACGTGCGAGATCCACTTTTTTAGGATCTCACTTAAGTGCTCGCACGGTTAGTTTACACGGATTGACAAACTGTGCACTAACCATGCGTTACCTACTGCCTAGGCCACCCCTCTCGGATGACATCATCACACGGTCTCTCCAAACCATGTGCCAACTGTGTAGAAGCTACTGCCTCAAAACATTAACTACGCAAGGTTTGGCCACATGGTTAGACAAACCATGCGCCGCCCGTGCGACTTCCCCATTACCTCAAAACTTCAATCAAAGTTCGAAAACAACAACTTTAGGTGTTCCAACAGTTAGTATAAATTTAAGAGCTTGGTTTTAAAAAGAAAACCCCATTAATAAATTGAAAATAAATTTTAGAAACATTCGAAATTTTGTCCTTGTTCAAAACACGGGATCTTACACCATTAAACGTCCATGAAATGTTTAAAAAACCAAATTTCATCAAGCTCCCTACTCTCTCTGCATGACTCTGACCCCTATCCTCCCCCTCCCCTACCACATATTCTCCCCTCCCTCACACAGCCCTGAAACCATGACCACCTCCAACCTCCCTAACCCCAATGGAGATGTGGAACCCCCCATCCAACCTCCCTACTCCATCCTCGGCAGTAACCCTGACCCCCGCAATGCCCCCTCCAACCCCTCTTCCCCAATGTGATGCAACCCCCTCCAACCTCCCTCCCCCTAACGGTTCACCTCCCAGGTGGAGATTTTGACCACCCCTCTGATCATCCTCTCCAAAATGTAGTTCCACTCCCCTTTACCTCTTAAAGATAATTTTACCTTACTGATGTGATTTAGTGTTTCACTTTGTGGAAGTAGCAAAGTAGAGGTCGATTTTTTCTATTGTATAGTTCATTAAATTAATAAACCCTAATTTGTTTCCTCTTTAAACTATGTTTTAGATTCATAATGAATTATTTATATGTGTATATAAATCTATTTTAATGTTAAACCATGTTTCCCTTGTTTTCCATTGAATGCAAGGATTTTTTATATGGAAACATGCATTTGAAATTTATTTTCCAACTACCATGCGCACCTAACATTTGATAAGGTATTAGAATTTATTTTATAATGTGATTTCAAGAAATTAAATGTTTTTTGGTCCTTAAAATAATTTTTAATGGAAACTCAAGAATTCAAAGGGTGTATATGGGTTTTTAAAAAACAATGTTGGGTTACCTTTAATATAGTGACTTTATAATGATTGAATATTTGAGTTTTGAAAGAAAATTTTATAAAAAGGTTCATCAAAGTGTATTCAACTTTATGGTTGGAAAATTTCATAAATATTCTTAATATTTAACCATAGACCATGCCCATTGATTTTTTGATGTTGAAATTCTATGGCAAATTGATTTCCCATAGGGGGTTTTCATTTTGATTATAGTTCACAATAAAAGATAAGGGGATGTTTCTGAAAGTAATTAAAGAGTGGGTTGAGATTATATGATGATTTGTTAACTATATTATTTTGTGATAATTTAGGTGTGACATCACTTTTTTAACATGGGAAGTGATGGCTAGTTTTGTAAAAAAATTAGTTGCACATATAAAATGACCTTAAATGGTAGAGTGAAGTATAATCACATATAAAAACCTAAAACATTGTTGTTTATCAGTTTTATCCATGAAATAGTGTGTGATATCAAAATAATGTATAATTTTCATTCATATTTTTAAATTGGAGCTCTTGGTATTACTGAGAACATAGAGTATGGTTTAGATATTTATTAATGTATATAATTTATCAATGGAATGAACTCTCCATACTTACAAAACTAGGGTAGAATACACCATTATATTTTTATCAAATAAAAATAATATAATCTACTTATATAATATAAAATATTGATACATCTTATCATCTTTAATGCAGAAGTTGTTTTCCACACTTTAATCATTAAATATTTATTTTTTCAAGCATGTATATAACTTCAAATACAATGATATGATGTATTATTATTACCTGTATAGATTATTATTTAATTTTTATTCTACCTATTTGATTAAAAATTTATATCCTTATATTTTAATTTATATGGAGAATAAAATTATTTACATATGTATAAATGATGGTTTAATTTACCTGAAAACACACATCGATGTGCCAAATGGATTGGAAGTATTTTTAGATTATGCAATTGAAAACCGATTAGTGGACGGTAGAATTAAATGTCTATGTCATGATTCTAAATTCAAGGGATAGTTTAATAAAAACAAAGTATATAATAATTTCATATTAAAATAGTTTCTTTCTCGGTATGTTTGTTGGATTGGGCATGGTAGATCAAATTTATGGAATGTCAACACAGTGATGATTTTGTCAATGAAATACAATGTGACCCGATAGAGGATAATTTAGTCCAAAAATTTTCAAATGAAGTATTTGGATTTCTAGAATACAAAGTCCAATATTTTAATATATTAATAGAACCTCCTGTTGATATTTATAAGGATAATATTTCTTCGAACATTAGTTAAAATAAAATTTTTTTTATGAGTTTGTTGAAGACAGGCAATAATAATTATATGAAGGTACTTCCAAGTATTTGAAGTTGCCTTTTTTACTGAAGTTGTATTATATAATGTGTCTTTGTGGAATTACTAACAAAGAAATGTCCATGATTTTAGAGTTTCTTCATAATGTATTATAAAAAAACTAATATTCATGCTTCATTATATATGATTAATAAATTCATCAACAAACATGGAATTTATTATACAAAGATACATGGGTTCCCTAATGATTGCGTACTTTACTATGGTGAAGATTTTAATAAAGAAGAATGCACAATATTTCATAGAAATAGATATATGTCAATATAAAAAAATGAGAGTATTAATCAATTCAACCCCCAAAAGAAACAAAAGAAGAAAAATCATGTAAATGTATTGCATTATTATCCTCTGAAACCATTCTTTCAAGGATTATTCATGTTTTCTATGACTACATATGACAAGAATTAGTATGCTAATGATAGTAACAATTCTTGACAAGACATCCAAAATATTAAACATCATGGAAGATGTTTAATTTTTTATATCTATATTTTTCATCTGATCCTAGGAATGTACATTTAGGATTGGATTCTGATAGTTTTAACCCTTTATGTACATTAATTAATAATTATATCATTGGGCCAGTTTTTTTGATCCCCTATAATCTACCTACATGGATGTGTATAAAGAATAATACTTTCATTATTTTGATGATTATTCTTGGAAATAAAATTCTATAAATGACATTGATGTATGCCTTCAACCTCTAATAAAATAAATTTTAGAGTTTTGGGATGATGGCATGGAAATATATGATTCTTCAATGAGAAAACTATTCATAATTCATTATTCATTAATGTGGAAAACTAGTGACTTTCTTATAATAGTAAATTTATCTATTTGGAACACTCATACTGGTTTGTCTTGTCCATATTGAAATTTTTATTTTGAACCTCAACGCGTAATTCATACTGGAAAATGGTGTTTTATGTGTCATCATCATTTTAATGATAGTTCTCATATATTATGGTTTAACAAGA
Source organism: Viscum album (assembly GCA_963277665.1). Classification (NCBI taxonomy): domain Eukaryota; kingdom Viridiplantae; phylum Streptophyta; class Magnoliopsida; order Santalales; family Viscaceae; genus Viscum; species Viscum album. The sequence goes on from OY728145.1 coordinate 1,879,042,828, forward strand.
CACGATTATTGGAGATATTAAAATGATAAAGTCACCAAAGGTGTAACCTATTTTAAAAATCTTGGGAAAATTAATGAATACCACATAAAAAATTGAAAAAAATCATCAATTTAAAGAGGGGGGGGGGAAGGTTATGAGGTACAATATCCAAAGTAGATGGAACACAATAATAGAAGAAAAAAGATTATATTTTTCAAACATATTATTGGGAGTTTAATTAGATACATCATAATCTTGATATAATTCATGTTGGGAAAAATGTTTGTGAAAATGTAATTTTCACAGTGGTTAATTAGAAGGGTAAATCAAAGGATCACCTTATTGATCATAAGTATTTTGAATCAATAAATACAATGAATATTTTATAGAAAAATGGGAATGACAAGTATCCTTTAGTTATTTATACAATTAAAAATCATGAGAACAAAGTATTTTTTTTATATTTATAGAATTTATAAGTGCTAGATGGATATTAAAGTTACATATCAAGGTGTTATGACTTAAAACATAAAAATTTATAGGGTTTAAAAAGTCACGACTCACATATTTTGATGGATCAGTTGTTCATATTAGATTTTACATAATACTTTACCTAAAAAAGTAAATGTGGTTCTAGTTGAGTTTTTTACCTTTTTTCAAAGAGGTTTGTGGAAAAACTCTAAATCCAACCAAGATTGATTAACTTCAAAAATTAATTTTTTGACACTATGTTATTTGAATATTTTATTTCCCACTTCATTCTTCATAGTCATGATTAATTTGACTATTCATTTGTTTGAAGAAGCTAAACATGGTGGACTATTACACTATCAATGGATATATAAAATAGGGAGGTATGTTGATATTTATTTATTTTAATTGGTGAATTTGATTATATAAAATCACTGCATAAAATTTTTCTATATGTTTCTTATTTTCTTCCATCAAATACTTAGGTAGTTTAAAATCATATGTGAGGAATAAAACTCAAACCAGAAGGCTCTATTGCTAAAGGTTACATAGTCAAGGAGTGCTTGACCTTCTATTATAGTTATTTGAATGGTATTGAGACAAGATTCAATCTAGCTGGACGTGCTGATGACATCTCCACTAATTCTCATTTTGAAAACCATTCATCAATATTTCCAAATATTAGACAACCAATTGAAATGGGTAAATTTTTATATTAATTTATTTGGAGTTTATACACGCACATATATATGTGATACTCAATAGTTTTATTTAATTCAATTTATTAATGAATTATGATTGCAAAAAAAAGGTGACTAAGGGGTTGTGCTCAAGATGAGATGGAATTAACAAAAGTTGTTAATAAAGAGATTTTAGAATGGTTCACCCATCATGTAATTATATACACATATTCATATTATTGATGTGAAGTTATTTTGTTTATGTTAAAAGTAATAGCTCATACCTTTTTTATATATAATGAATATTGACAATAAAGCTGAAATATAGAATGATTTAATGTTTTTTGGATCAGGGTCCTCTATGGTAAGATAGGAGATCTGATTCCAAAAAATTTCATGGATTTAGGATTCGTACAATTTATCTTGAGGAAGACTTGAAAACTCAGAATAGTGGTGTATTTACATTTTTAGAGTGGGGAAACTATGGTATGTTGAATGATATAATTGAATTAAACTATAATGGCTAGTTTTCAGTTGTCATGTTCAAGTGAAACTGGGCCAAACTTTTTAGGTGTATAATGAAAGATTTGTTACATTTTACTTTTTTCAGTTTTTATCATTTTCTGGATACTGGTGAGCATGAAAAACATGATCTATTTTTCTTGGATCCATGTGAGAGTATGGTTTATTATGTGTTTGATGAAATACGTGATCATTTTTTTTATTCACTTAATGAAAAAATATTATATGATATGGGAGAGAAATATTAATTGATTCTTTGTGACAGTGAAACTCATAATCCAAAAAAAATTGAACAGTTAACCAGTGGAACTTGCAAGAGAGGGTGAAAATGAAGTACTTTCCAGAATGGAGGTTGATAACAACGAAGATAATGAAGATGAAGATAATTGCATGTATAAATTGGTAATAAACATATATTAAAATTTCTCATTGATAAGTGATTCACAAATATATAAATATTACTAGTTTTTTTATGTACATATCATATAGTTTTTCATTTTTTATACATTTAATATACCATAACTATTTTAACTGAAGGAATGATGAGAATTTTCTTTAGAATCCATGTTTATTAGAATTTTAGAGCAATCCAACACTACCATTATCTTCTTTGTACCCTGGAAATTCTATTGTACCTAATAGTACTAGCAAGATGGTGACACTACCAAAATCTAGGGGAAGATTATTGGGTAGCTTTCCTATGAGACGGCGAGCTTTCCCTTTAATTTCCCCACTGTTATCAATTTTTTTTGTTAAAAAATGTCACAAACTAAATAATAACTCACTGATGAGTACCCAAAAAACAACACATATAAAAACAATTTCTCCACAATAAAAATTTCCACTAAATTATTGTTGACCATAATATACATAAAAGTTTACTTACCAGCCACTAAATGATGTATTGGTAGTTTACACCACTGACAGTAGTAAAAAATGCCACATAAGTTGGTTTTTTTTTTGGAGTGAACCTCTTGTAACAGCTTCGATCACCCTATTCCTTTGAGCAGAGAACATAGTGTAGGTGCGAGGTGGACCAGGCATGGGGTGTGGTGTCACTGGATAGGTCATGATGGGTGATGTAACTAGATAGTGTGAAATAGTAAACTATTTGGCAGGGTGTGCTAATTCAATAATTTTAATAATAATATATTAATTATAAAATTATAATTTCTTAAATATATTTAATGATTATAAAATTTACCATAAGAAAACAACCACATATAGATTTTTGAAATGCAAGTATCAATGCCATGTTAATCCAAGTTACAATTTTTCTCTCATGCCCATAGATACATATTTAGTGTTTTAAAATACAAAAATGCCTACTTATTGATCAAAAAATAACAAATGATATGTTATTGACAAAAAATCATAGGAAAATAACCATTTAATTTTCTGTGACATGTACAAGAAAACAACATGTTCATTCAACGTGTAGTGTGCTTAGAATGACTCAATAATAAATTTTAAAAGATATCAATGTTTAAGAAACATGCAACAGGGGTTCAAAACATGTAAAAAATTATCATATTTAAATGAAATTAGGGTAAATTTACCATATATTTAATTTTTAAATTCACTAATAGAAGGAACTTCATTACAAATGGTGGTTTTTTCGTCATATCCGTATACAAATTTTTAGTGTTTTAAATTACTAAAACATGCATTGAATGGTAGAAACCGTAGTAAACAACTTAATATTGAAGTGAATTAATTATAAAACTACCTATGATTTATTTTTTGTGACTACGTAGATGAAACACATCAATCCAACATGTGGTGTGGTCAGAATGACTCAGTAACAACTTCTTAAAGGTACAAAAAATCTTTAAAAACATGTTTTCGGTGTAAAAACTAGGAAAATGTTTTCAAATTTCCCTAAAATTAGGGGAAAGTGACTATATATTTAATTTTGAAATGTAAGAACCAACAACAGATGATTCCAAATGACAGTTTTTACATTATGGATGTAAAATCATTTTTAGATTTTTAAAACACTAAAACTTATGTAGAATAATAAAAACCATATAAAGTGGCATTAGATTGACATAAAATCATTGTAAAACCATTTATGAGTTATTTTTAACATGTACATGCCACAAAAATTTCAATATAACATGTAGTGTGGTAAGAATGACCTTGTAACCACTTCTTAAAATTACAAAAACCTTTAAAAACAAGTGTCAGAGTGGTCAAAATTAGGAAAACAAAGTTGGATTGCCCTAAAATCCGGGAAGATTTTTGTATATTTAATTTTGAAATGTGGGAATCAATAACATCTCATTCTGAATGATGATTTTCCCTTTATTTCCAAAAATAAATTTTTTGTGTTTTAAAACACTAAACATATATTGAATGGTCAAAAACATATAAAACAACCATATATTGTCACAAAATCATGAGAAACAACCACCGATTTATTTTTGACTTGTGTGTATAGACAACACGTCAATATAACATGTAGTGTGGTCAGAATGACTCATAAAACACATCTTAATGGTACAAAGACCTTTAAAAACTATTATCCTAGGGTCAAAAATAAAAAAAAATATGTTAGGATAACATATAATCAAGGGGAAATGACACTATATATAATTTTGAAATGTGGGAACCAACGACACATCATTTTGAAAGATGGTTCTCCCATTATGGTCTAAAATGTGTTTTTAGTTTTTTAAAACACTAAAACGTGCATGAGTTGATCAAACCCATAGAAAATGATAACATATTGAAGTTAATTCATTGGAAAACCACCTATATGTTATTTTTGAAATGTACGCATGGACAAAACATCAATCTGGCATGCTGTGTGTTCAGAATGACTCAATAACCACTTCTTAATGGGATAAAAAATTTAAAAACAAGTCTCAAGGGCTTAAAACCAAGAAAATGATGTTCCTTTTCCCTGAAATTGGGGAACAAGTACCATATATTCAATTTTGAAATGTAGAAACTGATGACACATCATTATGAATGACGATTATTAGTTATAGCCATAAACACTTTTTAGTGTTTTAAAACACTAAAACGAGCCTGGAATGGTCAAAACCATAGAAAAAGACAAAGAATTTAAATTAAATCATTACAAAACAATTGATAAATTCTTTTTTAAATATAGGACATATTTTGATATCAAATTCATTAAAATTTGTTTATAATGTAAATTTCAATCACACCAGATGTCGCTTTAAAAATAAATTAGAATATTTACTTATCCCTTTTCAGTTTCAAGAGTCAAATATTCTAAACAAGTAAATTTAGGTTTTTAATGTGTTTTTCATTAAATATTATCTGTTTTTTTAACAATGTATTCTATTTTATTTACAAAATAACAAAATTTATGTTCTGAATTTTGAATATATTGTGGGTTTATTCTTTTTTCTCATTTATTTTCTTAAATATTATGGTTTTTATTGTAAGTGGAAGTTGCTGTTAGTAGGCATAATTTTAACCCATATAATCCAAATAATTATTCAAAAGTAAGTCATGGTGGTTCTTAGTTTCCATGGTATGTTAAAATTTTATCAATTATTCTGTTGTAATTGTGATTTATTATGTTTAGTATTATTTTTTTAAAATTTTTTATTATATTTGATGAGATGATGTGGTCAATTTTAGTTGATGAGATGTGGTGGGGGAAGATATATGCAGCGTAGGTCATTATGTGGATGTATATTGGTTGTGATGTGGATGCAAAGGAGGCAAACAAATTTATTGGTTGATAGATATATGGGTTGACTGAGATTGAGGTTATGATAACCCTGGATGTTTGTATATTTTTTTGGATGTATGATGTATGTATGATGGTTTATTATATATTCATGTTTTATTTTATTTCATATCAATTTTTATATTTACAATTTGTTTATAATTTTTTTTGTTTAAATATTATTTATTGTGATTTTTTAGAATCCACTACTAAATTCATTAAATAAAATATATTTAGTAGCATTAAGGATTATCCACCTCTAAAACAAACTACAACTGAACATATTAGTAGTGGTTCTTTAAAAATTTTAAATATGTATCTAGGATAGGTTTTTATAAACAAATCACTTATAAATAAAATAGAAACCACTGCTGAATACTTCACAAATTAAAAATAGTAAAATTGTTGTGAAATTATTAAAACTCCCACTAGATGACTAGATACAATGCAATACGTGATGGTTTTTACAATCACCATGATACTAACAGGTGATGGTTTTAACTGCATCTAGTCTATAAAATAACCCTCTACTTCCACGTTTATTATAGTGTGGGTTATATGAGTTTGTTGAAATGTCATAATGATTAGAAGACTCCATTCAGCAGACCTATGATAAATCTTAGTTCATGCCTTGGCCATAGGGGAAATGAGTAGGAAAGGTAGAGACTACAACTGTTACACTCAAACCAGTAGTAGTTCCCACCCAAGAACCTATGAAGGCCTTTAATAACCCATTTCCTCTTATTAAGTGGAAACAACCACAAAATCACCCATGGTTAGTTGCATAAAGAAGTTCGGGTCACCTATGATTTGTGGAACGAATGAATAAGACATCATACTTATGAAAGGAACAAGTCATAGTTTATTTCCTTGAAACTATGGAAAATAACCTACTTAATATACAATAGCTCAAGAAGCATAAGGAGGTCAACTTCACCAATTTTCTTGACTAATACCCTTTTCATAGAAGGTTTTTCATAACATCTACAATTTTTTTATCCTTAGATACATCCTCTAAATAATGGTTGATTCCAAACATGTAATGTTGGATAAATCTCTGACATAGGTGACCTTCATAAGTGTTTCTAAATCATAATAATAAGTTGAATGAAAAAATGTTTTGTCTAGGTGTGGGTAGAAGTTCAATAGCTATATTACTCAAAATAAATTTGATCAAGCTCATGCATCCTAGATAACATAGCTTCGTAGACCCATAATAATTTCATAACCTAGGGAGGTAAAATGAGATATTACAACTGAATTTGGAAATGATAATTACACATAGAAATAAATAGAAGCTGAATAATCATATTCAGCTCCAATGCTAGCCCTAAGTCCATCAGATTTCTTCCCTGCAACATCTGAAGCATATGCACTACCCCAAAAAACTGAACCCTCATTAGATGAAGATATAATATTTGGTTATGTTAACATGATGCACATGAAAAAACCCTTCTCTGTTGATGAATATTACTCTGAGTATGATTTCCCCATACCATATTGGGGAACAGGAGGCCTTAAGCACAACAACAAACGATATAGAGGAGTGTTTGGGAATGGTCGAACAAAATATTTCAGTCACATTCCCACAAAAACAATATATGCAGCAGAGACCCATGGGAAAGCACACTAGAAATCCTAACAGAGACATGGATTCATTCTAGAATCCTCTAGTGGTCATCTAATCCCATTCATATTACCTAACCACCTAGTGGGTTTGAGATTATAAAATCAACCCAGATAATACAGAAGGATGACAAAAACTATTCCATTGAAAGTAGATGATACCTTTACCTATGAAGAAGAACTAGGGGTTTAAACCTCAAATACCTTATCCCCTTAACCACATTATTTGGAGAAACCCAGCATAAGGAAGCATAAACCTTTTGCATGAAAGTATAATAATACTATTTAGCTCATAGTTTTCCCAGCTAATCTCTCAATCCTTGATTCACTCAATATTTCAAAATAACATAGAGTGGAAGTCGTCAAATCCATCTAGAGCCCAAAAAAGTTTGATACTGAAGTCACTATGACTGAGGCTAATTGAGTGGATACTATTCCATCAAAATTTCATGTCACCATCTCATTCATAGAGAATGATTATGAAGAGTTCATCCTGGGGAACACCATTCCACATTATGTTTTAGGAAGTCATAATAATATTGAAATTTGAAGGAAATTAATTTAAAATGGTTCTAGGATAATCCTCATCCTAATTTTTTCCCTCTGATGTTTGGGATATAGATAAGGGTAATTATCTCCCACAATGATTACAATTCATTGATATGATATGTGTGAGAAAAGACCTCTTGGGAAGATCAATCTCAAACCTCATTTTGGGGGCCTCACATATATCCTTTAGTTTATGGTTATATAGTAAGAAACCACTTACATTGTTCTACTCATAAGGCCTTAGCTCCACAACCACAAGGTGGTACCTTCAACTTTCCATCGGTGTTTAAAATACCCCCTTGATGTAAAGGTCTAAATAGTACATGGAGATAATTCCCCCTTAGAGACTTGAGAATCCACATATGTTGAGGTAGGTTTCTATAAAAGGGAGGGAATGCAACCTATAGTGAATGAAACTATATATATTACATTACCCAATGGCATGGGGATCGGCCCTACAAATCCCTTGAGTATACTCTACAATTACTATGTGATTCCCAAAAACCTAATAGTGGTATTCGACTAAATACTAAATTTCCAACCTCCTTTGATCCCTATATACAAAATGAATGAAAATCATCTCAAGAATCTCTCTATAATGAATCTAGTAGATTGGGATGACAATACTTCACCCCATGGACTCTCTCACCTCTAAAGGGATAAATATGACCTTATATTTCCAACCTCACATAAAACTACTTCTATAGATTCTATGGTGGATGAAGAATAGTATGACCTCAGGAAATTCCCTTACCCATATGATGACGGCATATCCACCACCATTGATGAGATCATGCTGGTAAATCTATGAATAGAATAAGAACTACAATTTACATTATTTATTTCAACCCTGCCTTTCGAGGGGAAAGATATGTACATTGAATTTTTAATCAACATATGTATGTGTTCTATTAGAATTAAAAATAAAGTAAAAGATGAACCTAGATATGTATACACACCATCTATTCTCACCTAAATACCATCAAGGTTTCAATCAGGAATCCAATAATATAGACCCATCACATACTACTAATGTAGAGGTGGATGTTGACAAATTGATAAAAACATTTTTTTTCCAGGAAGTGAAATACCCAAGATGGCTCACCAAAAATATCCCTTTAAAGAAATATAATGGATAGATTAGGTTTTATATTGATTTCAGAGACCTTAATCATTATTTCCCAAAGGATGAAATCCTGTTACTGATCACAGATCTTTTGATCCATGCAACTACTGGCTACCAAGCCCTTTACATTGTTGATGGGTACTCAGGGTACAATCAGATAAATATGGTCACTAAAGATGAGTAAAACACTACCTTCAAGTCAACCCAAGGGATATTTTTATATCAATTAATTCCCTTTAGAATAAACATTGTTATATCTACATATCAAGTCATTATGCATCATATCTTTATGCCCTTCATTGGATGAGTATCTAAATGTTATTATGATGATCGGGTCACCAAATCTCAATAATTATGTGATACCTTAATGCATCTTCATTTAGTCTTCTACAAGTGGAAACAACATAACCTGAAGATGAATATGCTAGAATTCACTTTTAGTGTAACATTAGGGAAGTTACTTGGCTTTTTTGTACTCCACCATGGAATTAAGGTCGACCTTAAAAGACAAATTATATTATATAAATTCATCCACCTGAAAATATTATAGAATTGAGAGGGATCCATGGTCACCCTACATAATTTAAGTGTTTCATATACAACCTATCTGAAAAATATCCCCCCTTAACCAAGATAATTGTAATAGGAATTTCCTATCAATGGGTAGATGATTACCAACAAGCCTTTGAGAGTCGCAAGCATTACCTATTACACCCACCAGTCCTAATTTCATAAGTGGAAGGAAACAAATCTACTTATATGTGGCCTCCATGGAATGATCACATGACACCTTCCCCACTTATAAAAATTATACGGGTAGTGCGAACAGTCTCTATAACCTCAATTGAACAATGATAGATACTGAGACCTAATATTTTGATGTAGAGAAGAACTGCCTTGCACTCATCATTATAGTGAAAAATATGAGTAACTACTTGTGTCACTATAAATTCCACCAAGTATATCATATCAATATTCTGAAGTACATCCTAGTGCTTCCAATGTTCAACAATATATTTTCCCAATTAGTTGTCAATATTCATAAATAATAAATTTAGTAAGTATCACAGAAGTCATTGAATGGGTAGGCCCTATCTAATTTCCTCGTATAACATCTTATCCCAAACAACACACCAATGGAAAACAAACTTCCAAATAAAGTGGTTTTTTACACCCATGAAACTCTAGAGACATGGGAAATTTAATTTTGTGTTTCCTCCTAAAGTCATATTAGAAAAAGACTGGAAAAGATGAATCTCAATCATGTTGGATAAGTTATTGTATTTGTTTTCCAGATGAATAAAATTTCCCCTACTCCTTCTCAGTATCTAAAGGATGCCTAAGTATTGAGGAAGAATACAAAACCCTCATCACATTATTGGAACTAGACCCAAAGCTGTAGATATCCCACCTAAACATAAAAGGGGATTCAGATCTAGTGATAAAGTAGATCAATGGTGAATATTCCATCAAGAAGGAAGAAATATCACCTCTCATTGGATAAGTAAAAGGACTAATGGTAGAGTTTCCATTTGAACCCATGTTTCATAATTTCCCACAATCATAGAATGCACGTGACAACACATTGTCTAATGCAACCACGATCATGGATGAAAAAATTCTGGAGGAAGTGATCTTTCGCATCATTCACTAAAGGATGGTTCCATCAACCATTGTGCACAAGATTGAAAAAATAAACCAGTTCAACACTACCCTAGAGCATGATGAACTGATATCCACCCTTGGATGGAATGAACCTATAATTGATTATCTCCCGAATAGGACCCTCCTAACAGATCGAGTCAATAGGTAACATATTCAATGTTGAGCAGTGAACATACACTCTGGGATAGGTCCAATGAAAAAAAATACATCTACAGGTAATGCTTTGATATAATCCTCCACGTATGAATAACATAATGAGAGATTCCCATAGTTATGGATGAAGTCCTGCCATACTTCTTTTGCCCTCACCAGTATTGGACCTGGCTCTCCCATCAAATTAGTGGTCTGGGTTACTACTAGAAAACCATAATACATGACTATTTGAAATTCACCAGAATTTTCTTGCATTCCAAATCCATGAATACTTCATCCATCAACCAACAGAATTTTTACAAATAGCTAAATATTAATTTCGTTTGCTGAATGAGGAATGGATGTTTTGGGGTCATATCCCGCAGCCACAACCAATCAGTTTAAGTACAACTGAACTGCCATTTAATTATTTTCTAAATGGGATAAGAAAAGAAACCTCAAGTAATTCAGATTGAATAATATCAACAAATTCATAAATTCTAATATCATCACCAGGATTGGAGTCCCTCACACAATATTGATGGAAAATAACACCGACTTCTATCCCACGTAGTTGATGAAATTATACCAGGAGCATAACATCGAGTCCAATGAATCATATTTCTATCATGCTGTGAAAAATGAAACAATTGAGGCCTTGAATATGAATATATCAAATATACTATAGAAGATGGTGAATAATGACAAGAAGTGCTAGACGGACTATCTCCCCTATGCTCTATGGGACTACCGAAACACAATACGAACTAAAATCATGAAATGTCGTGTTCATTGGTGTATAAAATCGAGGAAGGGTTTCCCATAGAAGTAAAATTTCTCTCACATAAAACTGTTATCAATAGAAAACACTTATGTGATGATAAATCGCAAAATGGTTTGAATGAGTTGGAGTGGCTTAATGAGAATAGGTTGCATACACTGAACAACCTCAAAGTCTGTTAGAATCAGATCAAATGAGCCTTCAATTAAAAGGATCACCTCCATTTGATATTATAAGGAGAATTAGAATTGGGTCTCAGAAACACAATGATACCGGGAAAGAAGCCTCCTAATATAGAACCCATATTGGAAGGGACTTTTATCATACATAAGGTTTGTCATAATAGAGCTTACTCACTAACCACAAGGGATGGGGAAATTTTTACAACCCCAACAATTTTAGGTTTCTTAATAAATAATTTATATATATTTCATCAAGAGTTATAAATCCTAATATCATAATGTTAAAATTAAAAAATAAGTCCATGTAGTATGAAATAAACTACCAAAATATATATTGGTTGCATGATGTTAAATATCACAAATATGTGCTAGTTTCATGATGTTAAACTGCAAAATGATTTATGGGTCGCATGATGTTAAACTGTAGAAATATATACTAATTACATTAAATTAAAATGCACAAATATTTCCTAACCACATGAAATTAAACTATATGGATGAAATCCTGAACAGATGATACTAAACTATATGGTATTAGTCTTTGTAGAAAGGCTTCAAACTACACAATGTCTTTCTTCCTAATTGCATGATGTTAAACTACACAAAATATTTCCTCACCACGTGGCATAAAACCATAGAGATCCCCAATTTTCCTTCACTCTCGTGCTATATTACCTTCATCCTTACCACAAGATGTTGAACTGCATGGATAATTGCATCACTTCATGACACTAAACTGCACAGTTTTAGGAAAACAACGTGTTTCTTGATTCCTACTATCACAGGATATGTAGTGAAGCCCAAAAAACTAGTATTGGGTCCAATTTCAAAACCACTCATATTTCATGTTAGTCCACCATATTCTTTACCACATAATGGTAAACGAAACATATATTTTCATCTCTAAATGACTCTAAAATGCACGATTTTCCAAAACTACATATGACTTAATTCACATTTAAGTGAGATACATAGGGATTCCTTGGTCCTATATCTTGGTACCACCATCACATAATAACAAGTTACCCTATCCTATCATTAATTTCCTATAAATTTTTGGATAATTATTTACCATAATTTATTTATCACACTGATCATATCTCACGTGAGATTAAGAACTCTAATAAGGCTTCCCCACATGGTCAATCCATATTAGTTCACAATAGAGTTAATATGGTCTTGGATGAATGAAATTAAAATTCACACCATAATTCCTTGATTTATGGCATTAAAATTAATTTTTTATAGATATTTCATGACATAATATTGGGAATTACCATATACCTCACCCTAGAGGACCCCTATCCTTTGTTTTGGTCTCCCATAACACTTCCATTCCAGAACTACATATGAATTGATTCCTACGATCACATGATATGTAATGATGACCAGACCTCAATTAATAGTCCTGTTCAAAAAAATTACCTTTTAACATTGGGGAGCCTACATCCTCAACCCATTCAGTTAAAATGCATGGTATATTAAGAAATACTTGATTCTTGATTCCTATCCTCACAAGTAACATATTGACACATAGATCTCCAATCTCATGTCCAACAACAAAAATAAATATGAATAATTCCCCATTTTGGGTATCAGTCAGACCTATGTAGAGATATTATTGTTCAAGAACTATACGTGCCATGATTCATATAATCACAATATACATAGTGATTCCTAGATCTCCAATCATTGGGTCCATCCATGATAAAAAAATATCCCCCATCCATGCGCATGAGTCAGACCTACATAGGGAAGTTTCATATAAGAACTGTGTATAACTAGATTCCTATTATCCCAGGATATGTAGGGATATCTAAATACTAAATCCTAGGTTCATCCGCATCATATGAAATGATAAAAATTCAACCCTAACTATGTATGGTTCAGAATAATTCAGCAAATTTCCTAGCCACACGACATTAAATTGTACAAAAGAGAAATCATCACATAACTCTATTTAAAAAAGGTCTAAGTAATAAAATCTCATTTGGACTTACTACAAGTCTGTTATACTCAAAAATTACTTTAGCATGTGATAAATCTATGCAAGAAGGGATCTGATATACAACTACCCACCAATAATCATATGCATGGATAAAAGGTTCCCCTTGAATCTAAATTCACACAACAAGTGAAAAGTGTCCCCAAAGACATATTTTACAATTTTTCACATCAGTTCCAATGTCCTTATCACATGACGCTAAACTGTAAGGAAAGGAATATCCTTGGCACATGATGTTAAACTGCATGGAAATTTTCTTAGTTACATGACATAAAAAATTCAGAAAAAACACGTCCCTACTACATGACATTGATATATAAGGACCTTCAACCTTTTTCATTCATCATAAGAGGACCACAACAGCATGAATTTGATCAACCAGAGAATAATATTCTTACATCATCCTTTAATTCTCTAAACCCATAAATCACACTTCATTTCTTTGGTGCCTCGGGTTTCGGAAAACCTTTCATGGAACCTATAATAGAAAATATATCTCATTTTTTGACCTTTCCATGGATTAATAAGGGATCAGACCTACCACCCCAAGACATATTTTCCCTATATGAAAGAATTACTGATCCCTGTGAGCCTGACAACACTACAATAGGACTCGACACTTGAGTGTGTTCTAGTCCACCACCAAAATGATTTTACCATATCCTTACTCATGATCAAGGACCATTAACCCATGATTTACATCATTTTAAACTCTTTATCATAATTATTTTAGAGTACCCTTGACCATGGGAATCCTAATTAGGCTTTTGTATAAAATTCCTCTCATAGTAGGTCTATGTGCATAACAAATTCAAACTGACTACACTTTGGTCAAAGATGTATGACCTTAAATCATGGCCATTGATGGTCTAAATCAGAAGACCCTAAACTGATATTCAAATAAAAACAAAAATTTTTTGGTTGAAAACCTAAAAAGGTCGGCCTGAGAAAAATTCAAGTCTCTACTTTCTAAACACTTCATCTCCCGAGATTTGTGAAAATTAGAGCATAAATTAAAGATGCATAAATTAATTACTTTTGGATCAATAAATAGTTAAATCATGAAGGAACCAAGTTAACAATGTATGCTAACCTAAATACTAGGTCGTTATCTATGTTCAAGGGAAATTAGTTGTTTTTAACCCTATAAAACACTAGTAATGTTGTGAATTGGTTTGATCTATAGGGATGGTATTCAAGTGATATGTGTGTGACAAAGATGAAAAAAAATCTAAAAAAACAATAATGACAAAACTAAAGTAATAATGAAGGGATAGAAGCCAACGATTGTGGTGAAAAATGGTACAATAAGAATAAAAATAATCCTAGCAAACAAAAAAACAAAAGAATGAGGGAAAATCCATAATCAATCATGTAATAATCAATATTAAAAGTAGAGTGATTCATCTTGATGTTTTTTATTTTATTATTATATATTTTTTGTTTTTTCATCATTCATGTATAAATTTTACAGTATCTGGTGGTAATAAGATATAATGTTATATTAAATGTCCTTAAAATGGTGAATGGAACCTAACACCTATCAACCATATCATCCACTAATATAGACACTGATGTTATCAATTTTACATTATAATCAACTTCTTAGTTGATCTTAATGTGATACCTCTGGTTTAAACTATATTCTTCTTCATTCTTATTCCAAATGATAAGTATATTGAAAACAAATACAACTTGAAATAGTTATCTCTAGTTATTGGAAACTATAGGAGATATAATACTTAAAGAATGGTTTCATGGATATTTCTGAATAACACATTAATTAACCGACCAATGAAATCTCCTTCACCTAACTTAGTTTATCAAAAAATGGTGATTATATTATAAAAAAGTCTGAATATGTTCCTGATATTCATTGAAAAATATAGGAAAGAAATAAATAAGAAGATGTAATATTTTCTCTATGAGATAACTTCAACTTCCTTTGAATATCCCTAACTATATCCTCTGGTCATCATCATCATTACTTTTTTATTATAAGGAATCATAATATCCAAAACAAGAAAAAAATGAGAAACCACAAAACCCATGAAGTCTAGGGGGTCTGAAATAGTGAAGGCCAAGGGAATCCCCTCTATGAAAATTAACTCCATCGGGTTTCAAAGATAAAATTTCACGGAGATAGACAGGGTCAGGGACAAAGACTTACAAAGATTCTAGGTAATCAACCACTTTTTTACCTTCACGCCAAGAATGAATCACTTTGATGTGGTTTTTGATCATGCATTTACACTTTCTGATGATATAGATGATCAACCATGGAGGAGGGAAAAATCATTCAGGGCGTCATGGAGAATCTTGGAATTCGTTTCCACTTCAGATAAGATAATACCGTGCTGGTGACAAATATTGATCAATTTTTTTGATAGAATTCATGTGGAACATTAAATGGTCAAGATAAACAAAAAATTGGGTTTCTTAAATATTTTTTTGTGTCCATTGTCTCTGCTTCTTGTGAAAAAATATCAGGATTACCATGACTGATTAAACCACACAAATATAAAAGAGGAAAGTTGACTTTGAGGGGAGTAGCACCAATTTGGGAAGTTATTTTATAATTTAAAAATTTTATTCTATAGGCGAGCATGAAATGAATAATTTTAGATTGTGTTCATAACTTAGGGCCTCACTTTCCGAAATCTATTTAATGTGAATTTTTAGTTCAAGATGATATAAATTTAGTGAACCTTGATAATGAATTAATATTTATGCTTCTTGGTTATTTGGTTACATAGATATTGTTTATATAAATATTTCAATATGTGATCATTTTGAGAGAAAATTCAGCTATATTGATATTCATTTATGTGTATTTGGATATGTAGTGATTTCAGCTAAATGTAGTTCTTCTTTATTCGTTGAATGAGCTAAATTGGGTAATTTGGCTCCTTTTGGTTTGTTTTTGGAAGAATTAACATCATTTTAGAATTTACTTTGGAACCTCATGTTCTAATTATTTTTCACTAATAGGTGTAGTATTTTAAAATAATTGATTCCCCCTCATTATTTGCATAATCAGTAACAAGAAAATAAATAACATGAAACACACAAAATATCATGTGTAAAAATTGATTTCAAATTCAAATAGATATTTTATTATATTTATTTTTGGTGTTCCACACTTCAATCATGTAGAACATGGCTAGGTCAAACATCTTTATCTACCCTATTATCCTCTATCACTCAACTATCATCCATGGAACAAATTCCCCCTCAAGTAGTGGTGTTCAATTGTACATATTTGTTTTAGAATCTTCTAGTGAATGATCGATAAGCCCCTATTTCACTATTCCCTATTACTTCATTTAAAGTTTGGATTGAATCCATTATTCATTAATTTCAAGTGGATATGATTCAACCATCCTTTTTTTATCCATGGTCTACTCTTCTCCAGTTCGTAGATCTGTGGGTATCTTCTAGCATAAGCTCAACTTTAGTAGTCACAACCAGTCATCTTCTCTAACAAATCTAGTGACTTCAAATCGGATGGATCCTACTTTTAACTAGTTCATCTTCATTATTAGGTAGGCATCTATGGTTGATGGTGCTTCAAAAGACATGGTGGTTGGTAAAAAGGCATAACTGTCTTCTTGTGTGGTGGATTTATAGCAGATTTTATAGATCCATGGTTCTCCCATAATATATTAAGATCAATAGTTCTACCTCAATAAATAATGGTTCATTGGAAGAATTTTTCTTCTTATGATCTCTAAATAACCCATTATAATCTCATTATGCCTCGAATCAGTGTATGTTATCTTTATTATTGGCTAGCATCAATTAATACATGCATCTCGATAATAGTTTTTTGGTTTCAGGTTCATGAGGATTAGTAAGGGATTGTGTTGTGCCTTCTCAATTTGACATTACTCTATATATGTAAAATAATTATCCTCCTATATTCCTTCATCAATAGTAGGGAGGCTTAACTGGTTTAGTTAATTTATGAATAGATTGGGTATTAATCTATTGGTCATGGATGTGTAGGTCTTCAGGTGAATTTTGGTTTTCTTTACAATAACTTGAATGAAACTTCATCGTAGGTTGAGGATGACCAATAATGATCAGTTGTGGGGTGGTAGAAATGGGTTATGGTCACTTGAAATTCATATTAAAGGTATGTTCAATCTTAAAGTAACTATACATTCTGGGAGAATGTCTAATATTATCTTGAATATTTTCTTGAAAAAGGTTTCATAGAGGAACAATAAGATGTTCTCAACCTCATACAGTCACTTACTCTCCCGATTGTGGTCACATAAAATTTTCTCTATGAGGTAAGTATGAAAACAAACATTGTCCCTTGAGATTTCAGTTGGATTGGTCACTTTCTTGCGGTAACATTTCTCATGGTCAGTTTGAATATGGAGGAGTTGTCTGTTGAGTTACAATGACCTCACAATCACTTTTGGATCTATACATACTTTCAATACAAAAATGAAGGAGCTATCATTTTAGTAACCATGTCCACACAGTCACTTCTGGATCTTCAATTGTGATTTTCTTACAAAATACAGGCCCTTCATGTCATAGTTTTTCCAAGGATAGTTAAGTTATCATAAAACTGACATGATGAATAATTTTTAGTTATATTTTAAATTAAAATTCAGGAATCAATTAGTTCATATATGATATAAAAAATAAACCAATATCTTTTATCAGTTAAGAACCTAAAATAGAAAATTTTATTGAAATATTCAATAAATTGAAAATTCAGACCATTAATTAACCATATTGATTTTTCTCATTATATTAACATTTATTCCATAAAATAAAAATATTTAAACCAAATATATGTGAAAATATATGTTAAAATAATTCTACATCAAATTTTTTCACACTTAATAAATTTTAATCCTTATAAATAACATGAATTTTATTTACTTATAAAGATTCATAAAATATTATGATAATTTTTGGAAGGATGAAATTCACATGACTGAATTAAGAAAAATCATGAATCCATCAATTTCAAGAAATTTTCATGCATACTATGT
Source organism: Viscum album (assembly GCA_963277665.1). Lineage (NCBI taxonomy): Eukaryota > Viridiplantae > Streptophyta > Magnoliopsida > Santalales > Viscaceae > Viscum > Viscum album. The sequence goes on from OY728145.1 coordinate 1,879,061,276, forward strand.
GATTTTCACTCACTATCCCACTTCAATACAATTTCTAATTATTGTTCAAAGAGTGTAGACCGTTGAAGTTAAAGTGTAATTTAGTCTATATCACGAAGGAATAAAAGTTTTCATTATCTCCAAGCCTCCTCAAACCAAAGTTATAATTTCCAATTTATTTACAAAACTCAAAATATTTTTCATAGAAATCAATTTCCCTTTGTTTATTTGGGATTAATATTACCCTTTCCTCAATGAAATATTTTTTAAAAAATCACTTTCATTGATTTTTTTTCCAAAAAACAATTCATGCATATCACTGTGAAAAAAACCTATTGAGGTTGAAAATGTATTTATTTACACAATAAAAATAGTGACCATAATTTAAATACCAACTATGGGATCCCAAATTAAAATCTTCCTTAAAATTAAATGGTTTTATATTACTCTCTATTTAGTTAGATCCTTGAGGTAATCCATTTCCCCAAAGATATGTTACTAGTTTCATGTCCAATATCATTTTTTCTCATATTATAGTTCCAATCCAATAAAAATATATCCAATCACATGTTCCTTTCCTAGTTTTCAAATACTGTTTCCATAAAAATAATGGACAACATCACTCAGTAATTATTCAATTCTAATAACATTAAACATGGTGAAGTTCCTTGATAATGTATAAAATTATCACATGGTATGGACACATTGAGTTATTATTTTTCTAACCTAGAGACACAAAAACAATTTCTTCTCTCAAAAAAATAGATATTATTTACAATAATCATGAAAAATTATTAAAAGTAATTCGTTATGAATTTTTTGGATGTTTTGAGGCATAAAAAATTAATTCCGATTTTAGAATAATGAAATACCACACTTACATACACATAAAACTCAACATTGTCATCAATTTTGGATAAAATATTAGAAGACAATTTCGGTTCAAAAATAATAATTCAATTCAGAAGTTCACAGATTGTAAGAAAGGATAATAGGAATGGTCAAAAGTCACATTATCCACTCATCCCAACAGATTTCAAAAACTTTTTTTTTAAAGTTAATTATTTTAATTTTTATACATAGAAAAAGTATTTCTCAACTCATCTCACACATATGTATGATATAAAATTATGCCCTGTAACACTAGGAATTTTAAAGGAAAAACTATATTTAAAATATAGATAAGCATAATTTTTAACGTTGTAGATATTTGTAATCTAAGAACCCAACAGAGAAAAAAATATTTTGATAAATAGGATTAAAAAATAATGGAGGACTCCCAAGACACATATTTAATTCATAGTATCATGAAAAAAAATTTGAATCAATGTTTACATTATTGAAAAAAATACTCTCTAGAATGTGGAGTTTTTATCATCTCAGTTAAGTCAATTTCACTCTCCCATTTACTATTGAAAAGAATTATCTCATTATATTGCTCCATATAAAATAAAATTTATAAAAATTACCATTATTATCAAACAATAATCACATTGGAATGAAATTTACTAGAGGATGAAGTTAAGAGAGATTTTATTAATATGTTAACATAAAGTAGCTCCTCATTGTCCTTCAAAATTAATTAAAATTGTGATTTGATGAATTTAATGATAGGCTAATATTTTTTAATCACCAATGAGTTATAGATTAGAAATATACAAACAATATATAGTCACACATATATTTATATAAATAAGAATCAAATAAAACAAAATAATGAAAATGAGTTGACTCTCATGGGTCATTGAGTTTATATTTTGAGTTATAATTTAAAAATGGCACAATATTCAATTAAGTAGATTAGATCAAAAACCTTCAGTTTCACCTCAAATAAATGATTTGTTTTTTACCCATTGATTAAATATGGGATGTTATCTTTCCCAAACAACTCAACATCCCCATTGACATAAACTCTTCAAATGGTGAATGAGAAAAACTATCAGAACCTCATTTTACTAAAAAATAGTTTTAGCATCAAATTATTTGAAAAAAATTCAAACATGAAATCCCTATTCTAGGTGATGTAGTCCTGTAATTATTTGGTTTTTTGTTTGAAAATTGGGGAATTTTAATATTATTCCATCATAATTTTCACCAAATCTTTCAGCTACAACAACCTTCTCTCTCCAACAGACATAAAATCATATTACAAGTCCTTCACATCCCAATAAGATATATGAATAAACTCTATAAAAAGATTATTTTTTAAATAGTATCTTATAAGGAGACATCACTTTGGGGTTCTTAAATGAATTCATGTAATCCTACAATTCTTTAACTAATTTGATTTACTACTGTTTCCTAGTTATTTATATTTTTTTCTCTAGAATTTGTTTGTTCTCATAGTTTTTAATTTAATCATGACCACTAAATTTTCAGTGATAGGTGGTAATAGTTTTTTAGCTCACTCATAATTCTCAATTTGAGCCTTTATATTTTAATTATTAAAAGGGGTTTGATTTTCTATTATGAGTTCCTTGGGAATATCAAACTTTGAAAATATATTTTTCTTTATTAATTTCAAAACAATAGAAGAAAAGATGTTTGGGAGAGAAAATACCTCAACACACAAGGAAACAATTTATATAACCAAAAGTATGTACTAATTCCCATATGAAGATAGAAATGGAACCATGAATTCAAAACAACAAATATTAAATACATATACTTATGAAATTTATTTTTTTGGTATCTTGTGAATTATTCCAAAATTTCCCAGCCTTTCACATTTTCCACATCCTATTACATGAATTCTAGCATATTAAAAAATCTCCAATAGAAACCATACTAGTAAGAATTTTTGTGAAGTTATCACACCACAATTATGTCCACCCCAAGGTATTGAGTGAAACTATCAATAATATTAATCATTTATTCCTCAACCAAACCTATACTAAAAATTTTCATCATTAAATCTTCAAAATAGTAAATTATTATTCATGAAATAATATTTGAAAACATAAAATAATTTATTTCATTGATTCCTTGAAATATTAATGGTCAATAATTATATTGTAAGAATGTGGGAATATTCAGAATGCAAAGATTATTACCTCACTGAATCTACAAAATGTTTTACATTTGGTAATGAAGTGTAAATTTCTTTTGGTTCTTTCTCCTGGGAACTGGGTAACCTGCAGAGGTGTTTAGAAACCATATTCTCATCTACTTTCTTATAATTTACCTCCAAATAAAAATCATGCATCAGAATATTCTATCTCACAATTCATAGTCTGGAATACTTTTTATCATATAAATATAAGGGAGTAGAATGGTCTATGAATATAAAGACCATAATTACATCGATGTAAAAATGAAAATTTTCCAAATAGAGAATTATAGTAGCCAAAAAGATTCATTGTGGTAAAATTATTCTAGGAATCATATAGTATCTTTCTAGAATAATAAAAAACATGCAATCTCATCTCTTTCCTCTACCCCAAAACAACACTTACAACCACATTACTAGAATCACACATACCCTCAAAAGGAAACTTATAGTGTAAGGAAGTGATTACACATAAAGTTGTGTTTTTCCTTAAGAAAGTTAAAATAATATATTAAATTACCATCAAAAACAAATTGTGTATCGATGAATTGTACTGTACATAAAATACATTTTTATTTTTTGAAATTTCTTTAATGAATATCCAGTAAAAATTTGAGTGGACTAAAAAAATCCAATTGATTTCCAATTTACAGGTAGTGGAGTCTTTTTTATCATATCAATTTCATCACAGTCAACATATAAAATGATTATAGAAATAATGTATCACACAACAATTATTTATTATCCATGAACTAACACATTTCCCAATTTTATAAAATTCTTGTTTCTTGGAATCTTTACAAAATTGTTCCTAGATTTTTTAGGCACTTTTCAATGTCACTTCAAACAAAAAAATCGTACTTGAAAACTTCAATAATGATCTCAATAATTTTAATGAGAATATCCATCACACATCTCTAAAATGTTACAAGATCTCCTTGCAAACCAAATTGGATTCACTTATATGAAAATGTATAAAATGGACATGTGATGGTGGTCTTCAACTAATCATCATGAGCTATTGAAATGTGGTTGTAACTAGAATTCCTACCATGAAAATAAGAAACATCAATCACAGAAAAAATATTTATCATTTGGTCCAAAAATGGAATTAAGAAATATTTTTTTCTAGTTCCATCATTTACTTTCATGTAATCAATGCATACTCTACCTTTGTTTACTGTGCTAACATTTACATACCCATTTTTATCTTTTATGAAAATTCTAACAACAAAAGTTTTAGTGACCACTTGAAAATGGATCACCTCAAATACAGTAGAGATGATTATATTCATTGTAAAATGATCATCGAAAATTGAATTTTTGAAATGATTCATAAGGGTTTTGAGCACTAGAATAACATTTTTTTTTACAAAAATAGTAATATCTTTGGCAGAATTGATCCAAGAAATTTCATGTATTTTGTAAAGTGTGTTTAAAATTTTGAAAGAACATGAATTTGAAGACAAAAATCAATATTTTATTCACTATTATCCTAGGTGGAAAACTCACTACTCCCAAAACACAGACTATATTAAAAAATAGTTCCTCAAATAAAATCATCAATACATTTCAAAATCTATTCATCAAAATTATCTTGTGTTTCCTAATGAGTTATAGTAGGGAAAGTGACTCAGTTGAAAGGTGTCGTTATTTACTATGGGTGTGGGTAAAATTAGAAATTTATATTAACCAAAAAATACTAGCTACGATGATGAAACATAAAATAAGTGAGAGGTCAAACCCACAGAGATTGGGGAACATGAAAATGAAAACTCTCAGTTAAAGCATTGGTCATCAATTTTTAGTTTGATTTAATTAAACTAATGATGTAAATTGAAGTAAGTGAATTAAAATAAATAAATATAAGAGAGTGTAATAAATTTATAAGGCAAGTTTTGATAAATTAATTAATTCAACTTCACTTGAAAAATAATCAAATTAAATAGCTTCACAACCAAACTGTTTCATTGATAGAAGAAATGTTTAGTCCCTATCAAACTACCCGAGAATCCCAATTCATCTTGGTTATATGAAACAGAATAGAAAACATTCACATAGTTCAGATTTCCAAATTCATTAGATAAATTACTTTTAGTGGTTATGAATAAATCATCTCAATCATGTTTGGGTTCATTCGTTATTGAATCATATGGTTAATGATTCAATGATGAATAAAGTTCGCATGCAAGAACAACATGATACTATAGAATAAAATCTCCATTGTGAGAAAATTTAAATAGAACTATGATAGTATTCACCCCTTTATCTAATTCTGCTCTCCCCTATGGTGTTTAGCAAATCATCATCGGGTGTTCACCAACGATGAATAAACCAATTGCCATAGAAGAGAGATTTATATAAGAAAGGATGATAAGAGAATGAAGGTACAAGTAAGTGAAAGAGAAAGATTATAATTAAAATAAAAAAAATCAATGATTATATAAAATAAATGAAAGAAAAAAAATCGAAAATAAAAACCTATCTATAGAAGCCTCCTAGTGGTCTCACTTTCTCCCTCAGGTCTAGAGTATTTCAGAATTCCTTAGAAGGGTGATTGAGGGTAAATTGTATAGGATTTTTCTCATCAAAATCCATGGACTATGTCATTATTTACTTCCCATGTGTCCATCATCATGATATGTACCTAGAATACATGTCATGTACATCATATCTTATTTTTCCTCCACTATGTTGAATCCACTGAAACTTCCTACGCTTGTTTCACTTTGGTCATGTCATGTACTGGAGTTATATGACTTATACTTACAGTTCGAAGCATGTTCCATCATCCAAACTTATTATACATAGTCTGAAGCATGTCATGAACTGATACAACAAGGAATGTACTCTCACTAAACCATGTGTACTTGTTATTCTCCCAAATTTCCAGCTTCCTTCATCTTTCAAATTCAGTTTCTCACCATGAGTGAAGCGAAGTGGCGAGAAGTGTCACTTTGTTCCACATTTTACATATTTACATTATTTTGTTACACAAGTCAATCCTGGATAAGAATTTTCAAAACATTAATATCAGGGACATAAATTATATCACAGTAATTAATATGTAGTGAATTCATATGTAATGAAACATCAAAATATGTATACAAAATAATGATATTAAATACCACCAAACTCAAATATTTGTTCTTCCCTGAGAAAAACCACAGCATCAAAATACAAAGGGTCCATACATCCACAAGAGAATTTTCAAATTATTATGCTCATTAAAACATCTTATAACTGTAGATTTCTAATGAAAAAAATCCTACACAATAAAAAATACCCAAAACCATGGTTTTTTTAAAATGTGTAATTCAAGACAATTCTACCTTTTCACACACAGTTTTAAACCTTTCATCAACACCCTTTCCATTTATGATTTTTTCTCACCATTAATTTTTTCACTCATCACTCGATGTAAAAATTTAATGGAGGTATTCTCATACCTCAAGTACATGTTCCTAACCGTATTCTTGAATTGAATCTTCTTTATCCACCTTGTAAAGATAAATATCACAATTAATCATGAGGTCTTTTAATAAGGATCAAATGACTTTGTGGTTGTGGATGGGTAGGTAAAATGTTGGAAATCAATTAAGGATCAAGGAGGATTCTAAAATATAATGTAAAATTCATGATATTAAAAAACAAATCTCAATTAAATTCTACTTACAAAAATTTAATGTCATCTTGCACACCCCTAAAAGCTTACAGTGAAGGATAATATAAAAAGTAATCATAATGAAAAATTACCATATCTTGTTTTTATTTTTTTCATATTTTTTTGAATGTCGTTATTGGAATAAACCTCACATCCACCACCTAACCACATATGATAACAATAAATGGTCCAGAAAATGGTGATTTTTTAGTCTCCCAATTCACCACCCATTTGATACATTTTTTGGGAATCCTTCATTAGATAAGTTTAAAATCAACCATATAACCGCATATGATTTTGATATCATCAGTCTAACAATGGTGAATTTTTATATCCTTAAGAAACAACCAATTTTTTTCTTTTTGTATATTTTTTAATAACAAGAGGGATATACAATGGAAATTAATGAATATAATTCTAAACCATCCCCAATGTCCCATGGAAACACCCTACAATATCCCCTCAAGATATCGCATCCCATGTCCACTATAAACAACCCCTCCTCCAAACTCATTCAATTTAATATCATGAAAAATAAAAAGAGATGGGTATGAAAGGAAATAATGTCTTGTAACATGGATTAATCATAAGTAGTTCATCCATGGTTTCTATGGGATAAAGGAGGATCAATGTGCAGGTGGGTCTTAGGATAAAAGGTCTTATTAATAGAATACATCAGTCATTTAAAAATTTAATTTGTACAATCATAGATTTAAAATTATAACAATACAAATTCTAATCAGTTTACACGCCAGAAATTTCACTCAAGAAATATGCTCAAAAAATTGGAAATATTTTATTTAGAATCATTTTAGTAATAGAAATAGAATATGATTTAAGCAGGTCACATCATGAAAATCAATAATCATTTTACTTTATTTATTTTTCTAAGATTAAACATCATAAAAATAAATCATATGAACAATGATTTTTAAGGTATTAAAAATTAAAGTAAGAAAGTGAATTATAAAATATTCATTTATATATTTTTCATTTATGGGATCATATTTCATATTTTCCAACATTTAAAAATATCTCTCCTTCATTTTGATGTCACCAAGTTTAGTGATTACAACAACAAAAATTAAATAATTTTTTAAATGAATCTAATTCAATTTAGTTCATTCAACAATTAAATGCATTCATTTAATGTAATGGAAAACAAACTAGAGATGCAAAAATATAAATAAGTAGAAACATTACTCCCCTTCCATGGATGATTCTAAATGAGTCTCTCAATTTTTTTTGGATATGTTCATGACGTGTAATCTGATTACACGATGTGTAATGTTCATGTTTTCAGTTTATTGAATTCTTTCTTTTTTCTTCCTTATAGGGACATGAAATATAAAAATAATGAAAGTATAGGCCATTAGGAATTTAATTTTTTATGTATCTAGTAGGTATAGAGGCCAACCAGGGGGATATTTAATTAAACTAATATAATAAAATAAATTCATGTCCTAGAATAAAAAATTTTAACATATAGGTTCCCTCCTAGTAACTACCCTTTTTATGGTTATTTGGCTTGATCATTTTCCTTTTTTGGATAATTGAAACATAGTAAAAAAAGAAAACTTCCTTGGATTTACCCACATCTTTAATTGTTGTGAATTCTGGGTAGTCATTTTCATCATCATCTATTCATTTATCATGACTAGTGGTTGGATGATGTTTGATGACAAGTGTAATGAAAATAATAGGAAATCAAAATTTGACCACATTTTGTAGTTCGCCAGCTCTACCACAGATTCTTCTTTTTCTTCCTCTAATTTACATTTTAAAATGGCTTCTTTAGTAGAATCCTTTGTGTTCTTCTCTTTATCTTGAAATTATAGGATGGAGACCCATTATTATTTAGTATCAAGAATACCTATGATTTTGATGGATGGTTTCTCATTGACCTCTTCCTTTAATTTTTCTTCTTCCACAATAAATTTCCTAGATTAAACATCCTAATCATCATCCTTTACCACTTTAATTTCCACTTCTTCAAGTAGTTGAAAAAGTGTTCTCTTTGTTTTTATCGGTATTTTTGAATGCATACAATGGGTGAATCAGGTTATAAAAATTCTTATAAATTTATATGTTCTTTTTTTTGTAAGATCTCATCCTCATTGAAAAATTGTTCCTTGATAACCTCCTCCTTATCTTGTCCTTTTTCTTCGTTTTTGAACATCCTCAACCTACTCTTTTTTATCATCAAATTCATAATAATTAATCACTATATTGTATTTTATGGTTATATTATTTAAAATGGAATTTTAATTTTAATTAACTTGAGAAAGGTGACTAATTGATTCTCTCTATTCAGTGAGTTGGGATTCATGGTCATCTTTTCACTTATCCAACACTTTAATGAAATATATAAGAAATGTAGATAGTCTATCTTTTAAATTGGGATACTATTTTTGTTGGAAGGAATGGTCTTATTGAATTTTTTGTTCTTGAGTTTATTTTGAATCAATAGATATGACATCCTCTTCCTCTCAACATATTTCATCTAAAAAACAACATGTATAAGTATTAAAAGCAATTAAATGTGATAATTAAAATTTAAAAAGATTTGGGAAAGGTGAGTAGCTAGTTCTCCCTACCTGTTATGTTTATCCTCATTATTTTCCATCCCCTTCTCAATTTCTTCAATACACTGGGTGACAATTCTGGTTAGTCATTCTTCTTAAGGCTACTCTTGATTTTGTTGAATGTGGGATTTTAAAGGAGAGTATTGTTTGGCCCAACAAATTCCTTAGTAGCCTTGATAGTCAGATCTCCTCCATTGTCCTGATAGTAGGTATCATTCCACTATGGGGTTTGAATTCATCATAGTCATTAGAATATGAATCATTTCGACCATTGTTTTGGTGCATCCACCCTTCCAAATTCTGTGCTTCCCATGTGGTCGGATACTCTAGATATTAATTATCATTTGATCAGGAAATTGAATATGGGTGATATAACATGTAATTAATCATTCACAACACCTACACCTACCAAGTGCGTAATATTGAAAATAAAAAAAATGTAATAAAAAAATAAAAAATTGACTAAAATTAGTAAATATAAAAGGAATACGAAAAGCCTTTAACCTAAGAAACCGGTGTTGTGTCATCCGCAACGATTCTCTACTCCCCGGTAAAGGTGATAAAATTAGATGTTCCCTAAAGACATATTTAGTTCTTCTGTGTATAGGTCAAATCATAAATTTATATCAACCAGAACAATACTAACTACAGTGGCGCAACATAGCAGAAGTAAGGGATGAGACCCAAAATGTGCAGCAAACATGATAATGAAAACTATTGACTAAAGGTTAAGTCAACTGATTTTCAGTTTGATTTAATTAAACTCATGATGAAAATTGAAATTTTTGTATTCAAATAGATAAATATAAGAGAGGGGATGAATTTCCCAAGGGTTTTCTAAATTAATTAATTTAAATTTACCCAAAAAATAATCACATTAAAAAGCTCCACAGCCAAATAGTTCACTGATAGAAGAAATGTCCATTCCCTATCAAACTACACTATAATCCCATTTTATCTTTTTTAGATGAATCAAAATAGATAAAGTGAATTTAGATCAGATTTCAAAATTTATAAGATTAGTTACATTAAGTTTTCATGAATAAATGTTCTCAATCATGTTTGGGTTCATTCATTATTGAATCTATTGTCAACGATTAAATGAAGAATAATGTGGAAATGTAGGCAAAAGATGATACTATTGAATACAATCACCATTATGATAAAGGGTAAATTGAACTATGATGGTACATGACCCCTTAAACTGATTCCAATCTCTTTTATGAGGTTTATCCAATTATTATTAGGTGTTCGTTAATGAAGAATAAACCAATACTTATAATAGAGAGATTAGAAAATAAAGGATGAGAAAATAATGAAGGAATGATTAAATAAAATTGAATGATTATAATTAAAATAAAAACAATTCAACAATTATTTGAATGGAAGGAATGAAAAACAAAATTGAAATAAAAAACCTATCTATGGAAGCCTCATGGTGTTCGTGCTTGCTCCCTCTGGTCAAGAGCATTTCAGAATGTCATGGAAGGGTGGCCAAGGGTGACTTTTATAGTATTTTTCCCATTAAAACATGTGGTCCATGTCATAATTTGTTCACGCATGTCCGTCATCATGACCTGTACCTAGAATACACATCATGTACCTCAGATCTATGTTTTCCTTTACCATATCAAATTTGTAGACACTTCATATGCTGGTTTGACTTTGGTCACAATGTGTTCTAGAGTTATAAAATATGTACTTAAAATTCACTGTGTGTTCCGTCATCACAACATATTCTATGTAGTCTGAAGCATGTCAAAAACTGAAACTATATGGCATGTACTCTCAGTACATGACATGTACTGGTTGTACTCCAGAATTAATAGCTTCCTTCATCATCAAAATTTGGTGCCACAACTCGAGTGAAGCGAGGTGTCACCAAGTGTTGCTTTGTTCCACATTTTCCATGTTTTCCTTATTTTACTACATAATTCAATCATGTATAAGAATTTGAAAAACATTAATATTAGAAACATAAATTATATCAATTAACTAATATGAAATGAATTCATATGTAAAGACAATTTGAAATATGTATACAAAATAGAGTTATCAAATACCCCCACACTCAAATCATTTCTCATCATTGAGAAAAACCTCAATAAAAAAATACCAAGGATCCATACATCAGAAAGGATATTTTCAAATTATGATCCTCAATAAAACATGTTATAAGTATATATTTTTGAAGCACATAGCCTACCCGAGAAAGAATCCCCAAAAACAATATTCATTTAAAATGTGAAATTCATGACATTTCTACCTTGTGACACACATTTTTCAAACTTTCATCAACACCCAGGACATTTATGATTTAACTAACCATTAATTTTTCCACACATCACTCAAGGTGAAAAACTAATGGAGTTATGCTCATACCTCAAGTACATGATACTAACCATAGGATTTCATAGAATCTTTTTCTCCATCCCGTAAAGAAAAATATCACAATTAATCATGGGGTATTTGTAATAAGGTCAAATAAAAACGTGGCTGAGGGTATGTAGATAAAATGTTGAGAATCATGTAAGGCTCAAGTAGGAGTCTAAACTCTAATGTACAATTCATGATATTCAAAATAAAATCTCAATGAAATTCTCCTTACAAAAATGTATTTTCATCTCGCACACCCCCAAAATTATACACTGAAGGCTCACATAAAAAGTAATCATAATGAAATATAACATTATCTTGTTGTTATCTTTTACCTTTATTTCTAAAATTCATTATTTGAATAAACCTCACATCAAAAACCTATCCACATATGATAAAAATCATTAGTTTAGAAAATGGTGATTTTTTATCCCCTAAATTCACATGCCATTTTATTCATTTTTATTAGAAAGTTGCCCTAGGATATGTCTCACATTCACCATCTACCCACATATTATTTGGTGATCATCATTCTAACAATGGTGATTTTTAACCTCTCTAAGAAAAAACCCATTTTTTCCTTATTATGCATTTTTTTAATTATAAGGGGGATATACAATGGAATATATTGAATTTAAATGTGAACCATCCTCACAATCCAATGGAAAACACCCTTTAGTATTCCCTCAAGATATCACATCTAATATCCACTATAAAAATTCCATCCCCCAAACTCATTTAATTGAATATCATGAAAATTTCAATGATCTTGGTAAAAAAAGGAAATAATGGATTGTAACATGGATTAATCATAAGAAGGTCATCCTTGGTTTCTATGGGATAAATGGGGATCAATGTGTAGGTGGATATCAGGATAAAAGGGCTTATTAATAAAATATCCTTGTCATTTCAAAAGTGAATTTTTATAGTCGTATCATTGACAAGATAACAATTTAAGTTCTATTTGGTTTACATGCCCCAAGATTCACTCAGAAAATATACTTAGAAAATTATTAAATATTTATTCTAGAATCATTTCAGGAATTGGAATATAATATAAGTCATTAAGGTTATGGCATGAAAATCTATAATCAATTTACTCAATTCTTGCTTCTTGGAATCAACATCATGAAAAGAAATCATATTAATAATCGTTTCAAGAAATCAAAATTAATGTATAGAAGTGAATTTTAAAATTTTTATTTATATCTATTTGATTTTTGGGATCATATTTCAAATTTTCTAACATATAAAAAAATATATCCACAGTTATGACGTCTCCTAGGTTAGTTAGTACAAGAAAAGTAATTCATGAATTTTGTGGGTGAATATAATTCTATTTAGGTCATGCTTTAATTTAATGAATTTATTTAATGTAATGTGAAAAAACTAAATTTGAAAAAATATAAATAAGTAAAAATGATAATACCCTTCCATTGATGCATCTTAATGAGTCTCTAGGGTTTTTTCTAGCTATGTTCACAACATGAAATCAGAGTACATGATGTGTAATATTCATGTTTTGAGTTTCTTTGATCGCTTATTGCATCCATCTTCCAGGGTCTGGAAATATAAAAATATTGAAAGTACATGACATTGAGAATTTAATTTTTTTGGTATCTAATAGATACAAATGCCAACCATGGGGAGATTTATTTAAACTGATAAAATAAAATAAATCTAAGTCCTAGAAGTTTTTTTTAACATCTGAGTTGCCTCTGAATAGCTTCCCTTTTTTATGGTCATTTGGCTTGAACATTCACCATTTTTAGCTGATTGGAAGATGGTAAAAAGATAACCATCATGGATTTACCCACAACTAGAATTGTTTTGCATCAGGGGTATCGTTTTTCTTCATCTGCCATTGGTTCATCATGACTAGTGATGGGATGAAGTTTGAGGACAAGTTTAATGAAAGTTATAGGAAATGGAAATTTGACTATATTTTTTAGTTCACCTACACCACCCAAGATTCTGATTTTTCATTCTCTAGTTCACATTTTAGAATTTATTTTTTAGTCAGATCCTTTGTGTTATCCCCTTCATCATGAAATTGTATATGGGATTCCCCTTATTCATCAGTCTCAAGAATACCTGTGAGTTCGATGGATGTTTTCTCATTATGCTCTTTAATTTTTCTTCTTCCAACATGAATACCCAATATTAGACCTCCTGATCTTCATCATTTACAACTTTTTTTCCTCTTCTTCGAGCAGTTTCAAAAGGATTTCTCTTTGTTCTTATTGATATTTTTGAATTTGAATGCATATAATGGGTGCCTTAGGTTTGTGAAACTACTTTTAAATCTGGAGGTTCATATTTTTAAAATATCTCATCATTAACCAAAAATTATTCTTTGATAACCTCATCCATATTTTATCAGTTTGTTTTTTCATCATTTTGAACATCCTCAAATTTCTCTTCCTCATCCTCATATTCATAATACTCAATCACTACATTAGGTTTTACAAGTATATTATTTATAATGGAATTTAAATTTTAATTAACATGAGATAGGTGAGTAATCAATTCCTTCTGTTCACTAATTTGGGATTCATGGTCATCCATTCACTTATCCTACACTTTAATGAACTATGTGAGCAATGTCGATAGTCTAAATTATGAATTATGTTTCTATGTTTTTTATAAGGATTGGTCTTATTGAATGTTTTGTTCATGAGTTTGTTAAGTATTAGTAGGATGGACTTCTTAATCCTCTCAACATGCATCATCAAAAAAAAACTTGTAATTGTATTAGAATCTATTGGAAGCTGAAAATTAAAATTTAAAACAACATGGGAAATGTGAGTAGTTAGTTCTCCCTACATTCTAAGTCTATCCTCATTATTATCCATCTCGTTGTCTATCACTTCAATACATTGGGTGAGAAATCTGGTTAGACTTTCTTCTTAATTATGATCTTGATTTTGTTTAAATTTGGATTTTAAATTAGTGTAATTATTTTCCCAACAAATTCCAAGGTAACCTTGATAGTCGGGAGCACCTCCATTGTCCTAATAGTAGGTGTTGTTCTTCTATTGGGGTTGGAATTCATCATAGTTAGTAGAATATGAATCATTCCAAACATCATTCTGTTGTGTCCACCCTTCTAAATTCAGTGATTTCCATGTGGTCATATATTTCATATAATAATTCTTAATTGATGGTGTAATGGAATATGGGTGATTATGAGATGTAAGTAAATCTGCACAACACAAACAACTACAAGACATGTAATATTGAAAATAAAAAAAATCAGAAGAATAAAATATAAAAATCATTATTACAATTAGTAAATAGAAATGAGATAAGAAAATTATTTAACCTATGAAACCAGTCTTGATTCATCTTCAATGCTCCCCAGATCCCCGGTAATGATGCCAAGATTTGATTCACCTGAAAGGCATCGTTAGTTCCTCTAAGCATGGGTAAAATTAGAAATTTATATTAACCTAAACAATAATAGAAACAATTGTGAAACATAATAGAAGTGTGGGAGTGAACCCATAGAAAGTGGGGAACATGATAATAAAAACTATCAACTAATGGTTATGTTATATAATTTTCAGTTTGGTTTAATTAAACTAATGATGAAAAACCAAAATATTTTAATTCAAATAGATAAACAAAAGTGATGGGAATCAATTTCCAGGGGAGAATTTTCTAAATTATTTAATTCAACTTCACTAAAAGAATAATCATATTAAATAACTACAAAACCAAATAGTTTTATTGATTGAAGAAATATTCATTACTTATCAAAATACCCTTGAATCCAAATTAATCTTGGTCAGATTATTCAAAATAGATAAGGTGAATTTAGTTCATATTTCCAAATGCATAAGTGTAATTAAATTCATTGGACATGAATAAACCATCTCAATCATGTTGGGGTTCATTAATTATTGAAACATATGGTCAAATATTCAATGAAGAATAAAGTGGACATATAGGAACAACATGATACTATCAAATACAATCATAATTATAATCTAATGTAAATAGAAGTATGATGGTACGTTCCCCCTTTAACTGATTCCACTATCCTCTATAGAGTTTATCCAATCATCATTTGGTGGTCACTGATAATGAATAAACCAATACCCATATCAGAGATATTAGAAAAAAAGGATTAGAAGAGAATGAAGGAACATGTAAGGAAAAGAGAAGGATTGTAATTAAACATAAAAGCATCCAACTATTATATGAAAGAAAGGAAAGACAAAAAAACCCAAAATAAAATCATATCTATGGAAGCCTCCCTATGGTCACGCTTTCTCCATCAGGTCTAGAGTATTCTAGAATGCCTTGAAAGGGTAGCCAAGGGTGCCTTTTATAAAAATTTTCCCATCAAACCCCATGACTCACATCATTGTTTTTTTCAAGTGTGTCTATAGTTACAATGTGTACCTGGAATACACATCGTGTAATTGAGATCTAATTTTTCCTCCACCATGTCGAATCTGTAGAAACTTCGTACGCTGGTTTGACTCTGGTAACATTGTGTACCGAAGTTACATTATGTGTATTTGCAGTTCGCAGTGTGTTATGTCGTCACAATGTATTCAATTCGATCTGAATCATGTCACAAAATGATACTACATGGCATGTACACATAATACATTGTGTGTACAAGTTATTCTCAGTAATTTCAAGCTTCTTTCATCTTAAAAATCTAGTGTCTCACTGTGAGTGAAGAGAAGCAGCACGATGTGTCGCTCTATTCCACATTTTTTTTCCTTATTTTTAAGCACAAGTCAATCCTGCTTAAGAATTTATAAAACATTAATATTAGGAACATAAATTATATTATAGTAATTAATATCCAAGGAATTCATATTTAAAGAAAAATCAAAATATGTATAAAAATAGACTTATTAGAAAGTTTTCTCAAATTATAATAAAAATTGACTAAGCTAAAAAATATTGTATTCTTTTTCAGAAAAACTATTTCTAGCTAAAGCATAATGGGTATCCCAACACTTAATTTATTTTTTATTTTTAAAATGGGATTCTTAATTTAAGGTGTGTTTATTTGATTCTTCATAATAGCCTGATTCCTCAACCTCCAGTATCTAAAATTTGGATCAAATATTTTTGAGAAATAGGTTCATTATTATTTTTAAAGATATTAAATTCTATTATTTGTTTCATATGATTAAAAATTAGCAAACTCTTTGACATATCAATCACTACCCCCCCCCCCTAGTGGCCATGAAAGGCCGTACAAGAATGAGCACACAAGCAGTTGAACTAACTACTCTCTCTTAATGTATCTGGGAAGAAAAATATCATTGGGTCCTGAATGTTAGGATGTATCCTATTTATAAAGACAAAACTGTATCATTTTTGAGATAATATATTAAAATATATCCAATGTTTTATAATTGGAACAAATTAAAATTAATTAATTGATTTATTATAAGAATTGATTTACGAATTCAAGAAATGTAATGGAGATTTTTAGTATCTGAAAATCCTTACAAAATTAAAAATTATAGGTTCTTGGTTCTTCATAGTAATCCTTTCAGGTAATAGAAGAGTTGATGAAAAATTATTTATTATTTTTGGGATTCCTTAAATTTCATCATCATTATTATTTTACCCTTTATTATATTTTATTTTCAATCCATTTTCTTGTGGTTTTTGAGAAGGTAAGACATATTTTAGTGGACTTCCAGTGGGTCTTTTAAGATTTATAGAATTTAAATTTTCTTGATATTGGGTTTTAGTTTCATCCATATTTTTATTTCGGGCAGATTAGGTGTCTTTCCAAGATTACAGAATACTGTGAAGACCGTTCATAGTTATAAGAAACATTGAATTATATCTAAGATAATGTTCATTGGGGGATTCATAGTATTTCCTTATCTCAACCTAAAACATTTTTAAGTAATTATCCAACTTGTAACTCTAGGTTTTTAAACATTGTTTTTGCTTGTATTTTAATTAAATCATTTATTTTCATTTATTTATCAAACCTATATATTATCTATTGAAACATTACCATGACATAATATTGAGAACTCTAATGCTCATCCTTTGGAAGGTGTTGGAAATGCTACCTACATTATTCTTGGACTCTAGGGGAGTAACAGGTCATAGCACAACTTTATATCTTTAAAAATTGTTTGTATGGTTATTGTATCCCTGGTTGTAATTATTTTAGAATAGTTCATCCCACAAATGCATCATAGGAACCTACCCAACATAATTTTCTTTTTCTATTGATTTCGAAGGCATATTAAAATTTGGAAAACATGAATATTATTCCTAAAATATGTCACAATGATGACATTACTTCGTATCTGTGTTTTGAGTTCTTTAATTGTAAAATCCAACATATTGAAATTCATTTAGGGCATTACATGTAGTTTCATTCCGAATTATTTTTTATTTTATTAAAAATTTGTACTATGAGCTTTATGCTGGTGTGTTGAAGATTATTTAGCATGATAGTACATTTTAACAAAATTTACATCTCAAAGAATGATTCACTAATTTTTTGTGGTATGGGGTGAGACTATTGTAAGCTATTTTTATAAAAATCTATCGATAAAATTGGTTATTAAAAAATATCCTAAGTGGACCCCAAAAATTTTCATAATTTTCATGGACCAGATCAAACTTATGCTACGGAAAACAGATGATTTTTTTTCTTATTTCACTTATTTTACTCTTGAAAAATAATTTCCTTAAAAAATAATTTTACATCTCATCGCATGTATAAAATATTTCATCTTCCAAAAATTGGGAGAATGTTCTAAAGTTAACTATAATTAAAAATGTCAATAATCACATATTAAGCTCTTATTTAATAATACCACTTAGAAACATTTGAAGAACACTAAGAAAAAAGTTTCTAATGATGTTAAGAGAGTCTCTGATTGGAATTAGTTTGAATGTTAAAATTTGGGATAATAATGATTGATTCATCACATAATTTCTAGATCATGGTGTCATCCTAATATATGATGTTTTTTAAACATAGTAGGAACTTAAAATTACTTACGTTTAACACCCTCTCTCAGCTCTTTTCCAGGTTTTGGAGGATTGGGATGTACATATTTTGGGTTATTCTTATATTCATTATTTTTGGGAAGATATTACTTATCATGTTTATTTTAAAATTTTAGATCACTAAAATATTTTTTTATTTTAGTAATTAAAGTATCTATTTGTTTTCTATCTGATCTTGTGTGAATTAAAATATTTAATAGTTTTTTTTTGTTTTTTTGGTTATTTTGGAAATATATTTATCGTTATTATTTGTTTTTTATCAACTTGGTTCGACGTTACCTCCCTATAAATGATACAAAAATTTGACGACAACCCTAGGTCATTAAATAAGGTCAAGGAAAATTAATTATTTTTAACCCTATTAAATACTATTAAAGTGATGGATAGGTGTCGATCCATAGGGAATACCTTACAATTGTCTATGTGTGGCCATGTTGCAAAAACATTCCTAAAAAAGGTTGTGACATAGACGAAGTGGCAATGATTTGATGAAATACAATGATTCTAGAGAAAACGATGGGGTGAGAATAACTAGAATCGAGAGAAAAAAATAACACAATAATAAGATCATAATTCACAAGGAAATATGAAATAATCTAGAAATAGAGCAGGTAAATTTTATTGGATGTTTCTTATTTTGTTTCTATATCTATTTTTTCCATCTTCATTCAAATATAAATGTTGTTGGATCTATTGTAAATAATCTAGAAAGTTATCAGAAATGTATAATATTTGGATTAATGGATCATATATCCTCTAAACCATAATATTTACTAATCAATAAAATTATTATATTAGTTTTACACCAAATCCAACGTCTTATTTGATTCTAATGTGATATACTTGGTTTGAAATTTCCTTTTATTAGATAGACTTCCAGATTATAATTAATTAGAAAAAAAAGAAATTGAAAATAGTTATCAACACTTCTATGTAACAATATTGTATATACTAAATGAAGAATGGGAGTAAGGGTATTTTCCAACAACATATTATACTTTAATGATGTTAAATAATTGACTAGAATAACATCATTCTCCTAACACATTCCAGTCAAAAAAATTCTTGTATTATAAAACATTTTCAATATGTTAAAAAAATAATTTGAAAAAAAAATGAAATTATGATAAAAGAATATTTCATAAGTCTTAATTGAGAGAGAATTAACATCATCTGTCTCTTTTTGAAAATATCCTATGGTGATCTCCCTGATGGGTTGTCTTTGGTGTGTCTGAAATAAGTTAACCATTCTATCCTCTTTCATCACATCCCTGACCTATTTCTATCCCCTTTATTATATATCCTCTTCCTATTCCCATTTTTCTATGTCTCCAATAAATAAAATCATCCTCCCAATGTCTTTCCTCATGATCACAACTCAAATTTGTTTTGGTTGGCCTCCACATGACACTTTCAATGTGAATTTTCCTCCCAAAAGGTGACACAATATAAAATGAATAATTAAATGTGACTATCACAAGAAAAAACATGAAACAAAATCATTTATGGAATATATATATAATGAATCTTATATGAAGGGATGATAATGTCTCATCCCATGGCCTCTATCACCTTGAAAGGGAAAAATATTCCCCCATATTTCCAACCACTCCTAAACATTACTCCATTGACTCAAATGAGGATTAAAAAGAGGAAGACCACAAGAATTCCACTCCTGTATTTGTGGAAGGCATATCCACTGCCATTGATAAGCTCATGTAGGTAAATCTAAGAATTAAAGAAGACCTGAAACTACTATTTATTAGTACCTCCATTCCTCTTGAAGGGAAATATATTCACATTTAATTTCTAAATTAACATCGATATGTGTTCGCTTTAAATTATACAAAAATGATGAGTTAAACCCAGATGTGGCTACACACCATCCTAATTTACCTGAAAACCGTCTAGGGTTCAAGTATGCTTCCATGAGGATTTTCCCATCCCACGATACTAATGTAGAGGATGAATTTGAAAAATTGATCAAACCAATTTTTTTTAAGTGAAATACCCAAGATGGCTCACCAACTCTATCACTGCAAAATATAAAAAATGGGTAAATTAAGGAATACATTAATTTTAGACACCTTTATATTCATTCAAAAAGGATGAATTCCCATTTACAATCACATAAAACATGATAGAGGCTACTGTTGGATAATAATCCCTTTCCTTTATGGACGAGTACTCAGGGTACAATTAGATACACATGGCTCCTAAAAATGAGGAACCACTACCATCATAGAACCCTAGTTGATATATTTCTATCAGGTCATGCCCTTTGGATTGAATAATGTGAGAGATACTTATCAATGTGCTATATATCATATATTTAGTCCCTTATAGGGATGAATAGATTAATATTATGTCCATGAACTAGTCACCAAATCCCAATGTCTTTGTGATCACTTCAATGATCTTTAAATAGTATTTGACATGCTGTGAAAACGTTACCAAAATATGTATCCACTAAAATGAAATTTTGGGGTAACATCAGGGAACTTTATTGCATTTATTGTATGCCATGCAACCATGGCATTGAGGTCAACCATGAAAAGAGTAGTATTATTCTAGAAATTTCACCCCCTTAGAATCTTAAAAAAATAAGAGGGATATAAGGGAACCCTTCCTACATTCATCACTTCATAGACCAAATATATTAAAAATCTCTCCCCTTTACCATGATAATGTAGAAGGGAATATCTTATCAAAGGGCTGATGACTGCCAAAAAAACATTGAGAGTCTCAAGCATTACCTGCTATACCCACTAGACCTAATGCCATTTTTTATGAAAATAAACTCATATTATATGTGGAATCTATGGAATTATCACTTGGCTCCCTCCTCATAATGAATAATGATGTGGGGAGTGATAACATTCTCTACTACCTTAGTAGAACAATTCAAGGTACTGAGACCTTATATTTTGATGATGATAATAATTTCCTTGCACACATATTTGTAATGAAAAATATAAGGAATTAATTTCAACACCACAAAATCCACATGGTATCTTGTATTGATCTGATCAAGTACATCTATGCCTATCTTATGTTGACTGGGTACTTTTCCTAATGGGTGGTCATTTTGCAATAATAATGCATTCATTTCATATCATAAAAGTAAATGAAACGGAATGATTTGGATGATTTCCTTATGGAACATAGTACCCTAGATTGAAAACTAGTAGACACCTAATTTCCAGATGAGGAGGTTTTCTATGCCCATGAAACTCCTCAAAAATTAGAGATTTAGTTATATAGAACCTCCCAAAGTCCTATTAGAAAAATATTAGAAAACCTAAAACTCAATTGGGTGGGATTAGAGGTTGTATTTGTTTCTACCAAAAAAGAGTATTTTATCTACTCATTATCACTATCTAAAGGATTCATGAATAATTATGTAGGATACCAAACCCTCATTGTTGGATTCAAACTATCCCTACAACTATAGATATCTTACCTAAACATCAATGGGGGTTTAGACCTAGTGATATAGTTGTTAAATGGTCGATATTCCATCCAGAAGGAAAATTTATCCCCTCTCATTAGATACATTGAAGTAATAATGGAAGAGTTCCCCTTCGATCCATTGTTATATCATTTCCCATGATCATAGAATTCATGTTTTGATGCATTGGATAATTTAGCCATGATCATGGCTGACCCTTGTTAGGAGGAAGCAATCGTCTTCATTACACACTAGAGGATGGTCTCATCAATAATCCTCTATGACATGGAAGAAGTCAATTCATTAAACACCTCCTAAATATTTATAAAATAATATCCACCATTGGATAGATGGATCTAATAAATGATTATCTCTAGAATAAGACTCTCCCAGTATATCGATCCAGAAGGGAATGAATTCATCATTGAGTAGCAAACATTACACAATAGAATAGGACCAGTGAGAGAAAATCCCTCTACATAAATGGATTTGATGGAATCCTACATAGATTCAAAATAATAGAATATATTTTCACCATCATGGAAGATGTCCATGTAGGTTCCTATGGTTCTCAATGTCTAGGGCCAGACTCTCCCACCAAATCAAGGGGATGTTTTACTACTAGAAAAGCATGATACAAGACTGTATGAAATACACTAGGAAATGTCATTTAGTCCAAATCCATAAAAACTTCATCCATAAACCTGTAAAATTTCTATATATAGATAAATATTCCTGGTTTTTTTGTGATAAGAATATATTTGTGGGGCCATATCCCCCAGCCACAACCAAGGAGTTTAAGTATATCCTTACTGCCAATGACATATTTTCTAAATGGGATGAGGAAATACCCCTAAAGGAAGTCAGAATGAATAATATCATAAACTTCATAATGTATAATAGCATCACTAGGGTTGGAGTCCCTCAAATAATATTGATGATCAATTAGACTAACTACTATTCCACAGAGTTGAAGAAATTATACTAGGAGTACAACATAGAGTCCAATAACTCATCTCACTCTCATGAAGTGAAAAAATGGATAGATAGATGTCTTCAATATGACTTTGTAAAATATATTTCTAAATATAGTGAATAGATACAATAAGTCCTCGATATACAAGCTCCTGCATTCTTTATGGGACTACCGTAACACCATGTGTACTACTACACAAGAAACATCATATGCATTGGTGTATGGAACCAAGGTATTGTTTCCTAGAGAATTCCAATTTCCTTTATTTCTAAAAGCTATCTATGAAAAAATATTATATGATGAAAAACCACAAAATAGTTTGGATGATTTATAGCGGTTTGATGAGAACATGTTTCTCATACTACACAACCTCAATGTCCATCAACACCGGATGACACAAGCCTACATTAAAAAAGTCAACCTCTGTTTGTTCTTACAAGGAGAACTATTATTTCCTATCAGAAACCCAATGATACCAAGAAATAAGCCTCTAATTCTAGAATCTGAATAGGAAGGTCCTTTATCATATATAATGTCTATCATAATAGAGCTTACTCAACAGCCACAATGGATGGGGAATATTTAATACCCACACCATTGTAGGGTTTCATTAGAAAGAATTTGCAGTAATTCTACCAAGAGTCTTACATCCTGGTTGCATGAAATTAAACTAATCAAATAACTATTAGTCACATGATGTTCAAATACACAAATATGTCTTAGTATATTGATGTTAAACTTCACAAATACACCCTAGTCTCATGATGTTAAACTAAAAAAATATATCCCAGTTGCATGATTTTATACGGGAAAAATACATCTTGGTTACATGACATTAAAATAAAAAAGTATTTCCTAGCCATATAACATTAAACTATATGGAATGCTTCCTAACCACATGATGTTAAACTATATAGTAGTAGTCATAGAAGAAAGACTTTAAACTACATAGTGTATTTTGTCTTTACCACATGATGATAAACTGCACAGAAAATGTCCTCACAACATGACATAAATCTATAAAGATCCCTGATATTCTTTTTCTCCCACACCAGATGACCCTCATCCTTACTACAAGATGTTAAACTACATGATTGATGTCCTCATTGCATAAAACTAAACCACACAACGTTCCAATAACTATTTGTGGATTTGTTCCCTCTATCACAAGATACGTAGTGATGACTGTACCTCCATTCTTGGGACCAATTTCAAAACATATCTTATTTTACATCAATCCACCTCCACTCTTACCTCATGATGTGAAACCGCATAGTTATTTTCCTCTCCAAATGAAACTAAACTACATGGTCTTCCATAACTACGTATGGTTAGAATCTTATTTTAGTGAGATACATTGGGATTCCTCAATCATATATCATGATCTAGCCACCAAATAATACATTGTTCCCTTGTCGTATCTTTAATTTCCTTATCATAGTTTGAGTAACTTATTTCATTCCTTCTTTCTCACACTGATCATAACTCTCGTGAGCTTAGGAACCTTGGTTAAGGCTTCCCCACATGTTCAAGGAATATCTATTCTGGACAGGGTTAATATTTTATTAGATGGATGACCTTTAAATTCACACCATAAGTCCTCATTTCATGATGTTAAACTAGATTTTTTATTCCTTTTTCATTAAGTTAGACTATGCATTACTTTGGACCTCACTTGAGAGGACCACTATCCTTGGTGTTGATCTCACACCACACTTCCACTCCAAAACAACATATGACTAGATTACTCATATAATAGGATACATAATGATTCCAAGAACTATATTCTTGGGCCTAGTCAAAATATTCCCTTTTCATGTTATGAAGCCTACGTCCTCACCCCATGATGCTAAACAACATGGTTTTTTAAGAACTGCATTTTTCATAATTCCTGTCATCAAAAGATATGTAGAGATGCTGGGATCTTCAATCCTTTGTCCAAATGAAATAATCAATGGGTAAAATCCCCCCTGTACATTAGTCAGACCTATGATATCCACCGCTTTTGATAATATTTCATGATAACCATATTGATTCAACAAGGAAAATATAAAAGAGGCAAGTCGATCTTGATGTGAGTCACTCCACTTTGGGAAATTATTTTTCCTTTTAAATTTTTTTCTCAATATGCGAGCATTAATTAAATAATTTTGGGTTGTGTTCATAACTTAGGGCCTCACTTTCCCAAACCCATATAATTTAAATTAGCAGTGTGGGCCGACATAAATTTTATGAACATCGATGATAAATGAATTTTAACATATATAGATATTTGGTTACATAGTTATTTTTTATGTATATATTTGTATATGTGATCATACTAAGTGGGAATTCATCTAAATATATATTTAAATTCATGGATTTGGATATGAAGTGATTTTAGAAACATGAATTTTTTCTCTGATTAGTGAATGAGATAGATTGGGTTATTTATTTTGGTTTATGCCTAGAAGCATTAGTATTATTTTAGAATTTCTTTAGGAACCTCATTTTACACTTATTTATGAAAAATGGATATATTATTTTGAAATAATTGAACCGCCTTATTATTTTCAAAACTAGTCACATGAAATTAGAGAATACGCAATACGCAAAATTTCACGAGTTAAAAAAATTTCAAATCCCAATAGAGTTTGAATTCCACATATTTTTGGTTTTCCAATATTCTGTCATAGAACAATTGGCTTAGTTGGATATATTCCACTATGTTATCATCTTATATTTATCAAACATCATCAATGAAACAACCTCCCACTCATGCAGTGGTGCTCACTGATAGATCTTTATTTGGGAATCTTCCACTATATGCTCAGGCATTCCATGTTTTAGATGGTCATGTTCCTTCATTTAAGGTATGAACTGACACCCTTAATCATAAATTTCATGTAGATAAGATCGAGATATCATGTTCTTCGACTATGGTCAGATCTTCTCCAATAAATATATACACATGTGTCTTGTACCACAAAATTGAGTTTAGGAGTAACAACTAGTCATCTTCTATGGCATATCTAGGGACATTAAACCCACTAGATCATACCAAAAACTAGTTCCTCTTCATTGGTATTGAGTTATATGTAGTTAATGATGGTTAAATAGACATGGTGATTCCGTAAAATAGTTCTACATAATTCTAATTAGGTTGATTTATAGTCAATGTTATAGGTTAGTGGATATCCCACAACCGATTAAGATCTATGGTTCTCCCCAAAAAAATCTTGGTTCATTGGAAATTAGTTTCCTTTTCTTAGATTTAAATTATCTACTACTATATCAATATGGATAGAAATTGTGTGGGTTATCCTCATGCTTGGATAGCATCAATAAATGCATGCATCTCAGTCTCATATTTTTTCCTCATCTTTATGAGGATCAGTGAGGGATTGTGTTGTGCCTTCTCAATTTAGCCTTACTCAATATATATATAATAATTAATCTTCTTTATTCATTATTCAATCCTAGAAAGTATTTACTGGTTTAGTTTCTTCATAAATATATCAAGAGTCAATCTGTTGGCCATGGATGTGCAGGGGTTTTATTCAATTTTAATTTTCCTAAAAGTCACCTGAATGGAGCTTCATGATAGGTTGGGGACGACCAAGAATGGGTAGTTTTTGGGTTGTTTCAATTGGTTGTGCTCACTTTGAATTCATATATGTGGTATCTCAAGGCTCAAGGTCACAATATTTTCTCTGATATTATCTAATGGTATCTTGAATTTTGTTTTTTGGTAGGTTTATTAGAGGCACAAGAGGTTGTTCTTTATCTAATGTAGTAACTTCCTCTCATATATCTGATCACATAATGTTATCTTCATTTGCTCAATAGGAGAACAAACATAGTCATTTGATATTTCAAATGGCATGGTCACATTCTTGCGATAGCATATCTTGTGGTCAGTCTAAAAATAGAGGACTAGTTAGTTGAGTGATTTTAGACTCAAAATCACTTTCAAATCTTACCATAAAGTTAGTATAAAAAAGAAGGAGATGTTAGTTGATTAACTATGGACACGTGGTAACTTCTAGATCTTCATTTGTGATTGGTTAACTAAATATGAAACCCTTAATGTAGTAGGTTTACCAAGGCCAGTTATGTTAACATAAGATTGATATGCAGAAATATTTTAAATAAATTTTTCATATAAAATTCAGTCATCAAGTAGTTCATAACTGATATAAAAATTAAACCATGATCATTTATCGGTTAATACCAAAAACAATTTTTTTTTAAATATAAAATCAATTGAAAATTTAAACTATTAATTTACCAGATTTATTTTTTTCTCAATGAAGTAATGTTTACACCATTAAAATAACAACATCTCAACCATATACA
This sequence comes from Viscum album, assembly GCA_963277665.1. Taxonomy (NCBI): domain Eukaryota; kingdom Viridiplantae; phylum Streptophyta; class Magnoliopsida; order Santalales; family Viscaceae; genus Viscum; species Viscum album. Next base: position 1,879,088,714 of record OY728145.1, read on the forward strand.
AATAGAAATATGTGTTAAAATATTTTCACTTCAAATTCATACACACATAATCAATTTCAATCCCGGGAAATAACCTAAATTTTATTTATTTACTAAAAATCAAAAAAATTATTATTATCTTTAGAAGGATCAAATGAACATTCTTTAATTAAATAAAATCGTGAATCCATCAATTTCATGGAATTTTCATGCCTCTTGTCTAATTATCACTCAATTTTCCACTTTAATGCAAGTTCAAATTGTTGTTTATAGAGTTTAGATTGGTGAGTTTCAAATGTAATTAAATCTATAACAAGAATCACTGCAAGTATTCACTCTCTCATAGGCTCCTCTAATTAATGTTATACATTCCAATTTATTAATAATATTGATAATATTTTATTATAAATCAATTTCCCATTGTCAATTTGGTATCAATATTCCCCTAAACTTATTGAATAGATTTTTTAAAAAACAATTTAATTGAATTTTTCTGGAATTTGTTTTGCATAGCATTGAGAAAAATTATTATTTAGGTTTAAAATGGATTACATTACAGAACACACCCAATGACCATGTGTTATAGACTCACTATGGGATCCCAAATGCCAATTTTACTCTAGATTCAAAGGTTTTATATTAATATCGATTGTGTTGGATCCCTGAGTTGATCTAATTTTCCAAATATATCTTACTAGGTTGTTCTTAAACATCATTTTTCCCCATGTTTTAATTCCAATCCCATAAAAATATAACATATCACAATTCAGTTCCCTAGTTTTAAAAAAATATGTCTATAAAAATAGTTGACAAATTCACTAGGTAATTATTCAATTCTAATAACTCCATAATCAGTAAAATCCATTAATCATGTATGAAATTATCACCAAGACTACACACATTGAGTTCTTGTTTTCCTAACATTGAGGCACAAAAAAAATTCTTCTCTAAAAAAGGTATATTTTATTTATGGGCATCTCAAAACAAGTCTTCAAAGTGAGGCATTAAGAATTTTTTTGGAGGTTTTGATGTTTACAAGATTGATTCAAAATATATAATAATTAATGAACACTCGTAAAAACTAATAAAACTAAAAATTGACCCCAATTTTGAGTCAAACATTTTGAGAAGGTTTTGGTTTAAAAAAATTAAAATTCAGATGTTCAAACATTTTTTAAATAGATCATAGGAATGTCTAGAAATCACATTCTCCATACATACAAACATATTTAGAAAGCTTTTTTTAAATTTAATGATTTTAATTGTTAATAATATACAAAATATTTATCAAATTATCTCACACATAAGTATCATATACGATTATGTATAGTAACACAATGAATTGTAAGGTAAAATATAGTTTCAAAATGTAACTCAACATAATTCTAAACTTCTAATATATTAGTAATATAATAATAAAACCATGAAAATAGAATTAGATAAAATATCTTAAAAATCAATGCAGGACCCCCCCCCCCACACACACACACACACAAAACATAGTTAATTCATTGTATCATGCAACAAAAATGATTATAATTAATATTTAAAGAATTAAAATCAATACTCTCTAAAATGCGGAGATTTTATCATCTCAGTTATTTAAATTTCACTCTTCCTTTGAAAATTAAAAATATATACCAATTATAATGTTCTATATCCTACAAAATTAAAAAAATATCCTTGGTATGAAATAAGAATAACATTAAAATTAAATTAACTAGAGGATGAAGTTATGGGGAATTTTATTAAGATGTTAACCTCAAGTGGCTCCACCATGTATTTAATAATGAATTGAAATTATGATCTGATTAATTTAATCATATGTTCATCTTATTTAATAACCAGTTATTACTAGTTTATATAAAGTAAAAAAATATGTATTGTCATAGATATTAAAATAAATAGAAATAAAAGTGAACAAAATAATGAACCATGGGTTGAATCTCATGAATCATTGAGTTTATATTATTGATTTATACTTCACAAATGTCTTTAAATTCAATGAAGTATATGAGATCCAAGACCTCCAGCTACCCTTAAATTTAATTCTTTATTTTTACCAATCTTCCAAAGATGGGATGTTATCTTTCCTAACTAACTCACCAGCCACATTGACAATAATACTTAGAATGGTGAATGGGCCAACCCATTTGAGCCTTAGTTTTCTAAGAAACAATTTAATCTTCAAATATAACAAAAAAAAATTCAACCTTGAAAGACCTATTATTGATGATATAATCATGAAATTCCTTGGTTATATATTTGAAAATTGGTGTATGTTAATATTATTCAATCCTGATTTTTACTAACATACTCAACTCCAAAAACCTTATCTCTCTAGTAGACATAAAATCATTATTTAGGGAATTCGTTTCCCAATAAGATATATGATTCAACTCTGTAGGAAGGTGATTTTTTTGAATATAACATTTTAAGGAGATATCCCTTTGGGATTATTTTTGGAATTAATGTAATTCCATAATCATTAATCCAATTTGATTTACCATTGTTTCCTAGATCTTGAGATTGACTTCTCTATAATTTTTTTATTCTCTCTATTAGTAATTTCATCCAGACCATAATATATTGACTGGTAGATGGTTCTTATTTTATGATTTCACTCATAATTATCCATTATAGCCTTTAAATTATAATTATTTAAATTTGTTACTTTTTCTGTGATGAATTCCTTGGGAACTTTGAACATTGAAAAGATATTTTTATTTATTCATTAAAAACACTAGAAGAAAGTTATTTTGGGAAAGAAACTTCATCAACACAGATAGACACAATTTAAATAATCAGAGAATGTAATAATTAAAATAAGAAGGTAGAAATTTTTCCATGAATTCAAAACCCAATCATTAAATGCATATACCTTTGGAATCTTGTTTTTATGTAGATTTTACATTCTTACAAAATTTCTTTTCCTATGAAATTATTCACAAACAATCATAAGACTTCTATCATATTTTAAAAAATTGGTCCAAAAAAACCATTATATAGGAATTTTTGGGAAGTTATCACACCACCATGATGTCAAAACTAAGATGATAAGTAATAAATATCATGAATATAAGTCATTTATTATTCAACCACACATGTCTGAAGAATTACATAAGACAATATTATTTATAGTAAATGATTATTCAAAAAATAATATTTCAGCACAATAATTAATTTCTTTCATTGATTTCATGAAATAGCCTTGGTCATGTCTCATATAGTAATAATGTTGGAATATTTTACAATCCAGTAAGATTACCTCCCTGGTTATGAAAAAAACAATTCCATCTGAGGATGGGGTGTAAATTTCTTAGGATTCTCCAACTCGGGCATTAGGTAACCAGGACTTGTGTTCAGAAACCATATATTCATCGCCTTTATTATACTGCATTAATAAATCAAAATATTGTATTAGAAGATTCAATATCATAAGTCATGGTTTGGAATTCTTCTTATCTAACATATATTTGATATCATAATGGTCTATGAAAATAATGACAATAGTACCATCAAAGTATAACTAAAACTTTTCAAAAGAAAAAATTATAGCAGCCAAATACATTTCAGTTGTAGAATAATTATTTTTGGGAATTTGCTAGTATATTTATAGAATAATAAACAATATTCACTCTTATGTTTTGGATCCAAATTCATCATTGGAGATCAGTGGTTATCCCATAACATTTTTGGATCTCTAGTTCCCGCATAGTGGTTCTCCCCCAGCTTTTTCAGATATTATCCTTATCTAAGATCTCTATAATCATAGTTTTTTGGTTTTCCTTATCCAATCTCAGTCGGGACCGACTAGTTCAAATTATTTACAAATATATTGGAAATCAATCGATTGGTCCCATATATGTAGGTATTATGGTCACTGCCCTGTGGTATTTTCTATGGAGGTCAGTCTTTAATGTTACGATCTATTGATTGAGTGAATGTGTCCTGATGGTCACATATAGATCTACAATACAATGATTCATAAAATAGAGCTATTATTTGAGAGAACACAATGGCACGATCACTTCTAGCTCTACACTAGTAGTCTATTAACTGTTAACACCTCCATTAATGTGGTAGGTTGTTGAGGATATATTTGGTTTCTATAAGGTTGTCATGTTATCACTTCTTTAGATTTTCATTTTTATAATGATAATAAAACCAACAAATAATATAGAGTCATGTAAAAATATATATTCAGAAAGAAAATAATGATCACTATAATTTCAAATGAATAAAAAATAGTAATTAAAAGTATAAAATTTATAAAAAAATAAATTCCAAAAAATATAGAATCTTCTGGAAAGCATATGAATTAAGTTACTCATTCAAAATCACAAAAATGGTTATTATTTTAATAAATAAAAAAATCATTAAATCATCAATTTACCTAAAACATGTGGAATTATTTATAATTATATTTTCAATTAAAATAAACCACAAAGTATTTATTAAATGATATAAAATTTAAACCAAGAACACCTATTCGTTAATCTCCCAAAACCAAAATTTTTATGAAAATATTCAATGAATTTAAAATTTCAACAAGTAATTAACCATATTGAATATTTTATCATTAAAATAAAATTTTAACTATAAACATAAAAATATCTCATCAAAATAAATGTCACAATATGTATTAAATAATATCACATCAGATACCATATATAATGTATATATTCTTCTAATAAAAAACCTATAAGGATAAAAAATAAAGTGATAAAACATTTATTTATTCCAATTGAATTATCATCAATTATGTTAAGAAATATATATATAGTTGAACTCACAATCAAACTAGTGATGATTTATATGGAGTCTCATTAATGTTCAGATGAAAAAAATAATGTTGGAAAAAATGTTAAATTTATAACATGTGAAAAATGAAGGGAATAATCAATGAAATATTATAATTGAAACTATAAGATCTTTAATTTGTGGGAAAGAGAGAATAAAATAATATGTTTTAGAGGAAAATAATTTAATCTCTTAATGTAATAGAGGGAAGAGATTTGTCTCTTTGTCATCTTTGTTATATTAAGGCATAAATCTCATTAGAAATTATATCATGGGTTTCATATATATTTTTGATACAAATAATTTTTTATTATTTAGTGTTAATTAAATTTATTAGGGTGAAATTAATTTATTGGGGATAATTTAACACCTCAATAATTTAGATTATATTTTCTCTAAAACAAAATAAACCACCAAATGTTTTATAACCATTATAATGTTACTATAAAAATGGAGGAAAATTTATGTAACCTAATTATTAAATATATGTATAAATAAAATTAATTTTTATTACTAATACTAATAAATTTTATAATATTCAATTATTATAGGTTAATAATTAATAAGACTTTTTTATGGTTAAAAATTTAATATTTGGGAAAATTAGATATTTATGTTCCTTTTTAATGAATATATATATTACGGATAAAAAATATTTTTGATACAAATAATATATTAGCTTCAATTTGACTATTAATTATTAGGAAACTCAAATAAAAATAGTTAATATTTTTTAAAAGTCATTTTCCAATAAAACATTTTCTAATGTATTTTTTTTATTTGAATGTTAAATTCAAATATTATAGAATTTAAATTAAAAAAATCATCTTTGCGTTCATTATCTTCTCATTATCTTAAGGCTAATTTTTTTGGGTTATTTAGAAAACATTGGATTATAGGTGAATAGTGAAAAAATAATGATATTGCTAAAACTATCCCTTTTATAACATATTCATAATACAAAGATGACCAAAATATTTTGAACACTTTTTTATAAAATTTATATATTTAAATGTAAAAAAATATTTTGAAACTACGATGCTGTATTTTTTTTAAAAATATCTGTTGTTTTGGAAATAGACGTATTATTTTAGTATAAAATTGATTTATTCGCTGATATTAAAAAATTACATTTCAAAAATTGTAAAAATTATTTCCAAGAAAATTTATACAGTATTTCAGATCAACGTGATCATGTTTTATTATAATTTAACTTTCATTTTCAAGAATAAAATTATGATCACTGAGATTTATATTAATGAATGTGATAATGGAAAAACTATTATTCTCAAATAATTATTTTATTAAAATTATTATATTTATATCTAACTAAATTATTCAATATCATCTCAAAAGTGACAATAATATAACTTTTATGTATTTATTTAAATAAATTATAACTATTGATTCCCAACAATTGAGCATCAGAAAACCTATAGGGGTAAAAATACCCAATGTATGAGTATTATTTTATCTGAAACCCAAAGGAAGGGAAGGTGAAAGAAATCACATAGATAACAAGAACCCTAAAAGGACACATGATCACATAACCTACATAAGGTTATTGGAATGGGGCATGTATAGAGCATGACATACTGAAGATCACACATAGCCTCTGTGACAAGCCTCTTTATTCTGGTGAAGGCATCCAAGACACTTTCTGATCATGTGGAGGCCTCTAAAAAAGTTCCTCTATATCATGTGACTTGTCAATCGATGGAAATGTGATTTTTTTAAAAGACATTATAATATAAAGCGAAAAAATATGAAAAAGGTGGAGTCCTTATGAGGTTGTAAATTTTCACGAGACATGCTAATATGGTTTATGAGACCATAGAAAATCCCTCTATCATGTCCATCATATCTCTCACGAACCTAATAACATGTGTCAGATTTCAATGACAAATAGAGGGTGTCTACAGAAATGGTCGTACATCACCACAAGACCCATCATTGGTCACAAGATACATTATCGGTAGGGTGGGTGAGTGTTTCTGACAACACTCACACAACGTCACAAGATCCTAAGCCCTTGTAAAATAAAGAAGGAAATAAATGGAAACAATGTGGATGATTCTTGTAAAATGGGGATATTTAGGCCTTCTTGTGGGGTCATAGGCCCTGGGTAATCACCATTTATCACACGATCCCCCATATACAACACATAATGATCTATCAAGATATGTTAGGAATGATGGCCTATTCTAGACAAGGTGTCCCTACCAATCCAACTATGTCTCATGGGAGGCTGTGGACAGGTCAACTTTTATCAAGCACAAGCCTTTCCATAGGAATCCTGATCTCACGAAGGCCATTAATCATATCGGATAGACCTTGAGGAAGATTCTTAAAATGTCCATATAGTTATAGAATATCCCTTTTATCAGTTTGGGTCCAATAAAATGGAAAAGATGGAACAATATCATGATAACAAAAATCAGTATGTGCGATGGATGAACCATGAAAGGCTCATGAAATGAGTGAGACACTAAATCCCTCTACCAAATCTTGCTCAAATCTATGAGATATGTGCCACATAATTTGATCTATAATTATGGTTTTGAGGCATATAAATCCTCCCCAGCATAGAAAATCATACAATCTATGCTCCCTCGTGAAATAGACCTTGGGAATGGACTTATCGGAGTTACTAATCACATGATTTCTTAGTCTTCCTCTAGGTAAAAATATGGGGAACGACCCAGGAGATCAAAAAAATGCATATGTTTTTCATGTGATCACTCATAGATAACGTGAATGAATTCACCTGAATGAATTCATTTAAATAAAGCCATATTATATGAAGTTAGTCACGCATGTTGGCTGGATCATGTGAAATCTAATTATAAGATAACACTAGAAAAACATAAAGCATGTATACAACAAATATCAGAATAAAGAAAAAAAAAATATATGAGAAGTATGTGAAGAACATATACGTTGATCCTCATGCGCTTCGCATGACTCAATGAGATCATGTGACAACACTGATTCATGTCACTAAAATCATGTGACACTCCTTCAACATAATATTTGGATCATGTGATATTCCATGGGAAGTTAATATAAAGTTGTATGAAGCCCTCTAGGAATACTACACATGTCTCATGAAGTCCCTTGGGCTTGCCAACCAAATCTTGTGAGGCCCTCCAAACATGTTTCCCATGTTATGAGGCGACATCAAGAAAATCAGCTGGTTATCACATTAACACCAAGGCATGCCAACTGGGATCTTAATACATCCTTCAGATAAGGAATTCATGATCTTGAAACATCCACCTGACATGTCAACCCAAATCATGTGATTTCTTCATAGAAAGGAACCCATGTCACGCAACACCCTCCATAGAACTTATCCTAGATCACAAAACATCCTTCAAACATGTAAAACTCAATCATGTGATGTCCTCCCGAAAAGTACACAATGTTTCAAAATGTCACTAGGAGACATTAGTCAAGACATGTGACATGCTCTATACATGTCAGTATTAGTCATGTGATTTCCTCTTGGCTAGCCATCCAAACTAGTTGATGCATTCTAGACATGTCATTCAAACCATGCATTGTCCCTCATTCAAGTAAACTAGTTCATGGTATTATCTTTAGTAATATCTTATATAAAGTTAGTACATTTCCATACATCACTAGGGATATGTCCATACATCCTCAAGCACATTAGTAAGACAATCATTCATTGTCAAGAAGAAATCCCAGAATATGATACCATAATCTACTAGACATATTAAGGAAACCTCAGCGTGTAAGCCCTGATCAATAACATGATAAGAATGTTAAAATATTAGGGTAGCCTTAGTGTGTAATCTATGATCAATGATATGATATGAATACCAACATATTAGGGCATCCTTAGTGTGTAATCCCCAATCAGCAGCATAGTATGACTACACACATATTATGGAAGCCTTAATGTGTAATCCCCAATAAGATGCATGATATTACTACCCCCGTATTAATGAATCCTTAGTGTGTAATCCCTAATCATCAACATGATATTAATTCACCCATAGTATGGTAACCATAGTGTTTAATCTCGAATAAGTGATGTGGTATAACTGCCCCCATATTAGGGCAGCCTCAATGTGTAATCCTCGATCAACATCATGATATAACTATCCCCATATTAGTTAATACATAGTTTTTAAGCCCCTATTAGTGGCATTTATGACTGCCCCAATTAATGGAAACCTTCGAATCTAATCGATAATCAAACTGAACTATAATGACTCAGATTCCTACCATAACTGGGATATGTAGGATATATTCCTAAGGCTCAAGCTCAAATGGGAATCAACATCAGTGTAATTACCCTCACATCTTCATCATTATAACCATAGGACCCAATCTCTCCCTTGGTCTTATCTTCCATTCTCACCCACCAGTGGGATGAGAAGGATACTAAACTTTGACAACTATGATTCCAACCATAACTAGGATATGTAGGAGGCCTTTATAATGCCCAATATCAAATGGGCATCCACCTCAGTATAAGTCCCACATGTCTTCGACATTCTAACCATCGAGGCCCAATGTATCCCATGGGTTTATTATTTTACTTCATCTACTATTAGGAAAAGACAACAAATAATCTATGAAAACTCTGATTTTTTCTATAATAAATATATATAGGAAACCTTACTAAGACCCAAGATATATATTAAAATTCTAAAGGGATGTACCCACATATTAGTCTCACACCCATATTATGTGAAGCTAATTACTTTCTATCCATTATTTACCACACCAATAATGGAAAATGTAATATTAGGGAGTTTCAATGATCATATCATTCACAGCATCAATCTCCATCATCTAGGGAAACATCCATTTGTAACCACAGATTAGTGGAATTATATGACTCTTCCTGTATAAGAGAATGTACCAAGGGGTAATTCCAAAGGGTTTGAGAAAACTATGATGAATCTAATTCGTGTCTGGACCAAGATACATAAGATACCTCCCTCAGTCCCAATCTCAATATATTGATCCTAAGTTCCCCCAAACATTTACTTTCCATATGACATTAAAATACATGTATTTAATAAACTAAGTGGTTTTTGAATCCTAATATATGTAGGATACATAGGAAACATCATAACATCTCAATCCTATACCTGAAATATTAGTCACCTTCTTGAATGAAAACAAATTCTGGAGTGCCCGGTTATATGGATTTAAAATATTAGTAGCTACCAATTAACAAAAAAAATATGTACAATCTCACATATATATTTATGGACTCATAAATAGACCCCTCCCTAAACATAAGAAAGTGTTTACTACTTGATAAATGTTTTAGGGTAATCAGACTTGTAATAAGATTAAGAAGAGATTAACAAAGCTTTCATAAATCTATAAGAAAGTCCCAGAGTAGTAAAAAATCCCCCCCCAAATGGTGTGATGAGCCTGAATTCACATCCTCTCGACCAATGTGATATTCTAAGCATCATTTGGTTGGGAACTCCAAAGGACCACCTTCCTTTGGAATGTAGGTTCGAACTCATTTATTGTAATTCCTTAATCCTAGTTTCCCAGATCTAGTACATTATTTTATTGCATTAGATTTATTATAAAAAATTATTATCCTAAAGGGCCTATTAGTTTATTAGTTTTGGAAGAAAATATACATACATAAGTTCAACATTATAATTTGAAATGATATAAAATAGAGTAGATAAATTAGTAACTCTTATAACTCCTAGATTATCCCTTAAAGACATTCATAATACACATCTTCGCATATCGGGGAAATATAAAAAATTGTAATGGAGTGAGGTCAGATGATTAGTAATGTTAAATAATACAAAAAAATTAATCATAAAAATAAACACTAGGAATGATGAATAACTAAAAATAAATGCCTTAAAAATAAACTTGAGCATAATATGGAAAGAATAAAAACTGATTAAATAATTCCATAAAGTATGACCATAGAATTTTTACTAGTCGAATAATCACATGGACTTTTATTATTTAGTTTCATAATGGAGAAATTAATACTTCTATACATCATTATAATATTATCAAGGCCTCATCCAAGACACCATACAGAATGGGTCAAAACCCAGTTTGGATTATCTCTTGAGACCTACCGATGCATCAAAAGGATATAGTGGGGCCCACACATCACAAAATAATTACAATTAATTCCTAATATGAATTGGGATAAACAAAAACAACATATACATTCTTATTTAAAATAACATATTAAATGTAATTAACTTTCCCTAATCATTAAACATAAGCACTAACCATTTAGAGAATTATGGGGAATGGTATCCAGATAACACATCAACAGTAAAACTAATCATAAACAATTGAATAAAATATGGAATACAATATCATAAAATATTAATCCCAATTAAATATAAGAATCAACAAGATTTTTGAAATAGATTAAAATACTCATATAAAACCACTGAGTAATTCTGGAGATTAATATTCCTTTACTTTGAAAAGAAGAGTTATTTTGGAAAAATATTTGCATAAAACCATAGGTGAATTAATGTATTTTTTTAATATTATAATTTTTAAATTTTGAAAAATAATAGTATCTTTAAACATATTATATAGTTCATTTTGGAATAGGTAAGAATTTTCATAGTTCCTTCGAAACAATCATGCTTATCAGGAAGAAATTTTGAAAGATCATTTTCAAACATGTAACTACACATAAAATAAAGAATGATTATGTTTAGTAAACAAATATAGAAAATTAAAATATAATTAATGATGAGTAAATAATAATAATAAATAATTTCATTGAGGTAAATATAGAAAAAGAGTAACCCAAAATAAAATGGAGGTTCGGGTAGAAAACCCTTACCTTTTGTCTGAACGTGTTCTGAACTTGACCACAACATCCTGGATAATCCAATTAAATCCATTAATAAATTAATTATTAACCAAATATACATATATTATATTCATTATGGTTTTATTAAGTTCATTTATTACCTTATTAATATGTTATGTGATTGAATTTTTTAGTTCCATAGTGATTGTTTCCTTGATTTCATGATTAGTTGTCTTGATTATAAGTAATGAAGTTCATTTAAAATTGGTATAATTCTCTAGATTTGGAATTTCATCTTGTTAATGAGAATAAATAAGTGAAAATGGTTAAATATATATATCATTTTGTTATAGATTATGAAGATGAATCATTAGATAATACATTTAGTGACAATCGTTTATATTATTATGATAGTTATTGATCATAACAAACTCAATTTGTATTATTGGTTGGTTTTATGTAAATATGTTACATCCAAAACATAAAAAAAGTTTTAATATTAATTTTAAAATCTGTTTCAACCATTAAAATGGTATAATGGTTATTTTTTATGTATAAATTGATGAATGAAATTTCATCTTCTAGAAAGTTTGTAAATAAACACTTCCTGGATGATGATTTCATTTTTAAAATAAAAGAGAGAGAGAGAGTAAGGAGATTAGTGATGGTTATTTCATTAACAAATATAATTCTAGTATATTAATGATAGTCATTTTATGATGATCATTTGGATAGAGGATGTGAGGATAGAATAACAAAATAAAATTCAATTCAATTAAATTAATTGAAAAAGGATGAGGGTTTACATCTTGAAATATCCTCCTTGAGAACCTCTTTATGGGAACTGATTTTGGTCTTCGAGAAATACCAAGAGATCATGTACATGGGGAGTGGATAGGGAAGTGTGTTTGGGAACAAAATTGAGATGATTCAACGCTTATAGGATTGGGGAGAAGAGTGGGTGAGTGGTGGCTTTAATAGTGGAGGAGAGGAGTGATTTTTGAAAATCGTATTCATTATTTTATTATTTTTCTCAAGATAAGAAATAATGTTGATTCTTGTGAAAAAAATGTAATAAGTGAATGTGATTTTGAAACATGTGTGTTTACATCAGCCATACATCACCTATGACTCAATAAATCTTGTTAGTAGTATTTATCGTTAATTATCATATTTCACTATTCACTAAAAATACATGTATTTTTGAAAAATACCAAAAATTAACCATAATAATATTTTAATGGGTAGAATTTAAGAATGGACTTCATTTTATCAAAATAAATTTCTAAAAATGTAAAATTTATTTCTTTAATAAAATCATTTTGTACATGTAAAATATACCTTTTAAAAATAAAAAATATTTTATAATACTTTCAAAACTTAATTGAGGTCTCATAAAATTATCCTAAAATAATAGGAGAAAAAAATATTTATCTAGAAATACATATCATAAAAAATAAATTTATTTTAAAGAAATTTATTAATTTAAAAATGTAATTAAATATTTTTTCTCACAGCAAATTTCAACAGTTAATTATTAATTTTTAAAATTTTAACTCTAATTTATACGGTGCCTAAATTTTATTTCAACTTACATGAGTGATGTTACTCTTCATAAGGGACATATTACTATTTATAAAGGTAAAGTTACTATTCACCCAAAATGTACACCAATCCTATAATAATATAAATAAGTTACTCATCACAACCGTGTATATTTGTTTTTCAAAATTCAAAAAAACAAAAGTGCATAAATTATGTCTAACATCTAGGTTATAACTATCTTCTATAATAATAAAGTGTTTGTTTCACATAGACTCAGTGTTAAATGCATTCTAAATTAAAATTATTTGTAATTCCTTGGGGTTCTACATTGATCGATGTGTGGACCATTGTGCATTTATATGAAAATTAAGAATAATGGACCCCATGTAAGGGATTATGAAACACACTTAATCCACCATAATCAATAACTAGAAAGACCTGAAACATCTTCCCATGAAACAAAAGTGGTGAAATTAACATAAAATAACTTATTTGGGGTATCTCCTTCACGTGTTAAAAAGGATAGACTACCCAATTATTGTCAGGCCATTTTGTTCTTACCAAGGTGTTCCATCACCTTTTTGATGAAATAAATGGTGAACCCAAATGAGTCTCTCAAATGGAAAATTGATCGATTGACCATGAATTATGCCATATCATATTTATATCCTACACAAAAAAACTATAAAATCTGACATGAATCTTATATATGATCCCTTATACTAGGTTCCAAATGATAAAATTACATCCTCATTTTAACAGGTCCACATAAGTAAAATGGTCAAACTAGGGATATGAAAGGAAAATCATGTTGCCCATGCATACCTTATTGAGCATGTATCAGGCCTATGAGGATTCACTAATCAGTGACCTTGTTCCTTGTTGTATTAATGATTGTAGATACTTATCATAATAACAACACCTTGAATAAGATAATATCTCCATCCAATGACTATTCTGGAAAATGTGTTATGGTTGTGAGCCCTATGGGTCTTAGAATGACCACACCTTCCTGACACCTTCAATGCTAGGTGGTGAATGTAATGATATGAGAATAACATAAACATGGTATGATCCCAACACATGAGACTTTCCATGAGGGTATCCAAATGGAAAAATCTATGAGTCCACATCATCCATGGAAAGCTATAGTAATGACAGTGGTGCTTGTTTCTACCACTAACCACTTCAGAATCTTATCATCAGTGCAAAAAAATCACCACCTTAGATATTTTATGAAGGAGGATAAATGAGTAAACTATGGATAACTTCTTATCCAGGAGCCACTGAGGATGGATCCTGTCAATCACCATCTCTAGAACCATCCTACCATGTCCCATCTGTCGCCTACTATGGGTACCACCCAACACACTTCCACCTATGATACCCATGAAATGGAAACAATGAAGACACATCACGAGTAGAATTATATATATAATTGAAGGTAGGATCATTTCCCCTCTTCTAATAATGAATCGTACTGATATATTCTGGCAGCAGCTAGAGTGTAGGCCCATATTCCCTCTCACTCAAAATGAGTATACAAGCATATTCCTACAACAATAATGGGGGAGGCCCATATCCCTACCCCCATCCATGAAGACCACTATCATATTCTGATGACACAATGAGGAGAAAAGTGGGATCATATTCTAGATTTAATTTAAGATATCTTCCATTACATAGTGGAGAAGAAATATGTGTTGGATTACATTCATGACCAAACATTTTTAAATGTCACTACATCATGAAAACAGCTAAAGAGATCCATTGGCATACTCTTGTATTGGTACAGATAAAAGGACATGAACATATTCCTATCCCTATATCTAGGGTTATAGAAAACTATAATCAGAATGAATAAATTGTTTCTCTGGAAAACGTTTATAGTATTCCTACCATCCAAGACGATTAATAGAATATTTCAGTAATGCATGAGGCATAAGACCAAGATTATATTCCCATTACAATAGGTCCTCACTATGTGAGAGTGTCAAAAGCCTTGTTATAGGCTCATATTCATGCCTCAAAATGCCAAAAATATATCCCAAAGTCACAGTATTACCCTCATATCCTAGTTTAAGATGGGGCTCACCAAGTGAGAGTGACACATAACTTGGAAAAGGCTTATATACCTATCAAAAAATACTAGAGGCATACTCAAAAGCATTAGGACTAGACTAATATCCCCCATTTGATAAAGGCTCACCAAGTGAGAATGAAACATTACATGGGATAGGATTATATTTTTTCCATGAATCCACCTAGAGTATTCTAGTATTTCACAAAATCCAGGCTAATATCCCTACTTCTGACAATGAATTACTGCGTCAACATCCTTCTAAGGTTATAAAAGAGGAGGCTCATATACCTTATCTTATCTTAGATATCTATCATTGTGTTTTTATAGGGAATGAATATTCGGACCAGGATCATATTCTTGTTCCAGCCATGGATCACCATTTGAGAGCAACACATTCCATATTGATGGCACATACCCCAATTGAAAAAGATCAGTAGAATATTTTAAAGGCTCGGGATTAGGCTCATATCCTCGTTGTGACTGAGTCTCACCAAGTAAGAGTGCCACATACCTTAGGTCAGTCTCATATTCCTACCTGTAACGACGAAGATCATTTCAATATTCTATAATCTTCTCATAAATGGGATCATATTCCCATAACATTATATGGTTATCAGTACATTCAAGTGGCCTTCATAAGACAGGTGGATAACCTTGCAAAGTTCCAAAAGGCAGGTTGGCATATTCCGGCCCTAACATAGAAGATGGATCATATCCCTAATTTTATCAATTTTATTGCCTTGATGTTATTCGAGACACATTTTCAACACCCCAAGGGACTATAGACTCTTATAATAGAATTATATGGTGATAATTACCATGATATTTCCCATATTGGTAGTGTAGAGGTGGATCGTAGGGGCTCTACTCCAGAAATTATATGTTGTCAACCTACCCACCTTAATATCTCCCATAGACAAGGATATCTTCCAATTTCCCATATACATCTCCATGGAGAGGTGCTGAAAAAATAAATTACGTCATATAAGGACGTTCTTGAAATACTGGGATCAACCGTACAAAGTTCCCCATAAACTACCAGCAACAATATACTTCAGTCAGTAGGAGAGCCTAAGAAGAACCTTCTATGATATGAATAGGTAGAGGAATGTATGTTTGATTAAGAGAATGATAAAATTGACATATGGAGAGATATAACCAGAAATAAGATCCCTACCATTTTATGTCCCCTTAATACTTCTAACTATAAGATCCATGATGAGCTATATAAGGAGTGAAAGCCTTGTCTATAAAACAAATATGTGGTCAACTCATTAGTGATTGAATGATAAATAACTACCTTATCTAGGATATGAGGTTGACCTTTAGGCCATCGAGATAATTTTATAAACTAGAACTAGATATTATCCCTAGGGATCAAGACCCAAAACCGAAAAAGAAAAACACAAATCTACAACATGCTTTCCACCATTTCATAAAAACTCTTCAAAAAATTATAGTTAAAGACAGTTCATGTATCTATATTTGAGGATAGGGAATGTATGGAGAATTTTAATTCCCCACACCCCTATAAAAACATATCCCCTTAGACACAACATCCTGTAATGTCACAACCTATCGAGAAATTAAGGCAATGGGTAATGAATGATCTAGTTGTTCACTACAATTAAGTTTCCCCACTTCAAAGGTGTCAAGACATCAATAAAAGAGGGAGAGGACTACCAAAATGTCTTTGAACTTCGGCCCTCAAAATGATTAGAACACATTTAAGACTTGTAATATGATGTTTCAATCAACCTAACAACATCCCATAGTAAATAAATTTCATCATGAGCTTCCATGGAACCCAAATCCTACATGAGAAAAGTTGTGCCACATCAAAAAGGTCACAATAGTAGAAGATATAGTAGCCGCCTATGAACAAATCTAGACCACCAGGTCAGGTTAATATCTAAAACCACCTCCACCCCTCAAATCATCAATTCTTGAGAAAATTTAGAATATATTGTAAATAACTAAAAATATAACCAAACCCACTAGGATGGGGGAATTTATATTTAAATCACCATCATCATTTTCATCATCCCCTAAGAGGGTCCTACATAAATTGATAGTTGTACCAGATAAAACCCATCCCATTGGGTTAGGGATATTTATATCTCAATTTCCATCCTAGGAGTAATAAAATCATCAACATAAATCATTGAATCCTAAAAATAGGATTATACAATGCTAATGGTTGTCATGGATAG
Organism: Viscum album; assembly: GCA_963277665.1. NCBI lineage: Eukaryota > Viridiplantae > Streptophyta > Magnoliopsida > Santalales > Viscaceae > Viscum > Viscum album. The sequence goes on from OY728145.1 coordinate 1,879,106,151, forward strand.
GCTCATCACATATGGATTGGGTCGTTTTTATCATCATCATAACCATAGAGTGAATTTTTCTTCTCTAGGTTAGGAGGTAAATATTGATGGCTGAAATACAATTTATTCCTCATTCCATAAGATGAACCTCTACTATCTTGGGAAAATTCAATCATCACAAATGAAATATCCATTAATATAACTACACATATACCAAATTAGAAAGATCATAAAAAAGGAAATCAAACCCTAATGAGGGCGTAGGACAAGATGACCCAATATGGACAAGGTTTCGAGAAACAAACCTAATATAACGGGTGTAGAATCATCCTTTTATGTTGGAATAATGGTAAAACCTCTATTTATCAATATACATTTATGGTTGTTTTCACTATCAACAAAAAAATAAGGATTAAAATGCAAATGGAGAGGTACACTACATAGAAAATATCACTTGAGAGGAAGGTGATCTAGATTCAAAAACTAAGGCTGCATGCCCCCAAAATCAAAGGAGAATCAATGATCTGAAACCTATGAATATTTAATTTCAAATTCTACATATGAAAATTAAGAATGATAAAGGGAAAGGTGTGGATACATCCCAATCACCACCCATAACATTCAAAATTCCTTCTTTATAAGAACCTATGGCACAATATGAGAATGAGACACAACCTTTCATATAACTCATCGAGGAGATACTAAGGGGAAACATATCCAATAGGTATCATCTTTAGATAGAGACAAATATCCCTCCCCCCATACATCTGTAAAGAGATTATCTGGCTACATGAGAATCATTTTTGAATTACACCGACTCCATATCTTGAAATATGGTCTATATACATTATAAAGTAATAAAGTCAAATATGATCATGAATTTACTCTATTATAGAGACAAACTATCCTTTTATAGAGAAAAAATTCTATCATCCCATATATTTAAAATCAGCGGGAGAGAGAAAAAAAGGCCACCTCATTAGGCCATTCCCTCTCCCTGCAGACAGAAGGCAGATCATATAGAAGTACCTATGAAATTTCTCAATCCCATCAAGTCCCCAACTACTCAAATGGAATTCATGAAAGGGAGATGTGAACCTATACTGCCTAAAAAAATACATATCCTAAATTGTTTTCATGACACTTCCCCCCAAACAATTTGGGCAATCCTACCTTCTTCACATTTGATAGCATGTGAGACCCCAAAAAAATATCTCAATCCCTTTATATTCAAATGTGTTCCAATGATGGGACCTATAGATCAACTAGAGGTGACCAATTTGAGGTGTTTTGAACATAATATGATAGGGCCAACCTTTTTCTCTACATCATACCCCAATGAGATCATTTGTAGAAAGGTAAGACATTTGTTGTCAATTCCTTTACCAGTTTAGCTATATGCTGATGAAAATGAAAATATTTGACCTGAAGAACTAAAAGGAAAAAATAATGAGGGGGTGTCAGACTTCATAGGTAAATTAAGTGTTTTAACCTATTCAATCGACATACCTCCCTCGTAAGAAAAGTTATTGTAACTTTGTGCTAAAAATATCCAAATGAGATGTAGACACCTCTGATCCCAATGAAGTATCCATGTGCGTTTTGAGAGTTTTTTGAGATGGAATAATTCCTAGAAGATTCCATTTAGAAGACTTGAGATAAATATCATATCATTCCTTCGACATAGGAGAAAAGTCTTAGTAAGGCATTGACTGCATCCATTGCCCTCAAATATCTAGCACCCAAGATCCTAAGAAAGCCTTGAATCACCCCATGCCTCTTATTGAGTGACAAAAACTACAGAATCACACTCGTCTAGAACCACATAAAAATCTGGGTCCCATGGGATTTGAGGAATGGATGAATAAGACTTCTTAAAAAATGAACAAGTCCCCAGTTATTTCCTTGCATCTATGGATAATAACTTACTCAATCTTCCACAACCTAAGAAGAAAAATGAGGTCTACCTCACCAACATTCCCGACTACTTCCCTTTTAATAAAAGACTTGGTCATAACATCTAGAATTACATAATTTTTAAATAAATCATCTAATGAATGGTTGATTATAGATTGGTAATGATGGATAACTCCCTAACATAGGTGACCTGCATAACTTTTTCCCAGTCATAAGAAGAAGGTGATTGAAAAAAATGTTCTAGCTAGGCATGGGTGTAATTTTAACAATTGGATTAATCCAAAAAAAGTTGACCACGATCATTCCATCCTAAGAACATAGCTTCACAGACCCACAACATTTCCATCTCGCAAAGAAGTGACATCATATATGCCTCCTAAAGGTGGATGTGATCACCATATGTAGGATGAAATTGATTAGGAAGAATCATATTGTTCCCCAACACTAGGCCTAAGTGTTTCATATTTCTCCCCTGTAATGTCTGAAGCATGGACACCACCCCACCAAGCAGAACCCTCATTCAATTAATATAACAAAATTGGTTCGGATAACATGATACACTTGTAAAAACCCCTATCAGATGATGAGCATGCCTCTGAGTATGAGGTCACCATACATGATTGTGGAACAAGAGGCTGCAGTCATAGGATCCAAGGCTATTGAGGAGTCCTTAGGTGCAGTCAGACCAAATATTTTAGTCACATCCCAACAAAGGTCATATATGCATCTGACAACAATGGTAAAGTTCTCCAGCAATCCTATGAGATATATGAAGGTGTTCCAGAACCCTCTAATGGCCATTCATGCCCAATAGTCATACATGATTGCCTAGAAGGGGTTTTATTATATAATCAACCTAGACAATAGTGAAGGTTGGAATGACCTATGCCACAAGAAGAAGATTCTCCCTTAAACTATACACAATAAATAGTACCATAAAAATCAAATGAATAATCTCCCAATCCATATGGATAGAGAAACCCCATGTCAGGATGCAACAAACTTTCGAACCAAAGTATAAATATATAATGCATTTGATAGTTTCCCTATCCAATCTCTCAATATATAATGCACTCTGTCATTCAAAAGAACTCAGGGAGGATCTTTTTGAATCCCTCCAGACCCCACAAGAGTTTGAGATAGAAGTCTATATATTTTTGGTTTATCAAGTAGATACTACACCATCATAATTTCATTTTACCATCTCATCCATAAAGAAAGATCATGAAGAGGTCACATCTGGGAGGTGGTAAAGGAGAGTGGCATAATCATGCCGTTCATGGGGAGGTTTAGGGTTCGAATCCTGGGAGTACGATTTCTGGGCGAGCCTCTCCCCTGGGATCCTCTTACCTATTGGGTCACCTGGACACATATGGGGGGAAAAGATGAGGTGCAAACCAATTGTTGATGGATCACTTTGATGGAACATCGTTGTCAGGCCATCACCCTCCAGGATGCTCTGCCATCTCGCCTAACAACAACTCCTTCCCCGGCTGGGGTACCACCTTATGGGAGTGATTATTCATGGGGAGGTGTGGAGGGTTCGAAAAGGCAACATAGGGGAATTTCCATTTCAAGAGGAAGGATCATGAAGAGGTTATCCAATGACACATCATTCCCCAATATGTTTCAAGAAGACAGAATAATTCTAGCATATAAAGATATATCATTCAAAATGGTACCAGGACCAACCTCATCATGATTCAAACCCTATAAAATTTGGGATATATATAAGGGGAGTTGCCTCCTCCAAAGACGACCATTCAAGGATATGATATGCATGATAAAAGTCCTCTTAAGAATATCAAGTTCAAATCATAGTTTGGGGATATCATATTTAAAAACTATTTGTGGTTATCTAGTAGGACACCACATACAATTTCCTACTCGAAAGGACATGGCTCCATAACCACATGGCAGTACACTCAACTTTCAATCAGTTTTTGAAATTACCCCTTGATGGAATGGTCAACATACTACATGGTGACAATCCCCCTTTGAGACATGAAAAGACACATATGTAGATGTATGTTTCTATAAAATGGAGGGAAAATAACCTATGTTGGATGAACATATATTGGTTTAATCCCCAAAAAGGATGGGTAACACCCCTAAAAATCCCTAAAGTATGCTCAAATCAACAATATGCTTCCCAATAACCTGATTCAGGTATTAGAATTAATCTAAGATATTCAAAATCCTTTTGTACCTAGAGACAACATAAAAGAAAATCAGCTTTCTAATCTATCTACAATGAATCTTGTAAAAGGGGATAAAAGTGACTCTTCCTATGACCTCTCTCACCCCGAAAGAGTAAAAATGTCCTCGGATTTCCAAACTCACCTAAAATACTTCCATAGAATCCAAGGTGGATGAGGGAGAGGATGAGATCAAAAATACTGCTCCCACATTTGAGGAAGGCATCTCCACCACCATTGATGAGCTCATTCAAGTAAACATGGGAAAGGAAGAAGACCTCTGACCTGGATTGATTACTACCGACATTCCTCTCAAGGGGAAAGAGCTGTAAATTGAATTTATAAAGAAACATCAATATGTGTTCACTTGTAATTACAAATAAATTCCCATGATTAACCCATATTTGTCTAAAAACCATATCGTCTTCCCGGAAGACCATCGATGTTTCAAGTGTACAGCTATGAGTATATACCCACCCTATGAAACTAATATAGTCATAGAACTTGACCAATTTATCAGAACCAATTTTTTATAAGACAAGAAATACCCAAGTTGGATCACTGAAATCATCACTGTAAATAAAAATAATCAGTAGATTAGGTCCTGCATTGATTTCAGAGACCTCAATCAATATTTACCAAGGATGAATTTCCATTGTAAATCAAACAAAACTTTACCTATACAACTTCTATCTTCCAAGACCCATCCTTTATGGAAGGGTACTTAGGGTATAACAAGATAAATATGGCCCATAATGGTAAGGAATCCACTACCCTCAGATCACCCTAGGGGTTATTTTACTATCGGGTCATGCCATTAGGATTAAGGAATTCTTGAGTTATATACCAAAACATTATGCATCATATATTTAATCCCTTCTTGTGATAAATATTTTAATGTTATTTCGATGACCTAGTCAAAAAATCCTGACAGCTATGTGATCACTTCACTAATATTTAAACAGTCTTCAACAAGTTATAACAACATAACCTAAAGATGAGTCTACAGATATGCAATTTCAGGGTTACATTAGGGATGTTGTTATTCTTTATGGTGTGGCATAGTGGAATTGAGGTTGAACCTGAAAAGACTAGTTATATTCTAGAAATTTGACCCCCTTAGAATCTCAAATAATTGAGTGAGATCTAAGGGAACCTCCCCTACATTTAGTGTTTCATAAACAACCTTCCAAAAAATATATCCCCTTCTCCAAGATAATGAATGAGGGAATTTCCTATCAATGGGGTGATGACTGACAAATAGACTTTGAGAGTTTCATGAATTATCCATGACACCCACCGGTACTGAGACCATCAATAGAAGTAAATCCACTAATATTATATGAGGATTCCATTAAATGATCACTTGATTCCATCTATGAATAGAAAAATGAAGTGGGGGTGAGAATATTCTATACTACATCATCCAATCAATGCTAGGTACTATGACCCGATATTCTAATGTCAATTAGAACCACCTTACACTCATCATTATTGTGAAAAAGATGAGGCATTACTTGTAGCACCAAGAAGTTTATCTAGTCTCTCATATTGATCTGTTCAAGTAAAACATTAGACATTTTATTTTGATTGGGTTCTTTTCCCAATGGGTTGTCATTATTCAATAATACTACATTTAGTTCGTATCACATAATTTAGTGAAAGGGTAGGACCTAATAGATTTTCACATGGAACATCCCTCCTAGTACATCACACTAGTGGACACTGAACATCCAGATGAGGAGGCTTTCTATTCCCATGAAACCTCCTGAACATGGGAGCTGTATTTTAATGGCACCTCCCAAATTCCTATCAATAAAATACTGGAAAACCCAAAATACAATCAGGTTGTCATAGAGATTGTATTTATTTCTCTAGAAAAGTAAATTAATACCTACTTCTGCTCACTACCTAAAGACGTCAAGAATAATTAGTGAGAATTAAAAATTCCCATTTCTGGCTTATAAAAATTCCTACAGCTATAGATATTCCACCTAAACATAAAAAGGGGTGAATAGATTGTGAGAAAGTAAATCAATGGTGAATATTCCAAAAACACTGAATAAGTATCCCCTCTCAATGGATAGGTCATATGACTACTGGTTGAGTTACCCTTAGATCCCATGCTACAACATGTTCATTGATCATAAAATGAACATTCTGACACATTTCCTAATGCTCCATGTTCATGGAAGAGCCTAGTTAAGAGGAAGTTTTCCTATACATCATGCATCAGAGGATGGCCTCAACAATCATTTTCTATGATATATAATAAATCAATTAGTCCAACACCACCCCAAAGTGTGATGTACTGATATCCACCCATGGATGGATGAAGCCTACAATGGATTATCTATAGAATGGGACTCTCCTAGGAAAATTATCTAGAAGGTCATTGATTCATCCCTAATCAGTGAACTTTATCCTATAGTAAAGTTCCACTGAGAAAAAATAACTTCAAAAACAAGGATTTTATAGAGTCCTCCTTATATGCATAACAGAAGGGGAGATTCACTCTATAATGGAAGAAGTCCATGTAGGATATTATAGTGCTCATCATTCTGGGATCAGGATCTCCCACCAAATCAGTATGTTGGGTTGAAACTAGAAAACCATGATACAAGACAATGTGGAATTCAGCAGGAAATTTCATACCAACCAAATCTATGAAAACTTCATCAATTAACCATCAGGATTTTTAAATATAGCTAAATATTCTTGGTCATTTTTAGTATGAGGAATGGATTTTATGGGACTATATCCCCCAACCACAACTATTCAGTTTATGTAGATCAATTCAACCACTGACTTCTTTTCTCAATGGGATGAGGCAATAACCCTCAAGGAAGTTGAAAAATAATAATATCACCATTTCGTAATGTCTAATACCATCACCATGTTTGGAGTCCCTCACACAATATTGATGGATAATGACACCAAATTCTATTCCAAATATTTGAAGAAATTATACTAGGAGTACAAAATCGATTCAAATGACTCATTTTTCTATCATGCAGTGGAAAATGGAAAAAAAGAAGGACTTATATATGGCTCTGTCAAATATAAAACATAATATAGTTAATAAATAAAATAATTCCTAGCTAGAAAAGCTCCCCCATGATTTAGAGGACAACTATAACACCATTCATAATGCTATGAAAGAAATTCCATATTCATTGGTCTATGAAAGTAAGGTAGTGTTTACAATAGAATTACAATTTCCCTCTCATTAAATAGCTATCTGTATAGAACTCTTAAATAATGAGATATCTAAAAAGTGATTGGATGATTTGGAGTAGATTGATGGGAACAGGTTGTTTACAATACACAACCTCAACGTCCATCAAAATTGGATCACATGATCCATCAATAAAAAGTCTCACCTATTTTCATTATTATAATGAGAACTAGTGATGGATCTCATAATCCCAATGATACTAGTAAAGAATACATTAAAGCAGTAACCCAAATGGGAAGTAAATTTTATCATACAAAAATTCTATCACAATATATCTTACTCACCTTCCATGATGGATGGGGAACATTTTACTCCCCCCAAAAAAATTGAGGTTTTTTAGGAAATACATTGCATAACTACCATCAAGTGTTCTAAATCCTAGTCATGTTATGTTAAACTAAAACAATATTTCATGGTGACATGATTTTAAACTACACAAATGTGTCCTGGTTACATGATGTTAAACAACACAAATTTATCCCAGTTGTATAATGTTAAACTACACAAATACATCCTAGATGTATGACATTAAATTGAAAAAATATGTCTGGATTACAAGACATAAAACTACACAAATATTTTCTAACCACATGATGTTAAACTTTACCAAACATGACTGAAACACATGATGTCAAATTGTATGGCAATAGCCTTAGAAGCAAGACCTTAAGCTACACAAATTTTTTTTTCTTACTGCATGATTTAAAACAACATGAAAAACATCCTCATCACATGATTTCAATCTTCTTGGATCCCCAATGTTAGTTTTATCTTACACAAAATGACCCTCATCCTTCTCAAAAGATGTTAATCTGCTTGACTGATTTCCACACCACATGACACTAAACTGCATAATTTTCCAAGAACTATATGTGGCTTGAATCCTACTATCACGGGATACGTAGTGATTAGAAGACCTCCATTATTGAGCCGAGTTTCAACACCAAACTTATTTAATGTTGAGTCACATTCATCCTTACAAAATGATTTTAAAATTTGTGGAAATTATCCTCTCTACAAGACACTAAGTTGTATGGTTTTCCATAACTACCTATATCTTGATTCACATTTTAGTGATATACATAGGGATGCGTTATTATTATAGCTGGATCCAACCACTGTATAACAGAATGTGCCCTTGTATTATCTTTAATTTCCTCTATATATTTGGAGGAAAAACTTATATTCCTTGCTTCTCACACTAATCATAGGTCAAGTGGGATTAGGAACTTTTGTAAAGTCTTCCCCACATGATCAAGGAATATCAGTTCATGAAGAGTTTAATATGGTCCCAGATGCAAGATCATAAAATTAATTCAATAATTCCTTATTTTATGACATTATATTATATGGTTGATACCTATTTAATTACATAAAACATCACATTACAATGAACATCGCCATAGGGGACTACTATCATTGGTGTTGGTCCCCCACCACACTTCCATTCCAGAACTACATATGACTTGATTCATGATATCACTGGATATGTAATGATGCCCAAACCTCTATTCCTTGGACCAGTCACAATATTCCCTTTTCACATTGGGGATCTCACATCTTCACCCCATGATGTTAAATTTCATATTTTCTTAAGGACTACATGTGGATTGATTCCTATCATCAAAGTGTATGTAGTGACCTCTAGATATCTATTCCTAGGTCCAGGTGCAATAATCAATAGGAAAAATACCCCCTCTGCATATGGGTCAGACCTATATATGATGATTCTTATTCAAGAACGACATGTGGATGGATTCTTATAATCACCTGATATTTAGTGATGCCTAGATATCTGATCTTTAGGTCCAACAATGATAAAAAGAAATATCCCCTATCCCAATTCACGAGTTGGAATTTCCTTGGGATCTTCCATACAAGAACTATATATAACTTTATTCCATTCATCACACGATATGTAAAGATAACCAAATCCTCAATCATAGGTTCAACCACATCATATGAAATGATAAAAATATACCCCTAACTAGATATGGTCAAGACCGATGCAGTAAATTTCCTAACCAAAACAAATTAATCTATAATAAAAAGGAAGTAGCAAATACCTTTGTTCTAGAATGCTCCAAGTCATAAAATCTCGTTTTTTCTATATACGAGTCATTTATACTCACAAAATTCCGACAAATGTGATATTTCTATGTCATAAGGGACCTGGAGTATGGAAACCCACTAATAAGCCTATACCTGAATAAAAGATCCCCCATTAATCTAAATTCCTCCAACCAATGTAATGTGTCCTCAAAGGAATCATATAAAAATTTTAACATCGGTTCCCACTTCCATTACTCAAGATGTTAAACTATAAAGAAATGAATCTCCTTACTAGATGACATTAAACAACAAATAAAATGTCTTAGTCACATAAAATTAAAACTGAACAATAAGAAAATCTATATTACATGATTTTCAAAGCTGAATACCATCACCCATTATTATTCCTCATCAAAGAAAAACAAGATCCTGGACCTGGTCATCCATAGAATGGGATTCTTCATTCATATATTAAGCCTCTCATCCCAAAAATCACACTTCATGTATTGGGAATATCAGGCTTCCATAAACCATTCATAACACCTGGGAAGGAAAATATATCTACCTTTTGGACATTTCCATATATTCATAAAGGATCAGAACTACCAAGTAGAGATATCTTGGCCCTATATAAAGGGATTTTTTATCCTTGTGAGTATGATGTCATCACAATAGGACTCAACACCTTAGTGTGTTCTAGGCCATCCCTGACATGATTTACCCATATCATTACTCATGAGCAGAGAACATCAAGACACAATTGAAAAAAAATTCATATCCTTTTCAGAAGGATGTTAGATTAATATTAACAATGGGAAACCTAATAAGGCTCTTGTGGAACATTACACTCATATCATTTTCATGTGCATCAAAAATTTAATCTTCTTGCACTTTGGTTGATTTTTTACGACATTAAATCATAGAATTTGATGTTAAAAATTGAAATACTTTAGATTGATAATGAAAGAGACACAAAACATGTTTGTTTGAAAACATGCAATGGGAGACATGAGTAATAGTCAAGTCTCTACATTCTAAACTCTTTATTTACTGATTTTAGGAAAAAATTAAAGCATATATGAATGAGGTATAAAATATCACAAGGAATAATTTATGGCCTTATTAAAAGAAGATCCATGCTTTCTAGACCCTGTGACCCAAAAAAAGGTATAGTAATGTTCTTTCACATCTCCACTCCATGATAACCTGTTCCTTAGGTGAAGAAAAAACTTTTAGTGTGCTCAAACTCTTCCTGAATAATACGTTTTCAAAAAATAACACATTAAAATTTGAGTTCATTGGGTTATCAAAAACCTTTCATGTCCCTTGTAAAGGAAAGGATATCTCTATATTTGACCATTATATAGTTTCATAAGGGATTATACCTTCCAACTAGAGACCTTTTGGCCCTATATAAATGGATTTCTAATTCTTGTTAGCCCTGACATCACCTTTGAAGAACATATCACCTTAGAGTGTTCTGGGATGATCTAGGTATGATTTTACAATACTATCCTCTTGAACCAACACTTTGAACTATGATTTACAATAACCATATCCTGACTATTCAAGCAGATTTGATATCCTCCACATCACATCACCAAGTTATGTACCCATTGTCAATGTAAGAATTTTACCCTCCATTCCTGAACCTTTTGAAGTCCCATCCCCCATGAAATGAAACCACAGAATATAGGGACCATGCATCCCCATTAAAATCTAAACCATCCTAGGGATCCATAACCCTTCCTGAATAGCTTTTTCTCCATACCTGACTTCATCATCCAAATGTTTGAGCCTTTGTAAATTTTTCATGGCCCATGTAAAAGAGCGGGGATCATTTTGTTTGACCATGCATGTAATCTCCATGGGATCATGAATAAGTAATTTTACCTACCAACTAAAGGCATCTCCTTTGTAACGACCCCATGTTTTATCAATGGAAATCCCTTCTTAAAATCATGCCTTAAAGTATAATCACATTAGGAAACAAAATTAAATATCATGATACTAGATACTATGTAACCATTAAACATAATTTGTCCACTTCTATGTTTTGAATTTCAATAATATGACATACACGGCTGTATTCATGGTGATTTTTTGAGTTTAATACATCAAACATAGTTTTTGGTGAATAGGAACATACCCTCATGAATATTAATGTTACCCTTTTAAATAGTTGCATACGCTTATGAAATATAACCTCACATATTATAGTATATATAAATATGATTTATGTAAATGTATGATATACCTATGTCTTAGAATAAGTAAATAAATGTTTTAAAAACATCATTTTTCAAGTAAATTATTATGTTAATTAAAAATTAAATAAATTATATTTAGAAAATTATTTTTGAAAAATAGACTACATTTTTGTATTTTACACGTCGAAAAATTGTTAGGATGAATTTTTGTGATTTTTCTAAAATACTTGAATTTTTTTTAAATAGTAAATTGCATTAATTTATTGTATAAATACATTATAATATAAATCAACTATTCCAAGCAACACAAGTGATGTAAGCACCCAAATATCAAAATCACATTCCTTCTTTACGATTATTGGTCATGGAATCATCACTATTTCTTTTTCATGTGGTAAATTAATATACTAATGAATTAAATAATAAATAAAACCCTCCTCCCTCCACTATAAATACCACCCTTTACACAATAATTTCCTCACAGCTATCAGGCATCAAGTGTCACACCCCAACTTGTGGACGAGCGACTTGTGCACGGGTTATGGAACTTTGTGGCAGGGACGCAACTTTCCCTATACGCGGTTTGTACCGGGTGGCACTGTCTGAGCGTGGTTTTCTCTACCGTGTGCTCAACGGCACGTGAGCTGTGTTATTGACCATTTTTTTAAATGAATGAATTTAGTTTTTTTATTATTTATATTATTATTATTATTTATTTATTTTTATTTATTTTTATTTATATAGTTATTTGTATTACTACTATTGTTATTATAATTTATATTATTATTATTGTTGTTGTATTATTATTAAAATGAATAAAATCAAACCCTAATATACCCTAGTTGTGCGGCTTCCCCCCTTCCCCTTTCCCATTTTTTCCTTTTCTTTCTTCCTACGGTGCCCTCCACTTTCCCCTCTTCCCTCTGGCGCTCCACACCCCACACTCCCAACCTCGCAGTGCTCAACCCCTACGAGCCCCCCATGCCTCTAGCCACGCCACCTCCCCAGTCCGACTACCTCCCCCGTCCGACCACCTCCTCTTCCTGGCGGGGCCCCATCCGGCCTCCCTCCTTACCCGCGTGCACCATACCCTCCTTACCCGGTCCTCTCCTCCCCACCGATCACCGTGCTACCTCTGACACTCGACGCTCCCCACTAACTACATAGCCCTGAACTCCTAACTCCAGACCTTACTACCCTCCGCCTCCAGCACTCACCGGCCAGCGCTCTGGCTCCCCCTACTAGCCCTTCATTCGATCTCCACCGCCAGCCAGTGGCATCCGAACCCCTCGGGCACCCCCTGCCAGCCCCTCCGGTGATCCCCACCACTGGCCAGCGGCCTCCTGCACCCCTGCCAGCCCTTCCGGTGAGCCCCACCTCCGGCCAGCATCCATCTGACCACCGTTACAGCATTCTAGGCACTCCCTACCTTTTTCCTGGTGCTCCAGCATGCCCTTCGGCCCTCCTTCTGGCATTCTGGTTACCTCCAGCGCGCATGCGCTGTGTTTCCCAACCGCTGCACCTTCGGTCGGTCGTGTTACAGCCTTCCGTGACCTGGACAAACACCGCCTCCTTGTACAAGCCAGCGGTGCACCTGACGGTCAACACGTGACCCCCTACAGTCTCCGTGCCTGAGTGAGCCACCCCTTCTGACTGGCGCGCGACATCGTGGGTCGTGCGTGTCTCTGTGCCAAGGTAATTTTTTATGACCTGAATCTTTTTTATTTTTTATTATATCAGTGGTTGTCTGTTTTGGTTTTCTTGGTGTTTCTTGCAGCACGTTGGTGGAATAATTCTGCAACGTAGCAGTCTTCGAATTGCGTGTGCGTACATGCCTGCTTGAGGTGTGTTGCGTCATCGAGTTAGGTTTTCAAATCTAGGTAGTTCTCCCACTGCACTTGCCTTTAATTTAGAATTTATTTATTCATTGAATTTTTATTGATTTTCAGTAAATTTTAAGTAGTATTAAATAGTTATTTTTAGTGTGATAACCTGCTGAAAATGAAAGCTATTTATTTCTTACATTTCCCTCGAAGTATTGTTCTTGGATGTTTATTCTGTGTTTTTCTTGCGATATTGATAAATGGGTACTTTATGAAATGTTCAAGCCATGTTGATGTGTGTTTTGAAATGGTTTTGGTGTTTGTAAAATGGTAGGTGTATTGTTTATGGAAAATGGTGTTCTCTTAAAACCATGAATAGTCAAAATGCTCGTTTGGCCTTTAAACATGATTTTGGAAACATTAAGGGTGGATCTTGTTTGAGGAAATTTTTTTTCCTTTGGCGCGTAAATAAATGTTTGGATTTCATTTGACAAATAACTTTCCTTAAAACATTTATACCAAACATGTTTGGATCTTGATGAAAGTGGGTGCGTTTGGATATTGGAAAATGGTTTTACTCATGACACCAATGTTTTTTAGTTTTAAAATTGTTATTTGAGTTTCTTAAATGAGGTTCTATGTGTGTTACTAGTTTTAAACGAGATGGCATGTGTTGCATCTTTTGGAAATTTTTTGGTATTAAATGATTTTTGAGGCCCATTTGGTACTTTAAATAAAAATGGTTTCATCAGAAAACCCTCCTTGTAATGAGTCATCTCATTGTTGGTTGATGAATGATGGGGGTTACCTTGGCTTGGGGCTTCCCATGTGTGATAATGTTATAAAGTTGAGGGTCCTGTTTTTTGGGGTACTCAGAGGTGTTTTTGTTGTGTGTGTGTTGAGGGTGTATGATGATAATGCATTTTTTGAATTGCTTGACGAGTATTGGTTGACTCACCCCCTTATTATTGCATGTGTTGAAATGGGAACCTGGCATAGTGATTGAATCTTCTTAGAACGATTTCTGCACTAGATTAGATTATGCACTAGCTAGTGGCCCCATAGTAGCGAATACTGATTTATTGCTGCTATGGGGATTAAGCCCCTCAATATGGCCATGTAGGGCTATACCGAGAATTAGAGAGTTATGACGTCATTGATTTAGGGAATTCGTTCAGGATGAATCACATGTATGGTATGTTCTACATTGTTCAAGAGCTCCTAGGTTTGACCCATGTCTTTTGGCTTTTTTTTGTTAGTAGTGATCCGTGTGGTGTTTATTTTTTTACCTACTTTTCCCCTTACTGTATGGTTTCTACTATTCATTTTGGTAGTTTGTTCTTTTTGTGAAAATGATTTCAAATGAAAATGTTTTATTCTCATTGTTTAAAATCTAAAATGTAACATTACTCTCCATTTGAAAATTCTATTGGCACAAATGAAAGGAATATAACTTTTGAAAATGAATAAGTGAAATGATTTGTGTTTTTTTTTCAAGTGAAGTATTTCTTACAGCATACTTATATACATTGTAGTTAAAACCTAGATTTGTGAATTCTTTATTTATTGGCAGTGCATTGGGATTTATTGTTGGGCTCACCTACTGAGTATTTATTTGTACTCATGCCTATCTTTTACAATTTCAATTGCAGGTTTCTTTGTTTGGGTTTCCTGGTTTGTGTCACTCTTTGTTGGAGTGAGGTGGGTCCTTTGTTTGGAGAGTGACCCATAGGGTCACATGGATTTTTGGTTGTAGTCAGGTTAGTAGCATTGTTGGTTATTCTTTATTTATTTTCTTTTGTTATTTTTTTCTGCTTAGATTATTTTCTTTTGGTCCAAATCATTCCCACCGGTTTAATTTTGATGCCCGACACTATTTTTCAGTCGGTGGGGATCAGAAACACCCCTCAGACCATCTCACAGGCTGACTCGGGTGACCGGTTCAGGGTCTACCGGGGTTGGTTCATGAAAAAATGGTATCAGAGGAGCCCTTGTTATTTGGGGTGTCCGGTAGATGATGATTAGGACTGTCGAGAATCGAGAGGTAGGTATGATAAGGACATCATGAACCCTCGCATGTTCTGAACCTTGAGTTGCCATGGGTAGTCAGGGTTTTGAGTCTTCTGCTTTTGTTTTGGGGTTGAGGGATGACAACGGACGTAAACCGATGTTACATCATGATCTCAAATGAAGTAGTGACCCATGTGGAGTCTGGGTACATGGTTTGAATTCATTATAGTTGTTGACACTTACTTGGGGCATGACCCCCTACCATGTCACCAGGTTAACTGTGACTGCTAGTCCCTCCCTCCGGTGGTTTTATGGAATTTGAGTGTCGTTTTTGTTTTGGTTGGTGTAAGTGAATTTTTTGAAATGAATAAGGGGTTTGAAATGGGGCTGATTTTTTTTAAATGACTTGAAATTTATGAAATGGGTTTTAAAACTGAAAGATTTTGGTTTGTAAAACTGGTGTATGCTTGGAAATTGGTCAAGAATGGTTTGGGGTGAAACCTCAGGTACTCTTTATGAACGTTTGCACATGTGAGAGAATGTGTGGAAAGTGTGTGTTGGTGCATATGAATGAAAGTGGATGAAGACATGTGCAACAATTCATGGGATTACCTGGGTGTGTTTGAAATTAAAGCTTGACCTTGTTTTCTAAATTGTCTTTTAAAGAAGAAAATGGTTTTGGAAAGTGATTTTGGTTTGAAAAGTGGATTTTTTATTTGGAAAGTGGTCTTGAAAGAAAGAGGTTTTGAAATCTAAAAAAAGGTTGTTTTGGAATCTAAAATGAAACAGGAATTTTTGACAGGGAATTTTGGGTTGTGTTTAGGGTTGTTTGGTTTTTTTGAGTTGGTTGTTTTTGGATGAGGGTGATTTATTGGCATTTCTTCAATTGATATCGGTTTTGGCTTGGTTTTATATATTTTGTTCAGAACATGCCACCCAGAATGTTCTCCAGAGTTCCTGATAAGTCACACCCAGTTTTTGGTCCTTCTCGGACATTATCTATACTTAATAGTGACTAGTGTCTGTTAAAGGTAGTTATGTGGTTTGAAGAGGTTGAGTGTGATTTTGGGATGTTGGGAACTCTCGAAGCTATCAGAATGCATGTTGTTTTGGGACTGCTTGAAGGTCCATCTCTGGACCTATGGAAGTTGCTCATCCCACTGTCAATGCAAGTTGGGATTATGTGAAATGTCTTTAAATCTATATTCATTTGATGGTTTATTCCCAAATAAGTGAAGAAGAATAAAAGGGAAGAGGTTTTGAATATTCAACAAGGCCAACAGATGGTGAAGGAATATGATAACCATTTCAAGAAACTTGTGTCTTTCTATGGAGGTAGCATCACCGGATTTGATGAAGACTCCTCCCTTCATCAGGGGTCTTTGTCTAGAGATCAAAGAGCGGGTCCTCCCTTTTTGGGGCCATCATTTTGAGAAGTTGGTACATGATGTGTTCTTAGCTGTGTTGGTCTCCAGAGCGCAGATGGTCGGAAATCCACTGAATCTAGTTGATCTAGAAGGTCCCCCATCTAGCAAGTAGAGTGTGTTAGATGAATCAACTTCTTATGAGTCCTCTGTAGTGACTCTGGTTTCCAGTTCACCGAATTTCCCAATGGTGTGCCATCAGTATGGACATTTAGGGCATACAAAGCCATAGTGTCCTCCCCACTAAGGACGCGCCATTATTGCAGGTGTCTAGGTCATCTAGAGACGTTTTGAAGGAAGTGTCATATGAGGAAGACATTGTGACCAGAAGATTCCAGTGTCTGACTGTGAGGCAAGAGATGCTTTAACCATCAGATCCCCAGCCATAGTTCTTGGGGTAAATCTCACGTGCAGTTAGGAGTTTTTGGGGGGATTGACTCCTCAGTTTGGGTTTTGTGTTCCGTGTTGGCAATGAAATATTTAAATTCCTTCCATTCTCTTCCTTCCACTGTTAATGCTTTGGCATTATTGTAGGTTCATTTTGTCTTTGTGAGGTTGGGATGAACGTGTTAGTTTATAATCCAAAATGTCTCATTTGTCTAATTATGGTGTTCTAGATCGTGCATTTTTCTTAAAAGTATTTTTGGACCTTAAGTGGGTTAATCTTGGTTTAGCAGTTTTCATTTGGAGATACAAGTGCTTGTGGAGGAGTCCAGGTTTGTGGTTATGCTCGGGTTTACTTCATGGGTCAAGTTATGCTCGGTGTTTTTCTCTACTATTCAGGATTTCATTATTATGGTTCGAGAGTTCCAATTTTTAGCGAATGTTTTGTTTCGCTTGTGCTATAGTGGATAGTTTGGACCGGTTGGGAGTTCCCGAGTCACCCCCCCCTCTTGGGGTGATATGTTTTGGTGTTAAATTTATGAACTAGTTGAATTCTTGTGGTGGGGAGACACTCTCATGTTCTCCCATTTTCTTATATTGTGTT
Organism: Viscum album; assembly: GCA_963277665.1. Taxonomy (NCBI): domain Eukaryota; kingdom Viridiplantae; phylum Streptophyta; class Magnoliopsida; order Santalales; family Viscaceae; genus Viscum; species Viscum album. The sequence continues at coordinate 1,879,123,990 of OY728145.1, forward strand.
TTCTACTAGTTTCAATCGGGCATGGTCTCTTGTTTTATCTAGTGTTTGGTAGGGTGACATTCTGGGGGCAATAAGGGATTGTGGTGGGGAGAATTTTCACACCCCAACATGTGGGCGCATGACATGAACACGGGTTATGGAACTTCATTGTAGGGACACAAATTTCCATGTAAACGGTTAGTGTCGGGTGGCACGGTCTGAGTGCGGTTTTCCCAACCGTGTGCTCAGCCGCATGCAAGCTATGAAATTGACCGTCTTTTTAAATGAATGAATTTGGTTTTTTATTACTCATATTATTATTATTATTATTATTATTATTATTATTATTTATTATTATTTATATTCTTTATATTCTTTTTTATATTATTTCTATGGTTATTATCATTTATATTATTATTATTATTATTATATTATTATTATTAAAATGAAAAAAATCAAACCCTAATCTACCTTATTAGCGGGGCTACCCCCCCTTCCCCTTTCCCATTTTTCCCTTCTTTCTTCCTGTCGCGCCCCCCCCCCCCCCTTTCCCCTCTTCCCTTTGTTGCTCTGCACCCCATGCTCCCAGACTCTCCGTGCTCACTCCCTATGAGCCCCCCCGTGCCTCTAGTCGTGTCGCCTCCCTAGTCCGGCCGCCTCCCCCATCCGGCCACCGCCTATTCCCGGCAACACCCCGTCAGGCCTCCCTCCCTACCCGCGTGCACCAGCCCCCCCCCCCCCCCTAACCAATCCTCTCTTCCCTGCTGCTCCCCGTGCCGCCTCTGGTACTCGCCACTCCCCACTGCATGTGCGGCCCCAACCTCCCAGCTTCTGACCTTGCCGATCTCTACCCCCAGTAGCCACCGGCCAGCGCTATGGTGCCCCCTGACAGCCCTTCCGGTGAGCCCCACCACTGTCCAGCATCCTTCGGTCCCCTCCGGCACCCTATCCAGCCCTTCTAGCGATCTCCGCCTCTGGCCAGTAGCCCTTTGGCCGCCATTTCGGCATCCTAGGCACTCTCGACCTTTTTCTCAGTGCTCTGGTGTGCCCTTAGACCCTCCTTCAGGTGTTTCGATTTCCTCCAGTGGGCATGCGCTGCATTTCCTGACCATCGCACATTCGGTCGGTCATTTTTCAGCCTTCCGCGTCCTGGCCAACCACTGCTGCCTTGCGCCAACCAGTGGTGAAATTGATAGTCGGTGCGTGACCCCCGACGGTCTCCGTGCTAGAGCGTGCTACCCCTTCTGACTGGCGCACGACATGGTGGGTCGAGCATGTCTCTACGCTGAAGTAACTTTTTGTGACATGAATCTGTTTGAGGTTTTTTATATCATTGGTTGGTTATTTTGTTTTTTTTTGTGTTTGTTGTAGCGCATTGGCATAATAATTCCACAACGCAGTGGTCTTCTGCATAATCCTGCATGAGGTGTGTTGCGTCGTCGAGTTTAGTTAGAAAATCGAGGTTGGTCTCCCACTTCACTTGGCTTTAATTTTAGATTTTATTTATTTATTGCCTTTTTATTTATTTTTAGTATATTTAAATTAGTATTAAATAGTTATTTTTAGTATGATAACCCACTGAAAATGGAAGCTGATTATTTATTGCATTGCACTGGAATTATTGTTCTTGGATTTTAATTTTTTGTTTTTCTTATAATATTTCTAAATGGGTTCATTATGAAATGTTCAAGTCATGTTGAAGTCTGTTTTGAAATGGTTTTGGTGTGTGTAAAATGGCAGGTGTATTGTTTATGGAAAACAATGTTCTCTTAAAACCTTGAATAGAGAAAATGCATGTTTGGCCTTAAAACTTGATTTTGGAAACTTTAACTATGGTTCTTGTTTGATGAAAAAAAATTCCTTTGGCACACAAATAAATGTATGGATTTCATTTGAGAAATAGAGTTCCTTCAAAATTTTATAAAAGACCCATTTGGATCATGATGAAAGTGGGTGCGTTTGGATATTAGAAAATGGTTTAACTCGTGACACAAATGTGTTTCAGTTTTAAAATTCTGATTTGAGTTTCTTAAATGAGGTTCTATGTGTGTTTCTGGTTTTTAACTGGATGGGGTGTGTTGCATCTTTTGGAAATTTTTTTGTATTAAATGGTTGTTAAGGCATGGTTGGCACTACAAATAAAAATGTTTTCATCAGAAAACCCTATTTGGAATGGGTCCTCATCGTGTTGGTTGATGAAAGATGGGGGTTACCTTGGCTTGGGGCTTCCCTTGTGTGATAATGCTTTAAAGGATAGGGTCCTGTTCCTTGGGGTACTCAGGGGAGTTTTTGTTGTGTGAGTTTTGAGGGTGTAAGATGATAATGCCTTGGTTGAATTGCCTGACTAGTATTTGTTGAGTCACCCCCTTTTTATTGCATGTGTTGACATGGGAACCTGACATAATGAGTGAATCTTCTAAGAATGATTGGTGCGCTAGTTTAGATTATGCACTGGCTAGTGGCCCTATAGCAGGCGAATACTGAGTTATTACTGCTACGGGGATTGGGCCCCTCGGTTAGGCCATGTAGGGGTATATTGAGTGTTAGGGCGTTATGACGTCATCGAGTTAGGGCATGCCTTCCAGATGAGTCTCATGTATGGAATGTTATAGATTGTTCACTAGCTCCTAGGTTTGACCTATGTCTTTTGGATTTCTGTTCCTAGTTGTGATCAGTGTTGTGTTTGTTTTTTTACCTTCTTTTCCCCTTACTGTGTTGTTTCTACTGTTCCTTTTGGTACTTTTTTCTTTTTGTAAAAATTATTTCAAATGAAAATGTTTTATTCTCTTTGTGTAAAATCTGAAATATAACATTACTCTCCATTTGAAAATTCAATTGGATCTAATGAAAGGAATCTAAATTTTTAAAATGAATAAGTGTAATGATTTGTGTTTTTTTTTCATGTGATGTATTTATGAAAGAATAGTTGTATACATTGTAGTACAAACCTAGATGTTTGAATTATTTATTTATTGGCAGTGCTTTGGGATTTGTTTTTGGGATCACCTACTGAGTATTTTTTTTACTCACGCCTATCATTTACCAATTCAGTTTCATGTTCCTTTGTTCATGTTTCATGGTTTCTTCCACTTAGTGTTGGAGTGAGGTTGGTCCTTTGTTTAGAGAGTGACCCTTGTGGTCACGTGGAGTTTTGGTCATAGTCAGGTTAGTAGCATTGTTGGTTGTTCTTTATTTATTTGCTTTTGTTATATTTATTTTCCTCTGCTTAGTTTATTTTATTTGGGGCCAAATCATTCCCACCTATTTAATTTTGATACTCGACACTAGTTTCCAGCCCGTGGGGATCGAGAACGCCCCTCAGGCCATGTCGCGGGCTGGCTTGGGTGACAGGTTTAGGGTTGACCTGGGTTGGTTCATGACATCAATCCTTGTCTAAACTATACCCAAACACCTTCTTTAGACCCTTCCTCACATCCAAGAACATCAGGTCTCATCAAAAGTCCATGAATAGGTTCATTAAACAGGATCTCTAGTGGAGGATTCAAAAAGACATTAAAGTGACGAAAGCGTCCTAATACAATATAAGGGGAAATTCTTGAAACCAACTTTCATTCTTCAGGTTTTACCTATTTCACTCAATTTTGGTATGGTTACTATTTAAAAATCATTTTTTCATCATTATCTTACCTATTCTAGGATATGGATGATCTCCACTAAATTTTAGGTCAATCACAATGTTTTCCCAAAAGTGATCTTCTTTTAAGAACACACCTTTTACTTCTCACTCAAGGTTGATGGTTCTTGTATCAAGTATGTTATTATCTACTTATTTTGGGAACCCAAATTTTTTGAATGTTTTCTTATAAGTTGAAAACTGTTACTTTTCATGGTTATTTATGTTCATGATTGATATATGTTTTATGTGGCATGCATGATAATGAAATTTTTTTGATGTGACGGGTGGACCCAGAATTATATTGCGCAATATGAATATTTGAATGTGATAGTTGTGCCCAGAATTATACATCACTCCAATGCATTGGGTAAAGTGATGAACCTCATTAGTTAAAGTGAAATGATGTGTGAACATAATTCTAGCATTGTTCACAACTATGTGTGGTAGATGACTACTAAGACATGATGTTTCATTTTTATGAATTTCCACATTTCAAGATTTTTATTAATGTTTCATCTCAAGATTTTGATGATGATGTTATGATTATTCTCACCCCATGATATATTTTCATTATCTATCTTCTTACTAGGATTTTAGATCACCTCTTTTTGATGTATATCCTTAGGTATCTACATGTTATAATGAAAGGTCAAGTGACACTAAGAAGCTAGAGAAGAAGGAATTAAATAAATTTTTATGCTTAATGTTGGAAATTTTTTGTTTGGTCCATGTTCTCTCAAGACACTGAACCTCTGGATCCTCATTGTGTAATATTTTTATGTTTTTTATCATTCTAATGATGTAATAGTAATGTAATAAAAGGTAGGTTTACAGTAGTTGGTATTAGAGTAAATTTTTAGTTATTTTGGGAATTATGATAATTGAACCCTAGAGAAAACCTCTAGTATGAGACTACATAAAAATATACACACAAGAAGATTTACAAAGGGATCCCACAAGTTATTATTTTAGTGGAAATTGAATAAATGAATAAGTTATTCACAACTTGTTGTCTTATGTTTTGTTCTAAAAATTTATTTTTTTGAAAATAGTGGGAACCAGGAGAAACCAGGGTAACAACATGTATGAGGGCTAATGAAATGATTGCCCGAACGACATCCCTAATGCTTTGAGATGTGGAGTTAAGAAATTCAGGGAGATGCTTACCCAATTATCTCAGTTTATGAATAATAACCAGAATAATGGGGAATGTACTCTTTCACCAAAGATGGAGAAACTGGCTATCAAGTGTTTTATGTGGGAACGACCACCAACGTTTATTGGATCTTCCGATCCACTAGTTGCAGAATAGTTTTTCACCTCCAAGGAGAATATCTTTTCTATGCTACATTGTTCTAAGACCGATAAGGTGACATTATCCTTTATCATCTAGATGTAAATGATGATCAATTGTGGGCTTTGACTAAGAACACCAATCCGAGAGATGAAATTAATGATATGGAATGAAAAGACATTAAGATCATGTTTCATAACAACTATTTCCCACAAATACTTCCTACAAAGATGGAAAGAGAATTCATAGAGCTCAAGAAAATGGAAGGATAATCCGTCACAACCTATGAAGTGAATTTCACAAGGATTTTAAGGTACACTTTAGGTTTTTCTATCAACAATGATAGAAAAATTGATAGGTTCTTTAGTGGATTAAAACCACACCATCAAAAGAATCTTGCTAATCCAGAATTTGTGAGTTATTAAGAAGTTTTTAGATGCGCTATCAAAGTGGAGATGGATTTTGGAGAATGGTTCCATGGTTATGTTAATAAGAAAAAAATATGGTGTTTCAAGCTAGAGAATCTAATGATAATGGTGTGAAGAAAAATTAACGGCCCACAAGCCAAAAATGTGGGATGTTTCATCATGGGATCTACCTCAATGGGATGGGGAAATACTTAAAATGTGGGAAAGAAGAACACAATGCTTAAGAGTATCAAAAATACATGACAAGGAAGGAAAATGTAGTGGAAGAATGGGGATCACTACCCATGTCCCAATGCTATAAGTGTAGGGAGATAGGGAACTATAGAAGCTAGTGCACTAAACCCAGAGTCCTCAATGGTAATTAGCTTCAGTAGCCACAAAAGCCAAAATAACATGGGAAGGATTTCAAAATCACTACTACATATGTGGATCATGAAAATGAAGTTGTACAAGGTACAATTCCTATTCTCTCTAGACTGGAAAAAGGCTTATTTGATTATGTTTCTATGCATTCCTTTATATCTTGCATATTTTTTAGAACTATATAATTGAAGCCTTGAAACCTTGAAGTTGAGATATCTATAAAAACACCAAGGGGTGAAATCATTTTGACCCATGTGCTTGAATCTTCTCTTACTAGGGTAAGTGAGAAGATTCTTCCAAATAATCTCATAATACTTCCCTTGGTGGATTTCGATTCAATAATGGTAATGGATTGTCTCTCTTCATATAGAGCACATATCAACTGTTGGAAGAATGAAATATGTTTTCATATTTTGAACCATCCCATGCTCCTCTAAAAATGTTAGGAAGATCATGAATATCCTTTGAAAAATACTTCAATGGTGTGGGAGTTGATAGCCTATAAAGAAGCATACCTCACCCAAATGGTTGAGTAAACGGAAAGTGCCAACCTTGAGGAAATGCCCATCAAGAGGGAATATAGTGATGTATTTCCCGAAGAGTTACCCAGACTTCCCCCAGATTGTGAGGTAGATTTCTCAAAAGTACTCCTACCCAGAGATAATCATATATTAATGTGTCCCTATAGGATGGCTCATATCAAACTCGAGGATTTAAAGATTCATCTTCAAGAGAATTTGGACATAGGGTTCATATGCCCCTAGTGCACCACCTTGGGGTGCGCCAGTGCTATTTTTGAAGACGAAGGATAGAAAAATGTGGTTGTGTATTGATTATCAGGAACTCAAACAGATCACCATAAATAAAAAGTATCCTCTTCCAAGGATTGAAGAATTATTCGATTAGTTGGGAGGAGATCAATAATTTTCAAAGGTGGATCTTAGTTCCTGATATCATCAGCTAAAGGTGAATAAGGAATATATTCGGAATACTACCTTCCGTACATTGTATGGGAATTGTGAGTTTCTACAGATTCCATTCAGAATTACTAATTCCCATGAAATATTCCTGAATTTTATGAATAGATTCTTTATAAATCACCTTGAAAAATATTTGGTATTGTTTATTGATTATATTTTAATATACTCCAAGATATAATTGGAACATGAAGAATATATAATACTTGTGTTGGTGACATTGAGAAAGGATAAATTGTGCACCAAGTTTAGAAAGTTTGACTTTTGGATGAATCAAGTCACGTTCTTGGGACACATGATCACAAGTGAGGCAATATATATGGACCCTTAAAAAAGGTAATTGTGGAATGGAGCAGACCCTCTAATGTCATAGAAATCTGTAATTTTCTTGAATTATTTGGGTACTAATGAAGTTTTGTCAGAAATTTCTCATGACTATCAAGCCCGATAACTAATTTAACAATGAAAGGGGTGAAGTATGTATGGATGGAAGAATGTGAGTGAAGCTTCAAGGAGCTAAAAAGAAGGTTGATCACTGCACCTTCAATGATCTAAAAAGACGTTTGATCACTGCACCTGTATTAACATTACCAAAAAAGTGGGGAAAGTATTTTTATATTAAGAAATGCTTAAAAAAGGAATTGGTTGTGTCCTAATGAAAAAATGATAATTTGATAGCATATGCCTCACAGTAGTTGAATATCCATGTGAAGAACCACCTAACGAATGATCTAGATCTAGAAACCATGATTTTTCCTTGAAAATATGGTGGTACTTCCTTTATGGTGAGAAGTGTGACATATACACCGACCAAAAATTACTAAGGTATATATTCACACAAAAGGATCTCAACATTCATCATAGGAGATAGTTAGATATAATCAAGGATTATGATTGCTCTATTCACTATCATAAGGGAATGGCGAACAAGGTAAATAATGCAGAAAGATGAAGAGAACCTACTACTCTTTCCATGTTTTAGATTGAGAAATACCCTATCCTCTTGGTTATCCAAAGGATGGATTTGGAAATCATAATAGAAGAGGATACATCCTACCTTGCCCAAATTATTTTTCAACCATCTATCCAATAGATGATTAAGGAGGCACAAAGTAATGATTTGGAGTTACAAAAAGATGGTGATTGCGGTAATAGAAGGGAAACTACATGAGTTCCATATTGATGATGATGGTGTGATTTGGTTTGGAATGTGGTTGTGTGTTCCTTCATCACCCAAGATAAAGAAAGAGATATTGGAAAATGCACATAACTCAACATTCTCTATCCATCCAAGGAGTACCAAGATGTACCGTGATCTCCGAGAAAACTTCTGGTGGGATAACATGATGAAATACATTGTAGAATATATATCAAAGTGCTTGGTTTGTTAAAAAGTTAATGTAGAGTGACAAAAATCAAAAGATATGATGCAAACATTGCTTATACCCATGTGGAAATGGGAGAATGTTACTATGGACGTTGTCACTGGTCTTCTGAAGACATCCAAGGGAAATAATGCAACATGGGTTATTGTTGCTGACTCACCAGGACTGACCATTTTACTTATGTTAGGGAAGATCTCTCACTTAAACAAATTGCAATGATATATGTAAAAGAATTATTGAGACTGCATGGTGTTGCACTTTCAATTGTCTCAGATTGTGAACTAAGGTTCACATCTAAATTCTAGAGGAGCCTTCATCATTCTTTGAGTGCTGAATTAAATCTCAGAATGACCTATCACCCCAAAACTGATGTCCAATATGAAAGGAGTATTCATATGCTTGAAGATATGATAAGATAATTCTCACTAGAATTCAAAGGTGGATGGGATATGCATATCCCATTAGTTTATTTCTCATACAACAATATCCTCTACTAAAGTTTTTAGAGGGATCCATATGAAGCTTTGTATGGAAAGTGATGTAGAACTCCAACCTATTGGGAAGAATTTTGAGAATGAAATCTACATGGACTCGTTCTTGTGAAAGATATGATAGAGAAAGTTCCAGTCATCTAGAAACATATCAAAGCTACTCAAAGTCAGAAAATTAGATATGTTGACAACTATCAAAGGGACTTGGAGTTTGATGTTGGAGATAATGCCTTCCTTAGAATATCACCATGGAAGAGAGTCACGCGGTTTGGAGAGAAAGATAAGCTAATCCCAAGGTACATTGCCCCCTTTGATATCCTTTACAGCATAAGATCCATGACCTATCGACTTGAACTTCAACCAAATATTGCTCAAGTTCATGATGTGTTTCACGTATCAACCTTAATAATGTATATACCAGATCCCTCACATGTACGGAACACATAAGTGGTACAACTAAAAGATTATATATCTTATGAGGAGTATCCAGTAATGATTCTAGACTTAAGGGATAAGGTCCTATGCAACAAGACAACCCATCTTTTCAAAGTGTTGTGGGGGAACCATATGTTTGAAGAATAAACTTGGGAACTGGGGTAAGCAATGAAGGAGAAGTACCCTCACCTGATTATGTAAAATGAAATTTCGAGGGTGAAATTTCAAAAGGGGGAAGAATGTAAAGACCCAATGTTTTATCAATGAAAATTCCTTCTTATAATCATTCCTTAAAGTATAATCACAGTAGGAAACACACTGAAATATCATTATAATATATACTATGTGACCATTAAATATAATTTTACCACTTCTGTGTTTTTAATTTCAATAATATGACATACACGGCTGTGTTCAAGATGATTTTTGGAGTCTAACAGAACAAACATATTTGTTGTTGAATTGTAGAATAAAATTATGAAAAGTAATGTTTCCCTTATGAATAGTGACATAACCTTATGAATAGTAACCTCACCTATGATATTATATATATATATATAGGATTTACATAAAATTATGTTGTACCTATGTTTTGAAAAAAGTAAATAAATGTTTTAAAAACTATATTTTTCAATAAAATTATGATTTAAATTAAAAAATGAGTTACTCATATTTAGAAAATTATTTTTGAATGGACTTCATTTTTAGATTCTACCTGTCGAAAAATGGTTAGGTTGAAGTTTTGGGATTTTTCTGAAATACATGAATTTTTGGTGAATAGTAAAATGCATTAATTTACCGTATAAATACATTATAATTTAAATACACTAAAACTGACATCAAAAGTGATGTAAGAACCCAAATTTAGAACTCACATTCTCTATTTACTATTATTCGTCATTGAATAATCACTATTTTTTACCTTGGGTGAAATTAATAAAATAATGAATTAAATATTAAAGAAAAACCTCCCCCGTCCACTATAAATACCACCCTTAACACCCTTATTTCCTCACATCACTCAATCATCAATCCTTGTCTAAACTCTACCCAAACACCTTCTCTATCCCATACCCCACGTCCAAGATCTTTTGATGTCATCAAAATGGCAATCCTAGGTTCCTTAAGGAGGATCTCAATATGAGGATTCAAGAGGACATTATAGTGATGGAAGCCATTGGATACAAGGTAAGGGGAAATTCTCAAACCCAACATTTTTTTCTTCAGTTTCTCCCTATTTTACTCCATTTTTAAGCCTATTCCTTAAAAATAATTTGTTCATCATTATCTTACCTATTATAGGATATACATGTTCTCCACTAGATTTTATGCCAAACACATTTTTTCTAAAAAGAGCTATTCTTTCAAGAACGCACCATTTAATTCTCACTCTAGGTTGATGGTTCTTATATCAAGTATGTTATTCCCTCTTTCTTTTGGGAACCAAAAGTTTTTGAATGTGTTATTATAAGATCAAACCCTTTCCTTTCCATTGTTATTTAGGTTCATTATTGATATATATTATATTTAGCATGTTTGATAATGAAAATGGTACGATGTGACGGGTGCACTCTAAATTATATAGCATAATATGAGTGTTTGAATATGATGGGTGCACCTGGAATTATACATTGCTCCAATGAATTGGGTAAAGTTATGAACATCGTGATTTAATGAGAAATGATGTGTGAACTTGATGCTAGCTTTGTTCATAAATATGTGTGGTAAATGACCACTAAGACATGATATTTCATTTTTTATGCATTTCCACATTTCAAGTCTTTTATTAATGTTTCCTATCATGATTTTGATTGTTATATTATGATTATTCTAACCCCATGCTATATTTTCCTTATCTATCCTCTTATTGTGATTTTATCTCCCACTTTTTTGTGTATATCCTCAGGTGACTACATGTTCTAAGTAGGGGTCAAGTTCCAATATGAATCTAGAGAAGAAGGAATTAGATAAATATTTATGCTTGATGTTGTAAATGTAATGTTTGGTCCTAGTATTTCCTTCAAACGAAACATTTGGATCCTCCTGGTGTAATACTATTGTGTTTTTTATCTTTATAATGATGTAATGGTATGGTAAGAAAATGTAGGGTCACTATATCCTCCATATAAGAATGGAACCCCAATCCTCATAAGCCCTAGACATGCTTTGGGGTAACCTAGAACATCAAGTTGATACAGGTCATCCCAGATATGTTTTCCCAATTTCATATTCACTAACTCAAAATTTTGCGTTATGAATTACTCAACCAATATTCCAAATATCCTATTGGATTTTGAATCCCTAATATTTTTTCCAACTACTAGTATAACCCCCATGAATCTTTTAAGGCCCTTGAAAAAAGTGGATACACCTCTTCTTGAAAATTCTACCAATGCATAATGGATTTGACCAATCACTTAGAATAATCTCATCTATACATAAAATGAAATCCAATAATTTTTATCCATAACAATACTATGGAGGAACTCAAAGCCTTGGGGTGCTTTTTTTCAACCCTGTAATTTTTTCCCCAAATTCCATATTCACTTTTGAGTCCTAATTGTAAGACTTTAAACTGCATTGAAGCTCATTGTCTGAGGTAAAAGTCCTTAAACTAATACATATATGGTCTAAGATAAAATATATTAAATTATATCCATATAAGTTCTAAGATAAAAGTCCATAAACTAAAGTGATAGAAGGTAGAAGCAAAAATACCTTAAACTAAAATGATAAAATTACTGAGCTAAAAGACCTTAAACTGCAATAATAAAATCTTCAAGCTAAATGACCTTAAACTACAAAAATATAATTTCTGATATATAATACCATAAACTACAAAAATAGAAGGTATAATCTAAAATACTTTTATCTAAAACAATAAATGGTTTGATCTAAAACACCAAAAAATACATCCATAGATGTTCTGAGATAAATGAACATGAACTGCAATAATAGAAGGTCTGAGCTAAAATAACTTAAACTAAACAAATATATGGTTTGATCTAAAATACCCTAAATTATAGTGATTGAAGTTTTAATTTAAAATACCCTAAAATAAAAAACAATTTACTCTTGAAGATTAGAAAAAGGACCAAAATCCGTCTAGCCCAAAAAATCTGTAAGAAGGTGACCAAAACAAAAGATGAGTATATGCATTCTATGTATTCCCCTATATAAATATTTGGAAACAATTAGGGATATATTAACACAAATATATAAGGATTTAAATTACCATCATATAGCCCCATAAAAAATCAATCCTTACTCGCTAAGTCTGCTGACTTTAGCTAAAGATAGAGCATTCTCCCTCTGGGACATATATTATAGCCAAATTATCATTTTGTGAATCAGTTAATCTCCAGATATGTAGATCAGATATATCATTGAGGATTCTCAGGTTGGTGGGAATTCATGAACATTTCATGAGAAAAATATATTATGGTTAAACAATTATAATCCAGAAATTTAAGTTTACCTGATATTATATAACGAATGAGTACCGTTGACAAATCATGAGATATCATATCAATGAAATGTCATGAACATTATGAATGAAGGAATGTTTTAAAAATAAATATAAGGTTTGTAATATCTATTCATTAATATCATGAATAAGGATGGATCATTACATTTTAGATCCTCCTTGACGATCTAATCACGAACAAAAAAATGATGATCAAAATACAATAAGATTTGATCGGCTAAGTCTGCCAAATCGGAAAGAGTTTGACGAGAACTGTCAATGGAGCACCAAAATGATGACCTAAATGCTTCTTATAGTTATGAAGTAGGATAAGGGTTATTAATAAAAGTATTCAACTACCCAACTCTCATTTTATTATATTACAATGTGGAAGATGATGCTGAAAGATATGATGTTGATAATGCTATGATCTCATCATATATCGCTATTAGTGGGGTCAAGGAATCCACATTAGAAAGAAAGGTAGATATGAACTTATGGATCTACTACAAAACCTCTTAATTTTCCCATATCATTTTAGAGAGGGGATTCCCGTAATCAAGATTATAGAAACCCCTCTCACTGGTAGCCAACTCTTACCATGTCAGGATGATTTATTGGTGGATTCCATATAATATATGGTGGTCAAATACACCCATCCCAAATCATGAAATAGTAGGTGAAGATGATATTATTGATCATGAAATGTTTCTAAGGGATTTATAGTTTCAAAGCTATGAATCTTACACTAGAAAATCCTACGCTGCATCTTATCCTCTCTGACTACTGGAGTAGGTACTTCGGAAGAGGGAAAAACTGGCTAAGCTAATAAGGAAGCTAGAGAGGAAGAATCCTCATATAGTATTCTCTCAAAGGATGCATCATTAGTTGCTCATATCGAAGGTCCGAATTCCATGAAAAATTGTAACCCAGTAATGGAATAGTCATTATTGGGATATGGATACTTCCTCAAAGACTCATCCTAGTCCTGAATTATTTCCATTATCACCACATATATTGAGGTCAAAGAATCACGTGGTATATCTTCTTGATGGACTAGTTTGTTTATAACACCACCTAGGTAGGCTTCTAGACAGTTCTAGGCATAATCCTATGCTGGGAAGATATAGGAACCAACATGCATTAATATGATCTCAATATCAGTATCCACTTATGCCAATATAATCCAAAATTGGTGGAGAACATCTAGATATCATTCTCCTTGTATTCCATATGAAGGAAGGATGATACCCTTTAGATGTATCCTAATTGGTGAGAGAACAGAAAAATGGTATACAACTCAAAAAATACTAACTCATCCACCTAGTCATCAAGAACCCTATCCCGAAGGGAGATGCTGTATGCCCATTCAAGTAGAGAACTGCTGCAAATTATCAAAAACCAGCCTGATCGGTGTAAGATAAGGAATGAAGGAGAAGTATTTAGGATGACTCAACATGTCATAAAATGCATAAATAATTAATTATGTGGCTTCAACCCTAGAAATGTTCAGTAGTCTAGGGAATATTATTGTGCTAGGGATCCCAGAGGTATTGCAGTATTTATGGTAGTGAAAATGATCCCTTATCCAACTGAATGAATAATAGAAATGACCTCTAATATTATAAGGGAGTATTACCTATTGTATATGGAAAATAAGCTAGTATAGTCATGCGTGAGTTGTTATGACTAGATTAAGAGGCGGACCCTCTGCTAGTTTAGTAGGAATCACCAGCATTATGGCTTGAATTTTCGAACATACTTCCCCAACTAGGAAAAGCCACTTGTTCCAGCACATGGCCACGAAACCCACCAACCTAAGGCTCAAGGATATATTTTGTCTCACTAAATATCCCCATGTGTTGTATTTACTAGATTCCATGATTTTCTAATATGAATGGAAACTATAAAAAAATTTCAGAAGGGAATCAATGAGGTTTTACAATGGTCAACCGATCCCAACGGTGATAGAAAAATATATTGATCTATTCTTTAAAATAGATGAGTGAGAGAATATTAAAATAATTAATCAAAATTTCTTTCCGGATGGTGAGAATATCATTTGAGAAAACTGGAGTCTATGTGGTGGTCATCCTAGACATCTGTAGAAGGGAGGAACACATCATACATTTATCCAAGGGGGTATTCTGCCATGTTGGTAGATATCCCTAAGGATGATTCCTAGTTCACAATATGATAGATGGAATGAATTGGTACCAGGGAACCAATGACTAATTAATTACCTAATATGGTCTAGATGATAGTAAATAATGAACTGGGAGACCTATACTACCACATAAATATTGATAGCATGAATCATGTTTGTGAATTTCATGAAGCTCTATCTGAAAAAAAAATATTCATTTTTATTCATCATAAAAATTACCACCAGGTTGTAAGTCGCATTGTAAGATATTTATTCCATCTATATTGTTCAAGAAAGGGAAAAATATGATCTTATATTTTTTAGAAGTGGGATGGGGGGAAAATCACTACCATATGGGCCTAGAGGTGAATTCACTAGCATTTAAGAAACCCCTAGGACCATTTTATGACCAGATGTCCATCTTCAAAAACTATAATCTAAATACAATCAAGGGAAGTAGAAAACCAACATGATGTGATATTATATTCTGGGGAAGTAATGAAAACATCATCTGGTATGCAAAATCCATACAGGATAAGCTGATTTGATAAAATGATATCTTTTCAGATTGGGCGAGAGAAGCCTCTTAAAGACTTCATTTTTAAAATGCACATGATATCAATGATAAAAATTATAATTCCCATAAACAGTACCCCTATATCTAAGTGTAGAAAACGAGGTATGAGAGATAAAATCCATCTAAAAAAGTAAGTTTCATATGTTAGATAAACAAAAAAATCTCATCAAGGGAAATACACAACCCCAGAAGCATCATGTGCATCACATGAACCATAAGGATATTATTGATCTCATGACCAAATATAGGTCTTGGAAATCACTTAATCCATAGAGATCTCAAAGATCACATGACCTGAAAAATATATCTCCATCAAGACTATCCATCATACTCACAATCATGTTACCCTTACAAGGTCACAATATCTACATAATAATAGAGTGATCATGTTAATGAACCAATAAATGTTTCAAAACGTTCAAGAAAAAATATAAGGAGTGTTTAAGAAATTATTGAGGATGTATTCATTGTTTATTTGAACATTTGACTAGGTAGGATAGGTGTAACCAGTAAATCTCATGAAATAGTTCTTGTGAACTCGATTTTCGAATGGGTCACATGATCAGTTATTTCAGAAGGTCTTTCGAAGGAGTCACATGAAAAAATTAGAATGGAAGAGATATGGAGAAATTAAGTCACTATAGAATGATATCTTCTCCACTACCCTATTTATAGGGAACTCTTTGGAACACCAAGAGTCTCCTAGAAAGAGAAACATCATCTATGAAACTGATTGGGAATAGCCCAAAAGACAAATGTGGGCATTTAAATTCTTTATAAGTGAGTCCTTTTCCCTACAAACACCACTCTTGAGGGAAGGAATTTTGTTATGCTCGCCAAATTACCATTAAAAAACATAAAATGTACGAAATACCCAAAGTATGCATATTCTTTTATATGTAATGAAAATTAATCGAAGGTGTCCAAAATTAAGTGGATCACATGAAACCACAAAGGAAACATGATCACATAACCTTCATGAGGGTATGAAAACGATACATGTAAATCACATGACCATTTTGATATCACAAAGAGCCCCTTTTAAAAGTATCATGGTCCTTATGAATGCATCCAAGATACTCACTGAGCATGTAGATTATGCTAGACATGTTCCTCCGAGTCACATGAATTTCCAACTGGTGGATGATTAAAAAAATCTAATAATTATTATTAAATATGGGATAAAAATATGAAAAATATGGAGACCTTATGAATTCATAAATATTCATACGACACGATATTGTGGTTCCAAATTCATCAAAAATTACCCAAACATGTTCACCTTGTTGAAAAAGATCTCTATGACATGTATATGACATCAAATACAAATCAGCGGTATCCATGAAAATGATCATGAATTACCACAAGACATATCATTGGTCACTCAATTCATCATAGGTAGAAAGAGTGTGTGTTTTCAACAACACTCACACAACATCATTAGATCCCCAACCCTTTTAAAATAAATAATGAAATTAATGTGGAAAAGGTGGTGTCTTCTTGTAGAACAAGGATATACTAACCATCATGCATGGTAATATTCCCCGGGTGATCACCATTGATCATGAAAGGCCCTCTATACAATAAAACAAGATCTCGTAAGATACCTTAGGTAAGATAACCTGATCTCACAAACCCGCCATGTAAATCCGCCTTTGTGTCACAGAAGGCCCCAAAAAAGTATTCTTAGATCATCTGAAAGACTTTTCACATACATCCTGATCTTGTGAAGGCCCTTTGACATATTTTCTTGACCTCATAGAAGCTTCTTGACATGTACACATTGTTAGGAAAACTCCATTTGATCATATTAGGTATAACAAAAATGGCATAGGTGGAACACTCTCATGGTCGATGACATCAGGTTGTTCCATGGATGACCGAATACTGGCTCATGCAAAGTTAAAGACACCAAATACCTCCTCATACACAAACTCAATCTTATTAGATACACACCACATGAGGTGACATACAAATAGGGTGGAAAGTCCAATATATTCCCCTCCCTCAACACAAAAAATTCATCCATCGATGATCCCTCACACACGAGATCTTAAGAGAAGACTTCTTAGAGTGGTCAGTCATTTGATCACAAGGTCTTACACTAGGTAAAAATCTGGGAAATGACCTAAGGAATATTTCAGAAAGAATATGTGCTTCACGTGATAACTCATAAATCATATGAAGGATTTATGGTGAATGAATCCAGATTATATGAAAGAAGTCCCACATGTCAGCTGGATCACACGAAACCTAATAATAATCTAAAACTAGAAAAACCTGAGGCACATATATAATAATGACAAGTTTAAAGACAAATAATATAGAAGGATTATGTAAAGAATATATACTCCAATTCTCATGGGCATCATATGACTAACCATGATCATGTGATAACATCAGAATATGTCTCTCATGTCATTAGGCACTCCCTCTACGTACTATTTGAATCATGAGAGGTCCCTTGGGCATGTCAAATCAAGAATTACAATTCCCTATGGGTATACCAACCTTGTATCATGACGTCCAAAGGTCCTTTCAACCAAATATTGCGAGACCCTCCAGAAATGTTTCTAATGTTATGTGGAGACACTATGATAATTAAAATAGGTATCATTTTAACACCAATACATGCCAACTTCGATCATGTGATTTCCTCAGGGGAAGTTATCCTAGATCATGTGACTTACTAAAGAAATGACTACATGGATCATGTGATATCCTATGGTAAAGAAAATCAGGTCATGTGATACCCTCCATAAATGTCAACTTGAATAACGTGATGTCCTACAGACTTGTCAACCATGATCATTTGATATCCTCTAGACAAGTTATTTAGGTCTCAAAATGTCAGCAGGATACATCAATCAGGATATAAAAAATTCTCTAGACCTTTCATCCTTGGTCATGTGATGACCTCCAAGCAATCCATCTATATCAAGCGATGTCTTCCACACATTTCATTCATATCCTGAAATGTTCCTCGGATAAGTCAAATGGACCTCACAATTGTATTTAGGTATGTTTTCTAGACATCTTGGACATATCCATGAATCACCAGGGATATGTTAAGAAATATTCAAGAATATCAATTAAACAATCAGTCTTTGTTATGTGGACATCTCAGAACAAGATAACCTTGTCCATTGGACGTATTTGGGAAGCCTCAGGGTGTAATCCCTTATTAGAGGCATGATATGACTTCACCCATATTAGGTAATACTCATTTTTTAATCCCCAATAAATCTAATTATATGAATTCTTCTATATTAGGGATGTCTAATTATGTAAAAGTCAATCAGTGGAGTGATATGGCTACCCACAAATTTGGGTGGCCTTAGTGTGTAATCCTTGATCAGGGCATGATACGACTACCCCCATATTAGAGAAACCTCAGTGTGTAAGCACCGATCAACCATATAATATGAATGGACAAATATTAGGGAACCATCACTATGTATTCTCTCATCAGAGGAATGATATAGCTGACCCTATATTACAGAAACCATATTGTGTAAGCCATGATTATTGTAATAATATGATTTCCCCATATTATGGCTGCCTCAGCGGGTAATCCCTGATCAGCGAAATGCTATGACGGCCCCCATATCGGGTAAACATTACTGTGTAAGTCTAGGTAATTCTGATCTATGAGTATTTTTATTCATTCCATAACTACGATAAAAAAGAATCCTTTCTAAGGCCTTAACTCAAATTGGCATCCACCTCAATGTTAGTCCCCCTATGTCTTCGACATTCTAACCATCAGGACCTAATCTCTCTAATGGAATTATAATCATTCCTCACCCACCAGAATGTTGATAAGGCTCCTAAACTATGATAACATTGATTCCAGTTATAAATTGGATTCATAGGATTCCTTTCTAAGGACAGAGTTGAAATGGGTATCTACCTTGATGTAAGTCCCCCGTGTGTTCAACATTCTAACCATCATGACCTAATATCTCCCATGGGATTATTATTCTGTACAATCCACCAGAGGGTTGAGTTAACAACTAAACTATAAGAACACTAATTAATTCTATAATTAAGATACATAAGATTTCTTCTTAAGTCCTAATCTTCTTATTTAATATCCAAAGGTCTTTCCTAATACATAAGTCCCACATCCTTATGTAGTGAAACTCATTACTTATTATCCATTATTTCCCACACATAACATTAATCACGCATGCTAAGGGAGATAAAATAATAATATAATTGGCATCAATAATCTCCATAAACTAGGGAAACCTTACTGAGTAATACATAATCAATGGAATGATACAACTACCCCTATATAAGGGAATACACCTTGGGGTAATTCCAAAGTGTGTGATTGAACTATGATTACTCTGATTCCTACCACGACTAGGATACATAAGAAACATTCTTGAGGCTTGATCTCAATATCCAATTCCTAAGTTCCCCATATAAGTAATTTTTATATGATGTTAAACTACACATATATAACAAATTATGGGTTTTGATTCATTCTATAATCAGGATATGTAGGACAACTCATAATGGCTCAATCTCATCATCAAAAAATTAATTACTTATATGAATTTATTTTTGTAGTTTCTTCTTATATGGATTTAAAATATATAAATCTACCCATTAACACAATATGGATGAATAACCATGGATATATAAATTTTGACTCATAAATAAACCCCTCTCTTCACATATGGAAGGGTTTACCACATGATCATTTTTAGGGTATCAAGCCCCGTAACAGTATTAGGAAGAGATTTGAGAAAATTTCTTAAATATATAAGAGATTATCATAGTAGGAAATGTATCCCCCTAAATATGGGTGTTTTGAGCCTAAACTCGAATCCTCTAAGCCAATGTGAGTTCGAAAGAATTGTTGGGTTTGAAACCGCAAAGAACCACATACCATTGGAATGCAGGTCTATACTTAGTTATGGATGTGGGAATCTATGGGGATTTCAATGAATGATAAAAATGGTGGACCCCATGAGGGGAAATTTGAAACAAATTAAGCCCCCCATAATCAATCACTATGAAATCCTAAAACACCTTCCCATGAAACAAAATTGGTGAACCTGACGTAAAATCATTTAACATTTACATCTTTTCACATGTTAAAAAGGATATATTTCCAAGTTAAAATTAGGAAATTTTGTTCTTACTAAGATGCGATATCATATTATAAATGAAACAATCACTCATTCGATTTGTAATGAATACAAAATAATACTAAGAAAACTTAAATGAATTAAATACATTTTTCAACAATAGAGTTTTTCTATATATAAAAATAATGAATTTCAAAGTTATTATTTTATTAATTAAATAATTATTTATATTTAATGGATTTAAAATATATTTTTATCAGACCAAAATTTTATATGAGTGGTTTTTTATAAGTTTTTAAAAAAGTATGTTACTTGGGTAAAAACTAGCTACCCTAGTAAATGAAACAGAAAGGTAAAAGTAAACATATAAGAACAAATGACATGAGAAATTTAAAAATGTTTATTGGAAAAAAATTTCCAAGGATTTTACAACCCATGATCATCCCACACTTCAGTAATTCTCAAATTTTGATCCATTGACCATTAAACAATGACATTATAATATTGAATATAATTGGTGTGTAGAAGAGTTCCCTTTTCTTCACTTATATTATAGGATAATTCCACCACATCATGTAACACCCAATCTATTAAATTTCTTCTAGAAAATCAATCATTCTATACCTCCTATAAATTAATTAAAATTTCATAACACCGTTACCTCAATTAATTATCTTATTGCCATTTTTTCCAAGAAAATGTCAGTAGATTGTTGATGATTCAAAAGTCTATACTACTTAATCTAAATCATTTTCTTCATATTAATTCACTTGAAAACTTTTATTAAATATAGCTACATAATGACCATGTTATCATTTCTTTACAATAGTGTTATTATATTAATTGATCAACCCCTAGTTATTATATTCCAAATGTAATATTCTAATTTTTTAAGCGTTAAAAAACTCTCTTTTTATTATAATTTATAATCATATATAGTGAAAACTTTAAAAAAAGTATGTAAATTATTACCCTTACATAACACCTATGTTTTTCATAAGGGAGAATATTATTTTGAAAATATTTTTTAAAGGTAATAGGGGTTTTCCCTTAGTCATGTAAGGGTATATTCAAATTAAAAATGGATGTGTAAAGGTACAAATTAATTTTAATGTGTTTCATAAGTATATACCTAAGTTTCTATGGGTTTTGTAAGCGTAACAATAAAATTATATGATTAAAATAAGAGTAACATAAAAAGTGAATTGGGGTAATATTGAATTCATATATGCTACATAAGGGTAGAATTTGAGTTTTTCAAGGGTACGTTGGCACAATGTAATGGTGAGCTAGAATTCATATACACTATGTAAGGGTTATTTAAGAGTTTCTTAAGTGTAACTAGGTGCCATGTAACATTAATATAGAATTTATATATGTCATGTAAGGGTATAATTAGATGTTAATAAGGGAAACATCAGGTTTCCTCTACTCACATAATGTTATCTTCTAGGCTTCAAGAAATGTGTATGGGTATGTTTGAGTTTTTTAGGGGAAATTTCAATTTTATAAATAATTTATATGGTTAAATAAGATATTGATTTGGTCAAGAAGAATATTCATCCACTATGTAATGGTAGAACTCCTTACCCTTATGTGATATTTATGGGTTGTGTAAGGCTAAACAATGCTACCTTTAAATGGTTCCCTTTTTGTGAAAATGCATTAAAAACCCTATTTTTGTTTCTTCTTCTTCTTTAACACACTCTTGTAATGTTATGTCCTGATTTTAAAGAAAAAAATTGTGTTAATTAATTCCTTCACTCAATTAAATATCATTTATCATATTTTCAATTAATTTTCAGGAAATCTAATAGATGATATGATTAAAAGCAAAATTAAATGATGAATATAATTTTTGGTTCTCAATGATACAGACCAACATAGAGTTTCTCATCTAAAAAATAACTCATCTCATGATACCATAATATTTTGAGACCCACATGAGTCTAAGTAGCCCAATTTTTTCATTACACTGGATTTACAATATCATATTCATGTGAGTCAAGAAATTATTCTAGTTTCTAGGAATGGTATAAATATATCTCCCTCTTCCACTATTTAGTGGAATGTTTTAAGGGAATAATTTTTTGGTATCATCTAATGATCATGTTTTTAATTAATCTCTCTAAATATTTATGGAAATTTATAATGAATTATTTAAATGGTAATAACTCATAGTTGTAAAGGAATAATAATAAAGAGTTACCACATTATTATCTCAGATAATTATAGAGTGATGGTGTGTTATAAAAAAATTCTATATTTATTCATTGAGGAACATATTTCTAGAGGATATGTTAGAATAATTGGATAATTTGGAAAATATTTAGGAGATATAAATTATTATTACATGTTGTGATGTATTTTTTTTAAATAAAATAGTTGCAATCAGTCCTAGGAATCCTTGGTTAGTGGTTGGAACTAACTAATATGAATAAGAGATTTTAGTGATGATTCCTTGATAAACCATGAAGTTGTTCACAATTAACATAGAGGTAATGGGTTCCTTTTCTTTTAGGGCCTTTTATATGACATTCCAATGAAATTTTATTTATTATTTATTACCCATAAAGGTTTTTTATTTCATGTGGACATGTGAATGATAGTAAAATGTCAATAATTGTGATCATATGACTATTTTTTTCCT
This sequence comes from Viscum album, assembly GCA_963277665.1. Classification (NCBI taxonomy): domain Eukaryota; kingdom Viridiplantae; phylum Streptophyta; class Magnoliopsida; order Santalales; family Viscaceae; genus Viscum; species Viscum album. The sequence goes on from OY728145.1 coordinate 1,879,146,923, forward strand.
GTTATTGATTTTTTGTGCATGTCCAACTATTAATTTCTATGATATGTATTGGTCATGGTATTTCATATCCTATGTAATCTCACCTTAAATATCATTAAGATCAAGTCACATAGTATTAGAATGATTTCCAATTATAGGGGGAGTGTAGTGACTTAAAAATGGTGAAAACGACTACTGATTATGACTAATTGATGGTATGGGAGTTTTTATATTATCTTTTGTTCTTTAGCATAAAGTTGTATAGTTGAGGTTGGTTCAAAGGTGTTTAAACAACATTAATGGTCGGTGGGACCTCACCTATATGGGGGTGTCCATATATGGATGGTTATCTAATTTTAAGAGGTCCAAACATCTAGAATGACAAGAATCTATATACTTATAGAGGTATGTTCATAAGTTACTAGCTAGCCAATTGATAGGTGGTACAATGTTCCAATAATAATGATCACTATCATGGTGTGGCATGTAGTGTTCCAAAGATAATTACAACCTTCATGGTGGGATACATAGTGTTTTAAAGATAACAACTACTATCATGGTGGGGTGTGCAGAGTTCTTCATAATGATCAACATTGAGGTGGCATGTGTGGCATTACCTTAGTGTTAGTCCCTAGTTTCACAGACCTTGACATCCATATAGGAATCATTTTGAAGAAGGGGGGCTAGGGTTCATGGTGGCTTGGTTAGTGTATAATAACTTAAAACATGTATAATTGTATTTTTATTTGGGAATTTAGTTATGTCTTTCCTTACATAGACACATATATTTTGTGAAATTATAATAAGGATTCAATGGTGGTGTATTATTGGGTTTATTACAAATACTATATATGTGTATCTCTGTTTATGTTTACAATTCATGACCAGTTATACATTTATGGGAGAGTACATAATGATGTTCAGTTGATGAGATGAAAGATTAGAGACAATGGTCATGTTGGGAAATACTCTAGTTATTTAAATTTCATATATTTTTCTACACTTGATGTTCTTTAGTTCAGATTGAAAATTGTCAGCCAATATATTTATTATTTAATGACATATAATACATATTCCAATATGTTTATTTCTTATACCTCATAGTTACTCTAATTATATATTTATTTATATTCGTTTATATTATTATTTGTCCCATGACATGTTACTGAGGGTGTATTTTCTCATCTAATGAATATAGACCCTCAATGTTGATCATAAGTCTATTGAATATGGAGAGGCATATATGAGGTCATATGGTACAATGAATCAAACATAAAGGTTTTGGTTAGCTGATACAAAGTGATATTAGATGATTTTTTTTATATTAACTTGGGACCTGGTTGAAAATAGATGGGTGTGTGGGGCATAGGCAGGGGAGTTCCCATGTTCCCTTCCTTATCACGTGTAGTATAAATATGAGTTATTATGTACGAAATTCATTTAATAGTTTTATGATATTTTCAGGTGCATTCATGCATCATTAGTAGGAATGTAGGATCACATACCATATATGTACATGTTGGTTGTCTATATATTAGTTATTTTATTTAATTCATTCAAGTATCATATATATTAAATATATATTTTTATTCTATGCTTTGTGATATATCATTCTCAATACTATTGTGATATATCTGTATTTTCCTTATTAAGTAAAATATGATCAGGTTGTTTTGTTTCTATATATATTTTACTGTGACTAATTTCCGTGGATGGAGACTTGAGTTATTGATAGTAGGGTAATACCATAGGTTATTGGTAGAGTCTTATGTATGCAATGTGTGATCCCATAGTATAATTAGAGCCTATACAAATGAAAATGTTCTCCCTAAAGTATTACCTTCATATTATAAAAGATGTTACCTTATTTAATTATAATGGGATCACTAATTGACTTTGACTTGGATAAATCCTGTATGGGTGATTCCCCTATTACCCATCCTATTATGTTGTACGGTATTATAGAATTTGTTCCTATGTTTTCTTTGGTAGCACATGTAGTAGGTTCATCCTCTATGGGAGTCTTCCTACTTATTCCAGCCCAGGGTAGAGGGGTACTCAGGTCCATAGTCAGCTACCCTAGAGACTTCCATATCTAGAATCCTATAGCCTTTCAGGGTAATAGAGATAGTGGAATGTTGATGACTTAGTGGATATCATTTAGAGTTTCATCAACCTTATGGAGAAAGTAGTAGATATGAAGGTAATTTTAACCATTTTTATACTATAGTGACCTTCGAAGTGGAGGTGGAGTATAGACACACTTACTTGAAGTTATAAATGTCAGACCTGGAAAAAAATTTTGGAAATTTTCTTTGAGTAGTTTCATCTGAGTACACTGAAGTTGAAAAATGCTCAAAATATCCTAGAGCTTTAGAAATGCTTGATGATAATGTATTTGTATGCAGTAAGAGTCAACGAGGAGATCCTCAAATCCCTTTTATTTAGGGGGTCTGGAGGAGGAAATAGTTGGAGGACTTATTCTATATTTCAATGGAATTTCCAACGATTCAACCATATGTTAAATGTAAAATAAGGATTGTTTTCACAATATAATGAAAACACAACCTAGACAGGGAAGTGGTTTATCTATACCTTTTATGGGGAATGGATGTCCTTTCTGTTTCAACTGCGTTATGAGATGTAAATACTATTATTTTTACCAACATTTTCAGATCAACTTCCATTGATGTGGAAATATGGTACATATCTAGAAATGTTGTTATAGGTTCAACCATAATCGATTAAGGAAGACAATGTTATGAAACAATGGATATAGATAGTCACCTTGGTAGAAGACTAAGATGATGAATTATATTTGTACTGTGCATCGGGTACATTGTCATGCAGCTAAGAAAATCCTTATTTATTTAGTGCATCAGATCCCATTGGATTATAGTGAGGAACCATCTAATATACGAGGTATGAGCTGATCAACCCTATATTTTCTACCCCCTTTTTTAGTAATATTTTTTATCGTTCCCTTGTATCTTCCCAGGTTATTACTAGAAATGAATAATGGACATGTTATCCTCTATATTATAACATCCTGATACCAAATTCACTTTGAGATAGAGCACGTTTTGGGTGTGTATCTCCTTTTAATATCCTCGTATTGTATGGAACTGATCATGTTGAAGGATCTCAAGGTGCATCTTGAGAAATTATAGAAGAAGGGATTTATCATGATGAGTGCATCAAGGTGGTGTGAACCTATCTTACTCACCAAGAATGTTGATGGTAGTCTTTGACTCTACATAAATTAACTAAAGATGATCCAGTCATCCGTGAAGAATAAATATTATTTACCCAAGATTGATGAAATTTTGTTTTATTTATGGGGAGTATAGTGGTTCTACAATACTGATCTTCGATCAGACTACCACCAAATATGAAATAAAAAAGAGGACATCATGATGATATAATTTTTGAGTAGGAATGGGTTTTCTGAGTATCTAGTGATTCCATTTGGTTTAACTAATTCATTGGTAGTGTTCATGAATCTCATGATAAAGGTCTTACCCATATCTGGAATCATTAATCATTTTTTATGACATCTGCATCTACTCACTGACCATAGAGAAACATTCTCTAATCCTGAATTCGATACTTTCTTCTAGTTTCTATTCATGGTATATTTCTCTCCCACTCTTCAACTATTTAGTAGAACTTTTTAATGGAATAACTTACAGGTATCCTCTATTGATCAATTTTTTTTTTAAATCTCATAAGATTTCTACAAATCTATAAATTATTATTAAAATGATAATAACACAAAATTATCAAATAAAAATAATAATGAAAATCCATATGATTATCTCAAATTATTATATAGATATAGAATATCATCGAATGCAGTTTTAAAATTATTATTTGAGGATGAAATTTTCTAGCACAGGTGATGAAATAATTTTATAATTGGTTAATTTTCCACAATATAGAATGTATTATCGTATGGGGTGTTTTTATTTCTTTTTGGAATTAATATAGTTCGAATATTTCTAATGAATATTTTTTGAGTGGATAGAACTAACTAATATATGTATGAGATTTAGGTAACAATTTCATGGTGAAGCTTGATGTTCTTCATCAATGAATTTTATGTAATAATTTTTTGTATATTTAAGGAATTTAGTATAAACATTTCATGAAATTTTGTTTATTATTGATGACCCATGCATGTTATGTGTTACACATGGGTGTTTGAGTTCATATATTTTCTTGATTTTGATCATATTAATGTGTATAAAAACTTATGGATTATTATTGATATGACATACTATTCAATTCAATGATATATATTTTTTAATGGTATTTCATAGCCTTTAGAATCTTTTTTCATGTATCAATATGACCAGTTCACACATTCTCATCTTGATGACCCCTTAGAGGGGGATCACAGTGACTTTGTAATTGTGACAATGACTAAAGACAATGACTCATTAATAATATGGGAATGTTGAACCTTCATTCCTCTATGGTTGAGTCTTCAAATGGATCCTCAATCATATACTAAGGATATCTAAAATTATTGAATGTTAGGTATTTATTTCCATGTATAGGGATGTCCCTATATAACTTGTTAACCCATATGTAAAAGTACAAATATCTTTAAAGGGGGTTAAGGATATACCTATAAAGGGATGTTCATAAGTGACTAGATAAATGATTGAAAAGTGGTGAAGTGTTCCAATGATAATGAACATTATCATGGTGGGTCTTGCAGTGCTCCCAAGATAATAACCACTATACTGGGGGGTTGAATCCTTTTCCAAAGATAACAACCACAATCTTGGTGGGGTGTATAGTATTCTTGATGATAATTAATATTATGGTGGGGTGTGTGGTGTTATATTAGATGTGATACTTGGTTTGATATACATCGACATCCTTACCAACATCTTTCCAAAGAATTTGGGGTAAGGTTTCATAAAAGCATGTTTAGAATAAGATGACTCGGAACACATGTGACTATATGTATATTTAAGAATTTACTAATTTCATTCCATAAAAAATTTTATATATTTATTTCAGTTATGTAAAGGATTCATTGGTATTGTTTTATTTGGTTTATTACTCATAACCTTCATGAAAATATCTATTAACATGCATACTTTATGAATCTGTTTTCAGTAAAGGGAAAGGGTGATATGAACTGAGTTGATGAGATATAGAATAGACGATATTGGTGATTATGTGATATATTCTCACCATGAACGTTTCAATTAATTTTCAACACTTTAAAGAATTATGTTTGGATTTCCACTTTTGAGAGTCTCTCTTTATTATTGCATAATATGTATTCCATCTAACATTAAAGTTATTTAATTTTCAAAATGATTACACTGATTATTTATTTATTTATAATTTTTATATTATTATTTTCTGACATGTTAATGAGTGTATTTTATCCCCACTTATTTACATAAACCCTCACTTATAGTCTTTTTCCTCTTGTATATGGGGAGGTGATAATTAGGTAATGTGGAACATTAGTTCAGAACATGTGGTTTGGGTTAGGGAGTTACATCATTTACATTGAAAAAAATTCAATCATGTTTTTTATTAACTAATCTCTCTATGAAGTGATATCATCTATTTCAAACCACTATGAAATGATATATTATGATTATAAAATTATAAATTACAACCCACCAACTTTCCCTCCCATTCATTATGAAATTAAATGTCAAAACTATGTTGTGTAGAGTACCACCTCAATAAAGTATCATATCACATTTTTCATCAGATACAATATTATTTATTAAATTATATAAAAATATAATAAACCAGATAAAAAAATATATAAATATTATCATTACACTTCTATAAAAATGACATTATTCAAATGAATCCTCTTTTATAACCATAATCATCCATTAATTGTGTTATATTCATGTTTGGTTTGGTCTAAATACCCAGTAGAACAATGATATAAAAATAATATCATGGATAAAAATGAGAAAAACATTTATAATGATATATGATATAAATATTTAAATAATTATTCAATTTATTTTTTATATGATATATTAATTATTTAATGTATTATAGAAATATAATCTTCCATATCAAAAATTACAGAATGAAGCCGACACTAATTACATTTTTATAAAACATAACTGAAACAATTATGGAGTAATGTAAGTGAATTATAAATCAATATTAATTATCTGTAAAATTAAATTATATGATCTAGGAATTATTAAATTCATATCATTTGATGGGTATTGATATCAACATTAAAAAAATTCCTAATATAAATAAATTTACTAAGACCGGATGGTGAAAATGGGCTATAAATAACTAATATAATTCTAATAATTGATTTTTAATGAATAGTATAAGAGGTAATATGTATTAATAATTTTATAAAATTAGAGATTAATAAATTTATGTTTTATTTATATGATATTGATGTGCATTATTGGATGTTAGGAATTTAGGTATGGGTTTCTTTTTTGAAATTTCTACCCCATGAGAATTATTTCTTACTATAGAACTTTTTTCTATAGAATATTGTATATTACAACACAGTACTAATTTTTATAATTATAAAATAATTTTTCATTGTATTTAATGATTTATTTTAAACCATATCCTCTATTTTTTTAATTTAAATATTACTCAATCTGTAATATTTTTCTTCTCTAAAATTATTTCTCATTGAGTTTAAAATTATTTACTTGATTGTAATCTTCTAAGCCCCTATTATCCTTAAAATTAATTTTCACTATAGTATTTTCACTTATTATCTTTTAATGTTACATATTTTCATTTACACCACATTCCAGGATGATATAACTTATCATATAAAAGTTTTAATTTGGAAAAAATAAATACCATTCATTCAAACAAAAAATTTCTTCCTTGTCTATGTTTCCTTTTACTCCAATGTTCCCAACTACTACAAAAACGGGCTTTATCAGCTCTCAAAATGGGCTTCCATAGTGCTTCAAAGCTACAATTTGATAAGAGGGGGGTCCCCTTTATCAGTGCTAAAAGTTATTGATAAAGGGATCCTTTATCAGCGCTAAAAAGGCGCTAATAAAGGTTCTCTTTATTAGGGCTAAAAAACACTAATAAATGGATCATTTATCAGTGCTTATTTATCCTTGAAAAAGGAATCCTTTATCAGTGCTTGTTTTGGAAAGATAAAGGAGACCTTTATCAGTGCTAAAAAACGCTGATAAATTCCCTACCAGCTATATCATAAAATTATACAACAGAACACCCAAAAAAGACCTGCAAAAAATCAACATATCAACAAGTATAACTATACAAAATTTACTCAAAATTAATAAAATAATTACTTCAAGAATACACATACCATAAGTATACCCATACAACATGTATTCCAATACACCATTAACACATATTTCATAAGTTAATTAAATACTTAAAGAATTCAATTCATAATTCAAGGGGTTGGGGGTTTTTAGGGGGTTTGAGGTGGCTGTCCATGGGGGTTAGGGTGTGTCCAGGGGGTGGGGGTGTTCGGGGGGATGGGGGTGTCCAGGGGGTGGGGGGTTGTCCATGGTTGTGTCCAGGGGGTGGTGTGGTGTCCAGGGGGTTGGGGGACTTTCCAGGGGTGGGGGTGTCCAGGGTGGGTGTCCAGGGGCTGGGGTGGTGTCTAGAGAGTGGGGGTATAGGAGTTTGGGGGGATGTCAAAGAAGAGTGGGGTGGTGTCCAGGGGGTTGGGGTGGCTGTCCATGGGGGTGGGGGTGTCCAGGGGGTGGGGTAGTGTCCATGAGGTGGGGTGGTGTCTAGGAGGGGTGGGGGTGTCCAGGGGAGTGTCAAGGGGGTTGGGGTGTCTAGGGGGTTGAGGGATTTGCAGGGGTGGGGGTGTACAGGGGTGGGGGTGCCCAGGGGTGTGGGGCGCAATGTATAGGGGGTTTAGTGGTGTCCAAGTTGGGCGGGGGCATTCCATGAGGTTGGGGGTTTGTCCAAGGGGGTTGGGTGGTGTCCAGGGGTGGGGGTGGCTGTCTATGGGGGTGGGGTGTCTAAGGGGTGGGGGTGGTGTCCAGGTGGTGGGGTGGTGTCAAGTAGGGTTAGGGTGCCTCCAGGGGGTGATGTCCATCCAGGGGGTCGGGGGTTCCTAGGGGGGAGTAAGGGGTAGTGGGGGGGGGGGGTATCCATGGGGGTGTTCAGGGGGTGGGGTGGTGTCTAGGGGGTTAGGGGAATTCAGAGGTGGGGGTGTCCAGGGGGTGGGGGTGTCTAGGGGGTGGGGTGGTGTTTAGGGTGGTGGGGTCCAGGGGTTGGGGGCTATACAAGGGGGTGGGTGGTGTCCAGGGGGGTGCGGGTTGCTATCCTTGGGGGTGGGGTTGTCTAGGGGTTGGGGGTGTCTAGGTGGTGGGGTGGTGTCTAGGAGGAAGGGGTGACATCTAGGGAGTTGGGGGTGTCTAGTGGGTGGGTGATGTCAATGGTGGGGGGTGTCCATGAGGCTATCCAGGGGTGGAGTTGTGTCCAATGGGGTTGGGTGGTGTCTAGGGGGTGGGGTGGTGTCCAGGGGTGGGGGCTTTAATGGTTTTAATAGAATGAATTTCATGGATTTTAATATCATTTGTATTTGTAAAATGGTTTTGGAATTTTTTTTATTTCAATAGTATGTGTTTCTTTAGAAAAAAAGAATACTTTTGGTGTGTATGGTAACAAGGGGGATTTCCGTACATCAGTTGTTGTTTTCACTTAAAATTCTGCCCATTTTAAACAGAAGAGAGAAATTTTGAGTGATACCAGCCACACTGTACCTCGGATTGAGTTAGGGTTAACTAATTCACATCACATATGAACCATGTATCATTCTACTAATGTATTAATGAAATTAGAATGCATTTGGTCGGTTTTTCATACGTCAGATGTTGTGTTCAATTAAAATTATGTCAATTTTAGACAAAAGAGAGACACAATGAGTGATACCGGCCATGATGTGCCTCATATTACGGTGGGTTTGACTCTTAAACAACAAAATGACCCATGGATCATTCTCATAATTTATCAACATGATATAAATGCATTTGGTCAGTTTTCTATATTTCATTTGTTGTTTTCACTTACAATTCTGTCCATTTTAAACAAAAGAGAGACACATTGAGTGATATCGGCCACACTGTGCCTTATATTGAGGTGGGGTTGACTCATACACATAAAAAGTTATCCATGGATCATTCTTCTAAAGTATCAACACAATATTAATTCATTAGGTTCGTTTTCTATACATCAATTGTTGTTTTCACCTAAAATTTTGACCATTTTAAATAAAAGAGTGACACATTGAATGATATCGGCCACACTGAGCCTTCAATTGAGGAAGGGTTGAATTATACACATTAAAAATGACCCAAAGATAATTCTAAAAATGTATCAACACAATCCAAAATGTGTTTGGTTGGTTTTCCATACGTCAGTTTGTTGTTTTCACTTAAAATTCTCTCCATTTTAAACAAAAGAGAGACACTTTGAGTGATACCAGCCACACCATGAATCATATTAAGTCGGGGATGACTCTTATATGTCAAAAATGACCCATGGATCATTCTATTAAAGTATTAACAGAATAAGAATGCCTTTGGATGGTTTTATATATGTCAGTTGTTGTTTTCAATTAAAATTCTATACATTTTAAACAAAAGAGAGACACTTTGAGTGATACCGGCCACACCATGATTTTTATTGAGGCAGGGTTGACTCTTAATCATTACACATGATCCATGGATCATAATACTAATGTATCAACATAATAGAAATGTGCTTGGTCAGTTTTCCGTACATCAGTTGTTGTTTTCACTTAAAATTCGGTCCATTTTAAACAAAAGAGTGCCACTTTGGGTGATACCATCCACACTGTGCATCATATTGAGGTGGTATTGAATCTTACATGTCCAAAATGACCCATGGAATAGTCTCCTAAAGTATCAACACAAAAAAAATGCGTTTGGTTTGTTTTTCATATGTCATTTGTTGTTTTCACTTAAAATTTTGTCCATTTTAAACAAAAGAGAGACACTTTGATTGATACCGACCACACCATTCCACAGATTGAGGAAGGGTTGACTTGTAAATTTCATAAATTACTGATGGATCATTCTACTAATGTATCAACACAATTTGAATGTGTTTGGTCAGTTTTCCATACGTTAGTTGTTGGTATCACTTAAAATCCTGTCCATGTTAAACAAAAGGAAGACACTTTGAGTGATACCGGCCACAACATGCCTCATATTGAGGTGAGGTTGACTCGTACAATTCATAAATTACCCATTGATAGTTATCCTAAATATATAAACACAATCCAAATTCTTTTGGTTTGTTTTCCATACGCTAGTTGTTGTTTTCACTTAAAATTCTATCCATTTTAAATTAAAGAGAGACACTTTGAGTGATATCGGCCACACCATGCCACATATTGGGGATTGTTTTACTAATTCAAGTCAAAAATAACCCATGGATAATTCTACTAATGTATCAACACAATCTGAATTCTTTTGGTCAGTTTTCCTTACGTCATTTGTTGTTTTCACTAAAAATTTTGTCCATTTTAAACAAAAGAGAGAAACTTTGAGTGATACCAGCCACACACTACTTTGTATTGAGGTGAGGATTATTTTTACATGTTAAAAATTACCCATGTCTGATTATAAAAAAGTATCCACACAATCCTAATGTGTTTGGTCTATTTTCCGCATGTCAGTTTTTGGTTTCATTTAAAATTCTTTCCATTTTTAACAAAAGAGAGAAACTTTCAGTTATACTGGCCACACCATGCCTCATATTGATGAAGGTTTTAATATTACACATCAAAAATGACCCATGGATCGTTATCCTAATCTATAAACACAATCCAAGTGCGTTTGGTTAGTTTTTCGTACGTCAGTTTGTTTTCACTTAAAATTCTGTCCATTTTTTAAAAAAGAGAGACACATTGAGTGATACTGCCACATTGTGTTTCATATTGGGGCATAGATGACTCAAAACAATCAACAATGTCTCATGGGTTTTTATTCTAAAGTATCAACACAATCCAAATGTGTTTGGTTGGTTTTCCATATGTCAGTTGTTGTTTTCACTTGAAATTCTATCCATTTTAAACAAAAGAGTGACACTTTGAGTGATACCGGCCACATTGTGCCTCATATTGAGGTTGGGTGGACTATTACACATCAAAAAAGGCTCATGGATCATTATAATAAATTATCAGCACAATATGAATGTGTTTGGTCTTTTCCATATGTTAGTTGTTGTTTTCACTTTAAATTATGTCCTTTTTAAACAAGAGAGAGACACTTTGTGTGATACTGGCCACATTGTGCCTCATATTGAGGCATGGTTGACTCATACACATCAATAATGACCCATTAATCCTAAATTATTAAAACAATCTTAATATTTTTTGTTGGTTTTCCATACGTCAGATGTTGTTTTCACTTAAAATTCGGTCCATTTTCAACAAAAGATAGACACTTTGAGTTATATCATCCACATCGTGCCTCTTATTGAGGCGGGATTGACTCTTAATTGTCAAAAATGACACAAGTATCATTATACTAATGTATTAGAAAAATTTTAATTTTTTTTGTTGGTTTTCCATATGTCATTTTTTTGTTTTAACTTAAAATTATGTCCATTTTAACCAAAAGAGAGACACTTTGACTGATACTGGTCACTGCCTACCTCAGATTGAGGAGTGGTTTACTCTTACATGTCAAAAATGACCCATGTATTGTTCTCCTAAAGTATAAATAGAATCTAAGTGTGTTTGGTTGGTTTTCCGTATGTCAGTTGTTGGTTTCACTTAAAATTCTGTTCATTTTAAACAAAATAGAGACACTTTGAGTGATACTGACCACACCTTGCCTTGTATTGATGCGAGGTTGACCCAAACACCTCAAACATGACCCTTGTATCATTATCATATTGTATCAACACAATCATATTGTGTTTGGTCTGTTTTCTATACGTCAGTTGTTGTTTTCACTTAAAATTCGGTCTATTTTAATAAAAGAGAGACACTTTGAGTGATACCAGCCACACCATGCCTCTTATTGAGGTATGGTTGACTCTTAAATGTCACACATGACCCATGTATCATTCTTCTATTGTATCAACACAATATTAATTCGGTTGGTTAGTTTTCCATATGTCAGTTGTTGTTTTCACATAAACTTTTGTCCATTTTTAACAAAAGAGAGACACCTTGAGTGATACAGGCCACACTGTGCCTTATATAGAGGTGGGGATGACATTTACACATAGAAAATTACCCTTTTATTAATCTAATAATTTAACAAAACAATAAAAATTCATTTTCTTGGGTTTTCGTACGTTTGTTGTTGTTTTCACTTAAAATTCTATCCATTTTAATCAAAAGAGAGAAAATTTGAGTGATACCAGCCACACCATGCATTATATTGAGGCGGTGTTGACTCGCAAATGTCACAAGTGGCCCATGTATCTTTCTTCTAAAGTATAAACTCAATCATAATTTGTTTGGTTAGATAAGAATGTATTTTGGATATTTTAATTTTTTTATAATCCAAAGCCCTAGGAAAAGTGTTTCATCATTCTTGCATGTTGCTGGTTTATTCCATCTGTTAAAATGGACAAATGAATCATTGGAGAAAGGATTTTTTATTTAATAACAGTTTCTATTTTCCTATGAACATTTACATACAATAATGTTTCATCTTTTTATCTCCTTAACCCCTCTCAAAAATGGCTGCCAATTGTACACGTCCCTGAGTCAGATCTTCATGCTATTTGTGTACAATCATCCATCAGGTACGCAGCCCACTTGTTTCGGAACAAATATATATTTTCTTGTGAATATGATGCTTTTTGATAGTTATAGTATTATTTTGAAATATATAAATAAAGAATTATAAATTATTTAAATTAAATAGTTGTTGTTTTTGAAAATACCTCCTTAGGGATGCTAGTTCATTGATGGAAAATGATCTCTATCATAAATTTACTAACATAATAACCACAATCATTATCGTTTATATTTTTTGGACACTACAAAATCTTTGATCATTAGGAGAATATGTAACCTATTTTGATATGTGTTTGGATGGTGAAATTTTATTATATATACCCTGATATCAGTTGAGACGTAGTATTTGCTCACCTCTTTATTCTTTGCCCCTATCCTCATTACTTATTTTAGACGATATTGATACTCCTCCCTATCATAAAATATTTCTCATTAAAAGATAATATAAATTATATAACATGATTTTTAGACCATAAACATTGGATTTAGTGTCTTACAGATTCACAAAATCTATCATGTGTGGTCTGTTTTTTGGATATTATTGCATTGAATCTAGAAAATTAATCTTTGAAGTATCCAAGATCACCGCAATTAGCATCTAATGATGCTAAAATATAGAAAAAGGAATAAGTAATAAAATAAGTAAAAATATAATTATATTCTTTAATCGTAGAGTTTTAACACAACATGTCTGGTATTAAGACGAGACTATCATCTGTAATCTTGCTTTCAAATGTTTTCAGCAAGCCTTTCACTATTTAATCCTTTTTTGATAGATCTAATTTTGTTAGCTGTGTGGATGTGGTATGAGGACTAATGAGTCCAAATTTTGTCTAATATAGAAATCCCTTCAACTATATTTCATATATACACCTACCAATAATATAAAATTCATTTACTCATAATTAGATCCTTATAAAAGCTTTTAGAAAATCATTTCATGAAAACAAACCTCATATATAAATTTAAAACTGTGACTCCTAGATAACCATATTCGAGGAGGCCATTTACATTTTCAGCAGTAATGAAATATTGAATTTCCTCAATGTATACATTCTTTTCAAGAACAACTATATGACTAATACCATTTTTTAGCTTTGTATCCACGTGAGTCTTCAATTCTAGTAAATTTGGATAGAGAATAGGTTGTGTTATTTTGCTTTCATTAGCTCTTTTTGATTGGTTGGTTGATCCTTTAGATGCTTTTAATCCCACATTTCTTTTCACCCATTTCCCTTTCTCCATCTATAATAACATTCATTGGATCAGACCTTTTTTTCATTAATTGTTAATTGTTTAGATTAAAAAAATGGAAATAAATACCTCTTTTTCCACATTTACTCTTACAAGTTGTGATGACCATGCAATGAATGTCCCAATAGTCTTTTCGACTATATGAATATCATCGTCATCAAATGGAATAGGTATATCTGCATTTGGCTCATGAGCTATAGTAATCATCACTTTCAGATGATCTTTTGGAAGTGGTCTATTATGAAGCTCATCCTCTAGGATATTGAACACTATAACCCTCGTTACAAGGTGATATGTAGGTGTTGATAGATATAAATCACAGTCATTATGACCCTATAGAGGAACATTATAGGAAAATTATCCGTGTTTGTCTGATTCACATTTCATGGGATCAATATTTGAATATTGATTACCACGGCTAAGACACCTCTTTGAGGGGAATGGCTCAACTCAATGGTGGTGGGAGGTGGGGTGGCATATTCACACATTGGTTGTTCATGAGTTGAGTGTTATACTTGATTCCCACCCATAAAAGTTTCTAGAAACTCTCCATGCCATTGAAATCATTCTTCAAGAGTTTTTAGTCTTTTTCTCATTCGTTTCATTTCTTCATCTCTATCAAATGTCTTTTTATTTCTCAAAATATACTCAGGGTGTCACCCCAAACCTTGCACCTTTGACACGACCGTATTGTTCTGGCTTCTTCAAAGTCGTCGATAATAGGTCTGCATCTATTATATGAGTATCTAATTCATGTGACTGTCTATTATAAGAAATAAAGTAATTATTATTATGAAATAGAAATTTAAAACAAAACTTTTTATCATGTCATAATTACACATATTTCCCACACTTTTTGTGTGTTTTCATATACTAGATTACCTTTCTTATTCAGAAGTTTCTCATTCCATAGAACATGACATGGGATGAAATTTTCATTTGCGTTAGACTCATCAATCTACATATAAATATAGAATGATAATTATGATGTTGTCTTTTGGAACCTAAAAATATTACTGTAAATTTAAAATACGTACCATTTACTTTTCTAGTGAAGAGTACCCCATCATTACTTTACGATAGCGGTATGTTGGTTTTGATGCATGTTCATTATTTTCAGTACTGAGTTGTTGTATCATAAATGAAATATTGACAATAAAATTGATGAATACACATATCCTCAAACAACGTATTATCAGCCACAATGTACATGAAACTTCTCATCCCCAAGGCGGCCATTAAAATCATCCCTTGCTTCTGGGTATATCTGGTGATCATAGATAAGGGGTGGTAGCAGGTTTATTTTACCTTTGGATTCTTTTAGGTGACATTTTGTTATAACAGTGCAAAAACCTCGATGAATCCTTCTGGAAAGCTTTAGTAGATAAATATTGTGTGAATCGTTTACTATAAATGTACTCTACAATGGATTGAGAAGAGTAAGAAACTTATTCATTATTTTATTTTCTAGAAAATAAATGAAATAATATCATTATGTTATAGCAATTTCTTCCCAGATCACAACCTTTATCCTAGAGACAACATGGTGTCGTGAATCTATGTCGATCGGCATGCATTGCTGAGTTACAATTACAATGTAACTAATAAACATTTCCTTGTTGGTATTCACATGTTGGCCTCATGAATTCCATCCGACATCAAATTCGATGTCTTTGCTCTTTCCCTGAAGAAATTTGGCTAACACCATCAAACTACGATACACATTTGTTTTCTGAAACATTGGTCCTTCATCCCTGACAATTTCATCAATATCAACATCATAAATTTGTTTATTTGAAATTGTAGGAACGACATGTGATGATGGCTGTTGAACCTCAACACTAGGAGCAACAACAGGTTCATAAACATGCTGTTTCTCTACACTATGAGCAGCATCAGCATCATCTTATTAAGAGAATTTTTCATCCTCGAGGTTAGGATCACCAGAGTGTGAAGAAGTCATTATCCATAAAAGTGGATGAATGGAAAATTTAGATTACATAACCTAGTTTTATCCAAAATTACTTTGGAATATCATAGGTTTTGTTACCCAAATTAACATGAGAAATATAAAATTAAGGTTATTGAACATAAATTCTATCATTAAAATCTAAATGATATGTAATAACTCTCAATCACCTTCCCCAAACTCATACCTAGAACTATACTCGAAGCCTCTACAAGATCCTATTACTTGGAACACATCCTTTTCATGTCACACAAGTTCACTAAAAATAAAGATTTATATGACACCTTAGCACATAAAAAGGGCCTCCAACACACAATTAAAAGGACCCCATCTACAACACCTATATTGTAACCACTTTAGGAGTCACTGACTTGCCCACATGTTTTTGGATCCCCTCTTAAGAACACATCCTTATGGGGGAATTGTTCATCTTCCAAACAAGTCCAAAATTCATACCAAACATCACTAACATGGGGCTCTACCGATGCCTACCATATACATAGAAAATAATTGAAAAAATTAGGAAAAATATATTCTTGTACCTATTTCTAATAATACTATAAGAATAGTACAATGAACATAGATCGTACCTCCAAACATTCATGGAGCCTCCTGGTAAAAAGATTATAGTGACTAAAACTATCCAAGATTCTAACCACTAACTTCCCAATATAGGAGTGGTCTACATAGGAGTAGTATTTTTAGAATAAAACCAAATTTCCATCCACCTCATTACGATCCCTGATCTCCTCTATCACTTTAGTGTTGTACAGACATTCTTTCTCCAGTTCCTTCCTCTACCTAGGCTATTCATTGGCTGCCTCTCTGACTGTAGCATGAATGTTAAGAAAATGCAATGTGATATGTATATACCCAACACAATAATATTAAATTACTTGGAGTAATTGTCTATCCTCGAGGTACCTATGAATGATAGTGCCTCCTGAGATGAAACTTGCAACACACACCTACTGTGGGTGGGTGTTTCTAACCCTACATCCCAGAATATCACTACCTTAAATGATTTTGATATGAACTCAAAACATATTAATAATCATAGAACACTAATATATCCATCCATAGATTAGTATTACATGTTGAATTTCCCCAAACCACTATAGGTTGTTCTATGAATTGAACAACATAAATTAATGGATTTAATAAAAAGAGATGAAATAAAATCCAACCGAAAAATGGAAAATAATGTATGAACTACATAGAAGGAGGGGACATATGTCAATCCACCATCGGTATACACATTATGCTGTGTATGCCAAACTAATATCTACCGTATCTTAGTCCACCAAGGACTCTGGGAAATTTTCCATCATCTGTATAAGACATGACATGAATGGGAAGATCCCTTGTAAGGATGAGTATTACAATACCCAATAGGGCACCCCAAAAACACCTTAGATAAAGCATTGATATTATTCATGCCCTAAACACAGGTATTCCAAACAATATATGAAACATAATTATAACCACGGATATCCAAAATTTTATAATAAAATACTCTCAGTCAAAAAATGTCTCAACCACTTCTAGTTGTAGATCCACTCAGGGTTTCAAGGTAACACTCCTCTGAGAGGAAATGATACCCATGATTTAATTCCAATGACGACACTCATCCTAGAGGTCACACTCATCGATATGGCCACGAAGAATTACATAATAAACTGAGAGTGTTCACTTGAGATATACACTCCATCAGACTAATACCCCATCAGAAATATCAACTCATGATATAAATATACGGGGTCAAAGCCGAAGGCTTGATGGAGGGATACAGAAGTATAATACAATAATCCTCTGAGACAGGGGATATAAACTTGTGTATATTTTGTTCATTCCAATTAAACATACCCAACATAGGGAAACCACATTGGAAATATGGTTTGATTCAGGCCGCTTGGACTGATACATTATCCCAGTCACTAAGTGACATGTGGTCCATTTCTCAGGATCATATTCCATACTAACCCCCATAAAGTGGACTGAGACCACTCACTATAGAATAAGTACACTGAAAACTAAGAGGGTTCATCCGAGATACACACTCCATTGGCCTAATACACCATCTGAAATAACATATCTCTATACAAAGAGAGAGGGTTAATACCTAAGGCTTGCTGGGGGATAATAGACCCTACTTAAAACATCCCCTAATATTGGGGATCAATTCCCATGTAAGTGTTGGTAATTCCAATTTTAAAAACCCAATATAGGGACAACATGAATGAAATGAAGATCACTTTGGGTCCCTTGAATTCATACATGTTCCAAGTCACGGAGGGGTATGGGTTCTAATGAACTTGACCTAATTCCATAATAACCCTCATATAAGTGGACTAAGACAACCCAATAAAGAATAATGGAAATCACAAACACTAATTAGATCAATAAGAAGATATAGAGGGTATAACATCCTTGGAGGAGGTCATGAAGTTGCATCATGCCCTCACATGAATTGACCAAGGGAACACGATCGACCAATAATAGTCCATGGAAGCTCAAAAATCTCACAAAAATACTTAAATAAATGGAAATAGAGATCAAAAATATCCTCAAAGGAGGATATTATGTGTCCTTAGGGGTATACGGTGTGTCTAAAAAAGAGTACCACTTCCCATGTCTCATTTTCACATGGAGTGGTCCGTGATTCCAACTATGGAATGTACAATGACCATTCACCAATTATTCATTAAATCATTGGCCAAATGGGAATTAAAATGTGGAACACATGTATAACAAGAAGAGAAATTACCCAAAAAAACCTAAAATGAGAAGTTCGAGACTTACCTAGTGTAGATCACACCCGCAGTGCAGGGAGAGAAGAAGCTTCGACTATGTTGGGAGGTGATGGTGTGACTGCCAGAGGGGGAGGTGTACGGTAGAAGCCTACAACCATTGAAAAAATAAGGAGTATGGTTCATGGAGAGTAGGGTCCAGTAGGGAGGAGTGGAATTAAGGTTTGCGGGGAGGAGGATCTGCCGAAGGGTTTCAAAGGGGAGGATAAGTAGTAGAGCTAGTGGCAGAGTAGGGATAGAGGAAAAATTCTGACAATGAGAAGATCGGGGGAGGGGTGTTGTCCCAGGGGTGCAATACCACGATATCATGATGGTGAAATAAACAGAGGATACTATACACCTAATTTTATAAAATATGGGACTATGTTTTTATCGACACTAAGATTTTAGCACTGATAAAGGGATCCTTTATCAGTTCATTATTTAGTGCTGATAAAGTGTACCCTTTATCAGCACCAAAAAAGCGCTGATATAGAATCCCTTTATCAGTGCTAAATGTTAAGCACATATAAAGGGTTACTTCATCAGTTCCATTTTAGTACTGATAAAGGGTTTCTTTATCAGTGCTAGAATAGAGCTGATAATGGAATCCTTTATCAGTGCTTTTAATTAGTACTGATAAAGATTTACCTTTATCAGCACTTTTCGTAGTAATGCCACTCTATTTTTTAGAACTATAATATGGATTAGATTATATGATCCTAATTATTCTATTTTAATCTCTTATAAATTAAAATAAAACAAAAAATTCATGATGTTTTCTTTTAAAAAAATGTATTTTAGACTATTAAAGATGTCATTCCTTTATTTCAAAATTAAATGTTTTATCTTCCACCCCCTTTTATTTTGATAAACATCAGTACATTTAAAGATTATATTACTTATGTTTATTTTTCAAATTTAGTAATTCTAATCAATTCCAATTTATCTTTATGAAAATAACTTTTTATTGTGACTATTGACATCATATTTTTTAGATAATGTAAAAAATGTTTTATAAAATATAATTTTATGTTTTTTTTCATGTAAACACATAATTAAAGAATTTTTATTCCCTATGATACTTACCCTTAAACCCTCTATGATTTTGAATTAAATTTTTACTATCCTATATATATAAAATAAATGTTTTCAAATAATCAAGGATACTTCTTATTTATAAATTTATTTTTCAAAAATTCATACGATGTGTTTTTCAACCAAGTCATTTACCGGGGACAAATAATAATATTGATATAAGAAATTATATAAGTCATATCATACACCATCATTCTATGTATGTATAATTTTTTTTTATTTCTTGGAAAATTATTGAAACTTTATATATTTTATGTCAGTATATAGGTTTATTGAATCTCATGATTTGTTGAATATGCATTGTATTGATATTCATGTCTTTGATATGGTGAATGCATTGGACTTAAAGATGTGACTGGTGGTTCTTGGTATTATATAGTCCCTTGATGCATCATTTGTTCTCATGAGACAAAATGGATGGGTATGTTTTTCATGCAAACCCATTGAATTTATGGTGTCTTGGTTTTTACCTTGTTATTAAAAATGATGTCTTATCCATGGCCTCGATGGAAGGAATATTGTATCAGTTACGACAATGATGGTAATTTACAATATGTTTAATATTATAAATTAAATAACCATTAATTCATTTAATTTTATACATGTGATTATTTATATTTGTAACCCCATATTGTTTTTAAATCATGTGATCATTTATATAAAATAATTTTATTATCATTTATTTCCTACTATTTTATTCATTCCATGTTCATGACATCATGTCTTTTGATATATGTTTTCCCTTTCAAGGGATTTATGCTCCCACTTCATATGTTTCTATTTCCCTAGTTTATTAATAAAAGTTTTACACACACAGATATATATATATATGTCAATAATAGTATAATCTTTTGAGAATTTTTTGGTAGCTCTTTTAGAATAATTATTTATTATGTAGTCTCTTATAAAATGTAAAATGACTATTTGATGATAAAGTCATGAGATTTTTTACATACATTATTTTTGTAATTATATAAAACAATAAAAATAATTTTTTTTAAATTTAATTGATTAAATATATTTTTAGTGATATTGTAATTGTAGATTGTTAAAATAGGGTCTCTCCAATTCATTTCAATGTTGATATATAAAACATGGGTTTATATTCATCTGATCTAGGAGTGAGGGTTTAGTGTTTCATAATATTATTACTTTATTAAAGGGTAATATGATAAAAAATTTCAATTTAATTGAGTTTTGGTTCATCAATTTTTAATCAAGTATCAAACAAGTATTTCCACACATGTTGTTTAAAATTTTCAATTCATTTTATGTTATATTTCTTTTACTTTTAAATTTTTTTCTTCGGTAACTAGTTCTTATCCATGAAACTTATTATTTAATAAACATATAAAATAATCCATAATACCATAATTGGGTTTTATAAAGAAGTTTCTAATCTAAATTTAATCTAATTCATTTTCTCCTGAAGATAAAATTAACAATTAAATTTTAAAATTTCATATAAAAAACTTTTATATAGAAAAATATTATATTCAATATTATGTAATATTAATTTTATATTGTATTTATTGACAATTTATAGGGTTATAATTCGTATAAATATAGGTTTAAATTTTTTTTAATGTCACTTTTTACAAGTGATTAATTAATTTTATTATATTAGAAATACCTAATAATAGTAAAACAATTATTTGAAAAAAAACTTCTACAATTATCATGGCCAATGACTTTAATGATTGTAATCATATATAAATACCAAAAAATTAAATTTTTATTAATAAATAATATTATAATCTTGATCCCAAATATGAAATGCATTTTTTGGATTTAATTTCTATAACTATAGGAAAATAATATTTTATTATAAAGAAAAATATGCTTTTAGAGTAAAATATTACATAAGTTTAAAATATTATAAAATATGGATTTATATATACAATATATTAATTTTGGAAAATTTATTTTAATTATAAATATATATATTAGATATAAAATGTTTTAATAAACATTTAACATATTATTTCATTTTGATAGATTCTTTAAAGTGATGGTTTAAGAAATATTTATATTATTTCAATGTTCAACTAAAAATTAATCACTTTAGAAAAATAAAAAAAATAAACATTTTATAATAATTTTAATAAAATGTTAAAAATTATGTTTTTGGTCAAAATTTTATTCTAAAATATGGGAATGGTACATTAAAATAAAACTATACTGAATTTTTTTTCCTAGGAAAATCAATATTTTAAATATCAATTGTTCTTTTTGTTATTTTCTCTCAACTTCTATTTAGATGAGGATTAATACATTATTTATATAATAAATATTTTTTTATAATATGTCAATTATCATAAAAAATCACATAGAAAGAAAATTTTATAAAAAATAGATTTTTTTTATAATTAGATACCTGTATTGGATAAATATATATATTGATTGAATTTTATTTATTAATTTATATAAATAGGTACAATAATTTTATACATTCTTTTATTTCATTATTTAGTTATATGTATTTTTTTATAATTCTTATAGATTTATTTTAATTATTATATTATGTTTCACATTTCATATTGATTTGGTGTTACATTCATTACAAGATATCGAACATATTTGGTTTCAAAGGAAATATAATATATAATATTTAATCATTGGTTGTTAAATTACCCAACCACAAATAAATTTCATCCACACAATTTAAATTTTATGCCTCGAAGAAAAATACTATACTATATACACAAGATAGATAAGTTAAAAAGTTTATTTTATAATGATATGTATAAAATACTAATTTAGATACAATGAATTAAATTATAGGGTATGAAAAAATATACGATAAAATTAATTTTTATAGGACATTCATCATAATCATAGATAGATAATCATGGATTTATTAAGAAATTTTAATAATATTTCTCAACAAGAAAATTGAAATGAACCCTTTTCAAATTCATCAAATACATTCCTAACACCACATTAAATTTAAGGGTGGAAAATCAAAATCCATACAAAGTAACCTCCCACAAACCTAGATGAATATTTAATAATTATCATAACACTATGTATTTTTTAAAAAAAAATCTTATATATGGGGTAAACATATATGTCATATGAAATTGGAAAATATAAATTAAATAATCAATATACTCTTCAATATTATTCACAATGTATAATTTTCCTTATTCCCATGGGTTAGGTAGTTCTTAGTGACTATTTCCCCCACTATCTATTAGATATGTGCATTTATTATCATAGTGACCAATTTTTATACAATTAAAGTAAATAATTTTTTTACCTACTCTCTTTTAATTGAATTCATGATATTGATGACATTCAATTTTACACATATAATGAATTCTCATTCCCATTAATGAATCCTTGGGTTATTTCTACCACCATTTAAAACACATAGGAAAGTGAACCTTCTTTCCATTATCCTCATTGTCACTGAAATAAATATGAGACTCATCCCTTATCTTATTTATGTATTTGGAGACTAAAATATATTTATAATTATATTCATGACTATTAATAGATGTTTTAGAAAAATCACATGGTTTCTAATAATATTTCATATCCCATTAGGTTGATTGTTGGGAAAATATCCACATTTTCCATAGAATAAATATCTTACTTGATTCCCTCAAGATTCACTAATTATTATAACTAAGAGGATTTAACCTAAATTAAGTAAAACATAATATAATTATTATAGAATAATTAAATTAAACCTCAAAAAGACATAATCTTCAAAATTGTTACAACAGATTTTATATCATTATTCATCACTCTTAGTTCAATCTTGGTTTCATTATTTTGGGTTCTCTTATAATAACTAACTTATTTCATTAAAATAATAAATAATTTATATTTACTTATAGAGAGATAATGATAAACCACAGCATATCCCTTCAGAGTTTCTCTCTAGGTTTACTATCTTAGTCCCATTTACCATGAACCAGAGTGATGATTGAGTCAATACTCATCCTTTTTTTCTTAAGGTGATTACCCCTAGGTTAATCTTACACACAACCAAATATACTTGAAAGAATCCATAATAATGTGTAATTTCAAGGAAACACATAATCTCTACTTTACCAAAACATTTTATGGGTGTCCTAAGAATAGTCTTATCTATTTTTTCAATGGTTTTCACTAATGGTCTCTTATTTTGATCCATAAAATATTCAATATTAACTAAACTATCCTAAAGGGTTATCAATACCTTTTAAATAATTATCAAAATTATCTTATAATCCATTAATGAAATTTATAACACTTTAATTATCCTGAGCTAATGAAATTATAATATGTAATATTATCTAATCCCACCTGTGATACCAACTACAACATCCCAAACCCACACTTATGGAATCCTGTGTGAATAAACACCTTTAATAAATTCCATATTTTAAATTAATAGGAGTGACTCAAGTTTTACCATAAATAATTACAATCTAACCAAAAAATATTGAACTAGTAACATTTTAAGGACCTTTTAGTATTAGTTATTTATAGTTTTTTTTTAAAATAATTAAAATACCAAATCCCTTGTATATCTCAACAAATTGAAATTTTTCCACTATATAAGAAACTAATTAATTCATAATAAGTCTTTAATATCTCCAAAAAAATTATAATCAATTTCTATTCTTTTATACCTATCAAATAGAATATATTTCATTATAAACTAGCGATATTAATGCATAAAAATGAGTGATATCAATTAACCAATAAGGAAAATTAAAATAATTAACAATAAGAGATCATAAGTGAGAATAATATGATCATAAATAATATTACAAGAATATATTTTCAAAATAATTTTGTTATAAAAATAAACTATTATAATAAATTGAAGAAAAAAAACATAACATATATAAATATTAGAGCTTTTTAAATTAAAATTCTATATATCTCATAGAAATAAATTTTAGAGGATCATTATTGTTTAGTTTCATTTTAGACTAGATACATAATCATATTATTTCTGGAAAGATATAAAAAATATCTCTCAATGATTTTATTGTATATATCATTTTCTAGACATACCCTACTTAACTATATTATTCATAACCTATACAAATGAAATAGTAGAAATGGATATCATGGATACTTAATAGGGGAAAACATAATAGATTTCAACCAAAGATCATAAGTGAGTATAAGATAATCATATGGGTATAAAACATGATCACAAGTTATAATGATCATACCCAATCATTTAAATATATTTTATTGTAAATCAAAAACATTATATATGTTATAAAAAAATACATAATTCATAAGTGTGTGGAAGAATAAATAATCCTTCAGGATTCAAGAGAATATATCAAAAAAATAAATCATATGTTCTTTTCATACACATAAGCATAGAAACTAATTTCCTTAGTTTAGGATCACATCCAAGAGTATTATAGTGGATTAGGATATCTCCACAATCCATAAATCCATTAGTTAAGGTTTTCTCTCAGGAATATAGTAATGGATAGAATTACTTATTTTATTTGGTTAACAACCCATTTTAGTACATATTATCTCATGACTATCTTTCATTTCCCAATGAATTAGATGGATATATAATCCTACTCCCACCCATCACATAATAAAAACCCTATATATGTGTCCTACATGATCATAAAACACTAATTATATCATAATTTTAAAACACATGTAAAGGGAATGAGATATATAAAAATGTAATCATTTTGATCGTAGTATAATTTTGGAAAAGAAACAAGTTTCAAAGGGGTTTCATCATATCATAATTAAACCGCATGAAATATCCATCTTTCATAAAATTATCTTTAACTCATCATTATCATAATCTATCCTAAGAAATAAATTGGAATTTAATATAATATAATACCCCTAGTGATGAATAAAAATCCTTAACGTATATTTACATAGATGAAAAATACCTTTAAAAACATTTAGACCATTTTTTTGAAAACAAATGAATTATATCTGTTTCTTATGATATAATTTTAATACAAGTTTTTCAGAATATTGAGAAATTACTTCATTTAAAAATAACCTTATAAATGTTTAAATTAATATTCAAATCAAAGAAAAATAATGATGAATGGATAAATATATATTCTATATACATTAATTGATATCATTATTTTTACACTTTTAGAAAATATCAAAAATGAGTTTTTTTAAAAATGTTTCATTAAAATGACTACTTTTAGTAATTGTTATTTCAGTAATAATTTAATGAAATTGAAAATTTTAAAACATTTCATAAATATGTAAAAAATCTAATAATAAATTTTCAGAGTATATTCATGGATGAAAAAGTTCATCAACTAAAAAATTAATATGGTTGACTTTTATTTAAAAACGTTTTCCATATACTTTTATGTATAAAGGAGAGTAAATGGTAATAATACATAAAAATCATATAATAACTAGTGTATAAGAATATAGATGGGGTTTAAAAGATAATAACCTTGGATGTTTTCTCAATTTATATTTATCATACACCATTCTTAGAAAATTGAGATCATAACATAAAGCCTCACTACATTGGTAATGTCTGAATAAAAATATCATGAAAGAGTGAATAATTGAAATAATTTTAAATAACAATAATTTTATGTATAATAATCATAAAATAAAATAATTTTATTTACACACCCCATATAATATGGACAAATGGTGGATATGGAATATGTCTCATAGAACTGAAAGTGAGATGACAAAACAATACTGTATGTACAATCTTGCATCATAAAAATTGAAATTTACAAGATAATATAAATTAGTTTATTATACATATATCACAAAACTATATTCATTTTAAAATTATATTATTAATCCCTTTATAATTTATAATTATCAACTTATAAACAATTCCTTTATTAAAATAAATATTTAGGTAAAAATGGCATTTTCTCTATGGACGGTTAAGATTGATGGTTATGATAATTTTACCTTAGTAATGATTTCATAATATCAAAAATCATAATGATGAAAAATTATAATATTTATTCATCATATACACTTTTATAATTATTCATATAATAGGATTCCTAAAATTTAATCACATCACTTCATAGGGGTTGTAGTCCACAGGTACACATGAGGGATGTTATCATTTTACAACAGATGTAATGGTAAAGAGTTATATAAGAAATTATAATTAAAAAATAATATTAATATCATAAATATCATAAATAATCCTTAAATAAATCATAATATTCAACCATTAATTTTGTTGATTAAAAACAAAATACGTCATTTCGTGAGACGGTGGTCCTCATGTATGCACAAACAATGATTTTATTTCCCATTTAATGATGAAAAAGTTGAATTAAGGTTGTGTAATTGACATAATGAAATATAAATATATGATATATTATAATGGTACTATATCATCATGTTAATAACATAATTTAATTATTTATAAGATTAAATAAAATGAAAATAGTCGGTTAGTACCTATAACTCTTCCTTGGACAACTTTCATTGGATTACACCTTAATCCTTATAAGGATAGTATTATGATCAAACTAGTAACTATATATCATAAGGAGGGATGTTAGGAAATTATTTGTCAACTTATTGGCTGAGATAAAAGGCTTAATATGTGTAATTAATATAGGAGAGGTGGGTTACTTTTATAAGAAAGGGATATTGCACATATAGAATTTTTCAATAGAATAAAATATATTAATGTCATTTTAAAGGAATGTGTCCCAAATTAGGATATTTTTTAAAGGGTGGAATTTATAGGTATAAATATAGATATTAAATATCCTTTATACAAGTTTCTAATAATTATAACCCTTATTTTTTATTTTACCCTCCTTCCATCACGAATCAATTTTAACCATTATTATAGTACTAAATTATTTACATTGGTTACTATTCATAATGAACAAAAATGAATGTTAATACATTTCCAAATATAGAAATTATGATTCCAATTGTGGAATAAATTTTATAAAATATATATATTATATTTAAAAACAAACACACATAACACTATAAAAAACTATTTTTATAAAAATATTTTTTTAACCAAAAAATGAACTTATGAAAAAATAAAAAAAATGTTGGTTCTTATATAATTAATAAGATTAATTATTATTAAAGGAGTCTTATTATTTATTATTAAGTTGAAAATATAATTATTCTTTTAAATTACATTATTAAATTAAAAAATACCAGTTCAATAAAAATTAGTATTTTTCAAAATTCATTCAATGATAATTTTTTAGAAAAATAAAAAAAAATAACCACCAAATTATAATGTTGACATGCTGATTTAAATAATTATATTAATTTCCGAAAATAAAATTTATGAAATAGAATTAAATTAATTATAAATTTTATGCACAAAAATAAAAAATAAATATTTTTTAAGAGGCTATGTCTTTGATGAATAAAATGATTTCACTAAAGATTAAGTATTTATTTAATATAAAATAACCTTTATAAATATTACTCAAAATTATTTTAATCTTATTCATATCAACCATTAAAATGAATAGGTTATAACCATGTATTATATCTTTGTTTATTTAAACTCATGGTTATATGTAAAACACACTAGAAAATACATCAAATTTATTTCAATGGAATATATATATATATATATACATATAATATTAGGGTGTAACATAACATATCAACGTTTAACATAAAAATAAATCAAAATAGAGATAATAATAACTGATTCTTAAGTGATGAATTTAATAATTTTAGACATATAATATCATGAATTAATATATTACATCTTTGTCTTATACATCATGATCATACCATCATTGCCTCGTGTCCTGGAAATATTTTTTTCTACATAGACATGCACCAACATATACAAGCTAGTAAATATAAAGAGAAATATCATTGAATATTGGGGTGAAAAACATCCCAATAATTTTTACCAATGTATTAATCATATTAATGAATGATTATGTCAAACAATACAAAACCAATATTCCCTAATAATTAATTAACATCCATATTGTAATAAAATGTATACAGATTTCCAATATTTCCCCAATCCATTTAATAAATCGATTTCAATGTATACAACCCTCTAAAAAAGACCACATAGAGAAATGGTTATATAATTATAAGAATAATTTCCATATTAAATCGATACATGGAATCTATGTCAAAACACTTTAAAATAAATTAATTTAATCTATAGTTTTCAAAAAGAAAAGGAATTGGACAAAAATTATGCCTATAACATATGATTACCTTGAAATAAATAAGTTTATATTTATTTATATAAGTTCAATCACACAAAAAAAATGAGCTAATTTAAAAGGTAATACATGACCAATATATACACTATAGAAAGGAATCAGTTGGTGAATATGTATCATATATCAATAAAGATAAATTGAGATACAAAATCATGTATAGTTATGTTAACATAAGAAATAAAAGGTCATGAGATGAATACCATGAAATTTAAATATGATGAATTTAATATTATTAATTTAATTGAATTCAATAGGTTATTGAATGCACCATGTAATATAAAATATATTGTGTAATATCAAACTTATCTCAGTGAATTGAAAATAAAGACAAATAAAGAATGCAAAATTAGATTAATTCAAATCAAACCCCATTAAAATATAGATTTTAAAATGAAAAATTTAATTCAAATAGTAATTACAGGACAATGATACAAAATACTAAACAGGGTAGTTCCACCAACAGGCGGCTGCGGTGGTGTTTGGGGCGCTGGTTGCGGGGTTGAGTCCCCGAGCCATTTTCTCTTATAACATGAATAATATAATAGAACCAACTTTTAAAATATTAAATAGGATTATATATTCAACATATAAAATAATAGTTGGTGTATAATAATAAATATGTCTAAAGAGGGTGAAAATTGGGAAATAAAACCCCATTTCAAGTAATATAATCCTTGTGATATGAGTTATGTGATAGTGATGTTATAAAGAATAAATACAGAAGAATATGAAGAATGAGGTAATACAATAATAGGTGTCAATTATTCTTAATAAAAAACCCTTTATATAATATTATATAGATCCAATATTTTCATAGATAGATATGACATCATTTTTAGGAATATTTATTACATTATAGAAACACAAACTAGAGGACCGTAATAGTTTAGTACCTTTAGAAACTTGTCAATATAAACCTTTACCTTAGTGAAAGATATTAAATGTGTCCCATAATAATAATCCCATATAATACTAATACATAAAACCATTCTTCATTACCTGGGGAAATAAAACATAAGAAAGGGAGAGACTAGATTATCAGTAAGGGTAAATATATAAGATATGTAAGCATAAGATGAATATAAGGGTATGAGAACATGATCAGATTACTTGGAAACCATACCATTAATATCAAATACCATAATATTGATTCATAGAATAATGTTTGGAATTTAATAAGACATTAATAATAATATAATCAATGATCATGATCCATGAGATCATAACATTGGTATATGACAAATATTTCTGGCACACACAAAAGCATAGAAAATCTTATGTCAGTGATACAGTCCAAGTAATTCGTAACATGTTAGTCTAGGGATAATCACCAATGTACATACCTCAATCTTGGTATGACCTCTTGTGTACCATCTTATTTTGGCCTTGGGATGACCTCTTATGTACCATCTTTTCACAGGTTTAGAATGAGCACCCATGAACCCTCTTATAGTGAGATTCAATTAAATACCCATGTACCGTCTTGTTTAGCGATTGGTCTAACCACCCTTGTACCCTTTGAGTTCATAGAACTTTTATTATTTCCCAATTAATTGGTGGAAGATAAAGGCCTCATCCTTCATGTAATGAAATCATATATATGTCTTCTATAAGATCATGAATATTTATTATTTCATGTCCCATGAATTGAAATAGGTATCATTAAATTTTCATCATATCATAACCTATGGAAAGGGTACAGGTTTCATAATAAATTTATAATAGAATAACCGATGAAAAGAAATGGGTTTCATAATCATTTTGCCTTGGTATAACCTATGAAAGAGAAATGGGTTTCATAAACAACATGTAATCTAAAATATAAAACATTCAAAGAAAGATTCATAATGGTGTACTTGTATAATATCTTTATTAAATTATAAACCATATCAAAAGATGTCATCTTATATGGATAAGGATTTTAAAATATCATTAAGAAAATTTCATTAGGAAAATAACATTTCTTTGAAAATCAATTTTTAATACACAAAATATTTTCAAAAATAATTTTATTTGAAAACAAAATTAAAAAATTATAAATTATTCTTTGAAAATAATTTAAATAATTTCCTTAGTAAAATAAACTTTACACTTTGAAAAATAATTTTTAAAATAAAAAACACTTTTAGAATATTTTTCATTGAAAATAACCATAATTACTTATGAAGGACGATTTAAAAAAAATTAAACACTTTTTAAAAACTAAAAAATATTCAAAATCATTTTCCATAATAATGATATTAAAATAAAATTTAAAAAAATAAAACATTTTTAGAAAAAAAATATTTTAAACAAAAAAGATTTTCGTCTAGGGAGAGAAATAATATCATATTTTTCTTAATAATATTTTAGAAATTGTCTTTAGTACCATAGAGTGGATAAATTTTACCATTACATAATGTTAACTTAAGAAAAACTAGGATAATAAAATTCATTACCAATGATTAGATATGTATCATATGATTTCATCCTTGAAAAAAAAATCATAAACATTCCCTATAAATGATAAGATTGTAGTAATAAACTCTGACCACTTTGGTTACATTTAATCATTAATTAAATGAAATAAAATAATTACATGGAGATTTAAATGTCATGAAAATAATTATATTCATGATATAACATGTCAAATTTGTAGTATATATACCTCGTAAAAAAATATTGGTGCGTAACACAACATGTGTCTCAATAAAGAAAAATGGAGGGAAAATTCCCTTACTGCATTGGTAATTATGAAACCATAAACCCATGAAAGAGAAATCCTAAAATTGATATTTAAATAATATAAATTTTAAGTATAATAATCCTAAAGTACATTAATGGTTAGTATATACACCAAATAGAAAAAAGCGGTGATTTATCTAGCTTGTATCTCATAAAAGTAAAAAGGGAGATGAAAATCTATTACTAATTGAATAACTTTTGAATCATGTACCCCATGAAATAATAAAATTAATTTAAACATTAAATATTATTCCATAAAAAAATTCATGATATAATATGTCATAGGGACAAATATAAAATACACAAAATAAATGAGTTATGAATATAGAATAAGTCTCACAAAAATATAAGTGAGACTAGAAATCCCCTTACCTTATGTTTTGACGCTCTCAATACTCATTAAAACATCCTATATATTAAATATAAGTTTATTTTACCACTATAACATAAAAATATTCATATATATTCATATATATAATTTTATATTTGTTTTTCTTATTCCTTATTGTTACCCATTAATTAACAATCTCATGTTAAATATATGTTTTGGGTAATGACAACTTCATTTTTCATACATTTTTTGATTTTCCATTTTTGGTCCTCTTACTTAAAACACGGTTTCATAATCTCTAGAACATAAAACATAGTATAAAAAACATATATATTATTGATATATATTTTTTGTGTATTTTATAAAATTTGGTTATAGGAAAGGGAATAAACCATTCATAGAGACGATAGGATGAACGTACATATGAATGTTGTTTCAATTTTATTGTAATATTTATATATAAAAAATTAATTGATATATTTATATATTTTTTATAATTCTATTATATTTTATATGTAATATATATCACATATGTTTATTAAACCCATTCTTGATATATTCCATGTATAGTGTATAGTTGGGGTGAGACCTAATTGGTAAACCCCATTATCCTATATCCAATGAACCAGAGATTGAATCATGTAAAGAACCTTAGAGGATTTAAAATATATGAGATTATTTAGTAATACACAAGTATCATAGTGATGTAGGAATGATTAAATCATATGGTGGAATAGACATGTTGCAGACCTGGTGACGTAAGCAGAATGATGCAGGCCTAAAGTTGCACTGGGCTATCGGGCCATCTTCATACACAACTTAGACTTGGGACTTCAGGATATGTAATGGGTCTCTATATAAACACATAAAAATAGTTGTTTTAGTTCATAATATAAATAGTATTTGGTCCCAAATATTCAAAAAAATATAGTGTGGATGATTCGCATCGCTTCCCGAGGTGATAGAACACTGTACAGAATAATGAAGTTATCGTATTCCCCCAAAAAGAAAATCGTGAAGTTATTTGTGATATAAAAAATCCATAATAATAATAAAATAATATATATCATATATATCTTATATTAATAGTTTTACCATGATTATTCCCATCTCTGAATGGTGGTAATGGAAAAATAAATGATATCTGTTTGCGAGGTGGTACTCCACTGTACACACGAACAATGATTTTATAACCCATTTGGTTGATTTTTGTGTGGTAGTAGGTAATAAAATTAGAAAAACAACATATTATTGTATATATTATAAAAATTTTATCATATATTCAATATTTACAAATAATTTAATGGGTCTGAATACGAAATAAAATAAAATTATTTGTGGATGAACGTTACCTCTTCTTTAGGTATCTCCTTTTGTTTTAACCAATGAACATGCATGGTTGGATTTATTTCCAAATTAAGGATTATATGTTGAGTTTATGGAAGTTTTAAAGTGATTTTGTAAATATTTTTTTGATAAAAATTCCTTGAGAGGTGTGATGAATTGTGGAGGGTGAATGCCACTTCTTAATTGAGGAGGAGTGGAATTCTTTTTAAATACTCAAAATAATTCAATATTGGGTGGTCAATATTACATACAGTTCATCCAAAACAAGTAAATAAATGTTTTTATGGATTATATAATTGATAAACACGTCTACCACTCATATTTAAACTTGTTTTTAAACATTTAGTTTCTTAACTATTCAGCTTCTCTATTTTACCCGTTCTGTATTTTATTATGGTAACAAATTTTCTAATGTACGAAATTTTTCCATTAAAACAAAATAAAATTTATACTTATTATAAAATATATACCAATTTATTATAAAATATTATCTATAATTTATAAAATAAAAATAACATATGTGTTGTAAATTAACTTTAACACAATCGCATGTAACACATAAAAACAACGCATAAATCATAACTATGATCATTAATTATTTTCTATTTTACAATCAAAGTAATAATTATAATAGGAAAATTGTTACATGAATGGAAAAAAATTTATATTTATTATAATTTAAAAATCACAATACATAATATATAATTTTCTTATTAATTTTAAATAAATTAATAAAACATCATTTATTATAAAATATCATTAATTTAAATTTTGATATTATTCATTTAACTGAATTTAAAATTAAATATTGAAAAAATGGAATAAAAATATATTATGTTAAAAACATTTTAAAATGTTATATTAATCTAAAAAATAATATATCATAATAATTCATTTAATTTAATTCACTTTTAATGCTTGTAGTATCGTTTTATTTATTTATTTGTAAAATAAATAATTCATGTTCTGGAATTTGTCAAGCACTTAATGTAATTATATCCTCTATAAAAAATTAAAATAAATTTTCATGATAAAAAACTCATTTATATTCCATGATAACATTTATAAATGAACCTATGCAGTTTTCCACCAATTCTAATGCATTATTGAAATTAAAAGGAATTAAGACACATTTTTTTGTCTTTTTATTTGTTTTACATTATATAAGGGCCACTTTCATAGAGAAGTTTCCAAAAAACTCATAAAATTAGATCCTAATTTCAAAAGGTTTGACATTTCATATGTCATTTTCCCCTTAAGTTTAATGTTTTCCCTTAGTAAACTCACACTTTTCTTAATCACTCTGATTAATTTTCCCTATTTTCACTAATAATTTTTCCAAAAATTAGGTTGTAATTATTATAAAATAAAAATTAAATTTATTAAAAAAATTATATCCATTTTTTTGAATTCAATTTACAAAAGTGAAAAAAATTAATTTAAAATCAATCCCATAGATGCGACGAGAAAATTATCTTTTAAAGAGCGAGGTTTATAAGTTTGAAATGTTTTTATATCAAATTTGAATGCTAAATTGAGTCCAATTTTATAAATTTGATTATTTTAAAAATAATTTAAATAATTATACTTTAAAAAAATTTAAAATATAATTTAAATTTAAAAATAAATTGTTAAAAAAATTATTTCTAAATTAAAATTAAATATTTTTGATTATTCATCAAAAAATGAAATTTCTAAAAAAAATAAAAAACATCCACCAATAATAACATATAAATTAAAATATAAAAAAGTAAATATTTCATTATTAAAAAACAGAAAAAGTTTTCAAATATTTAATTTAAAAATTGGGCGCCAATAAATGGTGATAATACTACCTTTAGAAAAATACATATGTTTATTCATAAAATTGGATTTATTCATATTTATTGCCTATAAAATGCATAAAGTGAATGTTAAATAGATTTTTGAATAATATATATATATATATATATCATTAAAATCATTCATCAAAAGTTTTTTATTTATTTTATAGAGATAAAACATGTTTGTGAAAATAAAATTGTTTTTTTTAAAATGAATTAATTAATTTTTATATTCTTTCTTACATTAATATTTAATTAATTGGTTACCAAATTATTACCTTTGTTAACATGAATAAATTATTTTTTAATAATATTATTAATCATATTCATACCCTCCATTCTTATAGATATTTAATAACTATCAAGATTATAATGACCTAGGCTTAGAATATATGGATATTACCTCATTTTAGATGAATATTCTGTACATTTGAAAAATACATGCCTGAGAACCATAATATATTAGTTTCTTTTAAAACATAGAAAGAATAATATCATATCATGGTGAAAAATATTTAATATCCCCCATAAATATCCCTAAATTTAGTACATGTACCGAAAACCATTCACTATAACATGGGGGTTGGAAACATAAAAATGTGTGAGATCAAATACTCAGTAAGGGTAAACAATGGAGAAATGTAAGCATAAACATGAACATAGGGGTATTAGGATGTTATATTAACATTATAAGATCATTCCCTTCATATAAAATATCATAAACATTTGTTATGAGATAAATCTCGGTAGTTCGTAAGACATTAATCATAAGAAAATAGATATCTTGAGCTATGAAATCACAACTAAGGAAAAAGACATAGGATTTATGGAATACTTTTGAGAATATAAATTTTTTTTTCAAAGATACCTACCAAGAACATTATAACATGTTAGTCTTGGGATACGACCTGTTACTTACAGTAGGCTTAAGATAACAACCCATATACACTCTTAATTTTAGGTTTGGGTTACAACCCATGCACCTTATTATTTCCGGGATTGGGATATAACCCATGTACCCTATTTATTTTAAGCATGGGATACAACCCATGTACCTTTTTATTTTAAGGCTAAGGATACAATCTATGTACCCTATTTCTTCTAGTATTTTTCTACAAACCCCGTAACTTCTCTTTTTGTCCTGGTCTATAACACTTATAGCCTCTTTCTTTTAGGCATAGGATATAACCCTTGTACCTTATTACATTCACTATTGGGATACAACCCATGCATCCTATTTCTTTTAGGCTTGTGTTAAAACCAATGTACCTTCTTTATTTTAGTCTTAGGATACAACCCGTGAAACCTCTTTCTTTTAGGCTTGGGCTAAAACCCATGTACCTTCTTGTTTTTGGGTTGGGGCTACAAACCATGTACCCTTTGATCTCATTTAATAATTATCATTACCCAATGTATTTGAGGTATATATAGGTCCCACCCATATCATAATAAAATCATTCATACATGTTCCATGATATAATAAAACATTCATCATATCATCACCCAAAAAAAGAGATAGTTAATATAAACATCAAATAATAACCCATGAAATAATGTGGGTATCATTAACATTTCAACACATCATAAAATATGAAAAGGGATAGGTTTAATAATTAATTTATAAAATCATAACCCGTTAAAAGAAGTTGGTTTCAAAAGCATAAACCTCGTGGGAGTGAAACAGGTGTCTTAAGCATTATTCCATCAAAGCATAAACCATTCAAGAAATAATATTAACGTTAAATTAGGATAATTTACAATATTTTCATGAGTAACATCAACTGATTTAATATTATATTTTAAATAACTTGGAATTATATTTTGAAAACATTTCTGGAGGTAAATATCCTTAATTCTTTGAAAAAGGATATTTAAAACATAAAACATTTTGAAAACTATTATCCATGATAAATTAAAATGATACTTGAAAACCTTTTGAAAAAATGTTATTGGAAAATATAGTTTACTTTTTAAAAAAAAAATATTAACCATTATACATGGAAATAAATCTTCAAAGGATTGGTGGTGGATAAATCCATAAATGTCATATGAGTTAAATAGAATATTAATTTTTTATGAAACAAAAGGTTAGAAAAATTAATTGTTTGGAATGGGAAAAGAAAATTCCATTGAAATTATTGGGAAAAGATAGAAAGGGTAAAATTTTCATTTAATGATCATAGTATATTAGTAGAATCTTTTTGGAAACACTTTTTATAAAACATGGTTTTAAAGGAACATAGATTTCTGATAGAAGAGGGTGTAAAGTCGAGTTTTATTAAACAAAATCTCAACAAACTTATATAAAAAAGAGTAGAAATATGAAACCAATACAAAAATATATAATTAATAATCATATGAGATGAAATTTCATGAATTTTATTGAGATATGGATCAAAATATTTCACCTAATGAATCATAAACACAAACAATCTTGAAAAGCGATGAGAATGTATCAATAAACTCTTATAACTTGGTAACTTGGGATCATACTATAAATTTAAGAAAATAACATTAAATGATACATAAAATATCATTAAAATATGTAAATTTATAAAATTACATGTAAAATGTAATTATATACACCTCGAAAGAGAATTTAGGTGCATAACAGAACATGAGTCTCAAAGAAGGAAAAATGAGACCAAACTATTTCACTAATTTGGTAAATTTCGAAATATAAGACCCATGATAGAAATATCATTAAATTGATATTTTAATATCATTAAATTTTATTATATGATAAATATAATATAATCATGGTAAGTACATACACCACATAAAATGAAAGAGTGGCGAATATAGCATGTATCTCACAGAAATAAAAAGTGAGATGAAATCCCCTTACCTCGTGTCTTGTCTCTCTTTATACTCATTCAAAAAACCTATATAATAAATATAAATATTTTATAAAAATTTTATAGAACCATATTATTATATATAATATCAAATATGGTTTCATTATTACTATGTATTACCATCATGTTAACCATTCTATGTTAAGGTCTCACTTGGGATAATATTCACATTGTTCTTCACATGTGACTTAATTTATTTTATCATTGGTCCTTATAATTATATCATTATTAAATAATATAAAAAATTATATAAATATAATTTATAACATTATATTTTATTATAATTATTTTTATAATATAGAAGTATGAAATTTAATACATCGTTCATAGAGATGGTAAGTCGTATATACGAATGAATGTTGTTTCCTTTTTTATTATCGTATTGAAAAAAGAAAGAAAATGACATATATATATATATAATATATAATTATATTATAATTATAATGTTATTTATATCCTATAATTTCATAAAATCCATATTTAATACATTCAATGTAGTGTGTGAACGAATCACATTTCTTTGAGGGGGTGGTAGTTAACACTTCCTCAAACGAAATTATCATATTTACACCAACTGGAAAGTAAAAAATAATTTTTGTAAAATGTATTAAGGAGATTTAAGGTATAATAAATATAATATAAGATATATATAAATATATTTTCCATCATAATGTAAACCATGAGAGGTGGTAAGGAAAATTGAATAATCATAGTTTTGTGAGGTAAAACTTCACCATACACATAAACAGCATGGTCGATACCCATTAGATGGTGGTGTGTGTAAGTTTAGTTAGAAGCATTAGAATAAAAACATCATATTATATTAATTATATATTTTTTGTTATAATATCATTGAATAAATTTACTATAGTGGGTGGAGAAGGAAAATATAAGAAAGGTTCTTGAGATAATGCATTACCTCTTAATCGGGTAACTCCTTTTGGTTTGTGCCAAAATGCATCCTTGGAAGACTTTCAACCAAAATAGTGGATTATAAATGGAAGGAATGGATTTTAGATTCACATTGGGTAGATATGGGTAGAAAATAGGATTTTTTATAGGTGTGAAGAAAAGGGATATGCGGTGGGATTTTATAACGAAGGAAAAGGACTTACTTGGAATTTTTGAAACAAGTTAGGTGTACACATGTTATTACATAAAAATTTCATAAAAACAAAAAAATCAATAATTTAAGTTAGATGGCCTTATTGTTTCGAAAAAATGGGTTTTGGACATGTGTATAGTTCATTTGGGTCCCTAAGATTAAGGTTTAGTCCCCAATTAAGCTTAATTTGACCTTAATCACTTTGATTAATTTTAATCACTTTTTCTAATCATTTTGGTCAAAATTCAATATGATCAAATTAGAATATAAATATTGTAATTTATAAAATGTAGTATGTTTTTTTTTATAAATTTAATTCATAGAATTGGAAAAATTAATATTAATGCTAATCCCATAGACAGAATGGAATAATGAGTTCTTAGCGTAGAAAAAATGTTCAAAAGTTTGTTCTATTTTCATATGAAAATTCAATGTGAAAATGATTATAATGAATTTAATAGTATGAATAGATTTATTATTTATATAAATTTACATTAAAACAAATTTAATTTATAATTTAACATTAATAATTATTTAAATGAAAAGGAAGTTATTAACTAAATGTAGTATTTTTTATTATTCATAAAAAATGAAGTCTCTCATAAAAATCCCAAAAATTCACCCTAAAATAATTTCAGAATTATAAAATAAAAAATTAATTTTAATTTATAAAATTAAATTTATAAATGTTTCTAAAATTTATTTTATTATTTTTTCTAGAATAACATGACATGTTGTTTCTTTAAAAAAATAATATTTTTAAACACATAAGTTATTTAACAAAAAATTATTTCTTTCATTATCAATTTGTTTTATTTTTATGAACAAATTTTAAAAAAAATTTAAAATCACTTATTACTAATCATATTACTATTTGTAATGAGTAGGTTATAATTATCTCATTTAAAGAATTGTAATATTAAAAATATATTTTGTAGAAACATTAGTGTAGCATGTAATGTATCTTAAGTCGGTGTTCCATGTTTTATATGCTAAGTTGGTGTTATATATTGCGTAATCCATGTCAGTTTATCATGTAATGTATTCCAAGTCATAGCTAACCATAATGTTCCGTGTAGCGAAAACTAAAATTTATGTTGTGTGTAGATCATGATTAGCTTGGTGTTGCATACAATGTAATCCAAACATAGTGATTTAATATAAAATAAATTTTTTTTTAGTTTTTAAGGAAATGGAAAATATCTCCATGGTTACATTAATTCAAAAATAATAATTCTTAAAATCTCAGGGTGTTACATTATACTACCCCTAAAATTAATTTCACTGTTGAAATTTTTCTAGGTTATCAATAGTTTAATATTTGAAAGTTTCATTCATAAAAAACAACATCGTTAAAATGAATAATAAAATATCAATTAAAAATGGAAATTTGGAAGCATAATGGTTACCCAAAGTAATATATAACTCGTTTTCCATATAGGAGAACATAGTTTGGGAGTGAATATTGGACAAAACGGATAAGAGTAAATATTTATAGAGAGTAATTTAGGTCATCAATCACAAACAAGTGAATAACTCAATAAAAGTTGAGGTCCTCAGATTCATAAATATATGATGATTTAAAAGGCCATCAGTTCAACAAAATTATGGTATTAGGAAAATACATTTTATTTTTATCATTATCCCAAAATTGATTAATTATTTTATTAACCAAGAATATATGGAAATATACTTACCTAACATATTTCTATAAAAAATCCCATTCTTTAGTTATGCTTTTATTAATATCTAATTCATCTATTACTTCTTGTAATGAACATCCCAAAATTAACTTTGATGCTTGAAGTACTAAAATACACTGTTAAAAGACCTAAAGGATCATAAAAGAATGAAAATTATTACTATTTTTCTCTAGCTTTTATTCAAAATGGATATTGTTAATACATTAATTTGTAATCATACAAAGTAACTATACTGGTTCATCCTTTATAATTATCCCAAAAAATAATTACACATTTTCTAGGACACCCCTAGGCCTATGGTAGACGTGAAAACCTTATTCTTATTTTTTCATGGGTTCAAGACCCACGACCTTTCCAGACTTGGTTGATTGTCAACCAAAATACATGATGTCATTTTCTAAAACCACACGAATATAATTTCCAAAATAAATATGATGAACATATTTAAAATAATGTTAATCACTAAATATCTTTGTTACCATGATATTCAATATAAACTCGGTGCATAAATAGTACCTTTAAAGATTAAATTAATTATTTTATGAATGGTCAACCTTAAAACTCTTCTAAAAGATGAAAATCCCAAACTTTACAAATAAATACATAAAATAAACATAACATTGTTTCCCCAATATAGCACAAAGTACTACATGGTTTTCATATTTCAAAAATATGAATAACATCATCATATATTTCTATTAAACATGGTAGTAACCTTAATGACCATAAATCCTTTTGAAAAACATGTATGTTTCTTTATTACAATTATTACTTGATATATTCATTAAATAAAATAAGTTGTAAACTTCACCATTAATGACAAATACTATTTTTTCAATAATCAGTTCTAGGGTAATATGTACTAATCAATTTACTTATTCATATACACAAAATCATTTTTTAATGATCATTATGTCAATTTCAGGAATTAATTAAGGGATTCCTTCCCTTAATCAAAATATCAACATTCCATGGAATCACATTTCTATGTATTCATCACCTTTAAAAATATCTTTTTAAACGCTTAATGAAAACATATACTAAAAATACATATACATTTCATGATTCATATAACATAATCGTTGAATAATAAAATATAAATACTTCATTAATACAACTGTTTTCTAAACCATTACTCATGCTTCATCAAGTTATTCCACAATACTTATTTCATAGAATATGAAATATGAATCATTCCTTAAGGTTCCTCAACCTCAATCTAATCACACATCTTATGATTAATGTGACCAATGCTGGAATAACATCACATACCTTTCACATGTCATTTTTGGTCTCTTTAACTTCAGTAGAAAACCAATACTCCTACCCTATCCTAATTATCTTTATGATATTTCCACTCAAAAAATTCATTTTAATAAGGCCTATACTTTCCACATCTAAAACATACAATTTTAACCATGTTTTTTATATTTATCTCCATTTATTGAAATCATAAAGCATCGGGTGAGAAACACATATCACATAATAAATCCACATAGTCATGAAAAATTACCAATAGGATGTCTAAATCAAGATACATAATTTTATTCGATGAAACCTTATTTTTATCCTAGGTTATTTTTAGTAATAATATATTTAAATACTTTATAATAGTTGGTGAAGAGTTTGTTAATTTCCAAGGTATATCCCCTAGGATTGTGAAGATAGGTGTGCAGTAATGCCCATTTTCATGCACTAGATTACCTCAAGTCATGCCAGAGACATATTTTCAGAGTTGTTACCTCTAGGTACATCTATGCTAGATCTATATCCACTTGTAGTATCCAGAAACATATATATTTTTAGGAAACCACATACTTTGTCTTTTATAAGAATTCTATGACATTTTCCAAAACCATAACCCTCCCCTATACTTGTCCTTAGATACATCCCTAGATATATCCTTAGAGATATACCTAGGGATATCACTAATGTTATATCATAATACTTTCAAAATATTGACTAAAACTTTCCTTTAACATCTAATATAGTGACCCAGGCT
Source organism: Viscum album (assembly GCA_963277665.1). NCBI lineage: Eukaryota > Viridiplantae > Streptophyta > Magnoliopsida > Santalales > Viscaceae > Viscum > Viscum album. The sequence continues at coordinate 1,879,189,874 of OY728145.1, forward strand.
TATCAGAAATGTATATTACATCCTTTTAGATAAAAATTTAGTACATTAAAAAAATACTTCCCAAAGGACCGTAATAGTTTGGGGTCTTTGGAAACATGAAAATAAAAATATCCTATCACGGTGAATGATCTTCACTATCTCCCAAAAATATATCCACCTTTAGTACTTATACCTTAATCTTTTCATCATAAACCTGGAAAAGGAAAAAATTAGATGGGATGAGCTCAAATGCTCACTAAGGGTAAATAAGGAATAAACGTTATCATAAACATGAACATAGGGGTATAAAAAAGTAATATTAACATTAGAAGATCATAAATTGAGTACCAAAGATCATAAACATGAGTTATGGGATAAATCTTGGAAGTTAATAAAGAATGAATCACAATAAAATAAGCATCATGATCCATAAAATCATAACTAAAGAATAAGGCATATGATTTGTGGCATACATATATGAATAAAAAATTTAATATCAAGTCTACCTACTAAGACCAGTGTAACATGTTAGGCATGGGCTATGAAATATGTACCTACGAAGAGAGTTGGATAACAAATTGTATACCCTATTACTTTTATTCTTAGTCTAAAACCTATATTCCTTATTGTTATCAGTCTTCAGATACAACTTTAATACACTCTTTCTTTTGGGCTTGTGATATAACCTATGTACCTTCTTTTTTTGGGCTTAGGCTGAAACTCGTGTCACATATTTCTTTTAGGCTTGGGATACAACCCATGTACCTTCTTGTTTTTGGTCTTGGTTTATAACACATTTACCCTCTTTATCCTCATATTGGGATATAGCCCACATACGTTCTTGTTTTCAGGCTTGGATTAAAAGTCATGTACACTCATTATTTTAGACTTGGGCTACAACCCATGTACCTTCTTGTTTTGGGGCTTGGGATAAAACCCATGTACTTTTGAGATCATATAAAACTTATTATTGTCCAATGAATCTGAGGGAGACATAGGTCCCATAAATATCATAATAATATATTTCATACATGTGTCATAAGATAATAAAACTTTCATCACATCATGACTCATAAAAAGAGATAGGTTTTATAAACATCAAATCAAACCCATGAAATGATATGGGTATCATTAACATTTAATCACATCATAACCTATTAAAATATATAGGTTTCATAATCACTGGGTTTCAAAATCATAAAATCCATGGAAGTGAAATGAGTGTCTTAAGAATCATTCCATCAAAACATAAACCATTAAAGAAAGAATTTGAATGGAACAATTGGATAAATTACTATAAGGGCATTAGTAACATCAATATATATTATCATAGGTAGAAAATAGCTTGGAATTATATTTTTATAACATTTATTGAAGTAAATATCCTTTCTTTTTTGAAAAAAGGATCTTTAAAACATAAACCATTTGAAAAAACATTATCCCTAATAACTTAAAAAGAAGATTAATTTTTTTTGAAATACATTTCTTCGAAAATATGTTTTAAAAAAATTTCCTAAATATTTAATTTTGAACATGAAAATAGGGCTTCAAAGCATTTATAGTTGATAAATTTGTACATGTCATATGAGGTAAAAATAATATTCCTTTATCATAACAAAAATGGTCAAAAAATTCTTCACATGGTAAGAGATCAGAAGATTACTTTGAAAAATAAGGGAAAATACAAAAATGTTAAAAATTAATGTTAGTGATCATATTATATTAGTATAATATTCTTTGAAACCCTTTTTAGAAAACATGGTTTTAAAAGAACATAAATATCTATCCAAAGATAGGGTAAAGTCAAGATTTCTTAAAAACTGTTTCTTAACTATCTTATGTACCAAAGTGTAGAAAGATGGTACCAATACATGAATTTATTATTAATAACCATAGGATAATAACTTTAATTAATTTTCATCAAATATGGATCATAATATTTCATCAAAGGAAGCATAAACACAAATTATCTTGAAAAGTGATGGGATTTTCTAAATAAACTCATATTACTTGGTAACTTTGGATCAATAACACCATGTTTGAAAAGGAAATTAAATGAAACATAAAATATCATGAAAATAATTAAATTCATGATATATCATTTAAAATAGAATTATATAAACCTTAGAAGAGAATTTAGTTGCATAACAAAACATGAGTCTCAAAGAAAGAAAATTGAGAAAAACTATTTCACTGATTTGGTATCTTTTGAAACATAAACCCCCTAAAATAAAGATCATAAAATTGGTGTGTTAATAAAAATAAATTTAATTATAAGATACATAGTATAAAATCATTTTTAGTATGTACACCACACAAAAGAAAAGAGTGGAAAAAATTGCATGTATCTCATGGAAATAAAAAGTGAGATGAAATCCCCTTACCTTGTATCTTGACTCTCTCCGTACTCATTAAAAACACCTATATAATTAGTATAAATATATAATAAATATTTATAAGAAACATACTATTATATATAATACCATTAATGGTTTTATTATGACCATATATTATAAACTTTTTAACCATCTTATTTTAAGGTTTCACTACGGATAATATTCGCTTTGTTTTTTGCATGTGTATTAATTTGTTATATCCTTTGTTCTTATAAATATATCATGAATAAAAAATTTAAAAATTGATTTAAATATAATTTATACCCATTATATTTTTATTATAAAAATATATAGATTACATAAGTATTAAATGGATTACACCATTCATGGATACGGTAAGTCGTATGTAATCATGGACATTGTGTCTGTATTTATTATCATATTGAAAAAGAGAAATAAAATGAAATATATGTATATATGTATATAATATCATTATAATATAATTATAATGTTATATATATCATATAATTTTACTAAACCTGTCCTTAATACACTACATGTAGTGTGTGAACGAATCACATCACCTTGAGGTGGCAGTAGTCCACACTTCCTCATACGTAATTATCATAATTTCACCAAATGTAATGTAAAAATTGTTGTGTTGAAAAATTAATATATTAGATTAAATTAATGATAAATATAATATATTATGTATATAAATATATTATATATTATAATTTCCACCATGATAGGTGTTAAGGAAAATTGAATAATCATCATTTTGTGAGGTAGATGTTCGCCTTACACATAAACAGTAGGTTCATTACCCATTAGATGGAAGTGTGTGTAATTTTAGGCTAAAAATTAGAAAAAAACACCCTAGTATATTTATGATCTTTTTTTGTTATAAAATCATAGATTAAATCTATTTTAAGGGGTGGAGAAGAAAAATAAAAGAAAGGATCTTGAGAGAAGGCATTACCTCTTAATCGAGTAACTCCTTTTGGTTTGCTGCAAAATACTTCTTTTGAAAACTTTATACCCAAAGGGATGATTATAGGAGGAAGGCTATGATGTTTAGTAGTATATTTTTTTGATATTTTTATAACCTGGTATGTTTTAGAGGTGTGAAGAAAAGGCAGGGTTGGTGGCCATTTATAGGGAAGGAAAATGACTGACATTGATTTTTTTAAAACAAGTTTGGTGTACACAAGTTCTTACTTAAGATAAGTCATAAAAAACAAAAATAAATAAATAATTTAATGTATATGGGGTAAATATTCCAATAAAATGGGTTTTGGACAAGTTTATATGTCTTTTGGGCCTCAAATAATAAGGTTTAGTCCCTAATTAAGCGTAATTTGTCCTTAATCATTGCAATTAATTTTAATCACTTTTACTAATCATTTTGGTCAAAAATAAACTTGAGATAATTAGACACTAAATATTATACTAATTATAATGTTTTATGTATGATTTAATAATTTTAATTAAAACATTCATCAAAATTAAGATTAATGCTAATTCCACAGACAGGACAAAATGATGAGTTTTTAAAGTAAAAAAATGGTCAAAAGTTTGTAAAGTTTTTATATAAATTTTTAAACTGAAATTTATAATAATGACCTAAATGTTATTAATAGATTTATAATTGATCTATCATGACCTTAAAAAATTAAATTTATAATTTAACATTATTAATTATATAAACAAAAAGGAATTTATTAAATAGAATGCATTGTTTTTCACTTTTCATCAGATAATGAAGTTTCTAAAAAAATCCTAAAAATTCACCCTAAGCAAATTTAAGAATGATAAACTCAAAAATTAAGGTTATATTATCAAATTTAATTACATTATGTGTCTAAAATTAATTTTATTGTTTTTCATAGAAGGACTAGTAATGTAGTCCATTTGAGAAAATAGTATTTTTAAATGCATAAGGTTTTCACGAAAAATTATATCTTTCATTGTCAATATGACTTATTTATATAAACAAATAATAAAAAATATTTGAAAATTATTTATTACTATTTATATAAATATGTTTCATGGTTAGTTTATAACTTTCTCATTTAACTAATTATTAATGTAAAATGGTGATTTGTACAAAGATCAGTGTTGAGTTTAATTTATGCTAAATTGGTGTTGCGTGTTGCATGCACTAAGATGGTGTTTCATGTTTCATATTCCAAGTCAGCGTTGCACATAATGTATTCCAAGTTGCAACTAACCTTGGTGTTCCATGGAGAGAAAGATAAAATTTATATATTGTATTTTCCATGATTATAATGGTGTTTCATATAACATAAGAAAAACATAATTGTTTAATATAAAATCAACTATTTTTAGTGTTATGTGAAATGAAAAATACCACGAAGGTTATATTAATTCGAAAAAATTTGTCAAAAAATCATATGTTGTTACAATAATAAAAGTATGTAATGTTTGGTTTAAACATGGTGTTGTGTTTAGTGAATAATAAATGTGGAATTATGTGTAACGTAATCCAAATCTAGTATTTCATGGAACACAAGTGATTCTCATAATTGTGCATAATAAAAGACAAAATTTGTATTTCACATAACTAAATCTGAGAATAGTAATGCATGTAGTTTAATCTTAACATAGTGATGTGTATAAATATTGTTTAATGATGGTTAGTGTGTAATAAAATCTATTAAAAAGTTTTAATTTAATCAAAAAATAATAATTCATAAAAAATCAAGGTGTTACATTCTACCCCATTAAAATGAACATCTCCCATGAAATTCTTCTACATCATCAATGTTTTAATATTTGATAATTACTTTTATAAAAACATATATCATAAAAATGAATAATAAAACATAAATTTAAAAGTAATGTTAGATACAAAATTTTTACCGAAAGTTACTCATAACTAGGCCTCCAAATAAGAGATTATATGTTGAAAGTGAATATTTGGACATGGCTGAAAAATGTAAATAATTATAGTGAGTGATAAAGATAATTGATCACAATAAAGTGGGTGATATAGATAAGGTTAGTTATCATAACACCATATAACAAAGAGGTGTGAAAATTTCATTGATATAATAAAAATTGATGATTATATGACAACATTGTATTTTAAGACCATTTGCCTAAAGTTGAAAATTTTTCATAAGAAAACATACATAATATATTTCATTCCATTTCATAATAATAATATGACCCTATTATTATTAGTTGATCAGTTTCCAATTCATCTATTACACAAATAAATGAAGGTGAATTTTTAATCTCTAAAGCATTAATGGGTCATTAGATCGATAGACAGAACAATAAGTAATCTGGTCTATCAATAGTTATCATCAAAAAAATACAGCTATCACATTTTATCCAATATTCATAAATATTCATATTGTGAATAAGTAAATTAATATCTAAAACCTCATTGATAGTTATATATAAGTTATTTCATAAATGGTTAAAATGTGGACCATTCCAAAAGATAAAAATCCATAACATTAGAAAGAATGTCAATAAATATCTCCAAATTAACTATCATTAAACCCAAAAATAGTATTTAATATAAGTTAATAATTGTATACCAAACATGTGAATACATTCATCATGTATTCTCTTGAAATAATAATTACCATAAACAATTATTGAAATCATACATGTTTCCTTATTCTTTATATATATTATTGGAAATATTCCTTAAAATCACAAATATTGTAACTTCAAAAATGATAACACAAACCACATTTTCAAGAAACCATTTAAAAGTTCCAATTTAATCAGTACTATCCAATTTAATTTATAAAAATCAGTCACCTCTTTAACCCAACATCATTATCTCAATATCAAGAACATATTAAGGGGTATCTTTCCCTTAACCATACTTTTCTCATGAATATCACCTTTTCATTAAATTATTTTTTCATTCCACCATGTCGATTCAAATCATGCATGAAAAAATTATAATGACCAATATTAATATATTTCACGATTAACATAAAACAATAATTGAATTCAAATACATGAATACTGCATTCAGCCAAATTCATTCAAAAAAGATTAACTATGCTTCACTATATTAGTCTTTAATACTTATTTACTTTCATATTTTATCTATATTCTCTTAATCATCATAAATATAACCATTACTTGTAGCTCCTTGATGATTCCATTATCAAGATTTACATTTAAGACATTTATTTTCATAAGTCTAATAATCTCTAAATTTAAAGAATCCCTAAATTTGATAATATCCTATAGATACCCATTTTCACATCCATTACAGTAATTGAAATTTTCATTCTCGCTTTCTAGTTACATGCTTTGTCTTAATCTTTTCCATTGTCAAAACATCTTCATGTAACTCTAATAAATTTACTTGTGTGTTTGTTCCCACAATCTCAACACATATAAAACATTACATTCTTTTCTCAAGGGTATCCACTACCCAAAATCTCATTGAACCCTTTCTTTCTCTTCTTTGGAGAGACAGAGATTTGGTTAAGTTATATATTGTATATTATGTTCCATGAAAATTTATTGGGAATAATAACGAAATCTTTTACCCTAGACACCATCCCATTTATATTTTCATCCAAAACATTTCTCACACTTTTAAAGTTATCCTAGTTACTTTTGGTACCTTTCATTGATTAAAACAAGAAAAATCCTATTGTGAATGACACTAATCATAGTGGGAAACTAAGTAATCATGAAAAATCACTTTAATTATTTCTAAATAATAAAACATTATTTAATCTATGACAACTTAGGTTCATACTAGGAAATTCATAGTCATATTCTAAATAAATAATTTATGATGGTTTATAAATATTTTATAAATTTACATAGCATATCCCCATAGAGTGTAAAAATAGGTGTGTGGGAAGTCTCATTTCCATTAACCAGTTCCTAATTGAGTCTATCTCAATAATATTTTTATAGGTTTGTTACCCCTAGTTAAATATATTCTAAAGCCACATCCAATTTTGTTATCTAGATAGGGGTGTGGTACTGAGAAACCACTCACTTTATCATTTACCAAAATTCTAGGACATTTTCATATACATTGAATCATCTATAGATTATCCTTAGAGACATCCCTGGACATATCCTTATAAATATCCCTAGGGACCTCACTAATGTTTTATCACCAAATACTCCAAAGGTTATATAAATATTTCATTTGATAAAAACTATTGCAACATAGAATTTACATACATTGATAATACATAATTGTTTATAAATATTTGTTACATTACAAAAACACATGCTCAGGGACTATAATAGTATAGAACCTTTAGAAATATGAAAAAATAATCTCCTATCTTGGTGAAATATTATCAATGTCTCCCATAAACAACATCTCCTTTAGTACTCATACGAAAAACATTTATTCATAACATGATGAAATGAAACATAGTAAATTCTTAGATTGGTTTCTCATTAATGGAAAATAACTAAGATACATAAGCATAACATTAACAGAAGGGTATGAAAAAATGATCATTAAACTTAAAAACTATACTATGCATATAAATATCATAATAATGAGTCATGGAATAACATTTTGAAGTTCATAATTCATGATTAATATGATAATAAAATAGAATGATCCATGAGAGCATAAAATTTTCATAAGACTTAGATTTTAGGAGTACACATAAGCACATAAAATCTTATATTAGGATACCTATCTAGATATTCATAACATGTTATCCATTGGAGAATCAATTGTGTGGACTACTTTGGTCTTGGGATGAGCTCCCATGTACCATCTTATTTTAGGCTTGGTATGACCTCCCATATACCCTCTTGTTGTGGTACTAAGTTGAAATCATATATACCATCTTGTTTTAGGATTCATCTGACCAGAATTTTACCCTTTGATCTCATCATAGAACACTTATCAATACCCAATGCATTGGAGGGTGATATAGGTCCCACCTGTTACACAATAAAACCATACATATGTATTCAAAAGATCATAAAAATTTATAGAATCATATCCTAGTAAATGAAATGGGTATCATAAACATTTCATATTTTCATAAACTATGAAAAAGATATAGGTTTAATAATAATTTTAATATAGAATAACCATTCAAAAGAAGTGGGTTTCTTAAGAATTTTATCATGTTATAAACCATGGAAGAGAAATAAGTTTCATAAATAACATTTCAACTTAAACACAATCCATTAAAAGAGATTCTAATATTGGGTACTTTGTATAACATCCCCAATAAATCATAAACAATATAAAAGGATGTCATCTTATAGAGGGAAGTATTCTAAAATATTAATTGAAGCATTTTTCAAGGAAAATAACATTTACATAAAAATAATTTAGTAATACATAAAAAATTTTAGAAAATGATTTTCTTTGAAAACCATTTTGAAAAATTATAATTTAATAATTAATATTAATTTAAAACATTTCTTAATGAAAATAACATTTCCTCTTAGAAAATTATTTTTTAAACATAATATATTTTTGGAAACATATTTCTTTGAAAATAACCTTTAAAACTTAAAATGAAATATTTGAAAACCATTTTAAATAAATTTTACAGCATAAAACAATTTTAATATCCATTCCATTTAATATTATCTTTTAATACAATTTAAAACATTTTAAAAAATATTAAAAATTTTATTTTCAAGGAACGCATATTTCTGACAGAAGAGGTGAATAAATTCTTATTTTCTACAAAACACTTTATTATTTTTATTAAGTACCAAAGAGTGGATAGATTATACCATTATATGAGTTTATCATGAATAAATATAGGATATATAAATTCATGATAATTCTTGAGATATGGATCTTATGATTTCATCAATTGAAGTATAATCATAAACAATCCTGGTAAATGATGAGATTGTAGTAATAAACTATTACCACTTTGGTGACATTAAATCATTACTTCCATTAAATAATACCATTAATTAAAGCATAAAAAATTACCATAATAATATTATTCATGATAAAAATGTCAAATGGGTAGTATATAAACCTCAAAATATAATATAGGTGCATAACATATCATGTTTCTCAAAGAAGGAAAATTGATAAAAAAAATTAACTTACATCTTTGGTAACTTTGAATCCATAACCCTTTGAAATGGAAATTTCAAATAGATATGTAAATACCTATAATTTTAATTATAATAATATTAAATTTCATTCATTGTTATTATATACACCATATATAAGAAAGAGGTGGTCAATATTTTATGTGTCTCACAAAAGTAAAAAGTGAGGACAAAATCCATTAATACTTGAGTAACTTTTGAATCATGAGACTCATGAAATGATAACGTAAATTATACTTTTAATATAAATATTTATGGAAAATAATTATTTAAAATTCTATATAGTGGTATACACATCACACGAAAGAATCATGTGGTGAATATGGCATAATTCTCATTGAAATAGTAGTGAGACTGTAAACCCCCTTAACATAATCCATTACTCTAATAATACTCATTAAAAATTATTATATAATAAATATAAGTTTATAATATTTATATCATAAAATAATATTAGTATATATAATATAATATATGATTTTATTATGAAATTTTATTACCCATTTATTAATAATCCCATGTTAAAGTTACGTTTCAGGTAATAATTGCTTAGTTTTTCATATGTGTTTTGACATATAATTTTTGGTCCATATACTTCAATAATGGATTCATAATATAAATAATTTAAACCATAGTATAAATATCATATATATTCTTTATATATGTATTTATAGTATTCCATAAAGTTTAGTGATAGGAAATGGAATATAGTATTCATGTATAAGCTGGGTCGTACGTACGCATGAACATTGTTTCTATTTTTTCACACATTAAAATAAATAGAAGAAATATAAATATATATTAATTGAATTATAATTCATATTTCATATATATCTCATATTTTTTAAGCTACGGTTAATACATTCTATGTATAGCGTGAATGAGTCATATCATTTCACAAGGCGGTAGTCCGGCATACACACAGAGGAAGTTATTGTATTCCCACAAAATGGAAAGCATGATGGTATATGTGATATAAAAATTACATAATAAAAATAACATCTTAAATATTTTATATATCTTATATATACATTTAAATCATTATTACCATCATTAAAAGGTCATAATGGAAAAATGAATGGCGTTAGTTTGCAAGGTGGTAGTCCGTCATATACACGAGTGATGAATTTGCAATCCATTTGATGCAAGTCTGTGTGGTTGTAGGTAATAACATTATAATAATAAAAATAAGTATATAATTGATAATTTGGTTATTATATAGTATTATTTAAAAATAATTTATGTTATTTAAGGAAGAAATATAACAAAAAACGTTCATTGATATAAACATTACCTCTTCTTCACTTATCCCCTTTTGTTATGCATAAAATAACATTCATGGTTAGATTTATGAGTAAAGGATTCTAGGATGAGTTGAGGGATGTATTTAATTGATTTTTAAAATAATTTGTCGAACCAAATGGCTTTATAGTTGTAAATAATTATGGATATTGAATTCATTTGTAAAATGATGTAAGAGTGGAATTATTGTAAAAAATCAAAAGTATTCACTATTCAGAGAATGTTATTATCTCAAATTTCTGAAAAACATATATATAAATATGTGTAGGGATTATATGGTCAGTCCACTCCTTGAACAATAAATTATACACATTTTTAAACAATTATTTTATTAACTCTTATGTTTCCTTATTTTAGCATTTTTTCATTATGTAACTAATATTCTAGCCTATGTAATTTATCCATTTGAACTAAATTAAACTGAGGTATATTAGAAAATATAAACCCACTAATTCTAAAATATGATATCCAATTTATAAAATAAATATCCATATGTGTTTAAATTTAACTTTAACATAAACACATGTAACATTCAAAAACACAGCATAAACATTAACCGTGCTAACTGAGTTATTACTATTTAACAATCTATATAATCATTATAATTGTAAAACTAGTTTATGAATAGAGAATAGTTGATATTTATTAAAATTTAACAATAATTTTATCAAATATATTATTTTTTGTAATTTTAAATAAATTAATAAAACATTATTTATTATAAAATAGCATTAATGTTAATATAGAAATTACTCATTTCACTAAATTTTTAAAAAATTAATAAAATGATAGAATTAAAATATATTATGTTCAAAATTATTAAAAAGGGTATATTAAACAACAAAAATAATTTAACACAATATTTTATTCAATTTAATTTAATTTTCCTGTTTTTAGTATTATTTTATTTAATTAATTAATAACTATATAATTCATGTGTTGGCATTTCTTAAGAATTTACTGTAATTATATCATCTATAAAAACTAAACTAAATTATCACGATAAAAAATTATTTATATTCCAAAATAACATTTATAACTAAACCTGTTATGTTTTTCCCTATTCCAAAGCATTATATAAATGAAATTGAAGAATGGTAAATTTTTATGCTTTTTATTAATTAACCTATTATACTGGTAAATTTCATGGAAAAGTGTCCCAAAAAATCATAAAATTAGATAATGAGGTTACAAGGGTGAAAATATCTCTAGAAAATGGGTTTTGGAAATGTTTTTAGGTCATTTACACCATATGTTTAATGATTAGTCCTTTGGTAAACTCGTTTTTCATTTAATCACAATGATTAACTATAAATATTTTCATTTAATGTTTTGGTCCAAAATTAAGTTTAACTTAATATAAATTATAAATAATTTTTATTTAAAATAAGGGATCTATTTTTTAAAATTTAATTCATATAATTTTAATAATTTGTTTGAAAAATTAATCCCAAAGATGTGTTAAGAAAACACATTTTTAAGGATAAACGTTAATATTTTTGAAATGTTCCTATATCCAATTTCATTGTGAATTTTATTACAATGAAATAAATTGGATTAATTTATGAATAATTGATCTAATTATATTTTAAAACCAATTTTAATCTTATTTTAAATTAATAAATAAATCTATTGAAAAGACAATATTCAATTAAAATTCATTATTTTTAACTATTCATAAAAAAGTGAAACATGTCAGAAAAATCCATACAGTTAACCATAATAAATTTATGACCTTAAAATTTAAGAAATTAATTTTTTTTCAAATAGAATTTATATTAGTGTCAAAATTTTGATTTAAAATAAGTGTGTTATTAAGGGGTTATAAAACAACCTTTTAGAAAAATACTTCATTTAATGCGTAAAATTGGATTTATAATTATATATTTAATTGGAGAAACATAAGATGAATTTTATATAGTTAATTGAAAATTATATATATATTTCATTAAAATAATTCATAAAAATTTGTTTGTTTTGGTTTATTAAGATAAACCATGTTTGTTCATATAAAAGTACTTTTTTAGGAAAGGAATTACTTTATTTTCAAATAGTGTACTAATTTTATTTATAATTAATTTTCTATCAATGAATTAATTTTCAAACAAGTTTAAACCATAATTTCATAATTTAGTTAATCATATTCCTACCTATCATTCCAATGGCTAGTTAATAACTATCATAGAAAGGGTATGACATGATTGGTTTAAACTTGATGTTGCATGTAGCGGAAGCAAAACATATAATTGTGTGTAACACAAGAAAAAATTAGTATTTAGTGTAAGGATGGATAAACTCATAATTGGGTATAATACAATCCAAAATTAGAATAGTGTGTAACACATGATAAACTTAGTATTCTATGTCGTATAAGCTTAACTTGGTGTCGCATACAAATAAATCATAGATTGGTGTAGCTTATAATGCAAGACATCAATGAATTTTAATTTATTAAAAATAATAATAAATCATAAAAAATTTGGGGTGTTGTAAATATAGTTTCAATGGGAATTTTTATAAGTCAACGGTTACAAATTGAGTTACCATAGACCCTAACATTAAATCTTCAGTTCCACTAATGAACTTGAATCACATATATGGAAAAATAACTATCTTAGTAACCAAATTAATAAAATTATTATTATATATAATATTTTATAAATATAATTTATAATTATTTTTTACATATAAATTAGTTAGTTATTTTCTTTTATCAAAATCGGGTGTGATTTATCTTGATTGTTTTTAACAAGTTTCATAATAGAGGTATTGTTCCTTATTATTATCCCTGGTTAATCATTAATATAAATTTAATTTATTATAGTAGAAAAATATATATTTATTTATAAATATCTCATAATATTACATTAGTCTTTTAGATATGTGTGTGAAAATGTTAATAGTGTTGAATTATTTTGTTAATTTTAGCCATTAAAGATTATATTTCAATAATATGTAAAATAAAAAATACAAACTTATCAAAATATTAAAACAATAATTATTTAATTATTAATATATAAAAATATTTATATTTGACTTACCATAGCTATAAATTTCATAGTTTTATATAATTTTTTATGTGTGCGGTTAGACCGACCCAAACATGCAGATACTATACATCGATTATTGAGTGTGGCTATGAAATTATTTATTTCAACATAATATTGTTATAACATAAAGATTATTCTTTTATTTATTTTTTCTCAATATTTTTAATTATATTTGACATTTCTTGGATAATTATTGAAAACCCAGATGAAAAATGAAAAAATTTACTTTATGCAGGCAGTAGTTTACACAATGCATGATTAACATTTCAATTTCCTAAGGAACAAGAGGAAATTAAGGTGGGTTACAATTTTATAATTCATATTTATTTTATATATTTCAAATTTATTATTAAATTATATCCTTATTATTAGTGATGAGAGATAGTGGTGAAAAATGGATGTTGTCTCTTTGTGGAGGTAGTTGTCCACTCAACGCATGATTGACTTTCTTCAGTTTTATTATAATTATATAGAAACTAATACTTATGGGGATTACCTTAATATAATAACACTTCAGTGTAGTAATTATACACATTTCATTATATAAATATGGGTATGTTTGGTTTTAAAGATAAATAATAACAAGAAAATGTAAGGAGTAAGTAATACTTATATATAGACCTTGAATTTACTCTTGATGAACCCCATAGAATTGGTGGAATTAAAATAACTCGTACATTCAATAGTTTTAGTAAAAGGAAAATAATTATATGAGTGTAAAATTTGGTATGGTTTCATGGAAATTTAGAAGGTAAAGTGGGGCATTGAAGCGGTAGAAGTTTTCCTCATTTATATGTGATGAAAAGGAATATTTTGTGGTTGCCCATTAATTTTTAGTGTTATCATTACACTATTAAAGGTTAAAAGATTAAAAAATATCAAAGTAAATTATTTTTGTGAGATATGTTTCCCTTAAAACCTCAAAAAATTATTTATTCACATATTTTAAACATGTGATATGTCATTTTCTCTTATATTATTTAATAATAATATTATTATTATTATTATTATTATTATTATTACTTGGTTAATAGGTTTCTAAGAAAATATTCTTTGTTTTAATATATATATATAATAAACCCTTGTACAAAAATTTATATTTATGAATATATATTTATTATTAATTAAATGTATTCCAATTTCTAATTTTGAAATTTTTTAATTTTAATTGAAAATTTTAATACTAAAATAATTTTTGTAGAAAAATGTTTTTAAACATAATGTGTTCTTAATCATTCTAAATTTTTATTACAAATTTAATGATTGATAAAACATTTATATATAGGTTTATAAATTATATTGACGTCATCTTTTAAAAGAGATAAATTTATTTAATTATATAAAATATAGACATTATTTATGAAATACTTCATAGAAAATATCAGTTTTTCCCTTATAATTGTCATTAATTGTAATCATAGTAATCATAATATTATGTCCGAAAATGAAAATTAAATTGTTACATTATATTATCATATTGATATAAAATTTGAAATTCATTTTTTAGATTTAATTTTTATATGTAATTTAACGTAATTTTTAATTATAAGTAAATAAATCATATTTTATAGTAAATATATTACTCATATTTAAAAAATGGAAAACAAGGGATCTATAAATAAAAAATAGTAATAATATAATATTTATTTTACTTATAAAAAATTAAATATATTTTTAATATATTTAAAAGAAATAGTTAAACCATTCTTATTTTATGATAGTATCGTAAAAGTAACAACTTTACCAATATCAAAATTTTTCCACTAACCATGTAAAATTCAACTACATTAGAAAATTACCAAACATTCATCTTAAGATGATATTATTATTATAAGTCCAAAAATGATATTATTTTTGTAAAAATAATATTCTTAAACTTGTAAAATTAATATTTAAATTAAAATTTAAAGTAATTTATTTTTATAGGAAAATGAATTTTCAAAATTTCAACTATACTTATTCTTATTAAATTACAAATAAAAATAATATTAATGATAATACATAACCGAAATAAAAAATATATGTTACATATAATATATCAATTTAAATAAAAATTTTATATAAATAAAGTAACAAATTACACTTTTTTCATACAATAGTCTTATTAGCTATTTAGTTATACTAATTGAATTTTTTAGATTCATTTTTATTAAAATGAAAAATATTTTTATTTTAAAATATATTCAATAATCTAGGTACAATAATTTTTAGCAACCAATTTTATGAATATATATTAGTTTTTATATAGTGTTCATCGTTTCAAATTGGTTCAGTGTTATAGTTATTAAAAGTATCAAACACACTAGAGTTTCAATGAAATAAAATATATATAACCTTTAATTAGGGCGTGTAATAGTAACCACTCCTCAAAATTACTAACCTCAATGTTTAGCTGAGTTTTTTATGATTATGAGAAAATGATTGAATAAAGTAAAATTTATTCAGGTGTATCTTGGATAATCTTATATGGTATCATAATTAATTTATAGAAGTAAATTTTTTAGAAATGCACCAAGGAGTGATTTTTCAGTGCTCCTCAACTGTTATTAATGGACTGTTTAGATAATTTTTAGTATTATTATATTTATCATAGAGACCTTTTGTAAAAACCTTATGGTTAAGTCTAAGGGATAAGTCTACATATAGTAAAACATTAGGATGATTCTGTAAATGTATCGGTTGTTTTGTTTTCCCAGAAATAGAATCCATGTTTGGATACCGCAAGCGGATAGAGGATACATCCAATATATACCAAAGGTAGATTAACATAAAAGGGTGTGTTGGGTACTATATCAATCATCCCCAAGTGAAAAAATTAATCATAACTGTGCATTTGGTTTGAAACTCTGAGGGGATATGCTTTGGTTAATAACATTAAATTTTAAAAACTTTATGAAGGATTTGATATTGATGTTAATTAATTATATTTAATAACATACTAGTAAAATGATTGTGGATAAATATGGATTATGAAAAGAAATTCAAAGCATTAATCAAAAGTATCATATGTTGAAAATAAATGTCATACTAAAGAAGTCGTCTTGGGATTTAGAATTCATATTAATATACTAAGATTATTTTTTATATTATCTTAACCATTTGGTTTTAGTATATAGATGAAACAAGATCACACAAATGATTTTGAGAAAGGTATATAACTAGAAACCACTATGTCTAAAACCCAAATAAGGTATAATACTTAAATTGTTGAAAATTTTAATATATTATTGTTATGATGTAAAATGTCAGTTTCATAGTCATAGAAAATATATTGATGATGAATTATTAATATAAATTAAATATTGATAATCTTAGATATTTTCTTTAATGCATGATATTTTTTATAATATTTTGGAATGTCTTAAATGTTACTAGAATTATTTGAAACAATTATGCATTATTATTGTTTAGTTTATCTTTAATTATTTGGAAATATACATTAAATGGAATCAACAAACCTGAAATTTTATTTTTGGAAAAGATTATATTTTTCAAGAAAACTATTGTAGAACTAAATATTGAGTAATGGATAACTCATTGATTAGATATATTCCTGAAGTTGAGTTTATAATGGGTTGACTATCTTCTAGAAAAGTGAATTTAATATTTTTTATAGAATTAGAATTTTTTTATTCATTTAATAAAAAAATTATCCATTTTATTTTCTTACATTTATCTCATTTTTAGGATTATGATATATAATAAGTTGTTTGTGAATTTATGCATTAGTGATTAATATAATTGACGGTTATTTATAGTGTTAATTTTTTTAGAAATATATAATCTCATTATGGTTTAATATTTTATAGATTAAAATGATTTTGTGCATTGTATGTTAATTGAAATATATTATTAGGGTATATATATAATCGGTTATATGATTTTATGAATGATTATTCTTAGTAGTGGAAATATAAGTAACAAGATATAACCTAAAAGCGTAAGAGAGATACTATATTGCATGATATATTCTAAATATTAAATATGTTAAGAATACCCTCACCTATGTTCACTAGTGATAAATAATTAATATTTAAAGGGTATAATTTATATTAGTGTCTATAATATGAAGACCCAATAATTTTACACTTTATATTAATATGATCTTTAGTAGATTGTGACACACACATCACTAAACTAATATAGCACCTTAATAAAAAACCATTAAATATTAAAATTATTTTATAAATATAGTAATTGGTAGATAAAAACATAACAATCCTTTTAAAAAATTACATTTTGGTATTTTTAATAGATTAATAGTTTTGAAAATATATATTTTTCAAAGAACTAATTTAAAAAATATATGTATTGTACCTTAATGACATAAATTGATCGAATTTTAAATTTTATTTCAATTGGTAATATTTAAATTTTTTGATTTATTTTTCAATATTCATTTATTTTATAATTTATAGGAAATAATATTGAAGGAAATAAGAGATTAAAAATGTCACTTGTTTTATTAAAAGTAGTTTGTCAATATATTTTTTGTTTTAATTTAAAATATAAATGTATAAATTATTGAATTTTAAATTAAAAATCAAATTAATTTTTTTTAATCCCACATAAATTTAATATCAAAAGGTGAAATGATGGTTTTTTATAAAAAATATGCTTTGTATGTGAAAAGTTAAAAATATAGATTTTACCTAAACATTATATTTTATTAATTTATAATGAAGATGTAGAAGTGTATAAAAACATAAAATTTTCAAATATGTATTTAAAATTTATAACTATAAATTTGAAAAATACTATCTTATATTATAAAATATATGTTTTTCATTTTAAAGGCATATGTAATATTTCAAATAAAAAAATGTATTTGGCTATTTATTTTAATGAAATGTTAGATTCAGAAAAAATAATTCCTTAGAAAAAATATTAATTTTATTTTTCCTATAATAATTCAATTTATTTAATTAAAATTAGAAATGCGGATAATTTTACATGACAGATAAATTTTAAGCATAAAAATACACTTTTTATAAATGCTAGTTTTTACGTATTATATTCACTGATGTTAAAATTATGTTTTCTTACACATAAATTTTATTAGTTCACAAAAAATTAATATTTTGAATTATTAGTTCAAAATAATTTGATAATGATTAATTTATTTTTAAGCATTTAAAGTATATTACTAATGAAAAATCAATTACCACGGTAAAAAAAGTAAAAGTGAAAAATATAAGAATAAGAACATAATGGTTTTTCCAAAAATATTTGTGAAAATTAATGTTTGATGGATTATTGAAATCATCTAATCATATAAAGCATCATTTTTCATTTTTTTAAAAATCAATATTTTTAATATTTGACCCTATAATATCAGGTTGTTATAATTAAAAAATGTTATTCTTACCTCTTATAAAAGGGTCTTTTCATCACCCTTGAATACCATATAATAAATTTTTTTTCAACATGAAAATATACTCATTTTTATTCCATTAAAATCATATTTCATTTCCTTTACCCTATGGTTATATTATATTTATATAATATCCCAATTTATGGGGAATCCTCTAATAAAAAATCAATGATTTCAATGTGAGTACTCTTTTTCCAAACTTCTTTCCCAATCTATATTAGTTTTCCATGTATATTTTTATAATCCCATTATAATGAAAATAATATTGATGTTTTAATAAATTTTATAATACTAATGGAATAAATATTAACCACTTTTATCTTTTTTTATTAAGAACAATGATATTATCATTTGTGCGGTATGTGGCCACCGCTTGCATGAAGCGGCCACTTCCATTTTTTCATCCTCACCTCTCATTACTGATTATTAAAAATAAATTGAGAACTAAATGTGACATAAATAATATAATTATTACTATGATGTGGAAAATTATAATCCAAATAATTCCATCCAATTCTTCATTAAATGATAACAAGAATCACACATTTTGTAAACTCTATCCACTAGTGGGTCTTTTTTTATAATATCCTATACAGGATATTACCAAGGCCATATCCCATGAAAAGATGCCTCAAAGTCTTATGAGTATCTGCCACTAACATCCTAAATAATTTGTGTCCCTTAAATGATTTTATCTGTCTATATAACATATATTTGAAAATACTATCATGGAACTTCAGTGTTCTCATTATAGTGGGGAGATGTGGTGACCTTTTACTGCAACATCTACTCACAAGACAATATCACATACTATGTTACACAAATGAACAACCATGATTTGATAAAACCATTATTAATATTCAAAATATGAATATAGGTTATTATAAAGTAAATAAACATTGGTTTTATAGAAAAAACTACAATAGAATCCCACTTTCCCTAGATTCAATGGCTAACAACCTTTAGTCTTCTAGATCTCACTTGACAATCATGCTTCTAATAAGATTGGCTTTTGGTCAAGGGTTCTACCATGTTTTTCTCTATGATAACTATACATACTATAAATTCACCCCTATGATAAAAATCCCATGAGATATTATACTTCTGTAGTTTCTTCTTTGTCTGTTGGCATGACCTTTGATGTTTTATAAGGTCTACTACTTCAGTATTATCCCAATACAACGTGATAGTGTTTTTAACTCTAGGTAACACATCAATATCGTAGAAATTTTTTTTTATCCAAATAGATTCTATTACTTCATCAAAAGACGCTATATTCTCACACTAAACTTTAGAATCAATGACAGCATGATTCATTGAACTCTTCTAGCTCATGTCTCATCTGTTAAGACATTAAACAAATCCTGAATATTCATTTATATCATTCTAATATATTTGGAAAATATCATAAATATAACCCTTGATGTGCATCTCCCCATATCTTCCATACACTAGGAATATATCCTTTTTTCTTCTAAGATACTTAAGGATAGCCTTAACATGAATTCACTATTATTCTACTGGATCTAGTTGATATCTTCATACCATTCTCAATGAAATGGTAACATAAATTCTAGTACATCACTTAGGATAATTATTGATCTTATTACAAAATCATATGGGGTGTTACTCATTATCTTTTACTCCTTTTGTGTATGAGGACCAATTTTCTGAGAAATTTTTATAACATGTGACACTATAACCAATCACTTATTATATTATTATATAATAAATCACTATACTATATTGTTAATGTATGTACTTCGACATAAACCAAGAAGTATCTAGGATCTGTCATGAATGATCACGATCCTTATAAAATAGGTTATTTCACCTAAGTCCTTCATAGAGAAATACTTTTTTAACATGTCCTTAATAGAATATATGAAAATTATATCAATTATAATAATTATTTTTTTAATCAATATATACTACTATGATAATGAAAACATTTCCACTAAACCTCTTATAGACACATGGATCACATTCATTATTGATGAAACCAATTTATTTTAGGGCTTCATTGAATTGAATGTTCCATAGAATTGATGATTTCGTAAATCTATAAATAGATCTATAAAACATGAAAATATTTTTGGCATCACCTAGATTCACAAAGCCTTCTAGTTTTGTTAAAAAGACATATTTATGAAGGTTCCCTTTATGGAAATTAGTTCTTATATCCATCTGCTAAATTTCATTGTCATGGAAATATTCTATAGTACGTGGAATTTTGATGTATTTAAACATAGTAACTGAGGAAAATGTTTCATTGTAGTCAATTCATTGATTTTTTTAAACCCTTTAGCCTCTCTCATTTCATTATACGTATTTAATTTACCCTCCATTTCTATTTTTCTCATAAATATCCATTTTCATTCTGCAGTATTTACATCAACTGGTACATTAAACTGAACCCAAAAATAGTTCGGATACATGGAATCCTTTTCATAATTCCTGATTTCATGCCATCCTACATCATTTAAGCTCTCAAATACCTATTTATAGAAGATAGGTTCATCATTTTCAATCAATAATGAGTCACCATTTTGGTGATTATAAACCAATATCTCTATGATTCTTTTACCTCTCTAGTTCTCTCACATAGTACTTGTGTTTCATGAACTAATTCTTCCATAGGGAACTATGGAATCTAGTCATTACCCATCACTTATATATCTTGACAATTAACTTCATCAAATTAAATCTTACTCCAACTATCCTATATGAGTATCTAATTCCTCCTTAAAATGAAGGATTGTCTTGTGATAATCACTTTCATTCTGAGGGGTTTTGTAGGTAGTATCCCTTTATTTTTTACGATATCCTATAGATATACAATTTTCCCCTGAGTTTCTATTTTTATAAATGATAAGGCCTTAGGAAATGCCTCACAGCCTGATACATGTGTATGTTATAGAGAATATTTCATTCCATTCTATAACTCCAAGGGAATTCAATTTTCCACATTCATTTGAGCTCAATTTAGTGTATATGATGCAATTTGTAATTCATTTCCCCAAAAGGATAATGTAATATGATTGTGAATCGTCATTGAAAATACAATGTCAAACAAGGTAATGTTAATCCTTACACCAATATTATTTCAAAAATGGTGTTTAATGTGGTGTGATTTGAGATAGAATCTCAAAATCCCATAAACAATTTGAAAAAATCATGGTTAAGATATTCACCATCTCGATCTGATTAATGCTTATTTATCTTATTTTAATGTTTATTATCTACTTCATTGTTGATTTATTTTAATTTCTCAAAGGAATTAAACGTATACATCATGAATTATACATAACCATATATAATCAAATCATCAGTAAGAGTTATGAAGTAATAATAACCAGCTCTAGTGTTTTTAAGAAATGGTCCACACACATCAATGTTTACAAATCCATGTATCTCTATAGCCCTTTATCCCTATCCACTAAATACCAATTTGGCGGTTTTTCCTTGTATAAAATCATGACATATTTTAAGAAGTTTTAGCTCTGAAGAGTCTAAATAACCATCTTGGAAGATCATTGTTAAATGATTCTCATTTACATGACCAAGATATTGATGTTATATATGGGTGTTATATGAGTCATGTAAACATGATTCATTATCTATTCCCAATACTTGGTTTTATTAATTTAATATATAAATACATTTTTTTAAATTCAACATACCATAACATATGTTTTGTTTATAAAAAAATATATATTTTATTTCAAAACATGAAAAAAAACTATCCGCCCCTAGGAATCACACAAAAAATATGTTCTTGATAACAGTCGGTACATAATAAAAATACCATAGAACTAATATAATCCTTATTGGTAATGAAAGTTGGTTGTCACCATTGAATGGAGGATCCATCCTCACACCATTAGTATCCTTAAAATCCACCTATCCTATAGTAATATTTCGAAATATACTTAGTTCCTACATTTGGATATAGATGGGAGCACCAAAATATATATCTAATACCCAATGGGTTTATATTGGATGATTTTACTCTAACAAACACAGCTATAGCTTCCCCATTCATCTTTGTGAAATTCTTCTTCCAGTATCATTGCTTTCCAAATTAAAGACATACTACCTCCTTTTCCATTCACTGGATCTAAATCTTCCTCTTATTAGAATGATGGTGCTCAGGATATTTATACATTTTATGAGTATTGCACCCATTTTCCTTATTATTTCATTTCTTATTCACAATAAGGTCTGAAGTTTTGTCACAACCCATGTCCTTATCCACATTTGGAATCAAAGTAATAAGTATTTATAGACTCTTCTCATTATTTCCCATGTTGTAATTAACAATAAAACTAGATAAAATCTTCGGTAGAGAAGAATTTATGTGATCAATGTATAAATCATTTGGTAATTTTATCCCTAACATGTATAAGAGGTCAATGTATCATATAATATTGACTTTCTAAGGCCTACCTAGTTCACACTGTCCAAAATTACTTCTAAATAGATAATTGGATATATCAAATCTCTCTTGTCTCACCTTCTCTTGATAGTGATTACGTAAGTGAGATAATAGAAAAGGATATCCTTCTCAATTATGGATCACAATGATATTTTTGAAGTAATATTTAATTTTGGTTCTAAAACTAAAATGAGAAAAGTTGTAGTATTTTTTAATATAAAATTTAGAAAAATTTCTAAATATTATATTTATTAATCTCCCAATATTAAATTAAAACCCAATATCCCTCACCATTGGAATTAATATCTTGTTACATGGAAATTATAGTGGAAAGTATCCATAACCCTCTTCACATCACCCCAACATTGGATGGTCATGAAATTTGAAGTGTTTTATGTAGGCATTACAAATTACAAATATATTAACTCAGTGTTCCTTGATCTATTGAGTTGACTCCCAAATCCTAAAATCCTTATATTGGATTTCCTCGGCCCTTTCCTCTTAGTTACACCATGTCCTACTTTGGTAGTAAACCCTTGATGTAAACTAAGTTACATCAAACAAAAATTTCATGTTATAATTCACTGACAGTTGATAGAACCCAAACATTGGATAATCAATAAATTTGAACTATTGTTCGATTCTAACTAAAGTAGTTGAAGGCTATACCGAATTAATAAATATAATTGAGTGATTTTATCTTTTAATCTTAAATTTCAAATTATTATCGTTATTTCATGATTTTTAATATTAATTGGACTTACTTAAGTTGTTAAATATGTATTGTTTAATATTAATGCATAATCCAATTTATTTTAGTTCTATCTTACTTGATTGATAAGTCATTAATTCATTAGATTATGAAAAAACACCGATAATGAAATAACCATAAAACATTACATAAAAACAATAAGGTTTCATGATCATGATATTTTACTAATGGTTAGATAATCTAGCACATGAACAACTAACCATTTACCTTTTTGTAAAATCACCTCCACTGATTAAAGTTCGTGTCACATCTTTACAATTTTCCACCTATGTATCTCTCTTGGATTGTATTTTCATCAGCTATAAACTTAAACCGCCACAACTAGCTTGGGAGCTCCATCAATTATATATGATCATAGTCACATGTAGGTGAGGGTAACAAGATACTATAAAATTCTCCATGGGCACACTGGACCTTACATAATAATAGGATAGATGGAACACAAGCCAAAAAATTAATTTGATAATAAATTGAATGAAACAAATCTCATAAAATTGTTTTTTCTAGGCTCATTATCATCCATATGCATGAAAACAATTATGGCTATAATAAAACAAGAATTAATTTCATTATAGATATTATTTAGGTTAAATTGTTTTTGAATAAATTAATTATCTTCCATAATTAATCAATTACTTTTATTTAATTATTCTTCATCTGAATTTCCTTGATATTCTCCTCCATCACAATTTTAAATAAATTAAATTAAATTATTTAAAATTAACTATGTACATTAATGTAACATGGAGGAAACCTGGAGATTATCCATATAAACAACCCAGCATGTATTATATTGGTATACTTTTTATACATATGGCATGTAGAATACATGAATTATCACATACTTTCATGATGTGTACTATAAACATAATGATTAGAAGAATTAAAATATTTTCCTGTAACATGTTATGCTTCAATTTACAAAGATTATTAACTGTAATATGAATCATAAATGATATAAAGATGAAAACATTATGAAAAAATTATTTAAAATTTTTTATATATTAAAACCCATCACATGGAGCATCCTATAAATTAATAACAACATAAAAGTATATTTTGAAAAGTTTTGCAGAGTATAATAAATAAATTTTAGTATGGTGAAATTTGGAAAGAGTTCACAGTGTGTATAAGTAAGTTACATGGAATGTACTATTTTCATCATCTATATAAGTAACATTCATAGGGACTCATCCTGTAATCATTCTTGAAAAAAAATTATAGTACATGATGTGTAATGAGGCTACAAATCAGGTGGTCTTTTAGTTACAGGGTCACTGGTCAGTTAGGTCTTGTATGAAGATCCACACTCCATCTATGACTAAAGGACTACACACCGAGTATGGAAATTTCATGATGTGTACTCCTGATGACTATGTACCAAGCTATCCTGGTCAACATGTGGTGTATAATTAAATGCACCATGTGTAATAAATGTACATCCCTTTCAAATTAATTCTTAGTTCATTAAATAGTAGTACACATCATGTACCTCTAGGTTACACGGTGTGTACTCTTGTGATATCCAACAACATTCATTGGCACATATGGATGAGATATTTAATTTTATTTCATTTATAAAATTAATTAATTTTATATATTTACTATAATTGAATTGGAATAAAAATATCACACAATTATTATTAGTGAATGATTAAACTATAATTGAAAAACAATTACTTATGTGTAAATAAATCAATTCACTTAAAATAATTATAAATAATTATTTGGCCTACTTTGATAGCATATAAAGGTTACAGGCATTGTGGAAGAATGAAATGGGTCATGAAAAAACATTACCTTTTTCATGATTAATGATAAATATGATATTTACATGATTATAAAAACTATGATCGATATATTTTAATTAAATAATATAGATAATTGATAATATTATGGAACCAATCATAGGATTATCACATGTTATTTAAAACTAATTTTAATGAAATCAATAATTACCTTGTGGGAAATTATTTCTTTGTCGATGGATGAGACAATTGATCTACATCATAACATCATTGTGTTTTTGTAATCAAGTGGATCTTCCATCTTGTGGTGATCCATACATGTTCCACAAATATCCAGGTGCTGCCATATGAATCTTTGGGTGCTGGCATGGAAGATCCCACCACTTGTATCATTTTTCTATGATCATGATGAGAATCCATTCCCAAGAATTCTTCTTGATCTCTCTAGACTCGAGAGTGGAAAGGGAAGGAATGTCACTCTTTATTATTGAGAGAGTTCTTGTATAAGGGATCTATCTAGGAATTCAAAATGATTCTATGGATTTGTTGCTCAAAACCAAAACAAAATGAATTGGATATTCTGAAAAATAATATAATTAGGTTTACATACCACAAGGTTTAGAAATAAATAATTTCACAAGATCTTGTTAATATTTATTTAATCAATTCAGAACTCGCTGTATATAATAATAATGTTATTATTATTATTTCTCAACATGTGCTAAACTAGTGAATTGAAATTAAATATAATTTATTCAAATAATATTCAATATATATTATTTGTCATCTGAAATATAAACATGGACCTCCATTACTCCAAAAAAATAAAAAACATAGAATATTGACTATATATTTTATAATTAAATGTTACTTCATTATTCTCTAATAAATAAATAAATATAATATTCACTAAAGAGAAAATAAATGTTTTCTAAATACCCATCTCACATTATATTCTCCTGAATAATGGGGTATTGAATATGTTCGATCAAGAAAACATAAATAATTATTAAACCACATTTATGAATAATATTTATTCTACTTGTAAATTAGTTAATAATAATGTATTATTTTATTTATATTCTTGGTATATTTAGTGTGTGACCCTCAAGGACTCTTTCTCAGTAGAATTAGGTAAAGTAGAATAAAGTCCTTGGTTAGCGTCTAGAAACATGCAAATGAACTCTTATAGAAATATGTTAATTTTTCAATGACATAATACCTCATATATATTCTCACAACCTAATATAGTCACTTTATCATGATATCACCAATCAAGAAGGTTGAATTATGGTTCCATCAACCTATTTCCTCGATGTCTCATTATTTTATTTTTTGAAAAAAAAACTTCCCCATAAAACCCCACATCCATGGATTTATTTAAGATATATCACTTCTATCTAAGTACCTAATATATCAAATTCAATTAATTAATATAAGGGGAAGTCCTTTATGAAGTTATTTCATAATGTGATATTACATGTAATGCACCCAATATATCTTACATCACCATGAACATATGTCGTCACAGTTTTCTTCAATACATCGATGTGTGTGACTTCTAATACGCATTCATAATAATAATAATAAGTTTAAGGATCTATAAAAACATCTGTATATATGAATATCCAATTAAATTTATAAATGTGGATTTCCTACTTATGGGTCATGTTCTTTTAATGTCATACACTGGATATGACCAAAGGTGCACTACATGAGAAGATTCCTCAATGTCCTATGAGTCTCCACCCGGATATGATACATAATTTATTCCCATAAAACTATTTAATCCAACTATAGATTATAAATTTAAAAATAATTTTGGGGAACTTCTGGGTTCACATCATAGCGGGGAACTGATGTGACCATTTATAGAGACAATAACTCTTAAGACATTATTAAATACTATGTTACATAGAATAACAATAACGACACAATAAGAAGTTTATTGATATTAAAAATTATGAAAATTGTTTATCATAAAGATATCAACTTTTGGTTATAGGGAACCCACTCCAACAATTTTAACAATTTTTTTTCTTTGTATAACCCCATGGTAAACCCATTTTTACTTTAACCATGGTAATTAATTTTTAATCTTTTCACTATTTATTTTAGCAAAAATTATTTTTACCTTATTAGATAATATAAATTATTTTCATTTAAAATATGGATTCCATCTATAACACGTTGTAATTTCCACACATTATTTTAGATGTTATATAGATTATTTCTGTGACCAGGCGCTGAGATAGAGTGTGATTCTGAGGTTTGATGTGCTAGAAGAAAATGTTTGAAAAATATTAAAATATTTAATAACATGTGCAAGTAGTTTTACTAAAAAATAGAATAACTCTTAAATGAGTTCTCATATCATAAATATAAGGGCACTTTTGAGTTCATAATAGTGTCTTTACCATAGAAAGGAGTTAAATATAGTCGGCACATGTAATTTTTGAAAACGTTGTCGTGGGAACCAAATGAATAAAAAAAATTATAAAATAATTTTAATTTAGTTATGGACACAACAAGGTGGTTAATTATTAATAATATGTTATCATTGATCTAGGGTTATCCTTATAACCCTGACATTATCTAGATATGTCTGATAGAGTACCTCTGGATGGTCCTTCCAACAATTGATGACAGAACAGCAAATTGACGATCGGTGCACACTAATCTTGA
Source organism: Viscum album (assembly GCA_963277665.1). Classification (NCBI taxonomy): domain Eukaryota; kingdom Viridiplantae; phylum Streptophyta; class Magnoliopsida; order Santalales; family Viscaceae; genus Viscum; species Viscum album. Next base: position 1,879,218,641 of record OY728145.1, read on the forward strand.
TGAATATTTCCAACAACAATGATGCGCATATTGTTATTCATTAACAAATGGTCTGAATCAAGATTGGGAATTTTATTTATTTGTTTCTTCCTCATTCATGATTATTATGAGGAATTCAGACTAATCCATAAAGATATTATCCTACGTATTGATCATATTTGCAGTATGGGATTTATTTAAAGTTTTATCGGGATTTATTTAATTTGGTTTTCAGACCCAAATCCCTTATTCTAGATAATTGTCCAATAACACTTTGAAAAAAATTATAAACCATTTTTCATGTGCATTTCACACTATGTTATTTTCATTCTTCTCTGTTGGATCACTTTGGTCTTGGATCAGCATTTTCGAGTGGATTTTAACTCAATTGAACCCCAGAATTTGTGGAAAATAGAAAATTTAGGATATATTAGTGTCGATTAGAGCTCAAGGATTTCAAATCTATGATATTTCTTTATGATCCAGTGGAGATTTGGAGACTCACAAGAGTGGAGACAATGACGGGGGTGACCGACGGTGATGACCGGTGCTGCTGGCGGTGGTGGACAAAGAAGTCAAAAGTGGTGGGTGGACGCATGGGATGTAGTGGGTGACTGCATGAGATGCATCAACAGACATGGTTGGAGGTGAACTTGGATGAGGGAAAATGGCGTTGGACACAAGATTCAGGTAATATTTGGGTTGGGTCAACAGGTTGAGTCATGGTCGGGCTAGAAGATCATGGTTCGGGTTTGGTCAAATAAGGGTCAGGTCTAATGAAATAGGGTTGGAGCCCCTTTGCATTCAGCCATGTCAATTGACCATGGTGGTCAATTGTGGTTCTGTGGAAGCTCAAGCATCCACAATGGAAATGAACATGCAGTCAGTCTGTGCGTGTTCAATAACTGCGATCGACCGCAGTGGACAGTCTGGGGTGGTAGGTTGAACTACCACAATGATTAGTCTATGGGAATTTGGTCCACATGGTAGTTATACCTAATAGGATGGTAGGTGGACCAACCTTGGTAGTTGGATTGTTTTCCCTAAGAAATTTTGTGGGAAACTTCATTCAAATATCCATAACTCTTAAATGGATCATCCAAACAATGTTTTGATGGTGGAAATGTGAACCTGACTTTAAGATGGTTAACATAAGAAAAATTCAGGGTACCTTATTCATAGTTGAGGCTCTTATTTTTCCTTTTGTGTATGATTATTGGTTGATATCATTCTTTTGTTCCTTTCTTTAAGGGTATTGTGGTACATTATATCCATATCAATGGATTATAATCCCCTCAAGAGGTTGATTCTCATACAGAGTTATGGCGTCCCTCCGTGAGACTGGAGTAAAATCCTTTATCATCCCTAATGGAGTTTGTGGAATTGATGTAACTAACATGATTATGGTTCTGATCCTCAATCTATAGGGCCACATCAGTAAGGTTTAGGGAATTTTTTTCAAATGATCCCCTACATGAAGGGTTGATCCATATTGGGTTTGGGGTATCCCCCAGCGGTTTTGTGCATAACCCCCACTATGTGTATCATAGTCTTATTTGACCAATTCATTTAATTTGGGAGGGTCCAAAATGAGATAGACCTCTTCATTGAGTGTCTTTTACAATATTGTGTCTCAAGTAGTGATTTCTCCCAAAACAAGCATTTCTTCAATCAAAATAATGTGGCTTACAGTTGGTTATGACCATCTGATGGAATGTTGTATTTTCTGAGTATATATCAGTTCTTATTTTGTATCTATTATACATAGATAGTTATATATATTGTATTGAGATAACTATACTTGGTGTTTCATGTTTAGTTTTTTAGGTTATCCTTATGAGTATTGTTATACTCACCTCTACATGAGATTTTCCCACATGTTTCATGTCTTGTACAAACAATGGCCCTTTGGATGGTGTCCTAGGAGCACCAGGAGCATGTTGTAATTTTTTTTGAGCCGTGTGGACCGAGGTGTTTACCGGGTGAATATATTCACAAATCCCTCATCCTTGGAGCAGGTTGGAATATTTAATCTTTGATTTGGACTTTTGTATAGACTCTTATTGTGGGATTTTATTTCACTCGGTTTAATTTTTCTTTACTTCATGTTTTACTCTAGTTTGAGGATCATAGTTGTATGCATGCATACTATCATTTTTTTTATATGTTTGCATTTTTTGGTTTAGATATGTGTGTAGGTATACATGTACTTTAGGATAATGACTTCTATTTGTAGTAAATACCTACTCAGAACTAGTCATTATACTCTAGATTATCAGATGTGGGATTGGGGTAGTCATGGAATGGCCCCCTATAGGATGGATTGTAATAGAATGGTATCAAAGGTTGGTTCTAAATTAAGACCGAGAGTCTATGAGGATGGTTTGGGGAAAGATTGTTATGTGTTTCGAGTTCAGATTTTAGGACATGGACTCCAGTGTTAGTCTAGAAACCGATGTATCCATACACCAGGACTCTAAATGCATTCTTTTTGACTTGGTACATGAGAACACTGGTTGCAGGGAGAAAAAATGGTTCATGAATCATATATGAATATTTATGTCCTCCTTGTCCTTCTTTATTAACTGCCCCAGATATACTCTTTTGACATTGTTAGTTCTTATTTTTTAGTATGCCTCTATGTATATTGTCATCCAGGATTCCACTGCATTATCATGACGATGATCCTCCAAGTGAAAAGGCATCAGTATAGGGTCATGTACTATAGAAAGCACCTTTGGGTGGTTTACTAGCTATACCAACACATATCGAGCACCATTTACTAAAATCACTTCCACCTGAGGATGAACGTGGGTTGAGTGCATTACATGAGTCTCATAGGAAGTGTCCTCCCAGGTTCTAGGTTGAGCCAAACCCCCGAATGGCTATGGATTGGATAGAGGAAATCCCTCATGTTTTCTACCTTATGAGGATACCTACTGATCAGATGGAATTTCTTCTCATGAGTCTTATTCCGGACTATGTGGGGAGATGGTGGAGCATGGTGATTCAATCAGATGATGAGATAGATTTCTCTAAGATATACTTTGAGTGTATCTTTAGAGTGGAGATATATCTAGAAACATTGTGATCAGCCCACATACAAGAGTGTTTATATCTGTAGTAGGGCAGTATGACCATGGTGGATTATACAGTGATGTTTATTGATCTGTCATGATACACTTTGTAAATGGAACGAGACCAGTTCTTTAGGGATCATACCTTCAATCATGGCATACAGTTAGACGTTAAGTAATTAGTGACCCCCTTTAGTATTTCTAACTATGAAAGTGTACTTGAGAAAGCCCTATTAGTGGAATTGTTTTTGAGATATTTGATTCTAGTAATGGGAGATAATATTTGGAACCTGATAGATGAGACATTAGATATAGGTAGCTGACGACAGTCACAAGGATTTAAGCAGTTCATGTATTTCAAGAGGCTATCCCAGGACTCTGGGTTAGTTGTACATGACTACCGGGTTAGCTCAAATATTCCAATGTTTAGGATGTGTTTCTCATGAGAAAGTCTGGGAAATTAGGTATGAGATTGACCAACCCATCATACATATGATCAGGAGATGGTTGAGGAAACTTCTAGACAAAGATAGAAAAAACGTATCAGGGTGGTCTATAGAGTAGAAGACGGGTAATAAGGTTTGGTAGGGTTGCATGACATGGTAGTAGTTTTGACCTATTTCCACCACCACTCCTAGGTGGTCCATGAGAGGCTATAGGAGCTACTGGATAGGGACCAGTCTGGCTTCAAGATATATAAAACTATTACCTCAAGGATCTAGGGATGATATGAGGTAATATATATTTATTTTCTACCTTAGATCAATATTGATTGACATAGGTGATAGTCATTCTTTTCTTTCCATGAATCTTATTTGAGACTCAGAGTTTCTGGTTGAACCATTGACTCAACCCTTATTCTTGGATACTTCTACTGGAGGAGACACAATTATCACACACTGGTTCCAAAAGTGTGACCTGACTCTTGGAGGTGAGGGTTTCTACTGGGATCTCTTGGTAGTGGGACCAACTCCTTATGATGTCATTCTTGGTATGGGATGGTTATCCATAGTTCATGCTCATATTGACTATTTTAGGTGAATAATATGGTGTTACTGTATTTATGGGACTAGGTTTTCCTTTTTTTGGTGAAAATAAAATCTAGACAGGGTAGGATAGACTCAGGAATAGGAGGGAGAAACTGTTTACTCATTAGTTTGCTAGACAGACACTCAGTGTAGTGGATGTTATGAGTCCTTATTTTTCTATAGTGGTGGAAGAGTATGAGGAGGTATTTCCTAATTATTTTCTAGTTTTACTCCCTATAGAGAGATAAACATTTGTATTGATCTATACCCCAGGATGACACCGATACTACACCTACATATCGAACAGATCCTATAGAGATTAATGATCTGAGGCTACATTTGGAGGACATGCTGAGAAAGGTATTTATGAGACCTAGTGTTTCACCCGGGGAATCCCTAGTTTTTTTCAATAATGAAAAGGTGATATTGAGGTAATATTTGGAATTACAGTGCTTAAACCAGGTGACTATGATGAACAATTTTTTACTAGTGAGGATTGATGAGCTCCTTGATCATTTAAAATGGGAACGATGGTTCTCAAAGATTGACCTCCTATAAGGATATCAATAGCTATGATTATGGGATGAGGATATATCGAAGATGAACTCCATATGTTCTTACGGTCACTATAAGTACTTGGTGATGTCCTTTGTCTTGACGAATGGCCCAGTAGTGTTCATGGGACTCATGAACCAAATCTTTTTCCTTAGTTAGACCAGTTCTTGGTGGTCTTCATTGATGGAATCATAGTGTATTCGATGTCCAAGGAGGATGTTGAGAGAAACCTACATATGGTTATAGACACTCTATAAGAGAACCATCATTACAGAATGATCTATATGTGTAATTTTTGGATTACAATGGTGTATTTTAAAGAACATGTCATCTCATAGGATGGAGTGGTATTGTATCCAATGAAGGTTGAGGTAGTTCTTTTTTGGGAGACACCCAGAGGTTTTTCAGAGGTGTAGATATTCCTTAGATTGGAAGGGTACTATCAGAGGTTTGTACCCAACTTCTCCAGAGAGGCGGCACCCTTGACAGCTTTTACATGGAAGGGGAATCGTTTTGCATGGACAAAGAAGTGTCAGCATTGCTTTCAGGAGCTGATGATGTGGCTGAAAAGCACTCCAATCTCGATGTTACCAGATAAAGGCATTGAGTACCTGGTGTTATGTGATGCATTAGGTAATAGTATTGGTTATTTTATGATTAATAGGTAAGAGGTTATATCATACGTTTCATGATAGTTACAGCCACATGAGTTGAACTATGAGACATGTGATCTTGAGTTAGTAGTTGTAGTATTCTATTTGAAGATGCAGCAATACTACCTGATGGGAAAGTAGTTTTCTATGTACTCAGATCAAAATATTAACAAGTATATATTATCTTAGAAATATCTTATCTTGAGGTAGAGGCGACGAATGGAGATCCTACAAGACTATGAATTTTATATTTTCTATACACCTGGGTAAGGAAACCCTGGGGTAGATTCTCTCAGTGGGAGATTTAGTTTGCACTTGCTAAATAAGGAATCATTGTATCTGGACACATTGAATATATCCTTTATATAAGTATATGGAGAATATTACCTCTATTTAATGGTTTATACCCCTCCACACTTACATTGAGTTAGGGAGTCACAACTTCGGGATGCCGACAATGAAACCCTATGTGGTCAAGTGTCCATAGGGCATGCTTCTAATGGATATTCAAAATATAGAAAGAACTTCATTCTCATTAAAAAAATCACCATGGTTCTAGTGACATTATTGAATAATAATTTGGGGGAGTTTAATAAATCCACTTTAGCGGTACATCCAGGTGTGGAGAAGATTTACGAGGACCTTCGACCCCAGTTTTGTTGGCCAATGATGAAGAATGAAGTTACAAAGTTTGTTTCGTTATGCCTTACTTATCAATAAGTAAAGACTAAGCACCAAGTTCCAACATGTTTAGCTCATCCCATTGAGGTGCTAGAATAGATGATGGGTGAGACATTGATAGACTTCATGATGGTTTTACCACATACATCTGGTGGACATGATTCTATCTGGGTGATCATTGACCGGATAACCAAGTTGGCTTACTTCCTAGCTGTCTGATAGTAGATTTATATAGAGATATACAGATAGTTATACATGACTGAGATTCTTCTAATATATTTTGTTCATTCAACAATTGATTCTGATCGTAATGCTCAGTTTACATTCGGGTTGTGGAAGGGATTACCAGAGGAATTTGGGACCCATCTATGCTTGATCATACCATTTCACCCAAAGAAGGATAGATATTTTGAGTGGACCATTATGTTTATAGAGGAAATTTTGTGATCTTTCATGTTAAAATTTGGCTGTAGTTATTAATATAACCTACCACTAGTGAATTTTTTTAACACCCCGAGCTTCCACGATATGCTTCTCTTTCAATAATGCAATAGCTTGCATTGTACGCAAATTCGAGATTCTAACACACCGCGTCCAATCAAAATAGCCATTATGAATATTAATACCCAATTTTTAAAATTATTGAAATTTTTATTTCAAAATGGACTTCATTTTTGTATTCGGAATATCGAAACTATCCCAAGTTTAATTTTCGGTATTTTTCTGAGAACTTCCAATTTTTTATGAATAGTGAAAAATACTTAAAAACAATTTTTTTAATCCAAATAATTTTTAGTGATAAATTATACTATTTAGTGGTTTTAAAGTATAATTATAATATATTTTTACCATTTTATCCAATTGTGGTCATTAGAATTTATTTCACTTTGAAATTAGACATAAACAATTGTCAATCTTTTGATATATATTGTTTCCTAAAGACACGCTATTTGTTGTGACAACAGGAATTAATTATAAAATTAATTAATGCAACTTACATATTTGTAATTTTTTAAAATAGACATAATTTTTGAATTCGTAATATCAATTATTGCTTAGGGTGAAATTTTTGCATTGTTCTGAAAAACATCAATTTTTGATGAATAGTGAAACCACTAAGTGATAGTTAAAAACTAATTTTTCGTTTAAATGAAACATTTCCACTTCTGTGATTTGATTTTCAAAAATCTGACATACATGGTCGTAATTAGGGATTAAAATTTTGTTCAATTGGATTAAAATAATTTTTTGGTGAATAGTAACTTTTATGTTTAATTAATCACGATTAATGGTAATTAGTGAAATTTAAGGTAAAAATGATATTACAAAAATATTAAAATACCTTTACACTTGTCTTACCCTTATTGGATGAGTCATGGCTGACCAAGAAAATCCATGGGTAAACTTGGGGACCCCATGGAGCCACCTGGGTAAGAAAATGACACAAATAACTTTTTATTTAAAGTAAAAATGAAATTGTCACAAACATGTGTTGTTTTACTAAAACAATTATTACATGGGGTTATATAATTTACAATTTTTATTATAAATATTCATTCGAAAGATAAAATTATTTCCTACATCATGGTAATTTTTTTATAATTGTTATACATTAAATAAATTAAATTGTTTATGACACAATGATGATGCATCGATTACCTCATTAATTAACGATTTAAATAAAATGAAAAGATAATGTAAAATCTAAGACATAAACTTGTCAAAAACCTATTGGATGAGTATATTTCGAACCCTTATCACCTTATATTTTAAATAAATAATTGTGGGACCTTTGGAATCCGAAAATCACTTCATAATAATGTAACATTTCATGTGTTTCCAAGAGTGCCCCTCCTCTCCTCTTATAAAAGGCCCCCATCTCTACCACGTTATTCATACCATCAAAGCCACTTGTCTCGGCCAAAATCTTCCCAAATACTCTCCCAAATTCCCTCTCCTACTCCTAGATGCCTCACTTTTTGCATAAGTCTCCCCAAGGTAGCCCTTGGCTCAAATCAAAAAGAGTTACCCGATTTTAAGGTAATGTCTTCTCTTATGTTGTTTTGTTTTATTTTGCTCCTCTAACCCCTTAAAATCTTTTTACTCCATTATTTTTTTTAACAAAACCAGTATCTTCAATATACTAGGATTTTGTTATGAGAGGTATTCTATTTATACTTACACACACCTTCGTCTAATGGTTAAAGAACATACTGTTTCTATGGGTGGCGAAATACTACCTCACGAAATGATGATTGTTTAATATTCTTTTAACACCTATAATGGTGGCCATTTTGATGACAATATTTTAATATATGATATATATATTATGTTTTTGTTTTATTTATGCTTCTGTATTTCTCATTTATGGCATACCTTTACGATTTCAATTATGGGTGAACGCTATAATTTCATTTTTGGAAGTGTGGACAACCGCCCTCTCAAAGTGATTTGAATCATTAACACCATATGTGGGACGTATAAAGGATGGATTAAATGATATTATATATTATATTATACTGGAATTATAATACAACTTTATATCATTATGATTTCATTCCATTAAATACGAAATAGAAATTAAAGTAGCGTTCATGTGTACGTTCAGCTTACCGTCTCCATGAACGGTGCATTTCATTTCTTACCTCTAAATGTTACGTAATATTATGAATGAATGTATATACTGGATATATATGAAATATATGATATTTAATCATGAATATAATTATGTAGATAATGGATATTCTACCACATAAACAACTTGTAGTTATAAGAAGTTTATTGTTGACTCAAGTACCGAAGATCGACAAAACGACCGTTATTTACTTAAATGACTACATAATTTTCGTAACATGGTAATAAGTGATATAAAAGGGATAATTAACTTGAAAAATTTTCTTAAGAAAGTAGATATTAACTCTAGTTTATTATTAAGGAGGTTAAAGAATGATCGTGTCAAGTCGGATATGAGGTAAGGGAACTTCTTAACCCAATTTCCATTCTTTGCGTTAATCTCTTACTTTCAAATTATGCCAAGATATTATTATGTCCTATATTGTATTTGAACTTTATTTATGTGTACTTATAGTGAATACACATAATATATCTATTTTATTTAAAAAATTATATTTTTAAGGGACTTCTTCTCAATATCCTTTCATTGAGGCATATTTGGTTTTATACACAACCTTCCTTTATACGGTGTATAAACCCATTTGACTTTTAATTTTATTCAAAATGAATCTTTTTATACGAAGTGTTTTTACTAAAAAACAAAACTAATATTTTTTTCTTACGTATGCGACAACAACAACATCTCTGCCATCGTGACTATTATTTGAGTTTCGGCTTCCTCTATAAGCCATAACTTTTTTTAAAATGAAAAATAAATACCATGTTTTGTTTTTCTTTTATTTTGGTATTGAAAATGCTTTTTATAATTTTTTTATTATATCAATGTGTTGTATTGATATCTTTTGATTAAAATGTGGAAATGTTATGTTTCCTTTATGCATTTTTCATGTGATATGATTATGATATGTTTAAACCTGTTCATATGAGGAATGCATTGGACTTATTAAGTAACGGGTGGAGCCCGCTATAGCTCCTCGATGCATCGGCAGGTCTCATGAGACAAACTAGTGTCTTGGCACGAGGCCTTGACAAAATTTTATTTGTGGTCTTGGCATGGGTCTTTGGCTACGTGGTTATGATAGTCTGGCATTATGCATTCCATCATTATGAAATTGGTTATTGATATTGCATGTTATTATTTGACTAGTAGAATATCTATGTGAATAAGTAAATGGAATTATCTCATTTTACTTTTTCCGTATTATGTTGATGTTCAAGTCTAAAAGGATTTTGTTTTAGTCATACATTGCCTTAAATGTTTATGTTTATTTATGAAAGCTTCTGCTATATTATTATCCTTAATGAGCATCTGATCTCACCCATTTAAATGTTTTAATTTTTACAGGATGTAATGAAGTATATTATGAATGACCTGCAGGGATAGTATGAGGGTATATGAAGACAAGATTTTGGTGTAGTTTTGTATTACTTTATGATGTAATGTAAAACTTATGAATGTATCTTGTGTTTCAAGGATAGAAAAAAAATCGGTCATTAGAGACTTGATCTTTTGTGATCATGTCAATGTTACGCAATAATGCACCGACACTGGGTAGCTGGGGTCGGGGCGTTACAAGTTTGCATACAATAACAACTACCATTACAACCTCTTTCTACAACCATTTTTTTATTTGTACAAGTGATCCTATAGGTCACCACATTGTTGGACTAACCAAGGAGAGTCAACACTCATGTTCCAAGAGTTGGTGAATGATACTATAGAGAATTTGAAGATCATACCGAAGTATATGAAGACTACACAGAGTTGTTAGATGTCCTATGTTGATAGGCGATGGAGGCCTTTGGAGTTCGAGGAAGGAGACCACGTATTTATTTGGGTTTCACCTCGATAAGGATTATAGAGATTTTTCCATGGTTCCAATCTATCTCTGAGGCTCTTTATACCTATCTTAATAGTGTTTAGAGTTATCATGGTGGCATACTACTTAGCTCTATATCCGTAGTTAGATCGGGTACATGACATCTTCTATGTGTCACAGCTGAGGAGGTACTTACAAGACCCATCACACATTATCGATTGGGGTGAGATTGTAATTGAGGATGGAGTGAAATTTTATGATACCTATTAGAGATCAAGGATTGGTACGGTAGGATCCTTCAAGGGTGATTGATTCCTTTGGGGCACATTCGGTGGAAGTACAAGAATCTCAAGGAGACCATATGGGAGAGAGAGGCTAAGATTCATGCTCAGTACCCCTATCTATTTTTGTGTCCATTTTTTGAATTTTCATGGATATAAAGCCTCATGTTGGGGTGAATGTAACATATTATATTTTCCATGTATTATTTTTAGTTATTATATGGATTATTTTATAGACAAGGTGTTCATACGGTGTTCGATTTCGGATCCTAGTGTACTTGGAAAAAATGTTTGAAAAATATTAAAATATTTAATAGCATGCTTGTGCACTTTTAATGAACAAGTAAAATAACACTTAAATGGGTTCCCAGATTGGAAATTTTAGGGCTCTGTTGAGTTAAAAATATAAAATTTACCCTAATTGTGACTTATCTTTATTCGGTATAGGTCTTTTTTTAAAAAGTAATCACCAACGTGAAACAAATAAAAAATTAATAAAATTAAATTAATTTAGTTGTTGGTGCAAATAGATGATCTATTATTTATTTAACCTTTTTCAAAGATCCAAGGTTATCCTCATAACCCTATAATTATATGGAGATGTTGGAGAGAGAACCACTAGATGATCCTTCCAACAAACAATAATGGAACCTCAAATCGACAATTGGCACAAACGGATCTTGACGGATCTCACCAACAATGACGATGCAGAGACCGTTCTTCGTTAAAGAATTAAACGAATCATGTTAGGGTGTTTTATTGATCATATTTTTGGGATGGGTTTATTTTTTATGTTTATTTGGATTTATTTAATTTGGTCTTCAATACAAAAATCATTGGTTCTTGATTGTTGCCCAAGAAAAATAGTCCAATGATGATAAACCTTTGTTCATGTGGATTTATCCTTCTATTCTTCTCCATCAAATCCCCGTGTTTCCAGATGCACATTTTTATGTAGTTATGAACCCAATAAAGCCCTAGGATTTGCGGCAACTTGATAATGGAGGCTTGATTAGTATAGATTGGGGCTTGAGGATCGTGAATCAGTGATCATTTTTTTGGTTTTGGCGGTGGTTTGGTGGCTTTTGAGAGTGGAGGCAGTGGAGTCCGGTGAAATCAGTATTGCATGGTGGTGCTGGTGACCAATGGTGGCAATCCATGCCATTGGTGGTCATGTCCTATGAAGGTGAATGAAGCAGGTGGATATATGGGACATGGAGACGAGTACAGGAAGTGGTGGTAGATGTAGAGGCAGATGTGGGATGGTGGAAGTTGATGTCGGATCTGGGTTAAGTAAATAGTCTGGATCCGGTTCACACTAGTTTTTCAGGATTCGAGTCTGGTCAGAAACAAGATAGATCTGGGAAAAATAGGATAGAACCCCATTGCAGTCAACCATAGTGATCGACTATAGTGATCGACTGCATTGGTTGAACATAGTGCCACAACAACTCAATCTAATACGAGCACAGTGACCACGTGGTCTATCTATGGGTGTTCGACTGCGGAAGATGATCACAGGGGCTAGTCAAGCACAACAGGTGGACTGGTCATGCTGGTCAGCCCATCAACATTCGGTCCAAATGATATGTGGACCTACCATTGTGGTTGGTGGACCAACCATGATGGTAGGTGGAATGACCACAATTGTTTGTTAATAGATGGTTCCAGTCAGTCTGTGATCCCCAAGAAATTTCATAGGAAGCTTCGTTCAAATAGCTATAAATCCTAAATTGAGTGTCCAAATGACATTTTTTAAGTAGCAGTGTGACCGTAAAATTAAGATTACTAACCTAAGATAAATTTTGGGTACCTTATTCTAAGTTTATGATCTCCTTTTTGATAGTTTTGACTGGTTTATGTTTATTTCCTTCCCTTGTTTCTTCCCATGATGGTACAGTGAAACATTACATTCACATCACTAGATTTCAATTCCCTATAGAGGCTGAGTCTCAGATAGAGTTTTGGTGTCCCTATTTGAGAATGGAGTGTGTTACTATATCATACCTAGTGGAGTTTATGGAATTGTAGTGACATCCTTGATCATGTAATTGATCTTCAATCTAGTGGCATGCATCAATAGGGTTTGGGAAATCATTGGAATATGATCCCCCATATGGCTGGTTGATCCAGATTGGGTTTGTAGTGTCCCGTAGTAGTTTTGGTCATGACACCCTCTCTATATATCATAGTCTTATTTTACCAACGCGTTCACATTGGATGGATCCCAACTAATATAGACCACTTCGTCGAATGTCTTTGATGATATAATGGCTCATGGAGCAGGTTCTCCTAGAATGAGCATTACTTTGAGAAGAATCATGTTGATGGTAGTTAGTTATGACCACCTGATGATGTGGTGTATTTCTTGAGTATATATGGGTTATATATATTTTTTATCATACATATATAGTTATATATTTTACTGGGATGACTATACTTTTCGCTTCATGTTTAGTTTTTTTGGGGTGCCCTACTGAGTATTGTTATACTCACACATGCATGGGATTTTCCCACACGTGCCATATCTTATGAAGATGATGACCCATTTTACGGTGTAATCAGAGGACCAAGAGAATATGGATCATATACTGATCTTGTATGACTGATGGGTTTACCTAGACTATATCTTGAGATAGTTTTCATCCTTGGAGCAGGTTGGACTCTTTACAGTTTCATTCAGACCTCTGTATAAACTCATATGGTGGGATTGTATTTGGCCTGATTTACTTTTCCATTACTTCCTATTGTACTCTAGATGTAGGAAAATAGTTTTATACATGCATTATATCACCTATATTGTATTTAAACATTTTTTCTTGGATATGTGTACATGTGTACAGGTACATTAGGCTAATGCCTCCTATTTGTGGGAAATGCCTACTTGGTTCTAGTCACTCGCCCCCAGCCAATCGAAGGTGGGATTGGGGTAGTCATGAAATGAGACTCATTGGGATGGGTCTTCACAATATATTTCCAAATTTCACACACATTATAGTAAAATTAAAATTAAAATTTAATCACATACATGTTATGAGAAAGTGAGTTTTCAAAAAGAAAATTTTCAAAAGATTACAATGCTTTTTATAAAATGTCAATATGAAAATGATTATAATGACAAAAATTGGATTTTTAGATATATAACTGAATTAATTTTTCATTAAAACAAATTCAAAATATAATTTTACATTATAAATAATTTAAATGAGAAGTTAGTTTTTAATTAAAATTATGTATTTTTCATTATTCACTTAAAAATTAAACTTTTCTAAAAATTGAAAAAATTAAACTAATGATATATTTTATATACTGATATAAAAATTAATTTATATTTATGAAATAAATTTTACAAAAGTTGAACATAATAATTTTTAATTATGTGTGTGAATCATGACTACACTATCCTTTAGTAAAAAAAATTATTAATTTTTATTTTAATTGATTATTATATTAATTTCTAATCAATGGATAAAATTAATGTTTGTTAAAAATATATTTTTCATAATATATTTATTCATAGTCATACTCTCTAATTTAACTTTTATGTAACAATGTTCATGTTTAAAATGTATTTCAATATATTATCTTGTTTTTTTAAGACTGGGGTTGTGTGCATCTCAAACAATTGATGAAATTAAATTTATTATAAAATAAATTCATTGTAATGTATTAGAGTGTTACATTATTCCCAACTCAAAAATATTCTTCATGAAATTCCATGGATATAACCTTCTTAAAAATGAGGCTATTTCTTCTTCATAATATCTTATAGTTCTCACATTGCTTCCTCCATTTTTTGATTTCTATAATGTACCTTTACCAGTCAAGTAGTGAAATTATATAACACGTTCTCTATATTATGATGAATTTGGAAGGGTTATTCATAGGAATATAGATTATTTTCTAATAATATTTTATTAGAGGTGTGCACATACGTTGGATCTAGAATTTACATCCTTAATAATGATATATGGAACACACCATGCACATTTGAGATATTCTGTGTCATTTTTATGTGATAATAAAAAAATCTAATTCATTAAATGATTACAAAAATTTTGATGTACCTGGATCTCAATTTCCATTTATTAATGAATTTTATAAAATCTTTCAATGGAGATAATTTCCAATAAACACGATATACCACTTAGAATTCAAAATCTTTCCCCTAATTATCACCATAACACTTTTTCCTACTTTGAGATACTTTAATGTGAGCCAGAATAGAAACTACCATTATCATTTTATCTTTAATATGTTTTTGTCCTGTGAGTTTCATTTTTACTAACTTTATCCCAACGAGTTGTAGTATGAAAACTCTTTTTATATAATGCTTCATACGACACCATTGGAATAATTTAATGAAAACTAATATTATAGGAAAACTCTAACTAAGGTAAATACTAATCCAAAATAACTAGAAAGAAATGTAACAATGACCTTAACTTGTCTTAAATTTTCTAAATAGTATATTTGGATGGCCCATCAATTTGAGGATGGTATAAATTTCTCAAATAAAGCTCCGTATGAAGAGCCTTCTGGAGACTCTTCCATAATTTTGATGTACAACATGAATAATTATAAGAAAAAATGGAAATAGGTTCAACCTAAAGTTTTATAACCTCATTAATATAGATCTTTGTGAGGTGATAAAGTGGTAAATGTCTTACTATAGTGAGAAAATGTGAATATTTTTCTAAGTGATCAATGATAACCCACATTAAATCATTATTTATATGAGTATTTAGTAGTTCTATAATAAAGTCCATAAAAATTTTATCCCATTTTCACATAATAATAGGAAACATATGCATGATTCCTCTATTATGTTTTCTCATATAATTAACTTTTTTGACAAACGAAACACCTAGACACATAATCAGCAATTTCCCACTTCATGTTATCCCACAAAAATTATTCCCTAAAATCCCTCTACAACGTTGTGATACCAGAGGGTATATCGAAATTTATACATTGGGTGTCATCAAAAAATTCCATTTTTAGATTAGTTATAGATTGAACACATAATCTATTTTCAAATTTTTAACACCATTTTCACAAATGAAGTCTATTAATTACCCATCTCTTATACCATTAATTTTCTTTTGAATGTTATGATCATCATGTTAAGAACATTATATAATTTCTAATAAAAGTGGTTTTTCAAAAATTTTAAAATTGACTGATCTATCCCCTTATTGAATAATTTCCGTATACATCTTTCAAAGATCCATGAACATAGGATCCCTCTCAATCCCCATTTGGGTCCGAATTCTATGATCTTTCCTACTCAATTCATCTGCTACATTATTTTCTTTCCTTGAATAGTAGTGTATTGAGAAATAATAATTCTTGATTAGATCAAACCATCATCTATTCTCATATTAATATATTTGTATAAAATGATGTATTTTAGGATTTTATGATCCTTGAATAACTTACATCCTTCATCACTAAGATAATTTTTCTGTATCATCAGTGAAAATATTATAACATTTATCTCAAGATCATGGGTTAGATAGTTCTATTCAAGAGTCTTCAATTTACATGATTCATGTGAAATGACATTATCATTTTTCATTAATACATAACCATGTCCCTTTTTTTATGCATCGTTATATATCATGAACCCATCATTTTCAGGTTGTAGAGTCAAAATTGTAGAATTGACTAATCTCCCATTTAGTTCATCAAAACATTATTTACATTCCAATTTCAAAAAAACATAACCCCTTCCATGTAATCATGGTTAACAGGTTGTTCAATCAAGACATTTTATGAATGAATCACTTATAGTAACCTACCATCCCAATGAAACTACATACCACAGTTATGTTCATTGGTATAGTACATTCTTTGAATTCCTTTGACTTTATAGGATCAATATAGATTCCATCCTTGGAGAAAATATAGACAAGAAAAGAAACTTCTTGAGTCCCAAAATCACACTTAATAAAATTTCTATATAACTCATTACTATTAAGAGTATCAAAAATGATCTACAAGTGATTCTCATAGTCCTCACAACTTTTAGAATACACCAAAATATCATCAATTAAAATCATAATAAAATCATCAAGTTATTACATGAATAATATAATCATTAGATCATTAAGAACATAGGGTAAATTATCCAATCCAAATATAATTATGATAAAAACATATTTTCCAAACCTCATTTAAAAATATGCATTCCAGATGACTTCTTTCACTACCCAAAAATGAAGTTCAATATTTGAAAATATTGGGTGTTGTGATGTTGATTGAATATGTCATCAATGTTAGGATGATAATAGTATTTCTCTATAAAAATAACATTGATTTACCTTTAATCAATGAAAAATATCATTGAAACGTCATTCTTTTTAATGCATAGAATAGGGTCTCCCCAATGTGAAATGTGAGGGAGAACAAATCCATTAACACCCAACACCTTTAGTTGTTTCTTCAACACAACAAGTACCATAGTGGGCATTATATACAAAGTTGTTTATATTGTTCTTCCCTATTGGATTAAATTAATTTAAAACATAACTTCTTTTTTGGGGGATGTAATTTCCTCAATTTTATAAGTATTATTTTTAAATGTTATATGGAATAAATAAGAGACCAGGATTTTAGACAACGTGTGATTCTGAGGCCCGGAGTTCCTGAAATAAATGATTAAAAAATATTTAAGAGATTAAATAGCATGTGTGAATGGTTTTCCAGAAGAAGAAAAAAAGTTAAATAACATTTTAAATGAATGTGAGGATCAGAAATATGTGGGCATCATTGCGATCAGAGCAGTGAATCTACCTTAGGTATGGCCTAACATCGACTGACGCAGGTCAACTGCAAAAGATAGTTTTTATAATTTTAAAATAAAATAAAAGAAAATTATAATTTATTTTATTTTGAACTTTTACATAACACGACAAAACTTATATTCCTTTCAAATAAGAAGGATCTAAGAAATATAATTATAACCCAATAAAACTCTTAAGAAACCTCTGGAGCATTGGAGATGATCCATCCTTGGAGGATTCTTAGAGAACGATGACGAACAACAATGTATGGATCGTCAAATAGTGAGATCGAGTATTATATGATGACTGATCTTCCTTTTCATCAACTTATGAGGTAGGGGTTTTGATTTCATTGTTCTATTTCATCGTTCTTTTATTTAATGATGAACGTGTATCAACCGATGAACAAGTTGATACATGGAACGTACTTTCTCGCGGGAGGGTTATTATTTTCCATTTCTTCAAGGGTTTGATTTAGGAAATTATTTTGTCTTAATGGTCAGATTATCCTTTGATTATCCCTTTTTTAATCATTATAATGAGAGAAGATCAAAGTCATGATGAACAATTTGTTGGGTCGGAAACAGATTGGTTTCAAATATAAACCCAGTTGTGACAACAAAAATTTGTGAGAATCACTGATGTAAACGAAGCGCCAAACCAAAAAGCAGAATAACAAATGTGGACACAAATTTTAACGTGAAAAAACCCTCCTTTCGATGGATTAAAAAAACCACAGGGAAACTCCGAGAAAATTCACAATGAATCAGAGAGTACAAAAATCCAATTTAAACCCGAAAATTGAATCGCAAATACAGCATAAAAACCTATGTGAAAACCCACACTTTGATATGCCTCTGTTGCCTCTTTGATAATTGTCTGTGACAATACTTCACCCTTCGGAGATCAAAATCGAACTTGCAGCGTCGTTGAAGCACCTCATTGCACAACCTAATTTGCCGCTGCTCGCTACTGCCCATGCCCTAGAAAACAGTTACCCAAGTATCTACTCTCCTTGGGTTTTTGCGCACCACCAATTGTTCTTCCCTTGACTTGTTGCTTCCCCTTTAATTGCTCCCATATGCCACATATCTTGATTGAAAAGAAAATCTGAAAAATATCTCAAAAATATATCATGAGTTATTACCTGAATCTCATGCGGGCAGATACACAGTGGAAGCATCTTGAATTTTCAAAAAAATATATCTTCAAAAATAAAAGATACATCATATCTAAAAAATGGATACACCCATGTGTGGGATGAACCCCAACAACCTCCCCCTTCAGCCCATCGAAGAAGGATATCGCATCCAACAAACTCAGTTGGAAAGAAAACCGGTTGGTATCGCACCAACCGCCATCCTCTGCAGAAAATATGACATCCCTCTTTTGCATCTATGATGAAAACCTGAAATCTCCCCATTTAAAAGAAATCCAAATGCCAAAGTCTTCTTCATACTTATGTCTCCACCGCTAATACCAGAATCAACAATATCTGGCTCCCCCATAACTGTGATAGCCACATAGTCTGGAGCACCTGCATGAATTACTTTCTCCCTCTCCCCAACATCCTTCGAGCAGTCAAAAACACTCAGCGCATCACCTTGATCTTTAATTTCCATTATTTCTTCAATAGTGCCACTATCTGAAGATAAAGAATAAGGTGTAAGATTTGAAACACCTACCATGACAATCTTCGGCTTCCAAACCTTCTTTAACATAGTCCATGGTCTTCGACACATGCACGACGATCTCCTGTGCCACAAATCTAACGAAGTCCTCTTCGCAACTGGATTCATCACATCACTGCATGCCTTTACATCTGTCCTGTAAAGCATGTCATCCATTTTTTCGCGCGCATAAATCATCGAGCCTCTGGACAAAGTCCATCTTCCACCACTAAACGAACTCCTGAATCCATCAGTATCAAGAGAACTAGCAGATAACAAATTATGGAGAATACCTGGAACATGTCGCACATCCTTCAATGTCAGTGTACAACCTGCATTCGTAGTGATACAAATATCAACAACACCAATGACATCAGCAGAATCTCCATTTCCCATCTTCAATCTACCAAAGTCACCTTCTTCATATGAAGAAAATAGCCCCTTCTTTGGAGAAATATGGTATGATGCTGCTGAATCAACCACCCAATCGGTGTATAGTTCTGATCTGCGACAATCAATGCCAACTGAAAGTAAATCACCCTCACCCTGAACAAGACTTACGCTAGTATCCTCAGAATCAGTGGTGTGCATCTTATTTTCCTTCTTAATCTTTTTCAATTCATAGAAGCATCTCTGCACATGACCATCCTTGTTGCAAAATAAGTACTTGACATTTCTTCTTGTCTTTGACCAACCTCTCTGACTACCACGTTCATCTGCCACAGCCAGAATACCACTATTACCTGAAGATTCACCATCATTTGTCTCTCGTCGAGTCTCGTTCATCAATAACGACGAAATCACATCATCCAACTTCTGTGTATCCTTCCCAAACAATAGTGTGGTGACGAGATTATCATATGAATCAGGCAATGAACCCAAAAGAAGCAAAGCCTTGTCTTTATCTTCCATTTCAACAGGTACCGCATTACCTTTATCATCAGTCTTGACCGCCACTGAGGACAGCTCTGTGAGATGTTTGGTGAACTCGTCCAGATGGTTTCCTAAATCTCCATTCTCTAGCATTCTCAAACGATATAGATGTTTCTTCAAATATAAATGATTTGTGAGGGATTTTGATTTATACCTGCTTTCAAGCTTCACCCAGATCTCCTCCAGATCTGTCAGATTCATCACTTCCCGCAGTGTATTATCACCCAAATACATCTGAATCGTGCTTGTCACCAACTCCCGCATATCCTACCAATCATCATCACTCATCATCTCCAGCTTCTCTGATTTTTTCTTCAATGCCTTCATTGTCTTCTCACGGACCAAAATATTTTTAACTCTTTGCTGCCAAAGTGTAAAATCATTTTGCCCGTTGAATAGTTCAATGTGAGCAGAAATCCCACGGTGTGAATCCCCCATATTAATCAGCAAGAAAACACGGATAACCTCCTCTGATACTAGATGTTGGGTCGGAAACGGATTGGTTTCAAATATAAACCCAGTTGCGACAAAAAAAATTTGTGAGAATCACCAATGTAAATGAAGCACCAAACCAAACAGCAGAATATCAAATGTGGACACAAATTTTAACGTGGAAAATCCCTCCATTTGAAGGATTAAAAAAACAAGGGGGAAACTCCAAGAAAATTAACTATGAATTAGAGAGTACAAAAATCCACGTTAAACCCGAAACTTGAATCGCAAATATAGCATAAAAACCTGTGCGAAAAACCACACTCTGATATGCCTCTGTCGCCTCTCTGATAATAGTCTGTGACAATACGTTACCCTTCAGAGATCAAAATCGAACTTGCAGCATCATTGCAGCACCTCATTGCACAACCTAATTTGCTGATGCTCACTACTACCTACGCCCTAGAAAATAGTTACCCAAGTATCTTCTCTCCTTGGGTTTTCGCGCACCACCAATTGTTCTTCCCTTGATTCACTGCTTCCCCTTTAATAGGCTCCCATATGCCACATATCTTGATTGAAAAGGAAATCTGAAAAATATCTCAAAAATATATCATGAGATATTACCTGAATCTCATGCTTGCAGATACACAGTGGAAGAATCTTGAATTTCCAAAAAAATATATCTTCAAATCTAAAAGATACATCATATCTAAAAAAATGGAAATGCCCATGTGTGGGATGAACCCCAACAAAATGGTGGGGTTTCATTCCTCAATTTGGATTATTGGATTTACTCTTCTTTTCTTCGTGTTCTTCACTTTCTTTGTTGGGTGACAAAAAACCGATTATTGTGAGTCCTTTTTGCAACACAATGATCACAAATCAGATAATTGACATCACAGCAACCCAGCAGAGGTGTGACGACTTTGGTAGACGATGAATCAACTCGAAATAAAGAGGATCATTCTTCAAGAATTATTCATACGGGTGGATACAAACTAGTTTTTCGGGCCTATCAGAAGCAAAAATACAATGGAATCCTATTTTAGGCATCTTTGTGACCTAGAATCTAGAGATTCATTATGATTATATGACCGGATCAAAGACTAGAGGAGTACCTGAGGTGTGGTGAATTAGATTCATGATTCTGGAAATTTCTCAAAAACACGATGTGTATTCTGATGAACACACCATGTAGACCAACAACAACGTCTAGGGTTTGTGTACTGAACCCAATGAAGAACATGCCATGACTCCTGGGAGACACGGTGTGTGGACCCCACCCAGCGGTGGCTGGAGTCTCGGGTGATAGGAAGTAGAGACACAGTGTGTGACTACTATCACACGACGTGTGGGTCCTTACATGGGGCTCGACATGTATCTCTAACGATACATATACACGGGGTGGAGTACATGCCATGTACTCCACCACACAATCATCTGAGGCTAATAACACTGGTCACCCCATGTACTGATTTCATGGGTTGACATACATTGGTTGAGGCTATGTACTGGCACATGGCCAGTGTACATGGAGCAGACCCCCGATACCTTGACACGAAGTGTGATCCTTCCTGCACACCCTATTTTGGCGTCTTAGACAACAAGTCTTACGAAATGGGCCATTGTACACAGGTAGTAGGTGCGGTCAGAAGACATGGTGTGTGACACTTCTACACACCTTGTACTTCTTAGTACATGACGTGATCTTCTTGTCCACCGTTCCTTGGACAGGTTCAATTTGGGTTAGTACCCCTCACCCATTTCACTTTTTCTTGAATGTCAGGTATCATCTCCTTCCACAAGAGTATGATCCCTTTAGTATGAATTTCTGGGATAGAGTTAGGTATCCCTCCAAGTGGCCAAGATTAAGATCCTATATCCATTTCTTGACCCTAGGTAGAGTTATGTATCAACATGACTAATCTAACAAGGCGTTGATCCTCTACATAGCAGGTGAATCCAGATGAGTCATGGTATCTTCTAAGGACCTCGTAGTGATCCTCATTTATGTTTCCTGATTTTTCCCCACTCAAGAGTGTGTTCTCTTAGAATGAGTGGATCTATCTATCATGACCTTTCCCAATGAATTTTACTTCTCAGATGGATTTCATCAGAGCTCTCAGACTCATGGAGTGGGTTCTCCGAAATGAGTGCTTTGTGGAACCTTTAAACTGAATCCCTAGTGGCGTTATGTGGTTGTGTAACATGTCTCTAGGCTACGGGTCTGGGTTATGGGTAAATCTGAATTTGTTTTCTCTTGTTATACTTTTATAATGCATATATTGTGTAGAGCTAATGTTATCTTTACCATACGTATTGCTTCATGTTTTTCAGGGTCTTCTACTAAGTATTGTTTTACTCACCCTTGAACAGTCTTCTCCCACATGTGTCATGTCTTGTGTAGACGAGTGGCCTTTTGGTTGAGTCTAGCGAAGACCTGGACCAAACCATGATTTCTAAGTTCCTTACAGACATAGGTGTTCCCACGACAATGAGTATTAGTACCAGTACCACTTTGTGCTTACAGGTTGGACATTGTATTTTTTAGACTCGTGTTTTTGGTGGGATTTTATTCTAGCCCATTTTTACTTTTTTCACTTGACTTACGATGTATTTTGTTTGTTGGGTTTAGTTGTATGCATGATTTTTTTTCCTTAGTGGTTTTTTTTACTTTTCATCATTTGTGGGCTAAGAAATGTGTGTGTGTGTACAGGTACATAAGAAATTTCTCCCTTGTTACTGATATGCCTACTCTATGATAGTCACCAACCCCTAGCCTATTGGAGGTGGGCATGGAGAGTCAAATCATGGGACCCACTAGGACGGTTTGTGACAGAGTGGAATCAGAGGTTGTTAGTTCTACCTTAGGACCAAGAGTCAGTGAGATTGGTTTGGGAAAACAGTGTTAAGTGTTTCATGTTTGAATTTCATGCCAGGGACTCCATTGTTGGTGCGGGAAGTTAATGTATCCATATACCAGGACTTTGATTACATGATTTTTGATACGGTATATAAAAACACTATTAGTGGGGAAATAAAAGAGTGGTACATGCATCAGATAGGAATGGGTTATGTTTTCCATATCCTTGTTTTCTGCTATCTAGATATACTCGTTGACCATGGT
Source organism: Viscum album (assembly GCA_963277665.1). Taxonomy (NCBI): domain Eukaryota; kingdom Viridiplantae; phylum Streptophyta; class Magnoliopsida; order Santalales; family Viscaceae; genus Viscum; species Viscum album. Next base: position 1,879,242,302 of record OY728145.1, read on the forward strand.
ATATCTTGTTTCTTTATAGGATGACTGTGCGATTCATAACCAGTAGGATTCAGCAGCGCGATCATGAGGATGAACCCCTTAGTGACGAGGATTCGATACAGGGATCATTTCACCAAGCATTACCTCTAGGTGGTGCACCTACTATACCACCACCAGTGGAGAAGCCCATGGTACTTGCAGTACCGACAGATAAAGGGTGCAGATTGAGTGCACTCCATGAGTTCTAGATACAGAGACCCCACAGGTTTCGAGGCAAGCCCAACCCTCCAAAATCTGAGGATTGGCATGAGGCAGTGACTAGATTTATTCATCTTGTGAGGACACCCACAGACCAGATGGTGATCCCAGGAGCGAGCCATCTTTAGAGTTCAGTGGGACGATGGTGGAGGCTGACCACACAGACTCACGATAAGGAGAATCTTACATAGACAAAGTTTGGGAAACTCTTTATGGAGGAGTTATCTATGGTTTTTCTAAGAGTTGTTTGTATCCAAGAGCTTATTTATCTCCAGTAGGGCAGTTTGACAGTGGATGACTATTCATCAAGGTTCACCAACCTTGCCAGTTACATAATGGATATGGTAAGGGATTAGTACTTTCGAGCTCAGACCTTCAAGCAGGGTCTATGTCAGGACATCTGAGCTAGTGTCGTGCCTCTATGAGTTTTGACTTATGTTGGAGTGCTTGAATGGTCCTCAGTGATTGAGATTTTCTATGTGGAGTAGAGACAGCCAATGGCAGTCAGTAGTAGGTAGACAGGTGAAGAGACCTCAGAAGTAGGGATCCAGCATTAAGAAATGTGTTTGAGATGTGGGATATGTCACAAGAAGAACTAAGATAGGGGGTCTATAGTATGGGGATCTCAGGAGGGATCCAATCAGCCTACGGAGAGGCAATGCTACTCTTGTGATAGTAGAGGACAACTTTCTAGAGATTGTCCAACTCATTGGGCTGCTAATATGGAAGTAGTGGATGGACCACTGAGGTAGAGTTAGAGAGTGGATAAGATAGACCCTCTGGGTGATGAACACAACAAATGAGTAAGGAGATCTTAAGATGGTGGCAAACGCTTCAAGCTACTTCCACCACCAACCCCAGGAGGTCTGTACTATGCTCTGGGAGCTGGGGGATAGGGGCGGGGACAACAGCATGTGTTCAAGGTGTACGACCCATGGAATTTAGTGATGATCAAAGGTATGATCTGTGTCCCCTATACATTATCTTCCATAATAATATATACAAGTTCTAGTCATTATTTATTCTCCACTTGTTTTGTGCGAAACCTTGATATTACAATAGTGTTGTTTACTCGATCGTTATTCTTGGAGACACCTACGAGATGGGACATGATGATCATATGCCCTTGAAGATAGTGCGATCTTACCCTTGGAGGTGAGAGTTCCTGTTGGAACATCTTGGTGGCAACATCAAGGCCTTACGACATCATTATCATTATGTATTGGTTATCTTCGGTTCATGCCTAGATTGACTACTTTAGGTGAAGAGTGCGGTGTGTCTGCAGCGATGGGATGAGGTTTTCCATTTTTTTGTGAAATGAAAATCTAGGTAGCATAGAATGCGCTATTCATTATGAGGGTGCATCTGATCACTCATGATTGGGATAGCCTTACCCTTGGAGTGGCAGATGTGGTGAGCTTCCACTTCCCAGTGGTAGTAGTGGAGTATGAGGACGTCTTTCCCTAAGATGTTCCCAGACTACCTCCCCACTGGGAGATCAAATTCTGCATCGACTAACACCATAGGATGACCTTGATATCCTCACCATCATATCATATGGCTCCCAAATAGTTTTGCAAGCTGAGGGTAAAACTAGAAGATTTGCAAAGGAAGGGATTCGTGAGACCAAACATTTCACACTGGGCGGCCCTAATTTTTATTGAAAAGTAGGCAGATGGGATTTGAAGGTTGTGTGTAGATTACCAGTACATGAATGAGGTGATGGTGATGAATAAGTATCCACTGTTGAGGATCAATGACCTATTTTATCATCTAAGTGGGGAATAATGGTTCTTGGAGGATTACTTTCAATCAGGTTACCACCAGTTACGAGTACAAGGCGAAGATATACCGAATAAGGATATTAGATTCCGCTACAGTAACTAAGAGTACTTGGTGAGGCCTAATAGTGTAATGAATGCCCACACAGTGTTCATGTGACTTATGAACCAGATATTTCAACCATATTTGGACCGATTCATAGTGGTCTTCATCGAAGACATCCTTGTGTACTTGGTTTCAGAGGAAGAGCATTCAAGACACCAGCAGATGGTTCTATATGTACTCCAAGAGAACTATCTATATGGGAATCTCTCAAAGTACCAGTTCTAGATCCATGAGGACCACTATCTAGTACATGTCATCTTAGTAGATGGAGTAGCTATGGACCCAGCCAAGGTGAAGGCAGTGTTAGCATGGGAACCACCCTGGAGTGTGACAGAGGTGTGAAGCTTCCTTGGGATGGATGGATATTACTGGAGATTCATTCCTAATTTCTCCTAGATATCATCAATGATAAAGTCCTTGACCAGGAAGGGGTAACCCTTCATGTGGATGAAGAATTTCCAATAGGATTTTGAGCATTTGAGACATAGTTTAACAAGCGCCCCGATCTTGATATTTCAGAATAAAGGTGCTGAGTACATAATATTCTACAACACATCAGGTACTGGTCTCAGATATGTTTTGATAGAGAGACAAGTAGTTATTTCTTAATGTTTGATCTAGCTTAAACCAAGTGAGCATAACTATGTGACCCATGATCTCAAGTTTGTAGTGGTAGTCTTCGGGTTGAAGATGTTGTGACACTACCTTATGGGCGGGAGGTTCATCGTCCACTCAGACCACAAGAGCCTCAAATACATATTCTCACAGAAGGATCTGAATATATGGTAGAAGAGATGGCTAGAGTTCCTCCAGGAATATGAATTTGAGATAGTTTATACTCCTAGGAATGGGATAGTTGTGGTAGATTCTCTAAGTTAGAGATCTAGTCAGCAGCTGCTAAATGAGGTGATGAAGCAGTTGGCCTCGTTATAGTTATCTATTATAGACAAAGAGGATGCATATTACCTTAATTTGATGGTTGTCACCCATCCACTATTATAGTGAGTTAGATAGGCATAGCTAGGTGATGTCGACTATGAGGCTTTACGTGCCCAGTTATCCATAGGTCCGGCTCCTGATGGATATTCGCAAGGTGCAGAGCACATTCATATTTTTAGAGGTCACACGATCATGACAGTGGAATTGCAGGAGAAGGTTCTAATGGAGTTGCACACATCCCCCTTATTGTTACATCTTGATGTGGAAAAAATATACCAGGACCTCCAACGCCAGTTCTGGTGGACAGGTGTTAAGAAGGCAGTAGCATATTTCCTTTCTCGATGCCTTACATGCTAGTAGGTGAAGTTTGATCACTAGGTCCTAGCATGGTTATATCACCACATGGATGTGCCAGAGTGGAAGTAGGATGAAATATTGGTGGATTTCATGATGGTCTTTCCATGAACTTCCAAGGGACATGAATTTATATGGGTAATCATTGACCGACTCACCATGTCATCCCACTTACTAACTATTAGGGAGCAGAGTTCCATAGAGATGTTGGGACACCTCTATGTTCAGAATATGGTTTGGATTCATGGATTCCCTTTGAATATAGACTCAAATAAGGATGTTGACTTCACATCCCGATTGTGGAAGGTACTTCAAGAGGCATTTGGGGTTCAACTGCGCTTGACCAAAACATTCTATCCCTATATAGATTATCAGACTGAGAGAACCATTGAAGTTATGGAGGATATGTTGCGAGCTTATATATTGGAATTTGGTCATAGTTGGGAGGACCACCTACCACCAGTGGAGTTTCCATACAACAATAGATACCACTCAACCATTAGTATGGAACCATTTGAGGCTTTATATGGGATACCATGTCGGTCACTGCTTTGTTGGACCGACCCTTGAGAGTCATCACTCATGGGTCTAAAGTTGGTGTGACCTACCACAGACAAGGTTGAAATCTTCCAAGAGTATATAAAGATTATGCAGAGCTGATAGAAGTCTTATGTTGATATGCGAATGAGACCTCTGTAGTTTTAAGTGGGAGACCATGTCTTTCTTCAGGTCTTGCCTCAACGAGGGTTTTAGTGATTTGGATGGGGCAGCAAGCTATCTCTGAGGTTCATCGGACCATTCCAGATACTGCACGGAGATAGAGAGGGGGTGTACTGCTTAGCACTATCGCCACAATTTTAATGGGTACATGATGTCTTCCATGTGTCCCAACTAAGGAGGTACGTTCATGACTCTTCCCACGTCATCGACTGGGGAAAGATGGACATCGAGGATGTAACAACCTTTGTTGAGTACCTTGTAGAGATCGAGGATCAGTAGAAGAGGATCCTTCATGAGTGTTTGATTAGACTAGTGTGTGTTCAGTGGCAAAACAATAATCTTTCGGAGAGCATGTGGGAACAAGAGGCTCATATCCGTGCCCAGTACCCACATCTTTTTAAGATGCCCTTATTTTGGATTTTTATGGATGCGAATCCCCATGTTGGGGAGAATGTAATTTCTTGGATTATCCATGTATTATTTTTTAAATTTTATATGGAATTAATATGATTCCATGATTTTTGATGGTGTGCAATTCCGAGACCTGGAGAGACCGAAATAAATTATTGAAATATATTTATGCTTTTAAATAGTGTGTGCAAGCGGTTTTCCTGAAAAAAAAGTTGAATAACTTTTTAAATGGTTGCCTAAATCTGAAATATGAGGGCATTATTGCGATTAGATCAGAAACAATACCTTAGGTGGGGTCTAACATCAACCAACGTGGGTTTACTACAAAATATAGTTTTGGACTTTTTAAAGAAAATAAAATAAAATAATAATTTATTTTATTTTAAAATTTTCCATAACGTAAAGACCCTTATTTTCATTTTAAATAAGAAGGAGCCCATGGATAGAATCATAACCATGTAAAACTCTCTAGAAACCTTTAGAGTTTTTGAGAGAAGTCAACATTGGAAGCTTCTTGATGAACGCTGACGAACGATGATGCGTGGATCATTGCACAAGAAGATCGAGTGCCATATAATGACCGCTCTTCCTCTTCATTGATTTTTGAGGTAGGGGTTTTGATTCCATTGTTTTATTTCTTCATTATTTTATTTAACGATGAATACAGATCAACCCATGAACTGGTTGATCTGCAGATTGCGTGTTCTTGCGGAAGGGTTATTATTTACCATTTTTTATGGTTTGATTTGGGAAATTAATTTGTGTTTATGGTTGTATTATCATTTGATTTTTACTGTTTAATACTTCTAATGGGAGAAGATCAATTTAGTGATGAACAACAGAAAAGGTTCATTCCTCAATTTGGTTTATTGGATTTATTCCTCTTTTCATCATGTTCATCGCGTTCCTCATGAGGTGGGGAACAAGAGATCGTTGTGAGTACTTTTTGTATTGCAGCGATCCCAAATAGAAGATCAAACATTGCGATAACCCAATGGAGGTGTGACGACAATGGAGGAGGGAAAATAAGCTATAAATAAGAAGGATCGTTCATGGAGCATTCTTCGTGAGGGTGGATCGAAAATTGTTTTTGGGTCTAATAAGAATCCCAAAAACAATAAAAATAGCTTTGCAGTGTTGTGGAGACCTAGAATTTTGAGTTTAGTTGTGATCGTATGACTGGATCGAAGACTGGTGGAGTACATGTGGCACGGCGGAGTAGGTTTGCGATTCAAGAAATTTCCGGAACACATGGCATGTATCCCGATGAACACACCATGTGGACTGGCGACATTGGATAGGGTTTGTGTGCTTCACATGATGAAGAACACGACATGCCTCTACAGAGTCACAGCGTGTAGACCCCACCCAGCAGTGGCTGGAGTCCTAGGCGATAGGAAGATTAGACATGGCGTGTGACCACTGTCACACAGTATGTGGGTCCTTACATAGGTATCGGCATGTATCATGGACGATACACTGATACAGGGTGGATTACACTCCATGTATTCCACCACGCGGCCATACGAGGCCAATTATGTGGTTCACACCGTGTTCCAATTATACGGATTGGAAGAAATGGGTTGAGGCCATGTATGGGCACAGGGACAGTGTACATAGAGCAGACCCCTGATACCTTGACACTGCATGTGATCCTTCATACACACTGTGTAGTTTCATTTTAGATGAAAAGCCTTAAAACATGTGCCATTGTACCCAGGTAGTACATGGGGTTAGAAGACACTGTGTGTGACACTTCTATACATTGTGTACTTCTTATTACATGGACTTATCATCTTGTCCACCATTCCTTAGACGGGTTCTGTTTGGGTTAGTACCCCCCCCCCTCCTTCCAAAAAAGTCTGATCCCTTTAGTAAGAATTTCCAAGATAGAGTCAGGTATTACTATAAGAGGCCTAGAAAAATATCCTCTATCCATTTTGTGGCCCTAGGTAATGTCAGGTATTGACTGGAGTAATCCCATAGGGAGTTGATCCTCTACTTAGCGTGTGAATCAAGATGAGTCATGATATCTGTCATGGCCCTGGTAGAGATCATAATCTATATATCATGATCTTTCCCCACTCAAAAATGTGTTATCCCAGAAGAGGTGATTTATCTCCTGTGAACTTTCCAGACGAACGATACTTCTTCGAAAGACATCATCAGAGCTCTCAAACCGATGATGTTGGGTCTCCCAAATGAGTAATTTTGTAGAAACTTCAAATTGAATCCCTAGCGGTGGTATTCGCTAGTGTGACTTGTCTCCAGACAACGGGTCTGGGTTTTGGGTATATCTGGATTGTGTTTCTCTTAGTATACTTTCTGTAGACATATACTGTGTAGAGATGACTATAACCTTACCTTTCATATTTCTTCCTAGTTTTTGGGGTCCTTTTCTAAGTATTGTTTTAATCACTAATGCTCGGGGTTTACCCACACGTTTTGTGTATTGTGCAGATGAGCGTCCTTTAGATAGAGTCCATGGTGGACCAGAACCAGACCGAGCATTATATGTTCCCTATAGGTAGAGGTGTTCCTACATCCATGAGCAGCAATCCCAGTAATTCATTGTGCTTACAGGTTGGACTTTTTAGTTTCCAGACTCTTGTTTTTGGTAGGATTTTATTCTATCCCAGTTTTACTTTTATTACTATACTTCCATTGTACTTTGTTGGTTGTGTTTTTTTGTATGCATACATTCTTTCCTTAGTGGTCTTTTACTTTTCATAATTTGTGGGATTGAAGATGTGTTTGTGTGTATAGGTACATAGGAAATACATACCATGTTAGTCATATGCCTACCCAGTGCTAGTCACCAGGCCCTATCCTGTAGGAGGTAGGCTTGGGGAGTCATGGAACAGGCCCCACTAGGACGAGTTGTGTCAGAAGATGTCTCGGTGATTATGTAGGAAATACATCAATGTGTTATTTTACAACTAGTACATACTCAATTTAAATATTACATTCTCATCCCAATATTTTTTTCTCTCCTTCCATAAGAATCTCATTATGTAGAGATATTGGGGGTTCATTATGGTATGACTCAAATGATGAAGTATATTTTCTAACGATAAGGAATTCTATATGTTCCACACAAATCATAATTTCCATCTTCTTTCAATAAATATTTTTCATTATATTTTGAAATCCATTTAATACTATGGATTATATCAAATACAATAATAGGTATGATAATAAGGTTAGAAAACAGATCATGTTTATGATTCATAATGGGGGCTTCTAGACACATCCTTTTTGTTGTGAGAATTCCATTATGATTTTTTTAGTCAACTCTCTTCATAAATTACAAGGGAGACATTTAATTTTTATCGAACACTGGGTAGATATAAAAGTGTGTTAGGATCTATAATATAGTAAAGCATTATATAAATTTGAATAAAATATTAAAGTATACAACACCACATAATTGGGTACTTTCACCTCAGCTGTACTGATCACATGATCTTTGATTTATCCCTATAGAGTCTTCTATGGTTGATTAACCTAATACACGGGTAATTAATTTGCATAATTCCACATATCCCTACAGTGGAAACACTAAATTATAGACTTTTATTTTTTCACTTTTCATTCTATTTACTAATGACCCTTATCTTTTCACTTATAAAAAATTACTAATTCCTTCAAGCATTTCAAAGGGTGATTCTTTTCATAGTTTTCACAAGGTGGAAATCGTTGAATTATCTATTTCTTCATTAACGCATTACATTTTTCATGGCCTTCATATGGAAACTTATTCTCTATATTTACCTTTAATATTTATGATCAATAGATATTCCTTCTATGTTTTGATGTAACATAATAATATTTCATCATGTAGTGAAAAAGTTTGAGAGATCAGTTTCCTTTGCATACGTGGCTTAATCTCTTGAAATAAATGGTTAATATTCCACACTATGTTGTGTGTGAAATCCATAACATACCTAGATAACATTATAAAGGTATCCTCATACATAGAAATCCTATTTTCATCTTTTTTCTTTTAGATAATTAAATTAATCTTGATTTTATTTTTTTTGTTCATAAGGGAATTAATTTTAAAATAATGTCCCCTTAAAATATTTCTATTATATAAGTTCTATTTCCTATTCCTCCTGAGTATTCAGGATCAACAACTACCTTTTTTCAACATCACTTTTGAGACAATACACTGTAAGTGAAAAAAAATTACACCACATCCCAAGGACAACAATATTCTATCTAGAGACTAAATCTATTGATCAACTGCCATTGGATTAGTAGTCCCACTAAATTATTGGGGATTCTAATGCATAAAGTGATCCAGCATACGAGAATATTGTTATGGAATCAGTTACACTATCTAGTAAAGGATATTTTTCAAAACCTGATTAAGCTTCCCTAATATAGACAAAGTTTTATTCGTTCTGATACCAGTTGTCATGGCTTACTCAGTAGTTCAATCTCTATATTTTCCACGAGCATTGATACCCTTCTTCATTCATGGAACCATTTATAATCAATGAAATATACTGGATAATCTCTTAAAATTATGAATTTTAAATCATAATGTATAATTCTAAATATAATTTAACACTTAATATAAATTTAAAATTTTTTAATTGTTAATATCATAATTATAAACTTGTATTCTTTGGGGATAACTTTATTTTAAAATCCTTCATAATGGTTTATAAATAAAATTTGAATAATCTAAAAAATATCCACAAAGGGTTTCAAACCAGTTATACAGTAAGGACCATTTTCTTTCACCAAGTTGTGATCGGATTAGGCCTAATATTTTTTTAGAGTTATTACCCATATATAGCTCAATGCTAGAAGTATGTCTACTTTTAGTACCCATACATGGATGTATTTTAAGGAAAAACCACATAGTATTTTCCTTACCATCACATTAGTATATTATTCTATGATTATCCTAAAATTATATCATATAGTTATACTCTGTAATCTATTTTTTTCATTAATCTATTTGTAATGGTTTCTAATAAACTACCTTTGATACTAACTATACTGACCCCAAACCTAGTAACTCAAAACTAGTGTCTTACTTTATTACATTGGAAAATATACAAATGGTAAAATCCTGATGGACTGATCAGTTTTATGTTTTATAGAACTAGATATATACATGACACATATTTTAAATTGGGGATTGAAAATAAAATATAATACACAATAAAAATAAATTAATTATATCATTGAAAACTCATTCTAAGAATTATTCTTCATTTCATGGGTGAAGGAAACATAATAAGTTTGAGCTCAAATTCTCATCAAAAAGTTATGTATAATGGAAGATATCATGAATCAATATTAATAATGAAAATGTAAAGGTAAATAACTGAATACACATGTCATTTAAATGAAATTACTATATTAATAGGATACTACATGATTAATATGGAAAGATAAATAAATGAAAACATATTCCATTTAATCAATACCTAAGAATTAAATTCATGTAGAGATAATATCATATACAAAATATATTTTATAATGATAATATTAATAAATTTATTCTAAATGAATGAAATAATTTGTTATTGGAAATCATGATCTCAACTATCATGATACCTCAACCATCATGATATTTCTTCAAGACAGTTTATAACTACTAGTTAATAGTCATTTGATTTAGATAAATGATTTGTCTCATGATACCTATTAATGCAACGAGGGGATATTTATAAGAATATCCCACCCATATATTCAATTCTAAATAATTACTCGTATATAAAATGACCTATTTAATTCATGAATAATATTAATTTGCAATAAGTATCTTTATTTAGTAAAGGATAAAAAATTATTTATATTTCCCTATTTAATCAAATAATTTTAAAAGTAAACACTGTATGAAAAAACAGTATAATATTTAGGAAATAATCATATATATCATAAAATAATATGTATATTTAATATAAATTTAATGACTAATAAAAATTGATCAGAAAAAAGTAACTGTTTTAAGAGAAATTTAACCATCAAAAAATAATGTGAGATTATAGAATAACGTTTTCCAATTGGTAATTTTCAAGTCAAATCATCTTAGATGAGATAATTAAAATTGAAATTTAAAATAACATGAATCCAGAAATTACATTATAAATGGATATTATACACATGATATAAAATAAATTAGATGCCAAACATTAAAATATGCCTCAATGAAGGGAAATTGTAACAAAGTCCCTTACCTCACACATTTCTTTAGGTAAACATGATTTAACCTATTTTATAATTGTTTAAGAATGTAATTATTATTTTAAAAATCTCTAATAATTTTTATAATATCATATATGATCCCCTTATAACATTTTTCCACCAGTTTTTAATAATATTTCATTGTTTTCATTGTTTCGGGTGTTAATTTTATTAATTTTCTAATGTGTGTTTTGTACTGAAAGTTCTAGTTCTTGTACATAGTATATAAATAATTAATATAAAAAATTATAATATTAGTATAAATATCATATTTAATATATATATACACACACACATTATTATAATCACTCTTTGAATTTGAGCATGGAAAATGATTCGCATCCTTTCGTGGAAACGGTAGGTCGTACATACGCACAAGAGAAAATAACATTCTCTTAATGAGTGAAAGGGATAGTAATTAGGTCATATATTAAACTACAGAATCAGTATAATATAAAAATTTTAATTTATATTCTTTTATTTTTTCCTTATTTTATTTCATCCAAATTGTATGTGAAAAAATGAGTCAAATCGCTTTGTGTGGCGATAATCTGCCATACACACGAGTGGTGTAATTGTATTTAAAACAGAATGGAACAAAAAAAGGTATATGTTATATTAAAATTATACATTTATAATAATATAATAAATATCATATAAATTTTTTAAATACATTATCATATCCATCCTTAAAAGATGCTGATAGAAAAAAACTATACTGGTTTGTGAGGCAGTAGTTCATCACACACACGGTTGACAATTTTGTTTCCCATTTGATAGAAGTGGAGATGGATAAATAATATTCAATAAACACAATAACATAAAATTATATGTTAAAAAAATTATATTATTTGTGTTAAGTCATAATTTAATGTGGAAAAAGAACAAATAAAATGAAAAAGCTTTGTTAAGACAATTACTTTCTCTAAGGGAGACCTCAATTTGATCTCCTCTTATGGATTATAGGGATAGTATTTGGGGAGGAACAACAACTTAAGAATGTGAATAAATATTTTGGATAGAGAATATTTTAGGGAATGTGAAAGACAAATGGCTTGATATTTGTGTTTCAGTAAGGGGATTGAGTGCCCTTTTATAAGTGGGGAAAGGTGACCTTCATGAGAATTACATGGAAATTTCCCAAAAGAACCCAATATGATAAAATCATTAACATTTTAAAAGCTTAAAATGAACCTATATTCTAAATTACTAAGGATTAGATGGATATATATCCATAAAATAATATTTTGACAAGTGCGTACTTCATTTTAACCCTTATCATCTTACTTTAACACCATAGTAAACTCATTTTATCCATGACCATGATAATTAGTTTTTTCTGTTTTAACCATTTACATCTGTCAAAAATTATATTAAACATATTAGATAACATAAATTATTGTGCTTCAAAATATTAAATATATTTATCAAAATTCCGTACACATAATTGAAAATGTTCAATTTAAAATTAATCTTGCAGACACGATCAGAAAGCGGGTTTTCAAAGACAAAATATTCATAACATTACAATGTTTATTTCACAAAATTCAATATGAAAAATATTAAAATCACCGCAATTAGAATAATAGATATATAATTGAACTAATTTATCTTTGAAAAAAATTAGAAATATAATTTAATGTTATAAATTATTTAAAAAAATTCAATCTTCAATTAAAATTCAGTATTTTCACAATTCATCAATAATTGAAACATTTCAAATAAATCCCAAAACTTCACATTAAGATAATTTATATAAAATAATTTGAAAAATATTTTTCAATTTATCAAATAAATTATCTAAATTTGGTAAAAAGTTATTTTAAATTATGTGTGTGATGTGAAATTAAAATATCTTTTATAAAAAAATTATCTTTTAAGATAACATTTACTTGTATTTTAAATTATTATTATTTACATTTATAATCAATAGATAAAATATGTATATGTGTAAAATATATATTTTTTCATATTTTACTTATTCATATTTATATTGTCTAATTTAACAGCTTGGGTATAATGGTCATGTTTAAAAAATATTTCAATATATTATTGTGTTTCATTTAAACATTGTGTTGGTTACATCCTAAAATATTGAAGAAATTAAATATATTCTAAAATAGATATATTTTAATGTATTTGTGTGTCAAAAAAAGTTTGTCTAAAACTGTTAATTTCCAAAAATTACTTCAGTTCCACTAACCTCACTTTTAAAAGGCCACCCCTCCCCTATCCTCTTCACACTTCCAAAACAATTTGGTTCATCCAATCCTTATACAAATATCTTCTTTACATCCTTACCCATATACTAGGGTCCATTTCGAGATCAAAAATACAATCTATGAATGATTTTTGTTAAAAAAATAGTTTTTTCCAAAGATGATTAGGTTTGAATGTGTACGATGAAACTTGAGACATATGGTAAGATATTTCTAGTATCCCTTTTATTTCGAGGATAATAATGTCATATTCACCTATTGTTTCTTTATTGTATTGTATATACCATAGATTTGACATATCATATCATGAATCTACTGATGTTCATGATCTTTTAAGTTTCATTTGATGTTATTTATTAATGCTTCATATGATTTAATAGATTACCAAATCGGTAAAATATTTTTGTCTCAATTTTACATCTTTGGGACATATATTATGTTATTCACCTATATTATTTTATGAGGTTTATATACAACCCCTTTTCCAAAAAATATCATGAAATTATTTATTCTCATGATATTTTATGCTTCATTTAATTTTATTCCCTCATGGTTCTTATGATTCTATGTTAACAGAGTGGCAAGAGTTTTATAATAAAATCTCTTGATTTATCAGGATAGTTTATGTTTATGCTTTTGATGATAAAAACATATGATCCATGACTAAAGAAAAACATGAATTTTGTTATCATACAGTAAATTCCTTATAATAAATGTTTTCCCTTCATTTTACCCTATTTATATACTCATAATTTGAAAAGAAGTTTTTTAAGTAAAACTCACTATATTTTTCTCTTTGGTCAAAGATCCTTTTTTCTTATATGTCTATGTTTTCTAAAAAATTATAAAATGTTTTAATATTACAATAGGGTTGTTTTAATTTATTTTTAACCATTTTTTTTTTAATTTTTTCTAAAAATAATCTTCATTTTTTTCAAAATAATGTTCGTATTCATTTTACCAAAAATATGAAAGAATGTTTGTTTAAGATGTATGGAATATCCAACCATTATGAACCCTAAATGTTTAAATAATTTTTTATATGTTTTATATTTATTTTAGAAGAAATGGATTTCAAAAATATTTTATTATCTTTTTGATTTAAAAAGTGATCTTTAAAGGTTATTTTCCTCAAGAAATGATTAAATGATTTTAGAGCATCCTTTATATTTTTTCAAGGTTATTTTCAAGGAAAAGGTTTGTGAATTTGTTTTTCTATTTTAAAAAAAATCAGGTGGAAAGTATATTCTCCTCAAGAAATGTTTCATGTTATTTTAAATACTCCTTTATATGTTTCAAATGTTATCTTCAAAAAAAATTTGAATTTTTTTATGTTTTAAAAATTAATTTTCAAAGTGGAAAGACTATTTTCTCAAGAAATATTCCACGCGATCTTTCAAAATAATTTTCCATCTAAGATGAAATTACTTGCTATTATTTTTAAATTTGTGGGGTTAAGATTGAATTATTTAATCCTTATTATTTCTAAGGATGGTAAATGTTTATCTTGATTAAATGTTTATGAAACCCATTTTTTCATTTTTTATGTTATTGTGAATTGAATAAATGTTTATAAAACATGTTTTCTTTACATGGGTTATGATGTGATGATATAATAAATGTTTTATGATATTACAGAATTCATTAGTATGGTTTTCATTATAAGATGGATGAGACCTATATCTCCCTCTAATGAGTTGGGAAAAATATTTATATCACATGACATTACAATTGGAAATAAGTCTATGGGATTGATCGACTATGGGAAACATGTGAGTCCAGATCCAAAATGGGAAACAGGTAAGTCCTAATCTACTATAGGAAATAGGAAAATTCTAATCCACAATAAAAAACATGGGATATAACCTGATCAACTATTTTGGTGGTCTCATTAGTTAACCATGAAATATGACATAGTTTTCTATATTTATTATGGTGACACACTTTTTTGAAATGATTTTACCGTTAATTATTTGTGTATGATTATTTATAACTATTATGGACTATGTTTTCAAAAATGATAACATTTTATTCCACGACTCATGTTACAGATCTATGATAGGTTTGGTATGAACACTTTATGTTATGTTCATTATCACATAACCTTATGCTTATCATAGCCTTTCCTATTTTTATAGATTGATATTTACTATTTTTACACTTACTGAAAATATAAGCTCACCCTTTATTATGTCACCCTCCCTATGTTATAAATATAGGTTTTGTAGGGTATTCCTAAGATGAGTACTGTGAGAAAAGATCATTATGAGAGATATAGAATATATATTCTACAATAATATGATTGTCTTTGTAGTGTCCAAATAAATTAATCTATTACAGTCCTTAAGCATGTGTTTATGAAATGTATCAAATATTCATCTAAAAATATATGAAATCTATGTATGATAAGTTTGGGTCTATATAGTTAATTTTAAAGAAAAGTTTTTAGTCATTCATTAAATAATATGATTAGAAAAAGGTTTTTCAGACACCTAAGGATATATATATTAATATTTCAGTGGATATATCTCAGTAAATATATAAGTATAATTCTAAGGATAATTCTATGTATTGGAAAATACCTTAGTATTTTGTTGAAGGATAGAACAAGGGGTTTCCAAGAACATGTATCCTTCTCTAGATATAAAAAGTGGATGTGGCTCTATCACAGAGGTACCTATGGGTAATAACTCAAAAACTGTACCGTTGAGTTAGACTCAATCATCACATAGTGAATGAAAATGGTCCATATTGTACCCCTTGTTTGACACTCCCAAGGGAAATGCTTTAAAAAGTCACAAACTCTTTACAAACTATCATAGAGGATTTTAATAATGACCATGTATAACATAGGATAAGTCTAAGGATTCTTATATTGAATAGAAGTTTCCATGATTTATATATCAAATAAATTTTTTTCCTGATTATGTGGTTTTCAGAAATTATTATCATTTATAACTCTAGGATTTTTTGTTTTAGTTAATGGTGGGAACCAGAATGAAATGGATTTACATTGAATGTCATAGAAAACAAACTGATGAGTAAAAAATGGTTTAATGATTAGAGTGATAGATATTGTGATTATTCCTAATATGTAATCACGATATATGATTTTCAAATTTCACCATCACTAAATCATGAAATACCCAAAAAAGATAATGAATATTTTTTTGATATTTTTGTCTATAAGAACCATGGAGGAAAGAATATTCTGATTCTTATATGTTATTTATATTAGAATAATCACTCCATGTAATGTATCAAAGGATTGAAAATAAATTTTATGTTTGGATAAGGACACCGAGTAAGAAGTTTCTGCAAACAAATGAAAACTTCAGGTAACATAATTGATAGTAAAAATGGTTTACCAAAGGCACCCCCATCATTTGATTGTTATAAATGTAGAAAGTATGGGAATTATAAAAAATGATCTTATAGGGAGAAAGCTGGAGATTTGGATCAAAAAGGTGGTAAAAGTAAAGTGTTTTTTATTGATGATGAAGAGGATAAAAATGAAATATTAAAGGAAGGGTGTATTAAGGAATAATATAATAAATAATACTTAATGATATAAAAATTCTGTAAAATCATTGAAGTGTTTACTTATTGGAATTCAATAATTTTGAAATATATAAGGATTTATCAGTATAATGTTTTCATTAAGGATTCAAAATAATATGTTGCATAGTATTTATGACCTAGTAATTTGATTTAATTTAAAGGTGATCTTATATGGAAAACACATGATTAACATAAGTTAACCCTTAATATTTTCCTAATGTTTAGAAAATTATATTGGGATAAAAATATAATGGATATTAATAAATTATATTGGATAGTATTTATAACCATGAAAATGACTAATGATTTGTGGAAGAATTGGTTTATTTTATCATTGGTTGAGTTTATATAATTGTTGGATTAATGGAATAAATTCAATAATATGTGGTTTTATTCAGGGAATGAGGATGTATTGATTTTTTCATTAAGTTTTTTTGGAAATTCTAGTTATTACCATGTTTCAAAATTATATAATACTATGGTATTAACATATTTGGTAGGTGATAATTGAGAGAAAATTTAATATATTTTTGGGATTAATGTTAAGTTATTTTTTATAATTTTAATTACCTTAATTTTGAATTTCATATTTTTTAAGGCTCTTAAGGTTGACCATTTATGGAATGGTTTTTGTTAAGCTGTTAATGATTTTTTATAGACTAATGTATTATTTTACAATATGATGATTTATGCATAATGGATAACATGTGATAAAACATTTTTAATAATTAATGATATAAGGAATTCCTTAACATAATTTTATGGATCTTATTATTCATTTTTTATTTAGGCAAGAAAAATTATTCTCTTAGAGTATGATATATGTATGAATTAGATTAGATACAACAAAATGTTGATATTTTTCTTATGAAATATAATGAAATAAATTTAGTACATATTACTATGATAGTTCCTAAAACATATGAAAAAGATCTTAAAATAAAATATTATATATTTACCTGTATTTCTGATGAATTAATGGTATTTTAATCTATAAAATTTTTATTTCTATGTGGTAAATAAGTTTCCCCTGACCATATTCTATTTCACTCCCAATTAGTATTTGTGAAATAGTTTTCTTCTCTATGTCAATGGTATCAATTCCAACCAATGTTCTCCTACATGAATACCTAGTTATGTGTTATTTTATGAGACCTTTTGACATCCTTTTCTATCCTTTTAATAGGAAGTTATATTAGCACTTTTTATGAGGTGGGTTTTCTATAATGGGATTTTCATGTATTAATCCCTTATTCATTGAGAACAAGTTCAAATTATAAGGATGATATTAATTTTATGGTAGTATAATGTAATACCCAAATATTTTGTTAAATATTTTTTTTCATTTAATTTTAATTTATTTTATGGAGTGCACTACAAGCAACACTATGTTTTAACAAAAATGCGACATATTATTAAAATATTATCATTTAATATGATTATTATCACCTATACATTGGAATCATGGGAATTAGTAATATAAAATAAATTATGAAAATAAATATTTTACTCATGTATATAAAATTAAATATTTGATGACCAATTAATCAGAAGTGAAAATAAGAACCATCTGTAGATAAAGAAAATATATTTCTGAAAAACTATTTTTATGTGTACAAACATGTTTCATCTCAATAAATTAGAAAAATCACTTTTGGTGAATGAATTTAATGAAAATTATATATTATATTTTTAATAATTTTTTAACATTCATATTATGTGTTCTCTGGAAAATTGATGTGAATGAATCCAATTTTATACTTTCAAATATTATTTTTTAAAAAAAATCATTTCTTCGCATTTTGTAAACATGTATTAAAAATTAGTTTTTTATAATTTTTTAAAATTTATTTGAAATTATTATGTTACTTTTTTAAATCATCATGTAAGAATTTTCTTGCGGTTAACTTTGGAGAAATTGTTTAAAATGTATATTGTTTATTGAATATTGAATAATATTGTTTATATTAACAAATTTACATTTCATTCAATGTAGTTAAAAGATAAATTTTATTTTTTTATTGTTATAAAAGAAAAATTAGTTCAATTATTTATCTTTATATCAAATTTAGGTCATTAAAACAAATTTAATATTGCATATTTGTATAAAAAAATATTATACTTTTGAAAAATTTCTTTTGGGAAAATCGGGTTTTATCATGTTTGTGAGATTAATTTTAAATTAGAAATATTTACTTATGTGAGTGAGATTTTGAAAAAATGAATCCAAATTTTGAATAATAATAATTTATATTATCTAAAACATTCCAATTAATATTTTTATCAATTAAAAATAATAGTAGAAATTAATTACCATCGTTAAGGTTAAAACGGTTTTATTGATGGTTAAATAAAAATGAAAAGGGGTAAAATGAACTATAAAATTTTCCAACACCCATTATATGGAAATATTTAGACCTTATCACCCATAATATTATTTAATGGACCATTTTGGGTCCTTTTGGCATATGAAAAATTTCAGTACACCTTTTTCTATTCAAAAATTACAAATGTGTCACTCACCTCACTTTTTAAAGGCCACCCCTCTCTTCCACTTTTCAAATGTCCAAAAACATTTGGTTTATACAATGCGTAAAAATCTATTCCTTATATCCCTAAACAAATTATAGATTCCATAGTGAGATTATAAATCCAATATAGGTAGGAATTATGTTAAAACTAAAGTGTTTTTCCAAAGAATATGAGGTTTGAATGTGTATAAAGGAAATTGAGACTTATGGTAAGGGATTTATAGTCTCTATTTTATTTTTGGAAGAATTATGCTATGTTGACCTCTTTTTTTTGTTGTGTATATATTTTTTCACTGACATATTATATCATAAATCTAATTATTTTCATTTTTTAAATTTTCATTTGATGTTATTATTTAATTGGACTTAAAATTCATGAGATTACCAAAGTTGTAAGGGATTTTTCACTCAATTTGATTTATATAAGTCATATGTTATGGTATGAAATGGTCTTATTTTATGATGTGTCCATACATACCCTTAAACTTTTAAAATATTTAATTTATTTATTCTCATGATATTATATGTTTTATTTAATGATAATACTTTATAGGTATAAGGATTAAGTGTTACCAAGGTTGTAAACGTTTTAAGATAAAATAAAATCCTTTTTCCGTATTGTTTATGCTTATTATTTTGATGATAAAATATTATTATATATCACTCAATAAAATTATGAATTTTATTCTTCACTTTTTATTTCTTCAATATACATGTTTTCCCTTTATTTTTCTCTATTTATGCACTGATGATTATAAAATAATGTTTTTTAAAAAAACTGAATTTATTCCTCTCTTTGATTGAAGAGCATTTTTTCTTCAATATCCATGTTTTCAGAAGATGTGTTAATGTTTGAATGGGATTTGTTAAATTAATTTTTTCCACAGTTTTATGTTTTTACAATAAAAATTCAATTGAATATTCATGTTGTTTTTGAATCAAGGCATGCTTGAATTTTCCCAAAATTTGAACATAATCATTATTTTAATATGTATAACATTTCCAAGCATTATATCCACTTAATATTTTAAATAATCATTTTTTTGTTTCATGTTTATTTTCAATTAAATGGTTTTCAGAAATATTTTCCAAATTTTTGTTTTGAATAGTTATTATTAAAGAAAGGTTATTTTCCTCAAGAAATGTTTGAAATGATTTTTAAATAATAATTTATAAGTTTTCAATGTTATTTTCTTGGAAATTTATTTTGAAAATGTTTTATGTTTTTAAAATAGTTTTCATATGGAAAATATATTTTCCTTAGGAAAAATTTTAAATTAATTTTGATGATTTGTTTATAATTATCAAATGTTATATTTAGATAATAGTATTTTGAAAATATTTTATGTTTTAAAAAGTTTTTTTGAAAGTAAAATGGTTTTTTTACTCATTAAATGTTCCAAGTTGTATATGGAAATTATTTTACATCTAAGTAAAAAATTCCTTGATGTTAATTTTTCTTCCCTAGATACAATATTTAATGATATCTGTATAATTAATTCTCTATATGGTTTATGTTTATTTTGATTAACTCCTTTCAAGAACCTTTTATTTTTCATGGGTTATGCTTGGGTGAATTGATGAAATGATTTTAAAATCCATATTTTATATGAGTTATCATGTGATGATATGATTAATGTCTTTTAATATTGTGGCACGCATAATCATGGATTTATATATAATATGGGTGAGACCTGTATTTTTCTCCAATGAATTGGGTAAATCTTTATGTCTTATTATATAATAGCAGGGAACAAGTTTATGGGATTGATTCACTATGGAAAATAGGTGAGTCCTGATACATTATGGGAAATATGTGCATCCTTATCAACAACCGGAAGAAGGTGATAAGTCATAATCCACTATTTTTATGATCTTGGTATTTAATCTAGTCATATTATATAATTTCTTATATTTATTATGTTCATGAAGTTTATAAAGTGAGTTTATAGTTCATGATTTATTTAAAAGGATTTCAAAATCTTATAGGACATATCTTTAGAAATGAGAAATCATTATCCCATGATTCCTGATTATTATCTATAAATGGTTGGGTAAGAACATCTAATTTATTTTCATGGTCACATACTACTTTTCTTATCCAATTATTTCATATGATTATAGATTTATAACTCCTATGTTATCCCATATTTTTAATCAAAGATCTAACTTTATTATGTTTCCATCTTTATTTTATGAAGAAAGATTTAGGTAGGGTATGCCTATGTGGATTAATATATGAGGTGCTCTTTGTGGGAGATGTTAGATATATTTCATGTAATATGATGATTGTGTTTTTATTCTCTAGATACAATAAACTATTATGGTCCTCAAAAATGCGGTTACGAAATATAATAAATATTCATTTAAAAATATAAGATATTTTTGTATTAGAATTTTAGGACTCTAAAATGTCCTTTATATGATGATTAAACTACATAACTTGGTTAGAATACAAACTTGATAAGACAAGAAAACCTTTGGTGTTGGTCTACCACCACACATTAATCAAGAATAGTGTGTCACTTGATTACCATTTCATGGGATATGTAGTGATTTCTAGGTGTATTACTCTAGGACGATCCACCATTTTTATCCTACCTCATTAGATATTGATGATCATTTTCACTTAATTGGATTCCTTTTACAAACATTGGATATAAAAGTCACCTATTTTGAGAAATGAGTATGAAAAATATTTGTAAAGGCATGTCCATATAATGATCTCAATAGATAATGATGCAGTATCTAGATTGTTAACCTTTAAAAAAATGTACATTAAAATTTAGTTTCATGCATAAGGTCTTTTTTTTATTCCACATTAACCATTCATTTTTGAATGGAATATCTTAAGGTGATGTCCAAATTCTCGAAAGGTTCGCATCTAGTCTATTGTAAACATATTGGAGTATTACTATCAAAAACATTACATGTCCCATGTTTCAAATAAATTTTCAATGGTTGTAATAAATATTTTTTCCAATTTTATCGAATATATCAAAGTAGAATATATGTTTATATAAATTGGTCAATAATAATTATCACCCTACATGTCACTATGTTGTGATTTAGGTCCTGAAATTCATGATTTAAATCACCCATCACCTTTATTTTTTTGAATGATTTTTAACACCATCATCATTACCCCAATCATTATCCTCACCCATATATAGTAGAATTCAGTTATATTAGTTTATCCATAGTTAAATCCCTTTTCATACTAT
This sequence comes from Viscum album, assembly GCA_963277665.1. NCBI lineage: Eukaryota > Viridiplantae > Streptophyta > Magnoliopsida > Santalales > Viscaceae > Viscum > Viscum album. Next base: position 1,879,264,595 of record OY728145.1, read on the forward strand.
AACTTTTTGTGGTCGATGAAACATTATGATCCTAACCCATCCACCCCTATTATATACTCTCATATGATATGGATAATATTATATTACTAATTTTTTTCCATTCCTACAATAACTTACATAGATATAGACGTTTTATTGTATTTCATCCCAACACTATCAAGGAATGTCATATTTATGAGTAGGGATCCCATTTTTTCAATCTTCAATTAATTTAACAATGAATCCCCTATTTTCCCTATCTCAAAAATATTATACTAGAAAACCACCTTTATCATCATGACATCTTGAAATTAAATTTCAAATCCTCTATAATGACAACTATATAAATTTAATCTACTTCACTAGTCGTCCATACCACATGACTTTAAACTATGTCATTAATGTACTTTAAGCATGATTTAAACAGGAATTGGGCTTGGCCCTAGTTGGGATATAATAAAATATATTTATAATTTCATTTTGTATGTAAATTGAACTAAAGAAATATTATCAAGTCATCATCCAAAGTATACGTCCCCAAATCTATTGCCATCCATATATCACATCATCTTCCAAAACTATGTTAATCATAATTTCTTCCTTTTAATATATGTTATGATTCCTAGAACTCTTTCCTAGAAGAATCCCAAAACAATTTTTTTAAATATTACCCGTTGTGATGAGAATTTTACCAATCCTTATTTGGTATTAGTCTAACCATTCTCAAAATAGCATTGATTCATTTCCCACCCCTCTTCCACTCATGAGTGTGGTTTATGTAGAAATATCCATTTTAGAACTACATGTGGATTGATTCATTATTCAAGGGATACGTAGAGATTAAAAAATATTCATTCTCTACCATAGGTATAGATAAGAAATTATCTCCCCTTTGTATAATTTTTTGAATCCCCTTGTCTAGTATTTTTTTCTCGATTGTGTGTTGATATAATTTCATAATTCGGATGATAAATTCTAGTTTGAGTGTCCATAAACAAAATATTCTTCATCCAAGAATAATTACCAAATACTACATGCTCGTAAAAATTTCATTTATATTAGCTTTATAGTATTCTATTTACATTGAATTTTTTCCATACTATTACTATATAGGCTATATCACCCCATGTTCTGAGACAAACAGTCCCTAAAACATAAAGAATTACTTGGTATATTATTCATGGACATCAATATATGATTTCACCAATATTATTTTTCTTAATTATACTTGTTCTTCTCAATAACGTTTTGTTCTCCTTAAAACCATCGCTATGATGATCATATTACTCCATGGTAGTTTTGTATTATCTTAAAAAATGATTATTTGTAAAATTTCTTTGACCATAAACAATAAACATCAATAAACACATCATAATGCTAAAATTTGTGCCTTCAACTATGAGGTTTGTTTATAGTATCATGTGTGTTGTTCTACTCAAGTCAGTTTTCCCTATCCTTATTTTTATATAGATTACCTTACACTTTTTCAAACTTATATATCATTAAATTAAGTTAAATTAGGGATTAAACATAGTTTTCTTGAAGCATGGATGAACATTCCCTTTACTCCAATAGGTTAAACAACCCATAAAGTATATTGGGATTCATTGATATACCTAATTTCTAATGGTGTAGTACCAGGGTATTTTGAGCTCCCCTTAAGTATTTTTCCCTTACCATTATCTACAAAACATGTCTCTTTAGAGTTAAAATTTCCCAATCAATCATAAATGTTCAAAAAGCCTCCCCTATGGTGATGTCATTACACTATAAAACCTCCCATCTAATCCAAGGTTCATTTATAAGAGGTTCCTTGGATGGAACATGACAGGTTATACATTTCAAAGACATGTTAAATGGTTTATCCTAATTTATCTTCCCACATCTTGTTGATGTGTTAGTGGAATATATGTTTTATAAAACAACAATGGTCATCCTCATCCTTTCAATAACCCCATTTATATTTAATTTTCTAAAATTATTGATAAAATATATTCGACTTCCCATTCCTTTACAATATTATTAACAATGCATTCATTATCCCCAAGACTATTTTAAGAATTAGTAGGGTGGACATGTCCTCTGGAATCTTCAAATCGATTTATCCCCATTTCAAAAGTATCATTGGTTCTCAATGTTATATTCCAACACTATCATGTCTGTCATTATCCAACACTCTAATTTGATATATTTAACATTTAATTTCCCATTATTTATATCATCATGCATGAATCATAAGATCATATGAGTTTTTGGTGTTCTTATAATTAATATGGTCGAGATTCATCTAGTAGTCCTTTTTACTAGACATTAAACAACATAACCCTCCTCCATCCTAAACATATGACATTAAATTGAGTTATAAAAATATATTCAAAATGATGATGATTTTTCATGGTATTTTCTCAATTACATGAAGAAACTATAAGATATCTTATTCCTTGCCTAAGTAGACACCCCATGTTCTATTTTGGTCTCCAACTATGTCCCATATTAGTGATGGTTATCTACCAAACCCTCTATAGAACTACATCTAACTTGATTACCAATTTAAAGGATACATAGTAATGTAGGATCACCATGTATAGATCCTACCTATAAACACTTAATTATTATATCATAGATCTCTAGCTTTACTTTTTCTCATACCAAGCCTCTATTTTAAACCAAATATATGGGGATGTACCTTTATCCACATATGAGGCAAATTGATATGGAATGTTTTACATGGGTTTTATCTAATGGTGATGTCTTTCCTAAATTCATATTAATTTAAATTATCTATTTTCCATAAGATCACCAATATACTTATCCCATAATCTCTTATTCATGATCTATATCTATACATGGTGATTCAACCTTAGATAGTTGTGTCTATATTGATTCTTACTTCATAAGATACATAGTGTTGCATGGGTCCCCAATCCTATGTCCAACATCAAATACAATGTATCTACCTTCTTTTATAACCATGCAGCTATCTTATAGGGTACCCATCCCCCTATTAATGCCTATATAACACTACTTTCTAAGGGAATGGCACACACATCATGGCCTTTAACTGTGGGAATACCCCATAAGATCATCCAAACTAGTATTAGACTTACCTACCATTTTAAGATAGATTGTCTCAAATGATGGTATTATATATATTACCATAAAACCAAAACACCCCACATTGTTCTTGGATGGATGATATTAAAATGAAAAATATTAGGACCTACTTCCATGATCTTGAAAGAAACACCCCCATGTTGAGTTAATATGATCTTAACTTTTAGTATCCCTTTTAGTAAAATATATATAAGCATAAAAGATTATACCCACATTTCTAAAATATCAATAAATAGAAACCATTTAACACTATAGATCACTTTTTTCGCCTCCTTAGATCACGATCAAACTATTTCTTATGACTCACTTTGGTTAGCATTAACATATCAACTATCGAGTCCCATGATTTCAATTGATTTATAATTCCTCATTGATTTCATTAATATATGTCAATGTTGAACTAAATTTTCTCAAAATATTATTAATCATCCTACTATTTTATTTGAACACTTTGTATTGTTGATTTATATCACTATCCATATTCATTTCAAAATAGACTCACACGTAATGAGAAAATAGTTCTCTAAAGGTTTCTCACATATATAAGATACACTTTCTAAAGGAACCATTTTCATATTTTCTATAAATATAATTATGTTGAGATAAAACAATTATCAAAAGTATGCATTCCCATCCAAGGTATACATCCTATAGGAAACATCTTTAGTAGTATAATATTTAAATCCTTGTTTCAAATTTTGGCACCTGTCATTATCAAAATATTTTCCCCATTTACCTATTAATTTATGCTATTGGAATTATAACATAACTTCCCCACTTTTCCATTTCTCATGTATAACTCTAACAATACTAGTTTAATCCACCATGAATAATAAATATTGATAATATGAGTAAAAGTTTTGAAATTTCCCTGGACTAATTCCACATAATAATTGGTTTTCATTATAAAGGTTGACATGATATTTCATCCCTAACCTATATAATCATATTGAAGGCTCTCATATGACTTGAGTACTTCTATTTTTTATCTTTTTCCCACATTGATCAGGAATTAAATGGGATTAGATATTTTGTTACTTTTTTAATTTGAATGACAGAGATGTGTAATTAATTTAACATAAAATTTAAACAAGCAGAAAATTATATTTCATGTCAAACAATTGTGGAAGATAACCCCCAAATTAGAAAATTTCCCAAATCACATGACTAGTATATGTGTCTTCAAAGGTGATTGATTGTTACGGAATGTCTATCCTATTTTTTGATGATTCAATAGTTTATTTTATGTTTTCTAACTCTACAATTTCCTTTTCACTTTTTGGAATACCTCAACCACTTACACATGATACCTTATTTGTTTGTATTTAAAATACACTACTTAGGACTTCACATTATGATGATTCAACATATTCTATCACAATTTGAGCCCTAATGAGGTTAATTATAACACCTGGACGTTTTTATGAAATATTTTCTTCAAAACAATTTAATTCTTCAATAGTTTTCATTTCACGTAATCATGGTTTTAAACATACATTGAGATTCCCTTGGTATAAAATGACCATTTTAACCTATTTTTTATGATTTTGGAAATTAATATTACAAAATTATGAAAATTTATGGTAAATCTATTGCCTACAATTTATTTATGAAAAATATAAACCAATTAAATGTATATAAAATATTGGTATTTTTGTATTAGTAAATTAAGTGACATAAAATTAGTAAATGAAATTAATGAAATATCTATGTTATATATTCAATGAAAATATATATTTCATCCAATATATATTTTAGTCATAGGTTATGAAAAAACTCTATTTTGTGGATAAAAATCCGATATTTTTCAAAAGGGTAATTTTATCGCCTTTTAATGGTTAACCCTTTTTAAATTAAAATTTTAACACTTTAATAAATTTATATTGAAACATAAACATATTATTTTGAATTGGGATATGAAAATTTAGTTTTTATTAATTTTTTATATTTTTCTCATAACATTCAAGTTTTGATGAATAGTAAACATATACTATATTTTAATTGAAAACAAATTTTTTCATTGAAATAAATTATATGGTTAAATTATATTATTGTATTTTTTTAATTTCTAAATAGAATTTAGTTTTATCAGTTTATATATTTTATGGTATTATAGTTAATGTTACATTGAATTTAGATATAAAAACATTTCAATCTGTTGTAATGTTTTTACTTTTAATACATGTTTCCTCATTCTGATAATGACTTAAATTTTAAATTAATTAGTGAAAATTTTGTGTTTTTAATTTTTAAAAATGGATTCTATATCAAGAATCAATAATCCCAAATTATTTAAATATATTTATATTATTTTTTTGTCATTATGAATAATAACTTAGTAATTGTTTTTATTAATATAGTAAAAAGGGTAAATCAGATAATTAAGGGTAAAAATATTATTATAAAATTACCCTAACAAATTTATTAATATCATTGGAAGTGTTTGTCTACTTAAATCATCCTTGGGTTGAAATGGTTTCCTTTTGAAGCCACATTGATATGATTAGAAAATTTATTTTGTTTTATTTAAAGGAAAGTAAAATATGACTTGCTTAAATTTTAATAACTATATAATTTTTAATATAAAGTTATACATAAGATAAATTCAAATATAAATACTCATTTAAAATCAAAGCTGTTTTTATTTATCATGTAAATTTATTTGTAATTTTTAGTAAATAAATAATTACCTTAATAGATTATACATTAATGATGGAGAAATTATTTAATTGATGTTAAATCAATAAAATAATTTTTAATAAATTATTATAACCATTAAAATTTAATAATACATGACTAAATATTATTGGTTGATTTTATATCGACTATAATCATCCATGGGTGAGTGATTGACAATTTAGAGCCATATGAAAATGATTATTACTATTTTATTTTTTTATTGAAATTGACATTAAAGTTATCAGTTTCAGATTTTTATAAATATGACATTTTTAATATAGGCTTCCTTAGAATATGTATTCTACTATAAATATTCCACTAAAATATAGAATAATTATCTTCGTTATTAAACATTATATGTAATTTTTAACCAAAAAAGGTATATTAAATAATTGCACAAAACTGATGTTGTAATTATTATATTAATATTGTTAATAAAAAAATCTAATTAAAAATATTAAAATAAATATAATTTTTGATAATTAATATATCCAACGACTATTGTAGATTAAATTTAACTCTTATAAATATAAAAAAAATATTTTGTTCGAAGTTAACTTGTTATATTTATTTTTTTTGTAATAATTTAATTTTATAGTATCAAAATTGACACTATTGATTGTTTATCAAAATAATTTATTATTAAATTATTTAAAAAACATAATTCATTTTTCAAAAATATATAATAATTATGAAAGAGTTTAAATTGTCCTAAATTATTCATTTATCTTATAATTTACTTTCAATAAGTAAATATTTCGGCCTCTTAATACTGAAATATTCATTAAGATAGTTAAAACTAAATAGAATAAAAGAGTTAAATTAAAATGATAAGGTTTAAATGGGTAGAAAAACATGTAAAACAATTATTAGTTAATGATATTAAAACCTTATCTCATCTAATATTCAAAAATATTTCAAATTCTCTAGTCACATTATAGATGTTATGGTATTCTAAAGAAACTAACTTTAGTGCCATTAAGATGAGATCTAGAGGGAGCTCACTGAAGAAGAGGTAATCTCTTTTACTGACTCTCTTGGGATCCTTTATTCTTATACTTTGTCTCCCTTTTTTTAAATTATTAACTAATAAATCGAATATGAACTATACAATAAGATTTTATTTTGATTATGGAACAATCATTTTTTTACCATTTATCCATCCTACCAAAAACGAAATCACCACACGTGCATATGTACGACGTACCATGTCCATGTCCATGTCGTGGTGTAATAATTTTCTCACCACCGATTTACATGGATGGGTATAATAATTGAAATAATAACTATATATTTTTAATATAACAATATATTTATTCTAAAACAATATATATGTCAACCACTTTCATAACATTTCATAATTAAAGGAATGTTATCATCACTTGTGCATATGTACAACCTACCATCTCCGTGATGTGATGTGAAACATCTATGAAATATATATCAAATGATGATTATAAAAATTTGTATAATGAATTACTATGATATATATTATATTAATATAATTGTTTAAATGATATATCTATAACCTATGAATCAGAATCAGAACTTATTTGAAAAAACATGTATAACAAAAGGACACCCTTTATACCCAAATAATGAGTAATAACGGATTTTTAATAAAAGATAAATGATAATATGATCATATATGATATCATAAAAATTAACATGATTCTAGAATGAGTCAATGAAATTATTTAAATCATTATATAGGAGGTTTAGATATATTCAAAGGATGTCAGACCTATGGTAAAGGATAATTTTATAATCTCATTATTATCTGATATTGTTTATACATAAGTATTTACTAGAGTATTTTTATTATCCACATACATGTTTCCTAAATATGTAATATTATTTCTATTATTATATAAAATTTATAAATTCAGTTTTACCCATTTTTTTATTTTTATTAAATGGTATGAAAGTACAATTTTTCATTTTTTGATGTGAGGTAAATTTTGACTTACCTGATAAAACTACGAGAAGAATGTTTTCTTATAATTTATATAACATGATGAGTTTTTTATGGTTTCATAACACCATATTTACATGAATCTTACTTTAAAATATTTCAAGATTTTTTTCAAAGAAACTATTTTCTATTAAAATTTTGTGTAATTTGAGAAATTAATCTTTTTGAAGAAAAAAGGATATTTTCCTCATGAATTAATTTCATGTTTTATTTAAAAATTATTTTACTTCTAAGATAGAATTATTTAATAGGGTTATGTTTCAAGTATAATATCCCTATTATTCATAGGTTTGATTATGTTTATTATGGAATGTTATTTATTAAATCCATTTGTTTTATATGGATGATAGAATGATGTTTAAGAAACACATTTTATTCATTGGGTTATGTTATAATGAATGATTTATGTTTTTGTGGAACACATATGAGTGATTTAATTATGAGATGAGTGGTACCTATATCTTCCAACAATTAATTGGGTAATTATTTATATATCATGATATAGATGAGGATAGAATGAGAAAAGATCTTTGTTCGGTAATGGAGTAATGGAATAAGAAGTAAACCCAGTTTAGTAATGGACATTTTCCTCTATAATGGTATTTGGAATGAGACTTGACTAATATTAAATGATTTTATATTCTAAATTTTATTCAATAAATTCCATTTCTAATATTCTGACTTTTGGGAATATGTTGATTGATTCTTTATAAACTTTTAGGATTCATCCCACGACATGATATCCTGATTTTTCATATGCTGGATAAGAATTTAAAAATTTTTGTTCTTAATATTATGATTATGATATTATTGATATCCACATTTTTTACCCTTACTGGGAATCTTAGATCACCCTTTCTTATTTTTATTTTCCCCAAGCTTTAAAGAATTGTATTAGTAAGATATATCAAAAATGTGTCTAGATATGAAGAAATAGGGAGACAATATAGATGTATTATGAACAAGTTGTTTATGTTTCCCAATTTCTAAATTCACTAAACATATATGTGGATGGTGTGGTTTTTTTATATTTTATAATGAATATTATTAAAATTTTGAAGTAATATCAATATATTTAAATTATGGGACATTATACTTGGTATCATAGAAAAGGTATATTTAACCTTTGGAAACTATAATGATAAAACCTTTTTATAAAACCATAAGGATATGTCAAAGTATAGGTTAATGTATTAGTGTTTTCTAAATTATTATGAATAACCAAGTAAAAACATTATGTGTCCTAAATGGAAATTTTATTCTTGATTATATGGTTTTCACATTAAGATTAGTGTTGATAACACTATGATTCTTGGTTTTAGTAAATGTATAGAATCAAAAGGAACTATATTAATGATAAATTTTAGTGGAAATGAAATGGTTTTCCTCTTGAGAAACCAAATGTTATGGAATATGGGATACAAATTCTTATAGTTATTCTCGCACAATTTTCTCAATCTATGAATCATAAAGGACTTCCAAACAAACATAGGATGGAATAAAATTTTGTTGAGTCCTTCATTTGGTAGCATCCACCTTCATTAAGTGGGTCTTCTGATCTACTAATGGTTGAATAATAGATTAGTATAACTAAAAAGATATTTTTAGTTCTCCAATGATCATAACATTATATAGTTTTCTTAGCAGTCTATCCTTTGGATGTTGAAGATGATCAATGGTGAAATCTTGTCAATAATATGTGGAGAAGATATATAATTAAGTACATGGAATGGGAATAGTTCAAGAACTTATTTTCTAGTAACTACATACCTTGTATTCATCAAAAAAAATATAGATAAATAGTTCTTTAAGATTATTCAGAATGGGGATAAATTCGTTGGTGCCTATAAAGAAAAATTTTCAAGACTTGAAAGGTACAATTCTTGAATTATTATCCAACCTAAGAGTAAAATTGATCAATTCTTTAGTGGCGTAAAACCAATTATTTTATGGGCATTAGTCATAAGGGACTTCAGTATCTATAATTAAATCATTTTATGTGATCTCAATGTTGAGATTTATATTGATGTAACCCATTAATCCAATGGGTTTGATAAGAATAGAAAAATGGAATTCAAGGGAAAATCAAAAGACCGCACTGAAAAGAAGATGGTTTTTTCTTTATGCTCAGTGTTTGGAATGAAACATGGAGGAAATTTTCTTAAAGGGAAGTGAAAATTTATTAAGTGTGGGAGATAAGATCATCGGGCATTTGAATTCCAAAGTGATGGGAAAAAAGATATCTAATAACATGAATGGGGAAAATGATACATAAAATGCACCTCCTACACTTAAATGCTATAATTACATGGAAATGGGAAATTATTCCAACCAATTCCCTAATACAAATATTATCAATGATGATCGATGTTAGAAAACACTTTTGGCCAATGAAAAAGGAATGTCACATGTGATCACTATCGGTGATGTGAAGTTTGATAATAAAGTGGTGAAATGTACACTTAACATACACTCTAGAGTAGAAAATTTTTTATTCTAGATCCACCACTCTTTTATTTCTAAACAATTTTCTAAGGGTATCATCATATTACCACAATAATTAGATATTGAGTTAGCCATGATAAATCTTAATGGCACAACGGTCACATCAAAGGTTTATAATTATTCTATAGTTAAATTTTATTGGAAATTGATTCCTAAAAATATTATGATCCTTCCATTAATTGATTTTTATGTGACTCATGGCATATATTGACTTTATATATATGGATGTTATATAAATTTTCAAGGAAGGGAATTCACATTTCATAATCCAGATAAATCTATGATTATCTATCAATGGAAGGAAGAGTATGACTTTCTAGTGAATATTTCATCAATTTTATGGGTCTTGAAGCATAGAAATAATGGTTAAATCTCTCAAATGGTTGGAGAGAAAATCACTATTAATAGTAAACCTATTTTACTAGAATTTTATGATGTCTTTCCAGAATAAGTTTTTAGTCTTCCACCAAATTGTGAAGTTGAGTTCTCAATAAAACATATATCAAGTGTTATTCCTATTTCAAAGACACCTTATAAAATAGACCAAATTAATATGAATGTATTTAAGAAGAAACTCAAATAGAATCATAACAAGGTATTCATAGCCCCTAGTGTGTCACTTTGGGGTGAACTTATTCTACTTCTTAAAAAGAATGATGCATCAATGAGACTCTGCATTGATTATCGAGAACATTACAAGAACACTATCAAGAAAAAATATCTTACTCCCCAGATTGATGTTATTTTCAACAAACAATGTGGTGCTCAATAATTTTCCAACATTTATCTTTGTTCATGAAATCATCAATTAAGTGTCAATAAAGAAGATATACCAAATACAATGTTTTGTACAAGTTATGGACACTATGAATTTATAGTGATGCCTTTTTGTCTTACTAATTCCCCCACTCTCTTCATGGATATAATGAATAGGCTATGGAGAATATCTTGATTAGTTTATGGTAGTATTTATAGATGATAATCTTATTTATTTTAATATCAATGAAGAGAATGATAATCATTTAAGAATTGTACTGAAGACCCTAAGAAAGTATAATCTGTATGAAAAATATACCAAGTGTGAATTTTGGATTTATAAACTTTCATTTTTTGGTCACATAATCTCAATAGAGGTAATATTTGTGGATATTTCAAAAATATAAGATATTGAAAGTAATCCTAGACCGACAAAAGTAACTGAGATCTGAATTTTTCTTTGTTTGGCTGGATATTATTGATGTTTTTTGAATTATTTTTCACTACTATCTAATCCACTGACCATGTTGACTCTTAATGCAGTTAAGTTTCTATAAATGTAGGAATGTGAAGAGAATTCCAAAGAACTAAAAAAAAGGTTAGCTGGTGCACCTATACTCCCACTTCCATGTAGTGTAGAATAGTTTGTGACATATGGTGATGAATCCAAGAAGCATCTGCGATGTGTTATCATGAAAAATGATATGGTGATAGATTATACCTCACAATAGTTGAAAATACATGAGAAAAATTACTCAAATCGTGATTTGGAGTTAGATGTGGTAATCTTTTCCTTAATGATATGGAGGCATTATATTTATGGTGAAAGGTGTGATATTTATACTAATCATAAATGTTCAAATTATATTTTCACAGAAAAGGAGATGAATATGCATAAAACTATGGTTGGATTTGATTAAAGATTTTGATTTCTCGTTATATTAATACCATGGGAAAACGAATAAGGTGGAATTCTACCTTATCGATGATGAAGATCATAAAAGATCCAATATTTATGGAGTTATGAGGATGGAACATTAAATTTTATAGGAAGGGGAGAAATACTATATTTTTTCAAATTAATTTTCAACCATATATACAAGTGAATATTATGGAGGTTCAGAATGAAGATGTAGATATACAAAAGAAGGTGAGAAATGTTTATTACTTCAACCTTTACTGTGATGGAATAATAATTTTTTGAAACTGTACAAAAGTTCAGGGATGGATCACCACTTACCTCAGAACAATTCCATAATCTCCCATATCCCAGTTCTCTAAGATAATTCTAACATAGTTTATCGATATGATGGTCACTTAAATGGATTGGCATTGATGTCTTTGTCTTCTTTGATCATGATACACTACGTGCATCAAATACATGAGTAGATTCTCACAAAAATCCCTGTCCACTCAACACTATTATTAAAACAAATACCTTTTGACAAGCCCCTTTACAAATCTCAACCCTTTACAAAGAACAATACCTCAAATATCACAACCTTTCAGAGAGTTCAATGCCTTGAAGAACACAACCCTTCACAGAGCTCACTAAGTCATAGAGAAATCTACTTTACGAAGCTCACTGATCCAATATGGAATACACCATATTCAAAAATCACACATGACATAGAAACATTTTCATAATTAAATGCATTAAAAGTCTCTACGCATTTCTCAAGCTCACATAGAACAATATACTTTGCAGAGCACACTTGTGTTGCTAAGTAAAAGTGATCCCATATTTTCTCTCTAAAAATCAAGTGAAATAAAAAGGTTGACCTCTTATTTATAGGTATAGTTGAATGCAAAGCTCTTCTTATTCAAGAACTAAATCTTGATCGGCCAAAAAGATTTCATTGAACATCTCTTTCTTCGCAATTCTCAACATAACCACAGAGCCCTCCCTCAAAAACCTTCACACCACCACAAAGCACAACTTGAAAAGTAAGTCTCATAATCACAGATCACACCATCACAATCTTCATGTATTCTTGAAACAAACTTCATGAAGACCATCTCTGCAAAACTCATGCTTTTTCTATATTTTCATGAGACCTTCAAGACAAACCACTTTTTTCAATGATTTCCATTCCTCACATTTTAGAAGCCAAAAATTTGGCAAACACTAGAAAACGACGCCACCTTCAAAACTGCTCAAAACATGAACTGTATGATCCTTTTACTTACAATCTCCCTAATCATCCAAGAGAGGATTTAATGGGAACAAAAACCAAGATCTTTTTAACAAAGAAAAATCTTGGATCCAAAAATCTTTCCTTTGGGTTTTTTGGTAATCTCCAGATAAATTCACTAATGCACCAGCTACGATCAAAACCTGATCCTTCAAGAAACGACTCATCAATCACTCTAACTCTACACAAGTAGTGCTCAGTTTAAAAAACTAGACAGATGACATGAATTGATTTCTCATTCTTTTCTTTTCTCCCCCATAGTTTTTTGGTTTCCATATTTTTCTATTATCTATATTTACATTAAATTTATCAATTCTCCCCATTGAAAATAAATCCAATGAATATAATCTTGACTTGAAGAGATCAAAAACACGCTCCCCTAGATCATATCTCTCCCATAAATGTTCTTTACTTACACAAACTTATTAACACAATTAAAACAATTGGGGAGAGTAGAATTTTGTAACCTCCTTATGCACTGGAATGTGACTGAACTCTGAGGTTCAACTGATATTTCTAAAACATAGCTGCTGGGAGTGGCTTGGTCATAATGTCAACCACTTGCTCATCAGTTCCCACATGGTCCATTTTGATCACGCCTTGTTCAAATTTTTCCTTGATGAAGTGGTATCTGATTTCAATATGTTTAATATGAGAATTATGAACATGAATCTTTTTATGATAAATTGTGCTCTTGTTATCATAGTAAATAACCATTGGTTGTTTCACCTCATCACCTATGTCAGTCAGTTGCTTCATCATATAATGTAACTAAGTGTATGACTTAGTGGTGGAGATATATTCATCTTCAAAAGTACTAAGAAATATAATTTCCAATTTATTTCTCAACCAGACCACACATTTCTTCCCAATATATAATGATCCACAACTGGTGGACTTTCATTCCACTATATCTCCAGACCAGTCAGCATAAAAAATGATTATATTTTATTATATCTTCTTGCATCAAAGTATAACCCATAATTATGAGTGCCTTAAATAAAACTAATGAGTCTTTTAATGACCTTCATATATTCCTCCTTTAGGTTACTTTGAAAGTGGGCAACTAAGAATGTTACAGAGAAAATATATGGATTTGTCACTAATACATACAGTAAGATTCTTATGATTCTCATATATATTTTGGGATCCATAGACATCCCATCCTCATGATTTCAATGTTGTGTTCCAACCACAATCGGAGTCGCCATTGGTTTGTAATCTTGTATATTGTATTTCTTCAAAAGATATTTGAATACTTTTCCTGAGAAATGAAAGAGTATTTATTCTTATGAAGCACCTAAAACCCTAAAATGTATGTGAGTTCACCAATCATGGACATTTAAAATTATGATTTCCTGTGATTTGAAAATTCATCCACTGATCCCTACTTTCTTTTACTTAAAATAATGTCATCCATGCACACCAATATAATAAACTAATCGTTTTGAGAATTCTTCGCATTAAGATTGTGATCCAATCATCCTACTTTAAACTCAAGCTTTCTAAAAAAAGATTCGAACATAGAGCAAAATTACTGGGGTTCTTATTGAAGGCCACATAGAGATTTCTTTAAATTTAAACCCTTCAGTTCATCGTTGCCAAGAAAGAACCCCACAAGTTGTTCAATGTAGACTTTTTCTTCCAAAACTCCATTTAATTATGTTGTCTTGACATCCATTTTATAAACGTTTTAACCTCTTCGGATTTCCATGGAAATAAATAAATTTATTGATTCCAGTCTTTCTATTGGAGAAAATGTCTCATCAACATCAACACCTTCTATTTTTGAGTATCCTTTAAAACAAAGCACACCTTGTTTCAGACCACATTTCCATGTTCATCAAAATTTTTTATTTAAGACCCACTTTTTACCAATCACATTGTGACCTTTAGTTCTCTTGATTATTTCCCATGTCTGATTCTTGTCAATATGATCTAAGTCTACGTTCAAGGATTTCACCCATGATTTATCATTTTCATATTATTCAAATGAGGATGGTTCCAAAACTAAAAGAAATAAATATTGTGTATTATTCCGCAATCAACTTATTTATGTGGGAGTATTCCAATCCCCAATAATGTTGGATTTATCAATTTATATTATTTTATTCTTCCTTTGAGATTCAACAGAATTCTCTCCATCCAAGGTTCCTATTCATATTCTTCTTCCAATTCAACATCATGATGTGACTCCGGAGATTTTTGTAAACCATCCTCTATTCCTGTATTTCCATTTTCTCAGTGTTCACCTTCTTCATCATCTTATATCACATCATCATATGAATTCCTTGTAGCATTTGAGGTTTTCTATTCAAAGATCAGAAAATTTATACTTTACACAATCCTTCTCAAGGGATTGTTGAAACATTTGTGGGTTTTTATGTACATTGAGTATCCAAGGAAAATTCCTTCATCTTCATTTTCACCGTACTTCCCTTGATTTCCTTATTGTTTTCTGATGAAACATTTACTTCCAAAAACATGAAAGTATTTTAAAGAGGTCTTCCTTCCATTCCACAATTAATATGGTGTCTTCATCTCACCCATATAAAGCCCTATTCAATTTTGAATATACACTACTTCCTAAATGGTATATTTCTAGTAATGTTGAGGAATACGAATCTCAATTAGTATAGTTATTTATATGTTTTTTACCTATCAATTTCTACACTCAACAACTCTATTTTGCTATGGAGTTCTCACAGAATCAATATCATGTTTTATTGCATGCTTCTCTAGGTAATTTTAAAATTTAATGGATTTGTATTCTCCTCCATTATTAGATCATAACACTTTTATTGTTCAACTTGAATCATTCTTAGTGATTTGATTATATGTTTTCATGCAGTTAAGCACTTTTCATTTCTTGCGTATAACCATTACGCATGCCAATCTAATATAATAATCTATGAATAGAATAAAGTACATTTCTCCATGAGTTCTAGAAACATTTATTGGACTACATAAGTCTGTATGAATTAGATCAAGAAGATGAGATTACCTTTTCTTCTTTGGATGATATGAATTGTAGACCATCTTCCCATGAATGTATGTATAACAAGACTTTTCACATTCACTCTTTAGATTGGGAATTTCTATGACAATCATTATTTTTGATATCTTATCCATGTCTTGTTGATTGATGTTCCCCAATATCCGATGCCAAATTTTATTTTATTCTTCAACATTCATATAACGAATGTTTTCTTTACTATCAGCTTGATATTGATTGCCTTCTATTCTGAATCCTTTCATAAGTGAATTTCTTATGTTTCTCTTGATAGTGCACCCTTTCAAATTAAAAAGAAACAATTATTCCTCAGCCACAGAGTTGACTCATGCTGAGGATATTATGATATAGGACATATATATAAAGAACATTAGTTTTCTTTAGCTTCTTATTAGCTAGTTCAATACTTCCACTACCTTTTATTTTTAGAGCTCCATAATCAACAAAAAATACTATTCTGTCAACCCTCTTCTTGAAATTTGTTAACAATTTTGCATTAAATTTCATATGAAATGAAGAACTGCTATCCAGAATCTAAGAGCTAATGCTTTTTTACCTTTGAGGGATACCTTGGTGAGGTTGGATTTCCCAACTTTCATCTTTTCCTTCCATGAGACATTGGATTGAGTTTATGACACTAATGGTCTTTCAATTATCTCTCCCATGTACATGGGTTCTTCAAAGTGAAAATCTTCTTCTAGAGGAGAAAAAATATTTAAAAAACAAATAATGTATTATTGATGAGCTTTGTCTTGTCTCGAAATTTGATATGAGGTGTCCATGTCACTTCTCTACCTACAATAAATGGCTATATGTTCAATGATAGAACAATTAAAACAATATCTGTAGAAATTTGTTCTTCTATAAGTAATAGGATATGAATTTGTTCTCCTTTTTTAACTCCTATCTCTCCCACATTCAGATAGATCATTACCTCCTCGCAACATGACATAGTATGTCCAAAATATCCACAAAACTAACACTTAATGAGAAGAAATGTATTCTAACTCCTATTTTGACTCATGAATTAGTCCTTGGGAAAAAATTTTGACTACATGACATTCCTAGAAACTCAATTATAGTCTTTTTTTCTCCTTTTAGTTTGATTTAATGGTCTCTTTTTCAGCACATCTGGTGATTTATCAACATGATCAAATTTAGTTATGGCTTTGTTCTGGTCAACATTTTTTATAGAAATTAATGTTTTAGCATCACAATCGATTCCACTATTTCCCATTTGTTCGGGTCTTTGACCACTCAAAATCTTTTCAACTCCATTAGACCCTTATTTTTCTCTCTCTAGAAGCTCAGTATCTGAGAACCCAATAAATTGTATTTTATTCTTTTCTTCTTTGGAACTTGATTAAATTTTGAGAATACTCTGAAGTGTTACAACTTCTTCTTCAAGACCCCAATATTTTGATACTTCTACTCCAGTCTTGGGGTAAGGTCATTGATGACCTTTTTATGTTCTTCAATTATGAGTTTTAGTTCCAATACATCATCTAACCTTTCAAGTATTTATGAATGTACCTTTACTAGTTCTTCCAATCATTCAATTTTAGCTACAAGATGATCAAAATATTATGATGATTATTCCACCATTTATTTCCAAATTTTTTCATATCTTACACTTAGTCTCAAACATACCAAAATATTACTTAAGTTGTATCTTAAAATCGTCATTTTTTGTGAATTGGTTATCTCCAGCTTTATCTGTTGATGGTTCTAGCTTTTCAATGGTAGCCATTATGGAAGCATGGTTTCCAGTTTTAAATTCTAGTTCTTCTTCTTCACATAAATCATTATCATCATCTTCTTCATAACAAAAAAAACTCTTATTCTGCACTTTTTTCTAGATTTAAAGTATCCCTTTTTGAAAACCTCTTCTGAGGCTTCTCAATGTTTTCATCTTCTCTTTCATCATCATTAAACTTTATTAAGCCCTGAGAGGAAATGTTCCCATCTTTTACACAATGAAAGAAATACATAGTTAAATTCCCATTAAATTTCCCTTTTCCATTCTAGATCTTCTTTTCAATGAGAGAAATAATTTATTTTTTCTCATTGTATTCACCACTACTATCTTTGGAATGTTTCAGTTTTTTCAAGGACATGAACACAATTTCCTTACTCACTCTAGTCCGAGCATCCTCTGGTTTTACTTTCATTTCATATGACACCAATATTCACATTAGATCATTTAGATAATGTTTGAAAGATATCATTCTTGAAGGGCTGAAACCTTTTCATTGTATAGAGGTGGAAGTCTTGTCAATATTTAATTTACATTATCAACACCTTTGATTTCTTCACTTAGACCTTGAATTTCTCCAAACACTTAAGCAATTTGATTAAAGAAGTAGTCTTCATTATCATTAGGAAGAATCTTCGTATCATAAAATCTATTGTGTATGACTTGTAGTTTCACCACCATCACATTGATATCTCCTTCATAAATATTTTCAAGTTTATCTCATATGGAATTTGCTAAGGTGAAACTCATCACCTTTAGATAGATTTGATCAAAAAGGGCTGGGGTGAGAGCATTCTATTCTTTAACATATAAATCAAGAATTTTCCTATCTTCCTCAGTTATAGATGGACCTATTTTATCAGCAACCTTTATTTCCATGAACAGTGGAAAATATGACTTCCATTACAAGGGATCTTAGATGATATCTCATTATGTTCTTCCAAATATAAAAATGACTTCCATAGAAGAGGGGGTATCCCCTGACACTGGCTTAATTCTCCATGACAGTTTAAGACGTATCAAAAAATAGAAACTTAGCTCAGATACCACTTGAAAGACCCCAGAACTCCCTAGGAGGAGAGGGGTGAATCAGGGTGTCAGCTTTTTCATTTTAAAGTTGTGGATCTTGTTCCCATGTTGGTAGGAACATGTTAAATATCTCAGTAAAAAGAAAGCAAGGAGATGACACAACACCTTTACTTGGTTCACCGCAAAGGGCTACATCCATGGAGCATACACCAACAGTGTGTTAGTCAAAGCTAAATGGACCCATCTTAACTAGCTATGGAGTATATGATTTTTGTCATAGTCACACTGTGTCAGTAACCCTTCCCTTAAAAAGTTTAGGGATGGATCACTGCTTCCCTCATAACACTTCTGTAAACTCCCACTATCTCACTGACATGAGATAAGTCTAACTCATTTTATCAACATGAAGGTCGCATCAATAGATTGGCATTGATGTCTTTGTCTTTGTCAAGTACAAGACATTGCTTGCATCAAATATCTAAGTAGATGCTCACAAAAAGCCTTGACCACTCACAAATGATACTCAAAAAAAGCCTTTTCTCAAATCCCCTTCACAAAGATCAACCCTTCTTAGAAAAAACCACCTCACAGAGAAAAACCCATCGCGGATCTCACTACCTTGTAGAGAAAAACCATTCACTGAGCTCACTTCCTCGTAGAGAAACCTACTTCATTAAGCTCCCTGAGCTAATTTAGAATACCTTATCATCACGAATCTCACATGAAATAGAATCATTGGCATCATTGAATACTTGAAAAGTATCTTCATGATTATCAATCTCACATAGAATAATTTTCTTCATGGAGCATACCATTATTCATGAAGTCAAAGTGATTTTAGATTTTCTCTCTCAAAATCATGTGGAATTAAGTGGGGTGGCCTCTTATTTATTTTCGCGGTTGAACTTAGAGATCTACTTCATTGGGTGTGAAATATGGATCATCCAAAAATTTCTTCGTAGGGTATCTCTCCCTTCATGATTCTTGTATTAACCACATATATCGTCCTCAAACCCTTCACATCACTACAAAGCACCGCCACAAAGCACCACTCGCAAAGCAAGTCTCATAATCACATAGCACACTGTCAAAATCTTCATATCTTCCCGAAACACACTTCATGAATCTCATCTTTGTGAAACTCATGACATTTAAATATTTTTATAAAACCTTAAAGGCATACCACATTTCACAATGTTTTCCATTCCCTAAACCTTGAATCCCAAAAATTTGGAAAACACTGGAATACAACGTCACCTTCAAAACTGCTTACAGCTTGAACCTTATGGTCATTTTCCTGAAAATCTCCCTGATCATATATGAGAGGATTGGAAAAAAACACCAACCATGATCCTTTTTCCATAAATAACATCATTGGTTCCTACAATTCCTTGTTTTAGACCACCCGTATGGGATTCGAATGCCTATAATTTCTATCTTGATTCTCATCTCTCAAAATAGGTTATCCACCAAATGGAAAATTTTCAAATTACCATACAAATTTATAACCCATAATGATGTGTTTCATTACCGTTTCCCATATAAAGATAATTGATTATATATCTCTATAAAAAGTCATAGTCTCCTTATCTCAAAAATAAATTTTCACATTCTAATTTTAAATACTACTTACTAATAGGATTACATCAATTTCAATAGTAGGTATAATAATTAATTTTTCTAATAGGGTATGTCTATGTGTCATAATTTCGATAGACTAACATATCCTTATTGTAATAATAATTACACTATGATTATTGATTGAAAACATCCTTTATAATATTCAAGGGAAATATATAATTATATAGGGAAATATGGATATTATAAAATAGTGAAAAGATCCAGTATCAAATAAATCATTAACTAAATTTTAGGCTATAAAAAATGTACTTTACACTATATTATTAGAAATTTCATCCTCAATTATAGTAATTAAATTTGTATTTCATTACACCAAAGGAATTTTTTGAATAAAATTACATTCATTCTTGGGGAATTCATTCAAATAGTTCTCCATCTCCTTAAATATTAACCACTAAACATTCAAAGATTCATTATTAGCCTTGCCGTCATGATCCATATCGACATTCTCAACACACTTGAAGAAAACACAAAATCACATCAAGCATGTTCCACATTTTTTTTCACCATTATCACATGTTGCATGTTACAACCTTACCTTATTCCATTTTTTTTTCCATATTTCCTTTTTGAGAGTGCTCTAATAACTTCTTCTTTTCATGATATTTCTTGAAAATAGAAGACTGTGAGAATGATTTCTCTCTCTTTGTGACACTTGATATTATATCCTTTTATACCATAAACATTATAGAGAATTATTCCTATATAAGGATACTTTGTATCTTATAAAATAAGTCATCAAACATTCCTATTTTATAATGTACATAATATGCTATATGAGTTTCTATACCTACAATGTTATCCTCATATTAAGAAAATTTTACTCTTTAATTTTACCATAGGATAATGAATTTCCTCCCCTTATCAGATTGTTTCTTATAAAGGAATATCTCATTTAATGTATTCCAAACCATATAATTTACATCCTCTAACTAAATAGAGCTATGGATAAATAAACACCATTAATCAGTATCAACTTTAAGATAATAATATTCTATGATAACTTTCCTTCTTTCATTACTTTTCAATGTATGAAATATCATCTCCCAAAACTTGATCGATTACTCATATACTAAAATAATAACACTACCTTTGAATGATAGAGGTTGATGATTCAGGATGATTTCGAAAATTATTATAACAATTTGGGTTTCAATACGATTCTCCATAAAAATAACATTTTTCATAACCTGATTTAGGTTCCCCAAAATAGTTGAAATATATTCAGCTATAACTCCTTTAATAACTCCAACTCCATCTTTATTACATTTTCTATGTGGGAAATACCTATATATATTATATGAAATGATACAATTTCATTTACTATATATGATCATGATATTTTGAATTATAATTCTAAATCTACTACAACACATAACCTAAATTTAATATCTATTCAAAACTAACCTCAAAATCGTTACTTTATTATTTCTGGAATATCTATAAATCATAAAAATTTATTTAAATATTTCATAATGGATCATAAATATTGTGTGAATCAACCATAGTATATACTCATGAGTTTATATTCAGGTGAATAGTTTTAAGTGCACTTATCATGCACCGGTTATGATCATGTTGATACTCAATCCAGTTCATCCAGTGTTTCCCCCTAGGATCATCTATGGTACATCCAAGTCCAATTCCTGGTGTCTAGGTAGGGCTTTATTTTCTAGGAAAACCACACAATATCTACTTTTCCAAAATTTATGATATTATCCTATACTTAGACATATCCTCCATGTATATCATAAGTTTATGTTCTATGAAATATGTATTTATAAATCTAATTCTAGTGGTTTATACAAATATTACTTTTATACTCATATTAAAACTTCAATGATAATAAATCAGAGCTTGTGGTTATTTTAACATATTTCCAAAAAATACACAAGATCACATAACCAGGGATAAATAGATTATTTTTTTAGGATACTATATATATATATAATTATTATATTACGCCTAAAAAAATTCAATACAAATTAGAAATTCAATAAACATCTTTATAAATTTTTTTTGTAAATCAATGATATGAATTATATATACCTTATTTATATCTTGAGAAAATGAAAACATAAAAATGTGTGAGATTAGTTTCTCAAAATATGAAAGAATAGAAAAGAAGGTAACGTAGGAGAAAAAAACATGAATAGTATGACAGATATAAAGAATAATAAAATAATTAATATAAAATATATCATTAAAATGGATATAGTGTATTTATGAAATTATAAAATAAATAATCACATTAATAATAATAACTAATTCAATAATTCTATATTGAAAAATGATGGAAAACATAATCTTACTATCAAGGAATTATGCCAATAAATCATACAGAAAAGAGATATATATGCCAAATACCATAAATATTTTTCTCATTTGACATATTAGTAAATATATGAGTTAAAAAGGACCCACACATCATCTAATATGACTAATGCATTCATATTGTGAAAAGAAAAAAAATAAAAATCTAATACATATTCAATATTAATATTCATATTGAAAAACATACCAATGAAATATTAATAAGTTCCATTTTTAGTAAAACAAATAAAATGAAAATAATATATATAGATTAATATGGAATACGGTATTAATATATTATATCCTCTGTAAATAATAATATTTATCAAAGTATATTTACATAAATAAAAAATCTGTAAATACATTACAAAAGTATTTTTTTTAATAACTTATTTATTTGGAAATCACAAACATTAAAATCTTAAAATTTCCAAAATATTTGGAATAAAATATAAATGTAAAATAACCCTGGAAACATATAATGTAAACTTCAATTTAAATAATAGTCATGATGGAGGGAAAATATATTTGTGTAGTAATCATTATAACAAATATTACATTCATAACTGCTGTAAAAAATTATCTTATTTATAAAACAAAGGAATATTATTTTTAAACAATTTTATATAAATTCAGAAATGGTAAACATTTACTTAATAAATATATTAAGGATATCAAAAACCATATTGTTTTTTTATTAATATCGATATGAAAAAAAATTAATCTTTACAGAATAGAAAAGAAAAGATAGTTTAAAAAAGTTCTTTTAGTGTTTTGACTATATTGAATGAGGAAAATGAAAGGCAAAATGTAATATTTAGATATAACAATAGGATAGTGAGACATATTGGTTGTAATGTATAATGATCATAGATATCCTATAATGTAAATGTAAGGATAAAAAATCTTGTATATTGATGAGATTTTGAAGTGAACCCCTACCACGTTGGTAACTTCTGAATGAAAACCTATTGGATAAAATAATTTGAAATTTATCTTAAAATAGAATTAATTAAGAAAAATATATTATATATCATTAGAAATATATAGTATAAATCCCTCATAATATTACATCAATTGATAATATAAAACATGTCTCAATGAAACAATCTAGAGATGAAGAACCGTTACTTCAGGTCTAAAATGATTCATAACTTCTTTTAAAAACATTTATAATAAATTTAAATATATTAGTTATATAAAATATATATATATATATATATAATTATAATATAATATATGTTTCACTTATATCATTTCAGAAGCTATTTATTAATAATTATTTATTAATATTTTCTTTTCTGAGTGTTAACATTTTTGACTTTCATGTAAGTTTTTGTTCATTAAATTTGGTCCTTGATTCTTGATGTTGTTTTCATCATATATAAAATTTTAATAATAATATTAATATCATATATATTTCATATATTAAAATTTATAATAGTCCATGAAGGGGTGACATGAAAAATGAATCACATTGCTTTGTGGAAGTGGAAGTCCACACATATGAATGAGCAACATTGTCATTTTATATGGGAGGATGGGTAAGAATGGAAGTTTTATTTTATATATAAATAATATTAATTATGTCATAAATACTATATATATTTATTAATTAAATATTTTTAACAATCTAATTATATTGGTTATGAATAACAAATTACACTCCTATGTAGAAATCGTAACCCGCATGTAGGTATGAGTGATCAATTTATTTTTAATAATATAGAATGAAAGTAGAAAAGGCATAAAAACACTCATTATAACATCTAAATATATTTACAACACTATATTAATTAAATTATTATGGATATAATATATTCATAGGAAGTATAAGAAAAAAATAAACATCATAAGAGTTGGTAAATATGATTACTTCTTCTTTAAGATACATTCATTAGCTTACACCATAATCCTTATTCAGACGTAATTAAGAGAATAAAAGAATATCAAGAATGAATGTAATTAAACAAGGTTAATTTTTTAGTTCTTGTATGTTCAATAGTGGTCAAATATTATGAATAATATATAATATAAAAACGCAATTTTCTATGTGAGGGGAGGGATGCACTTGAAATGACATAAATGATTTTAATAATATATAGTAAATTTCATGTAAAAGTGGAAAAAAATGGCCATGAAATAAAATTTATGATTACATAAGTTCTAAATATCCAAAATGATATTAATTAGAAAATTATATGTTTCATTGTTACCATTAAATCTTATTTTAACCCTCCTCCATAGAACTCTTTTAACATTAATTTTTATAATAAAATGTTATTGTTTTTACTATCTATTACAACTAAAAATTAAGTATACCATAATAAAAATATTAATTATTTTTATTAAAAATATATAATAAAATTTATAGGATTAAAAATCTATATATGGTATAAATTCACTTCAAAATAAAAACAAAAAACAGAATGAAACCCATTTAAAAATGCATTTTTAACTATAAATTAAAATATACAATCATTCAATAACATTAAAAAAATTAGATGAGTATTAAATTATTTAATTGAATACATATTCTATGAATTTAATTCAAATTATCAATAATTAGTGATTTATTTAATTATTTTATATAAAAAACATTACACGCATAAAAATTATTTTTATTCGAAAAAATACTTATATATTCCCAATTGTTATGCATCTATTTATAAGTTAAAAATATATATTGATTATATAACTTACAAAAATTTAGTTTATCTATAAAATTGGTTTCATAATATTTAATTTTACTCATAGATCATTATAAATTTATTAAATTTTCACTTTATGTGAAATTGATATTTTTCACTATAAACAAAAAAATTATTATTTTATAGAAAACTCTAAATCATTCACCCTAAAATAATTTTTTCATAATTAAATAAGAATTAAAACACTTTTCATAATATCAAATATAAATAATTATATAATTTTATTTTAAATTATATTCTTGAATAAATTTATATGCATTGTGTTATTGTTATTGTTGAAAGAAAAACATTCAACAATTGAACCATAGGTGTTACAAAAACATTAGTAGTTCCAATGATCTCACCTCACTATTAGACATGATTTTGAAGTTTTTTTCATTATTAGTTGTGTTCTCACTAAAGTAATCACCCAAGTAATGGTATGGAGGGCTCAGACTCCCCTTATCATGTGTGACTTCTTCAATAGAATTTCACCACTATAGTTGAGAAACCCTTTTAACCATAAAATATCAATTGACCTTCCACCATTATACCTACTCTAACGATTCCTCTAGAGTAATCTGCTCGGAAAATACCCCCCCACCCAATGAAATGAAGATGTTTACATTCATGAATAATCTGTGAGTACTCATATTATATAATTGATTATTAGTTGGTCAATCCTCTCATAGGATCCTTCTAATCTAGTATGCACTAATACTACAAAAACAACAATGGGTGTTATTACGAACAAATGTTGTTGTACACCCTTGGCATCAATCACTCAAGGAAATGAAAATTGCACACAAACTATTTTTAGTAAATGAAATGCATATGCTCTCATCATGAATGAAAGTGTCTAGCACCCTGCCCTGGAAGGATAATAATAAATATTTATACTCCATCATTGCGTAGTCATCAATGATAATCCTCAAATTTGGAATGATGAATGGGTGAAATTTGAATTTATCATGTTACTCTATCCTAGTGATCACTCCAATCTAAACGATTTTAAATGGTTTGATCTTGATGATATCACCCTATGATGACCTGAAAAAAGTATTTTGGGATGTTGTTTTAGTTTGGATAGTCATATACCCTAACAACATGAAAACAAACCCATTCAAGAATTAAATTTGCCTAGAAAAACACATAGGTGAGTTTCTTTTGATATTTTCCTTTCGAATTTTATACATAAATTTAAGAACTAGATAAAAATCATGATCTTATAATCTAATTTCACCAATTCCTCTATAATAAATGTTCTAATCCTCAATCCCATGTGAGAATCCTAAACTAGTAGTAGTAAACTAATGAGGAACAAAACTAATAAGGATACCACACTAATTTATTTAAATACATTAGTATTATCATTAAATCCCAAATCATCATTATATCAATGTTTCAAGAGGGTTTAGAATAATATGAACATCCCCCATGTATGCCTCCCTATATACTATTTTTGGATTTTCCAACATCTAGACTTTATAATTGGTGATGAAAAAATAAACCCAATTATTGAATTTTTTCTTTTATTATATATTGGGTTTACTCCACTCTTCAATTCTCAAGACCAAAAAAATGCATTATCACATATTGATATTTTCTCTATATCCTCCCATGTGTTTTCCTTTGGAAGGAACTCAAAAAAAATTCCTTAAGGATTAAAATTCCTCTCATATTATGAAGATCCCATATTTTGAAACCCACATCACTTGGGTGGAGGTCGAAGGTGTTTATGTTGAGAAATAATTTTCAAAATACCTCTAGTATCAGATCCTGGTGGAGGTTGACATATAATTTTATGTCCCAAACTTACTCATATAACTTGACTCTATATAATAGATCATTAGACTCCATGTAAGTTTTACAAGCCCAGATTACCAATGACCATTTATAAGTAATGTTTCCACCCTGTAAAAAGTCTCACCCATTATACCATTATTTTTTACTACATGAAATTCCATCAAGTAATATAATTTAATACTTAGAGGAAGGCACTCTAGTAGTCGGATTCTCCCCATTGATATATAGGATTTGGTTCTAGTGGGAGAAGTATTTCATTGAGCAGTGATCCATAATACAATAACTGATTCTGAAAATGTTCTAACAGAATCATCCCCATGACCTCTTGAACTAATTCATTTGGTGGTAGATGTTGCAACTAGGTACGGATACATCATCCCAAATCCTAATGGAATAAAAAAGAGATTGTTTGATAATGGTAACTCCCTATTTTCCCTCATTTGCAAATAAGTAATGGAATGATAAATGGATTAATCTCATTTGAATAATATTGACCAAATATTCTATACCATTTTATTCCTTTCATTTAAAATAGCCTCAACATATTATCTGGAAATTTCATCAATTTATAACAAATGGTATGATTTGGAATATTTCTCTTTGGAAAGATATTTCATTTAAGACCAGTCTTTCAGTTAAGAACAAATGATATTCTAATGTCCCATTCATGGATGTATGAGCTATAGAACATGGTGTTTGTAAGATTGAGTAATATAAAATCCATTTATTTAGCTCACAGAACACTAATGTAGAGTATACTTATAGAAAAAATAAAATAAACTCAATTTTAATATTTATATTACACTCCCCTATAGGATCCCTCGCCCAGTTTATGGGAAAATGGATTACCTTTGTTTCATTAATGTAGAGAATAAAATTTATAAATTTCCATGATTTTATAATAATTCGATCATATTATTCTTGTTGTATCCCATTATATTGGCAGAATTTTTCATCATTAGAAAAAACATCCAAAATAGATCTAGTAATAAAAAATGTTAAGAGAAGAAAATTTATGGAAATTTTAAGAATTTCACATAGCACAGACTTGCATGATTTTTTAAATTATGACTCCATGCATGTCCAAATATCCTCACAAATGAAATTATTCCACGAAGTTTCTTCATGTTCCAGGACAAAACTATCTTCTAAAAAACTAAGGCTTATAAATACCCCTATATATCACCATTTTAGTATCTAAACTTTGGAATATGAGGTAGACACTCTCTTCTCACATACCACAGACTTAAGAACTTTTTGTTGCCCCAAAAAACTGCATGGGCTCCAGTAGGTGAGAAACCTAAATTATTTTACTCACAAAAGTTCTTAAATGTATTTTATTCTTCTTGATATTTTCTCATTAAAAACTATTAAAATAATGAAATAGTTAATGAAAATATAAACCCTCACTGAATTCAAGGTTTCATAGAAATATAGATTTGTGTGAAGTTGATATTATAGTGACATTCCTGTTGTCCTCCTTTCACAAAAAATGATTTTAATAAGTTCAAGGACTCATGGGTCCTAAACTTATCCAATTAATTTTTATTCATGAAGATTTTATATGAATAACCTCTTTCATAAGCATTCACACCAAGACCCATTCCATCAATCTTGGGTACGGTAGCCTTCTATCCTTTTTCTTCTAATCAATAGATCTCCCATCCATAAACACTTTTCACCAATCATGATATAGGATATATTGATTCCATTTTCTGATGATCACCTTTTATCTAGCATAACATTTGTGTAATACCCACCATGTACCCACCATACAAAAATAATTTCTCTAATCACGATATATGATATATCAAATCCATTTTCTCTAGAAAACATTTTAGGTTTCATAAAATATGTGTAAGACCCACCACATATCCTTTTTATTTATGTGTAGTGCTCAGGTATAATAAATCATAACTCATAATCTTTCAATTGATGTATCATCTTTCATGAAATAAGATTCCTATCCAAAAGATGTTAAATAATAATGACTAGTCCTGTCACATGACTATAAACTATAAATCACATACTATGTGGTTTTTTAATGTAGTTTTAATCGGTTATATAGGATTCTTCTCTATGGTTCAATATAAATACCCAAACAATTATTATATCCCATATCGCCATCTAGATACAGTAAAGCTAAAACCATCCAATAAAATAGCTGAACATTCTAGAGTTTATTTATAGAACTCAAAACCCATGTATTCCCTTATGTGATGAGAGTAGGCTAGTCTGTAATCAAAACACTCTAAACCCATTTCAGATTTTATATGATGAGGTTAATATGATCTATTCCCATAATACTATAAGCTAATAACTTCATGTATGTTACTAAAATAAGTTGGTATGTCCTCATAAGACTCTAATTCAATGTCATCCCATACTTGATGCACATAAGAGGATATATTCCCATAGGACAATAATTTCATTTGTTCTCTTATGTGACAATCATATATAGATTTATCCCTATTAAATTATAGCTTGTGAATATCCTTATATGAAGATGGTGTCTAAAACCTTTCTTTATACAATGACCAAAAACATCGAATGTGATTCGAATAAGATGATATAACTCACCTAATTTATTTGATCCCAACTATCCTCATGATATGAGTGTGAGGATACATATGTGATGAACCTAGGGTCCATTTGGTTAAAATCCTAGGACACCTTGTGTGATGGGCACAAGATTCCTTATGTGTCAACTAGGTGAATACTATGTAAAAAATACAATATCTCTCTTTCCTCCCCTTTTTTACATACCAATGATTTTAACATTACTTAATGTTATGAGAATAGGATTCACTATTGGATGACCATAATATTCCCTTGGTGATGAGCCTAGGATTCATTGTGTTATGACCAGAAGATTCATTATGTGATAATAATCGAGTGCCTCAAGTGAAAAGTATTTGTTTCCTCATGTGAGAAGAATAATATTTGTTGCGTTATGATCCTAATAAAATTATCTAACAAATATAGGATACCCCCATGTCTATTAATGAAGAATATAAAATTGATTCCCAATATAAAAAATAATTCATGATCAAATAATCCTCTTCAATAGAAGTTGTTCACTCCACTTTGGTATTGCATGAACTAAATAACTAATGTCCACATCAATATAATTTCATGAAATGGGTTCAAAAAAATTAATTAAATCAAATATATAGAATTGGATATGTTAAAAAATCATAGACAAATCCATAGAGGGAGGTGTTGATATCCCATCATCCTTTTTAAATTAAGGAGTTGATATCATCAACATTAATGGTGATAGTCCAATCACTATTAGAATTTAGTATTATAAGACCTAGACCATGAGAATTTTATGATATATTCCAAGCAAAAAAAGTCCATAAAAATGCATAAAAAACAAAAGTAAATAGGAAATTACATTTAGAAATAAAATGAAATTATCTTTAATGTTTATAATAATTTATGTTTAAAATTGATTTAAAAAATATAATATAAATATCTTTAGAAAACCATTAATATATGAGAAGGATTAATTAAAATAAATTCTAAATAGAATGGTTGGAAAAAAGTTTCATGTTGAAACAATTAGAAAAAATTTCTTCTCGTGATTTTATAAAGAGATAAAAATCCATTTTAAATGATCCATGATAAAAATAATAAAAATATTTCCATTAAAAAAATTTCAAAGAAATTAAAGAATAAGATATAATGAATTTAATAAACAATTTGAGTATATATAGTACCATATTTAATATAGTAAATGAAATATAAATATCGAGGATAAAGATTGCCAACTAAAAAGAAAAGATACAGTTAGTTTCACTTACATGTGTCCTTTTGTATAAATTGTGAACCAAAGAGAATTGATATTATATGAATAATTTTAAACCATATAAATATATTTGAGAAAATAATATCAATAGTGTCCCTTATGTAATGAAAAAATAATTTTTTATAATGTAAATTTAAATAAAGCATCTTGATTTCAATGTGAGGTAGGAAAATAAATCCTTTCCTCGGATATATGGTTGGTCAAATTCACTCTAAATCATTGTATAATAAATTTAAGTTTATTATTCATATAAAATAACATTATTTTTTTATTATTATACACAGTACAATTAATATATAATTATATTTTACACATATATTATATGATTATAGTTAAAATTAATATCCATCTATGAGATTTTCCTCTTTTCCAAACATGTTTCCTTATGATTGTTCCTATCCTTACTTCTTATTCATGAGTTAATCATCTCTAGGATGTTAATTAATATTTATAGTATTTATATATATATATATAATTATTATCATTTTTATTAAAGGTGTCTTATTGTGATTGTTCTTATGGAATTCTTAATAATAATCATATTTTGAATTTCAAATAAAAGAAATTCAGTTTTAATGAATATAACTTCTTATATAAGGTTATTTATAAAAACTTCATAAGTTGATCATTATTTATTGTTATTACAAGTAATTATATTTTTAATTCATTCATATTGAAAACATTATAACATCATTAATATAGTTTCTAAAACTGTAAAAAATAAGAACACATTATAATTCTTGAATTATTAAGAACATGAAACTATAAAATAATAATATAAATTTTTATGAAGCATTATAGTTTGAAAAAAAATATTATTAAACCACAACATTATATTCAATAATTGTTTGATGATAAATAAAATTAATAATTATTATATAGTGGATAATACTTCTTTTAATACATGAATATTTCATTTGACAGTATTTGGAAATATGGTATTTTAGACTTTTTATTGAGACCATGGGATAAAAAATTGAAAGATAATTCTATGGGTGATTATTTTGGTAATTATTAAATAGAAATTCAAAGGAAATTTATGTGTTGAGCTAGGTACAACTGGGTTCCTTGAATAGGTGATCCTAAGTGTCATTTTTAAAAATACACATTACATAATGTATAATGTTGTAATTTTAAAAATGAAAGAAGACACAAGTGATAAAAATATTAGAATAATTTTTAATGGAGGTGTAAAATTCCATAATACATCTATTTATAGACATTGTTTTGTGATAACTTGTGTCATTATCCATTAATTTATCCTTTTTAACTTATTATAACCCTTACCATTGTGACCAATGATTACCATTTAAACTTATTTTAAGACAAAAGAAGAAATTTATTTTATTATAAAATTCATAAATTCATATTAAAAATATTAAAATCATTTTAATTGATTGAATTTATAATTTTTGTAAATAATTTACTTTAGTATAAGTATGCATAATGTATAGAAAATAATTTTTTGAAATATATGTTTTCATTGTATTAAAATGAATGTATAATTTTTTATTAACAAATAATAATTATTAAATGGTTGGTATCATGTTTTAATAAATATATATATAATTTATTTCATTTAAATTCAAACATAAAAAATATAAATTTATTTTTTAGATAAAAATATATATTATATAATTAAAGTAAAGTTTTTTAATAAAACATGTTAGTTTACACATGAATAAATAAGTTATTTTCCTTATAGTTAACTAATTAATTCATTGATGTTATTAATTTATATTAATAATAACTCCATGAGTTTTTTTACTTCATTTTATTGATATCATTGATAAGAAGAAAACTATCAAAAATAAAGAAATCATGAGAATAGTATCACTAGAAGAAACTATTTTTTCATTATGTGAATTGGACCACTTTGAAACATAAAAGACTTATTCTATATTATGTTCTTTAAATAGAATTTAGTTTTTTATATTATTTATTTTAATAAGGTGTTATTTAATTTTTATTTGTGTTACATGTTTTAAAATAATTACATCACATTGGATATATATAGGTATATACATATAATAATATAATGGGAGTTACAATGTTGGTCATTTTTCACGTGTCTAAAATAAAAAATTGCATGTACCCATGATTATTCTATGATATCTTCATACATGTAACATATTTTTAATAGCATTTAATTAAAATTCAGTACTCAAATTTTATTTAGCTTAGAATAGTTATTAATGAGATTTTTTGACTTATATTTAACTCAAATATTAATCATTAAGAGATATAAATATCATTTAATATTGAGATATTTTAGTTTTATAAAAAATGGTGTGATATTCATACATTTATTTAGGCCAATAATTATATTTCGATAAAATATATATACTAAATAATCCCTTTAATAAGAATAATTATAATTCGAAAAAAAATTATTTCTATAATATATCCATTTTAACCCATGTTGATTAACTATTCCAATCATTATTGTATGAGTATTTTTAGGACCAATAAATTGTATAATTAATCTCTATGTTCACTAAATATTTTCAAAACCTTTTTTTATTTAATATTTTTAACTTTTTAATTTTAAAATCCTTTTTCCAAATAAAAATTATTAGAAATATTATCATAAAGTACATATAGTGACCCAAAAAACATGACATAAAGAATAAATTAATATCATTATTTAAATAGTGAATTTGAAAAATAGTTACAGAACCCAATGATCAAGAGGTTTTGTGTCTTAGAGATCTTCTATATAAACATATTATTTAAATACACTTGCAAACATTTCTCCATAACAATTATCCTTTAGAAACTTTCATGATATCTCACTTGATATAATAATCATCATAAACTAGGGTTTGGAAACATAAGAAAGGGGTGATCTAAAATATTAATTAATGGATTACATAACAAAGGCTATAATGGTTAGATCATAATCACATTGAAAAGTTTGGATAAAGAAAAATATTTTATTTAATGAACTTAAATCAATAAGTGTTAACCATCAGTATAGAATATAGTCATAACCACTCAAATTATAACTGTAATGACCCGAATCCAGAGCCACTCAATTGGTTCCCCTTACCTAGTTTTCCACATGACCTCAAGTGCATCTTCTCAAATGCCAGAGGCTATCAACTAGTAGCGAGGGCCTTGACGAGTCATTGAAGAAACTATGCCCTCATTTGGTATGGTATAAAAGGGAAAGGAAATAACAGTCAATAGCGAAATCAGTAAATGGCATACAATAACTGAAACTAAATATCAAAAGGAATTAATATATAGTAATGATGATAATGATACAACAGGTACAAGTATCTAAGGAAATTATTAAACACAACAATGTGCTGAAATTCAACTAAGAGAAAAAGTACAAAAAGAAAACAGTAACTCCAGCAGCATCGCAAGCCTAACCTCAGTCCTATACTCTCTAGCTCCAACTAGAAATCATTTATTTGAAGTAGAAGGGCCATACTCCCTAACCACACCTGTAACCATATAACCTATTTGGACCAAAAAACATGACCCAAATAGGGTGTGAGACTAATCCCAGTAGGAAATAACCACAATATATGTGCCCTACTGTCAGTGAGTAATATAACAGAAGTAATGAAAGTAAATGTAGTAATGAACTAGGAGTACACAAGTAAATGATCCTACCAATTACCATTCACATTCATTTAATAATTAATTCATTTATTTAATCAAACAACCATGGAATCTATCAAAACACTATATTCTAAGGTAAATAGGTAACACAACAAGCTTCAAAAGACTACCTAAACAAACAAGCAGGACAAATGATACATGATTGTGATTTGGCTTGGTAGAATCATCTAAACCAACCAAACAATCCAAATTCACATTGACACTCTGGGTGGATCAACTAGAATACCCCTATAGTCAAGTAAACATACAAAGGCACAGACACTCTGGTAAGCACTCACGTCGATTCCTCGGTGGTCTTGCAATGATATCTACAGACTCTCTGAGGAAGCACTTATGTATTATTCCTCAGGTGGTCTCGATACATTTGTAAAATAAGGACACTCTTAGGAAGAACAAAGTCCAATTCCTTTAGTTCCTGCATACGAAACTAATTCCAACAGACCCCATAGGGAATCACTAAACTGTTTATTCCATCTTTGGTCTCCTTCACCAGGTTCTCACACCCCTGAGCAGTCCAGTCATGCGTAATGGACTATCAGTAGCCCTATGTAATTTTAGGAACTACGTGGCTAAATTCTACAACGAATCAAAAGCATTTAAACATTAGGAAACAAATTCAATCAGTTATAACAAGAAAACTACCATGTGAAATAGGGTTTTCCTTGCAAGGAAATTGTGCCAAATGGTGATAAGTAACCAAACAGAGATAACACCCATGGGGTGATCCTCAAACATGTAAATAAGCATAAATTATTATCATTTAACATTATGCTAACACGAAATCTATGTCAATTAAATAATGGGACCAAAATCCCTAACTCGAGATACCCGAAACATGGGAATCCGACACTTTTGCACAATGAAATTCAACGTAGGCAACAAACCACCTACGTTGATCCAAGGAGATCGATATACTTGAACCTAGGCCCCTGAATCGGCCTAAAATGGATTAGATCTTCAAAAACGTCTAAAATATTCAACCTACTATAACTCTCATAAGAGAATGAATCTGGAAACATGGCCAAAAAAAGAACCAAGAACTCACCGATGTGATTCTATTGCAACCGACGGTGTTCAATTTGGATAACTTGTGACGGATCGGTGTCTCAGAGAAGATTCGACCTCCTCGGATACTCTGGATGGAAATAGGTGAAGAAGAAGGTGAAAATAGAGTTTAGTCATTACCCCGTTCTATTTTACGAAATAAAAAGAAAGTACATAGCGTGCACTTCTGGAGTACACGGTGTGTACATGCCTTTTTCATAATCCGCATTAGGGAGCCTCTAAGTCACCCTTACATAGTCATGTGTGTGGCCATGACATGGCCAACACACAGCTTCCAGTGGCATCGAAGTACACAGCGTTTACTCATAAAGTACAAGACGTGTACTCTGAAAATTTTCAGATTTTCCACTTTTTCCAAAAAACTACCAGAAAAGGAAAAACATACCTGAAAATAAGATCCAGGTTCTTAAATACTCCCCCCACCCTTTAAATAAATTCATCCCCAAATTTCCCTAACAAGGTGGAAAAGAAGAAACCTCAAACAACTCTCGCCACTCTGATTGCATATCGGGCCCCCTCTCCCAAGTCTCATTATGTAAATGATCGTACTGCCATAGCACCTATAACAGAGGAACAGACAACCACGAATTACCTTTGCACTACGATCAGAAATGCTAATAAGATGCTCCTTGAATGATGAATCCTGCTCCAGCTCAACCTCCTCAAGTTAAAAAACAAGAGATGGGTCTAAGAAATAGTGTCAAAGCTGAGAAATATGGAAGACGTTGTGTATAGCCTGGTACCACTAAGGTAACTACAACCTATAAGCAACCAGCCCAAATCTCTCTAGAACCTCAAACAGCCCGACGTATCTCAATAAAAGCTTACTATGTATCATAATCCTCTTGTGTCCCAACCTCGGGGTAACACGTAGGGAAACCTGATCTCGAACCTTGAACTCCAAACATCGTCTCCGCTGATCAGCATAATATTTCTGCCAAGACTGTGTAGTATCCATCCTTTTCCAAATCAACTCCACATGTTATGTGGTCTCCTGAACAACACGAGGATCCAAGATAGCTGCCTCTCCTTCCTCTGGCCAATACAAGGGTGATCGGCACGATTTACCGTACAAATACTCATAAGGATCTATCTAAATAGTTTATTGAAAACTATTATTATAGGCAAACTACACTAGAGGTATAACTCTCTCCCATGAAACCCCAACATCAAGGATGGATGGTCGTAGCATGTCCTCTAGCACTAGAATCATGTGCTCTGACTGTCCATCTGTCTGGGGATGGTAAGTTGTACTCAGAAGTACCTGTGTACCAAAATCCCTCTGTAGCCCTTGCCAGAAATGCGAAGTAAATCGGGTGTCCCTATCTGAAATTATAGTACTCAGAACCCCAAGCAAGCGTAAAATCTCACAGATGTACAAACGTCCAAGCTCATCAACACTGAAGGTCCCCTTAATCAGCATGAAGTGAGCAACCTTCATGATCCTGTTAGTGACAACCCATACTGTGTTACTACCTCAATGCGATCTAGGTAACCCTATCACAAAGTCCATCATGACATCATTCCACTTCCACTCAGGAATGGGTAGTGGCTGTAAAATCCAAACTGGTCACTTGAACTCCACCTTCACCTGCTGACAGGTGGAACACCTCATGACAAAACCAGCAACATCTCTCTTCATACCTGGCCAACAATACTGGTTGGGTAGATCACGATACGTCTTGGTGATGCCAAGATGAACTACCCATGCTGAGGAATTAAATTCTCGCATCAGCTCCTCGCGTATATTTGCTGGCACCCATACGTGTCCCTGGAAACACAATATCTCACCCTCGCCTATTGTCCATCCGGGTAGAGGGTCCTCTCCTGACATGCTTACCCGTAGGACTAGGCCTTCAGAATCTGATAGCTGCCTCATTCGAACTCAGTAAAGAAGGGTAGTGGTAACAGATACAAAAGAAATAAAATTCCGACCCTATCTGTCGTGCACATCCAAATGCAATTCTGAGAATAGAGCCATAAACTACCACTCGATGCTGGCCTCCTGAACTGCATGTATCTGTGTCCTCCTGCTCAGTGTGTCTGCCACAACATTGCCTTTCCGAGGCATATAAGCAAGCTCAAAATCAAAAGACTGTAGGTACTCAACCCAACTCTGTTGTCTCAAATTCAATCTACGCTGCGTGAAGATATACATGAGGCTCTTGTGGTCAGTATATACCACAAAATGCTCTCCCGGAAGATAATGTCTCCAACAACGCAAAGCATGAACAATTGCAACCAAATCCAGGTCGTGCGTGGGATAGTTCCTATTAATTGGCCTCAACTGCTGAGATATATATGCAACAACATGATCCTCCTGCATAAGAAATGCTCCAAGCCCGATGACAGATGCATCACATAAAACTGTATAACTCTTTCCCAGCTCCAGGAAAACTAGAATCGGTGCTGAAGTAAATCTCCCCTTCAGCTCCTGAAAGGCTGAACCGCAGGCTTCTAACCAAACATACTTCAAGTCCTTCTTTTTCAAGCCTGTCAATAGTGCTGCTAAGAGTGATAAGTTCTATATAAACCACGTGTAGTAACCATCCATCCCTAAGAAACTTCGTACCTCGAAGACATTCTTTGGTTGCTCCCAGGTAACTGCTGCTCTAACCTTATTTGAGTCTAATGATACTCTTGTCTCTTATATGACATGAACCAGGAAGTAAATCTCATCCATCCAATATTGGATCTTTGAGAACTTATCATATAACTAATTCTCCCTTGGTGTACTAAAAATGATCTCAATATGGGTAGCATGGTCATGTCGAGTGTGAGATTACACCAAGATATCGTCCATGAAAACCACCACGAAGGAATCCATGTAAGGATGGAAAACTCTATTCATCAGCACCATAATAACTTCTAGCACGTTCGTGAGACCGAATGACATAACTAAATACTCATATAGACCATTAATACTTCAGAAGGCTATAAGAGGTATATCAGATGGTTTGACATGCAACTGATG
The DNA here is from genome assembly GCA_963277665.1 of Viscum album. NCBI lineage: Eukaryota > Viridiplantae > Streptophyta > Magnoliopsida > Santalales > Viscaceae > Viscum > Viscum album. Next base: position 1,879,303,535 of record OY728145.1, read on the forward strand.
ATAGCTAGATCTCATGTTGATCTTCGAGAACACTCTGGCTCCTCGAAGCTGATCAAAGAGGTAATCTATCCATGGAAATGAAATACGTTCTTTACCGTCAACTGGTATAGCATTAGATAATTCACACAATGTCCTAATGTACCATCCTCCTTCTTTGCATACAGAATGAGAAAACCCCAAAGAGAAGTACTGGTTCGGATAAAACCCTTTGTCAGAAACTCCTCCAACTGCTTTTTGAGCTCCTTTAAATCAGGTGTAGCCATCCTATAAAGAGTTATGGATACCGAAGATGCTCTTGTAAAAAGCTCGGTAGAGAAGTCTACCTCTCGCTCTGGAGACAAACCTGAAAAGTCTTCTAGAAATACATCTGGAAAGCGATCAACCACTAGAGGGAAATCAATCTGAGAAGTCCCCTGATCATTCAGATAAAATATAGAAATCTGGGCCATAACACCGCCCAAACCATGATGCTCTGGTACAGCTCTGCTCGCCTGGACATCCCATTCTCCCTTGTGAAGAAAGGATCTTCCCTCCGGTGATGTGAAACATACCCTACGGTGATAGCAATCGACAAAGGCCTAGAAGGGAACTAACCAGTACATCCTGAGAATCATATCATAGCGTACCATCTCCAAAACCGAGAGATTCCATGAAAAATGACACCCACCAACCTCAAGGGGGTAGTCTAAGAACTGACGCATGCTAGAAGTTCTAATTATTAATGGAGTGTCTAGCATCAGCATATCCTCAGAAGTATAAATAGTAAGTCTAAGGTTTTCGATAGTATGAATAGAAATAAAGCTATGAGAAGATCCTATATCAAATAGTGCAGTGGACAAAACAAAGGATACTCAAATTGTACCTTGAAATGTAGAAGGTCCAGGATCCTTCTAATGATGAATATGATCTTTCGCAATGGTTTTTCATGCACTACAGCCCTATGTAGTAGCCTAAGATCCATGAGTTGAACCTCCCTGAGCCTGACCACTGCATACACGGCCTCTCCCCTGGACTAAATGACCTGAAGAACTCAAGCCCCTAGTCTGCTACTGAATTGGTAATCCTACTCCTATATGCGGAGTCGAAATTGATGCTTCTTCACTAGCTGCTGGAAGGAAAACCTTTCAGAAACATTGAAAATGACTCATCATGCCCTAATATCATCACTCCACTTGGTCTCTTGGGCACTAAGTCTTCTTATTCCCGATTCTTCTACACTGATAGCACACCACTTGGTTGTGAGAAGGAAGATCTCATCTACCAGAAAGAATATCGCACTTCCTCGGGTCACTACAAGTAGAATCTCAGTGTTGCTTCCTACTAACTATCTGAAATGAATCAGCCCTAGATATTGAACTGCCCTGGTCTATAGCTCCAGTCTCCCTTAGATTTCTCTCTGTGATAAGCTCTTGGTTGACTATCAGAGTAATAGAATTAAACCAAAAGACGTTCACCTATGATCGGACGTCTGGTCTGAGGACTTCCTCAAACTTCCTTGCTAATAACAGCTCGTCATTCCCCCGAACGGGAGTGAAACGCTGTAACTCTGTGAAGTGAGAGGAATAATCCATAACTGTGAGAGAACCCTACTATAGGTTCATGAACTCTCTGGCTCTATCAGCCCTCGGCGTCGCCAGGTAGAAATAGTCGTAGAACATACGCTGAAACTCATACCAAGCCATAGCCTAATGGCGCACTACCTTTAAAACCACATCCTACCATCTCTTGGCGTAATCTCGCAGCAAATAAGCCCCAAGATTCACTCTCTCTAGAGGTTTCTATAGGTGCTTGAAGATAGATAGCATGGCCTCTAGCCCTAACTCTGCATCCTATGGTCCTTCATCCCCTGTGAACGTGGGAGGATACTGCTGCTGAAAGACCTGTGTCATCTCTGCCATAGACGGGGTAGGATGCTGAGCTCCCTAGAATGTCTTCATGAATCTAATTAAACCCTCTCTGAAATGAGCATTGGCACTTGTGTTTGGAATCACCGGAGGTGCCATGTCTGGAATGATAGGTAGAACTACTGGTGGTCCCTGATCTGTCATATCAGGCATACAGTCACTGCGTGTTTCCTGACGTGTAACCGGAGGACGTCTCGATGCCATAGCTATGAAAGGTCAAAAGTACACATCAAATTCAGAATAAAAAGAGATAGAAAAACTAAAGGCACAAAAAGTAATCGGGAAAAGAATGCATTTAAGTTATGAAAAACATGACTACATGGAGTGTTCTTTACCTACACGTCGTGTTCCCTTTGGTCATTCACATGGGTGTGTACTCCTATTTAAACTAGTGGTGTAACACCCCAAATACATGGCGTGTTTTCCCAACACACGGCGTGTGCCCGAATCATCTTCCCTGCATGATTCCTTCTTCATGGTTAAGCCACACGACACTCTTAAGACAAAACTATATGGTATGTTCAAGGTACACATGGCATGTACTCAACAAGCTTCACCTGGCTCAGGTTGTTAATGACACGGCATGTGTACCCAAGTCAAACTATAATGCATGTTCTAGACGGATACGGCGTATACAACGAAGTCCAAATAGACCATGTGGTTCGCTACATAGCCAGCTACACAGATAACACTACACAGCGTGTTTTAGGCGGACACAGTGTGTAAGAGAACGGATAACACCGACTCATGTTGTTCGTGACATGGCTGAGTACCTAGATCAAACTACACGTCATGTAAAATTCATACAAAGTGTGTATATGAAAATATATCATGACCCGTGTTATTCGTGACACGGTTGGGGTACCTATTTCATACTACACAACAAGCTAAACTAGAACACAGTGTGTTCTGAAAAGATTTTTCACAACCCCGTGTCCTTGCCCGCATGGTCAGTGAGACGACTATAGACTACATGACATGTATTCATAAGTTACACGCTGTGTATTCTGGTTTTTTCTAGATTGTAGGCTCAAAACTGCTCTGGAGCCCAGAAAACACAGAAAAACAAGCATCACGGTGCCAAATTTCTCTCTGTGAAGGCTCATACTCCCCGTAAATCAATGATTGGCATCTTTAACAAGTCACAATATGGTAAACATTAAAACAACTCACAATCAACCAAATTCCGATCCTCAAGGGCCCATAACACCTCTAAGTCCAAATTTTGGCATTCGTCATAAAGAAGCTATAAACAAAAGATACCCTACCAACATAGTAGGTATTCTATCATAGAAACTATCACAACAGCATGCATAGTCTATCACAAATCCTATCACAAGGGCATGAAACATCTAATAAAATTTAGATGGCATGGAAAAATGCATGACATGTGATTTTATTACAATTTCCTATATGATTCATGAGATGGAATACCCTCATTTTATTAGTTTGAAACAAAATAGAACCACAATCATATAAATAGTAATAGCACAAAACAAGTGCACCAACCAATGGTGAAATCAATTAAACTGTAACATTTAAAAAACTTGAAAATTGCAATATTCGTGGTAACCTGGATTTTTCCCTGTACACAGGTTCTAGAACTCCCAGAAACATCTATTTACCATTTACTTATTCCGTCCTATCCCTGTCTAATGTCGCTAAATAGTAAGTCAATAGAAAAAAAAATAAATCGCCTCTAATACCACTTTGTAACGACCCAAATCTGGAGCCACTCAACTGGTGACCCGTACCCAGTTCGCCACATGACCTCAAGTGCATTTACCTAAATACCAGAGGCTGCTGATTAGCACTGAGGGCCTTGGTGAATCATTGGGAAAACTATTCCCTCATTTGGTAAGGTATACAAGGGAAAGGAAATAACAGTCAATAGCGGAAGTAGTAAATAACATACAATAACAGAAACTAAACAACAGAATTCATTAATATATAGTAATGATGATAATGATGCAGCAGGTATAAGTATCTAAAAAAAGCAGCAAACAGAACAACGTACTGAAATACAACTAAGAAATAAAGTACAAAAAGTAAACAGTTACTCCAGTAGTATCTCAATCCTAAGCTCAGTCATATGCTCTCCACATCCAACCATTAATGATGTGCCTGAATTAGAAGGGCCACAGTCCCTATCCACACCTGCAACCATATATCCTGTTTGGGCCAAAAAACAGGACCCAAACACGGTGTGAGATTAATCCTAGTAGACAACCACCATAAGATCTATTCCCTACTGTCAGTGAGTAATATAGCAGAAGTAATGAAAGTAAATGTATTAATGAACTAGAAGTACACAAGTAAATGATCCTACCAATTACCAGTCACATTCATTTAAAAATTAATTCATTAATTTAATCAAAAAAACCAAGGAATCTTGCAAAGCTCTCTATTCCAAGGGAAATAGGTAACACAACAGGAATCAAAAGACTACCTAAAAAAACTAGCAGGAAAAATGATCCAAGATTGTGATTTGGCTTGGTAGACTCATCTAAACCAACCAAACAATCCAAATTCACACTAACTCTCTTGGTGGCTCAACAAGTAGACCCCTATAGTCAAGTAAACATACAAAGGCATAGACACTCTGGGAAGCACTCATGTCGATTCCCCTATGGTCTTGCAACGATAGCTACAGACTCTCTAAGTAAGCTCTTACATCTAATTCCTCTTATGGTATCGATACATGCGTAAACTAAGGAAACTCTTAGGAGGAACAAAGTCTAATTTTTGTAGGTCCTGCATACTAAACTCAGTCCAACAGACCCCCTAGGGAAGCACTAAACTGTCTATTCCCACTTTGGTCTCCCGAACCAGGTTCTCACATCCCTAATCAGACCAGTCGTGCATAATCAACTGTCAGCAGACCTAAGTATTTTTAGCAAAAAATTGGTTAAAATCTATAATGCATCAAAATCATTTAAATAGCAGGCAAAAAATTCAATCAGTTATAACAAGAAAACTAGCCTCTGCAATAGGGATTGCCTTGAAGGAAAACTGTGCCGAATGCCAATAAATAGCCAAATAGGGATAACACCCCTGGGGTGATCCTCAAACATGAAGAAAAATAGAAATTATTTTCAATTAACCTTAAGCTAACAATAAATCTAAGGAAATTAAACAATAGTACCAAAATCCCTAACTTGAGATACCCAAAACATGGGAATCCATAAATTTTGCACAAAAACTCAAAGTCATTCAACATAAGGAAACAAACCACCTAGCTCGATCCTAGGAGATTTATATACTTGAACCTCATCACTTGAATCATCTTAGATCAAAGTAGATCTAAAAAACATCTAAAATTTTCAACCTACGATAACTCTCATAAGATAAAGAATCCAGAAATGTGGCCAAAGAAGAACCAAGAACTCACCGCTGTGATTCTATTCCAACTGATGGTGTTAAATTCAGATAAATGATGATGGATGGATGGATCAGAGATGATTAGGCCTCCTCGGATGCGCTGGACATAAATAGGTAAAGAGGAAGGTGAAAATAGGGGTTAGACACGACCCCGGTCCATTTAATGAACTAAAAAGAAGGTGCACGATGTGTACTTCTGGATTACATGGTGAGTACTTTCCTTTTCCGTACTACACTTTAGGTGGCCTCCAAGTCACCCTTACATGGACGTGTGTATGGACATTACACAACTATCACATGGCTTCCAGTGGTATCGACGTACATGGCATGTACTCATAATGTACATGGCGTGTACTTCAAAATTTTCCATATTTAACTATTTTTCTCAAAAACTACCAGAAAAGGAAAAACATACCTGAAAAGAAGATTCAGGTTCTTACAATAACACCTACACCGTTACATGAGAAAATAAAACATGATACATTGAATTCATTAAAAAATTGAGGCATAATTGTAAACATAGGATTTCTAATTTCATTGAACCTAGATACTTATCAACTTGTTCACTCATAAAATTATGAGTATAGATATATTCCATCATAATCACCATTTGTCAACCCACCTACTCTCAATCTCGTTTACATGAAATTTCAATATCATGATATCTAAGACTTTTCCCAATGCATAAAAGGGTGATATAGGTCCCACCCTTATTATAATCCATACATTCGTGTGCCTCATTAAAAAAATTTCACATCATAATATAACCCATTAAAAGAAATTGGGTTTCATTAAATTTCAAATTAGTCATATAAAGAACCCATGGAAATAAAATTTGTCTCATTGAACATCCAATTTGAAATAATTCAATTTTAATATGGAAGCCATGTAAATAATATGGGTTTCATAAAATTTGTGAATAATACAATGAATTAAATATATGAATTCAAAAAATTGGATCACCAAAAATGATCATGTAATAAAAGAGTAATATTGTGTGAAACATTAAACATATCTCTACAAGAGTTAGATCTATTTTTAAGATAATGAAAACTAATTCTTAAAAATATACTTTTTATAAAACATTATTTTCATTACAAAAACAAAATTCTTAGTTATGAATCTGTTTTCAAAAAATCTCTTTTCATTTTAAGAAAAATGAAATGAAATCCTTTTATGGAATTGAAATTGGTTCAAAAAATATATTCCTAAGAATCTTGAAAATAAAATCATATAAAAAAATTCATTGTAAAAATGAAGTTCAAATAAGATGATAAAAAGATATCATAGAATATAGTTACAGTTACCATTTCCCTTAAAGATGTACCAATTCAAGGATCATGGGAAAGGGATGACTTTTTAAAAAGATTTTATAAAGAGTTATTAATTAAATTTCCTTGAAAATATATAATGAATTTAAAATATAGATGTGAAAATTATCAAAAAAAATTTGTTGTTCAAATAATGTTAATTAATGGAGACTTTAGAAAGAAAGAAATTAATCAAATTAGGGAATTGAATATTCATAGAAAAAATTCAGTATTTAAATTACCGTAACCTATAAAATGTGAGAATGGAATAAATTTTTTCAAAATGGGATGTGAAAATAATATGAGAATATTTATTTTAAAAATATTATTTGATATTGAACATTGAAATTAATATTAAGGTTGTCAAAACAATTTGAGAATTGGGTGATAAAAAATTTATTCTAAAAGATTGTAAAAATATTTGATCATTTTAAAATAATTGTTTTGAGAACCCGCATCATTAAAGAGATACGGAATCCATTAATTTAAATTAAATTTAGGTGAATAAAACGGATAATTGGAAAAAACAAAAAATTAAATTTCAACAGGGAAAGGATAATATTGGTTGGAAGTAAAAACATGCATATGGAAGGAATATTAATTAGAATAATTTGGAATTAATCTTTATAGAAAATATTTAAGAAAAACATAGAATCTTCAAAGAAGTATTAGTTGGTGAGAAACATGATTTAACTAGAAAAAAGGTATAAATATACAATAATATCATTATAGATAATAATTTATCCCTTTTGAAATATAATATTTAAATAATTTTTTTATGGCACAATGAAAAGTTTTTAGTTTCGAATGCCACTTACGACTTTAGTAATGTTTTAGTTTAAGGTCATTAAAATAATGAAAATAATATGGTTTAGTAAATTAAATTAATTAAATGATATATTAATAAAAAAATATTTTCATCAGTATTATATACACCATAAATAAATAAATTTTAATATACATTAAAACATATCTAAATGAATGGATATTGGGATAAAACCCTTACTGGTTAAGAAACGATCAAATAAAAAACCCTAAATGAAAAGTTCCTAAAACATAATTTGAAATAATATTGATATGAATAATAAATTAAATTTAAAAAAATTCATATTATATGAACCATTTAAAATCAGTTAGGTTCATTAAAAAACATATGTCTAAAAGAAGAAAGTGTTCTAATAAAACCCTTACCTTATTTATTTTTCTTTATTGATATAACTGTAACATCCAGTAAAATTAACATATCTACCTTAATAATAAATTTCATAATCATATTCATATATTATACCTTGTATATTAATCATTTAAAAGAATTTCTTATAACTATATTTGTTAGTTATAGCTAATTTCAATTATCAGGTGTTAATAACATTAATAGTTTTCAGATGTTTTATAACATTGTTGTCATTAAAAATAATTATACACTAATTTAATAATTTAATTATAATTTTAGATAATTTAATATATTTAATATATTTATTAGAAATATCTTATGTCATTCGATAAGTTTTTTAGTTACAATACATGAAAATCAAATTTGTGTTGTGTTATTTTGGTAATTTTGGTAAATGTTAAAAATACATTAATAATAAGTTAAATATTTAATATAATATTTACATGAATATATGAATAATATTATTTTATTATTACAATATAATAATAATATTTTTCATGTTCCCATAGCCATCCATGATCAGATTTCAAATCATTATTCACATAGGTAGTCAAATCAATAGATACATTAAAATGGTCTAATTCGATTGGAAAGTAAATCTAAGGAGGTGTTTCATTTCACATGGAATAATTATGAAAAATGAATAATTTTATTAATTTTATTTTATAGAAATCCATATTTCATGATTTTTGTATAAATAATGAAAAACTAGAATAAAAACAAAAAAATGATTCCTTATGGAGGCGGTAGCTCGTGCACATGCGTGATTGAAATTCATTTATTTTTAAGATTGGATGGAAATAAATAAATAAGGTTTATATAACTAATATTAAAATATATCATTTTAATAAATATTTTTTAATTTATGTTATTATTGAAATAATATATTATGTAGAGTAATATTAAGAATAAATATATAAGATAAAGACATGATCTATCCTTGTAAGTCCCCTTAAAATTAATGAAATTGTGCTAACTAATGGTGACTATGGGATTTATTATGTTGGAAAGGGTTATTGGGGAATAAAAATTTCATATTTTAAAGGATAAATAATATAGTTAAGTATAAATATGAATGGGTATATGTGGTATAAGTGGTATCCTTTTATAAGAGAAAAAATTCCACTTTTGGAAACACTCATTTTTTAATAAAATCATGACACTATTAATGGGTAAATGACTAAATGTGGGAAAATAGGGATATTGAAACAATATAACTTCATAAATAATATAAAAAATTATTTAAAGACTTTTTAAAAAAATTCCATTACCCTTTAGTGAAATGCTTTTTTCCATTTTTAATTTTTACAGGGGTAATAATTTTTTAGCATTAGTAATTAATTTTGATGACTAAAATTAAAATTAACCTTATATACTAATTTGAACATTATGATTTTAATTTTTAACATTTTTTTATCATATAAAAATAATAATTTTATGAAATATTAATTTTATAATAAACAAAATTAATCACATAAAATGAGTTTCCCAAGAAATGATTTTTTTATCGTTTATATTTTATATAAGATAAAATAATTTTTTTAATGGATTTGAATAAAATTTATTAAATTATTATATTTTAATATAATTTTTATAATCTTTAATGTATTAAAAAACTAAATATCACCTTAAAAATATTTTATCCTAAGATAGGACAAAAAACGATTTTTTACCAAACTAACATTTTTATTTAGTCTTAAAAATGCCCATCATTGAATTTATAATCTCAAAGAATAAATTAAAATGTATAATGGTACACCTTATACAAATATTTTATTACTTAAATGGATATTTAATCATCTAGGATACACTTACATAGTGATGAAATAATAAAAATTATAATTTTCTCAAAAATACTATTTTCAACTAAAAACAATATTTTCAGAAAAACGTTTAAAAATATGTACTAAGAATAATTTCCTAAGTGGAGCTCATAAATAAAATTTATTTTATAAAAATTAAATTTAAAAATCTTTAAACTTAGTTTTTCAATGAATTTAAAATACTATTAAAATGGATTTTATTGATGATATCCTTTTTCTTATGGATTATTTTACAGCTAATGGTAATTGATTTTAATAGTTTTTTATTTATATACTTATAGTGTATCATCTGATAATGGTTATAAATCATGTTATTAATTTTATTTCATCCCAAATATATGTTCATTATAGTACATCCATTTCTTTTTCTAGTTTTATATTTCTTTTTTTATAAATTATTTCATAGTTCCTTCTGATGTGTCAACATAAAATTCAAATCAACCCTTATAAATAATCAATTTATAAATAATTTAACAATGTATTGAGAAATTAATAGTATTATACGTTACATAATAATTTTATTACATTATATAAACTAGATACTTTTATTTAGGTTCACCAGAGCCACTATATTTGGATTTATTAGAGGCCTATTAATAATAAATTGATGTAATATTCATCATTAATTTATTAACAGATTTTACATTCTTATAATTTTTTTCTGAAAAATAATTTTTGTTCAATGCTTTGTTATGTGGGGTATGAGTATAGTCACACAATCATTCATTTTGGGTTCACTATTTTTTATTCACATAATTTTTTGGGTAGTTTCAATAGAGATAATTTATGGAACTAGAAACCCCCAATGGCTCGAATATCCATTATGGATCATGGAACCAATTTACAGAGGTAGGAATTTATTGTGAAGTGTAGAGTAAAATACTTAAGAACTCACATTGTTTGAGAGGATTTGATTTTAGACTCATATTAAACTTTGGTGGAATTATTTCATTCTTCTGGACTCTCTTATATATTTAAAACATATTCGTGAATCTCTTTTTAAATTCCAAATAATTAATTGGTCACCCGTATGTATTAAGAATAAATTATAGACATGCATTGATGGAACGAAATATATATTCTTTTGTGGTTCTCCATCAATGAATCTATATATATATGTATATGAGTTTCTCTATTGAATCCATATGTATGTAACATAAGTCCTCCATCTTGGATACATTTTATTTGTTACGCTGGTTTTAGGCACACAATTAGGCACTCTGGAATTTATCATCATATAGGGAGATGGAAGATGTTTTGATATTGAGATCAGGACCATGGTAGGGGATTCCTACATATCATCATGAGTGTAATTATAATCCAGGTAGTTTGGTGACACATAATAGGACACATCATTCCTTTTTAGTGATGTGAGAAAACCATGTATTTTAACATCATGTGGTAAGGATGTCTAGGTGGAACAATCCTAGAAAATGATAGTGGGGGAATTACACTAAAATAGTCAGAGGGACCAAGAATTAATATAATCCTCCAGTTTGGATGTGACCCTACTGTGAATATGGCCAAGATAATATTAGGGTGAGCTTGGGTTATTGGGTTTGAACCATATGGAATATTCTTATGTATCCTATTTAGACTAGAATCAAAGACCATGTAGTTCAATTGGATGAATCTTACAGCTATAGAGAAGGCTCATGTATGTGATTCATTGGGAATACGTTTCATTAAAGGTTTTATCTCACAAAAAATATAACCTTTTGAAAGGATGGAAACATTTTTTGGGGAATACTGGTAGTAGGAGGCCTAAGGGGGGAATATTTTTTCATATTGATAATATTATTATCACTAACCTCTAAGCCCATGTTAGTCATTCTTAGTGTGAAAAATAAGAGGATGTGGAAGATCTGACATTTTTCGCAATCCTCTTTTTTCAATGGTGGATGAGGCCATGATTATGGAAGGTGGGGGAATGCAGCACCTTAAGATTTGGTGAATTATTATTTTTCAAATTAATTTATATTTTCGATATTTTTCATTTCACATGAAACTAGAAATAGTTCTTTATATATATATATATATATTAATACAATAATTCAAATATTCCTTTCACACAACACCAACTTGGATTGCACTACAAGCATTACTAACTTCTCTTACACTACATGCAATATTGACTTGTTTTCTACTACCCTCAATACCGACTTGGAATACGTTACATGAAATGCTGACTCTTCTATGAAACATCAATTCATTTTTATAATTATTTAATTGATATAATTATAACCTATCCATTAAAATTATTAATATGAATATTAATAACATATTTTAAAATATTTTTTATATTGGTTCTATATAAATTTAACATATTGATAATGAAAGATATTATTTTAATAAAGTCCATATAATTTGAAAAATACTATTTCCTCAAATGAAATACACTCCATTGAAAAAATTATAATTTTTTAGAAAAATCTAGAAATTTAATTTTATAAAATAAACTTCATTTTATAATTTAGAGTGCTGAAATTCTCTTAGGGTGCATTTTTGGGATTTTTCTGAGAAACTTCATTTTTTGTTGAATAGTGAATATACCATTTTTTGTTAAAACTACCCTTTCCATTAAATGATTAATAGTATTAATTTATATTTTAATTTTATTTAAGGTTAAATTATATAAATTATATATCTATTAATACAATTTAGGTCATTAGAATCAATTTCACATTGAAATTGAATATAAAAACATAATAATCTTTTGATCATTTTACTTTAAAAGGCTCACTTCTTACCACATGTGGGGGTAGAATTAATCTTAATTATACCTCCCTTATAAATTTAATTTTTAAAAACTAACATAAACCATATTTATAAGTATAATATTTAGTGGCTAATTAGATCAGATTATTTTTTGACCAAAAATCATTAGTAAAAGTGATTGAAAATATTTACAGCGATTAAGGTCAACTTAAGCTTAATTAGGGACTAGAAATTAATATTAGGGGATAAAATGACCTCTATACTTTTCCAATACCAATGTTGTGTTCATATTTAGTCAATTAACCTTCCATTAATTATTTTTTTGGGTTTTTTATGTCTTTTTGGGGGTAATAACATGTGTCTACCTAAATTGTTTTCAACAATTTAGAGTGAATCCTTTTCCTTCCCATTAAAAGGTCACCACCACTCCACATTCCCCACACATCTCAAGCCTCTTGGATAAAAAACACTACTAAAATAATCTCCCAAATTCCCTTCCTTACTTCTTGATTCCTGCCTTCAGTAATAAAGTCTTCCAAGGAAGCCTTTTGGGAATAACGAAAAAGAGTTTCCCGATTAAGTGGTAATGTCTTCCCTCAATATATCATGTTTGATTTCAATTCTCCTCCAACTCAAATATTTTATTTACAATTATTATATAAAAAATATATTATAATAAATATAATATAATGTTTTTATATAAAAATCTCAACTTAAAATTGCACACAGCTCCATCTAACTAGCAACTAACAAATTGTTTCTGTACATGGCGAATTGTTTCCTCATAAAATGATGATTGTTAATTTTTCCATTACCACCTATCATGGTGGAAATAATGATGTAAAATATGTTTATATATTTTATATATCTAATATATTATTTAATTAATATTATTTATTCCTTTTTAAAACAGATGTATTTTTTTACTTTTAATTTGAGGTTAATACGATAATTTTGTTTGAGTAAGTGTGGACTACCTCCCACTCAATGTAATGTAATTCATCCACACACAACATAGATTGTATTAAAAATGGTTTTAGTGAAATTATATTATATAATCATGGTTATATTGTAATTATATATATATATATATATATATATATCATTTACATACATTCTTTGAATATGACAACAAAAATAGAAACATCATTCATGTGTACATATAACTTACCGTCTCCATGAACAGTGTATTCCATTTCATACTGCTTTGTGATATAGATAATAAAAATATAAATATAATGGATATAAATAAAATTAATATCATGATTTATAGTATTTAACTATTATATAAGTATAAGGGCCTATTATATAAAAAATTAAGACATATATGAAGAACAATGTGGATATTACCCAAACTGAAATGTAAACATAAGATCCTTAACAAAATGGTAATATAAAGTAATAATACAACCATATATGGTATTATATATTTTAATTTACATCATTAAAATATTTATAATATAATTATATTTAATATATATGAATGTTTTACAGGTATGAATATAGTCAAGACACAAGGTAGGGGAATTTAATCTCCCTTTTTATTTCTCTGAGATACATGATTTATTCACCACCCATTACATTTATGTGGTGTGTATACCACCCATGGATGTAATATATGATTATTTTACATAAATTTATATCTATTTTCATATATATTCTATGATATTTATTTCATGGGGTAAATGTTTACAAAATTTACCAAACCGATAAAGTAGTTTTTTCTAAAATTACCTTCATTGAGACACGTGTTTTGTTATGCACCAATGTCCTTTAACGAGGTACATATGATTCCAATTGAAATTTTATAGATTGAATATAAGCCTTATTTGTTATTTTTTTCTTCATGTATTTTCATTTTCATACATGAAGATTATGATCCAAATTAACCATGTGGTAAGAGTTTATTGAAACAATCTCATTACTTTTCAAGATTATTAATGATTATACCTCTTTTGATGAAATGTAATGATCCATATCTCAAAAAAAATCATAATATTACTTATCCTATATTTATATAATATATATCCATGTATTATTACCATTTCCACTCTTTTTTACTTAAGTTAATTAAAAAATGTTTTTAAGAAAAATATAATTGTATCTCTCTCTTTGAATAGATATCTATTTTATTTCAAAACCATGTCTTAAAAAATGTTTTCAAAAACGTTTTAAAATGATCTTTGAAGATAATTTTCATGGAAAAAGTATTTTTTATGGTTTAAAAGTTTCTTTATAAGTTTTTTAAAGTTATTTTCTATGAAAAGGTTTTTAAAACGTTATCAATCTTCATTTATAAGTTTTCAGTTTATTTTAAAAAAAAAATTGTTTTTAAAACATTTTCAAGTTTCTTTCATATGTTTTCAACTAAAATGATTTTCCAAAATGTTCAGGTTTTCATTATATGTTTTCAATGTTCTTTCAAAGAAAAAAAAATAAAATTTTTTGAATCTTAATTTATATGTTTTCAAGGAAAAAGGTTTCCAATATCATTTCAAGTCTTATTTATAATATTTCAAGGTATTTTCTAAGAAAATGATTTTTAAATGGTTTTATGTATTAAAAATAATTTTTAGATTAATAAGGGATATTTTACTCAATAATTGTTTTTGAAATATGTTTCAAAATTATTTTCCATCGAATATGACATCGGATGATGTTACTCATGCCCTTCTAGAAAATGATCTAAAGGATTAATTCATATACTTTCAATGAATGAGTTATTCTTAATGTAATAGTCTTTATGAAAACCATTTATATTCAATGGGTTATATGTTTATAGAAATCTATTTATTGTCCATAGGTTATATTCTTTTGAAATGGCTTATTTTCATGGGTTATTCTTTTAAGAAATTATTATGAAACCTATCCCTTTTCTATAGGTTATGATGTGATAAAATATTAATGATACCCATTTCATTTTATGGATTATGATTTTATTTTTATAGAACCCGTATTTTTTCATGGGTTATGATATGATGAATGTTTTGAGGAAGAGTTTTTTAGGATTTCATTATGTGATAGTTGGGACCTATATATACCTCAATGCATTAGGTAATGATAAATGTTTTATGAGCTCAAAGGGTACACATAAAGACATCCAAAGCCCAAAATAAGAGGGTACATTGGATAACATGCCAAGCGTAAAACAACTGTTTATATAAAAGGAAATCCCAAGCCATAAATAGTAGGGGAAATGGGAGGAAATCCCCAGCTTGAAATAAGAGGAGGAAATCCCAAGCTTGAAACAATAGGGTAAACAGGAGTAAATCCCAAGCCCAAAATAAAAGGATAAACTGGAGGAAATCCCATGCTTGAAACAAGACAGTACACAAGAGGAAATCTCAAGCCTAAAATAAGAGGTTACACAAGAGGAAATCTCAATCTCAATGTAGGTACATGGGTGATTATCCCAAGCCTAACATGTTACAAAGAACTTGGTAGGACACCTTGACATACGGTTTTTATATGCTTATGTGTTTTCCAAAATTCCATGTTTAATTCCTAAGTCATTTTTTCAAGGGTTATGTTCATTATTTCTTTATGGTTCATGTCTTATCAACTTAAAATATTTATTATGATCTATAATATGTAGGGCATGATCTTAAAATGTTACTCTCATGTTCTATAACCTTTTTTTCATGTTGTGCTTACAAATATTATTTATTTACCCTTACTGAGCATTTGACCTCACCCATTTCTTATGATTCCTTTCTTTGGGATTTGAAGATAGGTTTTAGGTTGAAATACTAAAGGTGTATATATTTATGTGAGATGTTGAGATCTGTAACTAGGATAGAATATTTTTTTCATGTTTCCAAAGACACTAAACTATTACGATCCTCAAGAATGTATTATTTTCAAGGCACTAAATATTTATATAAAATAATGTATTATCCATGTATGTTAAAATTGAGTTGCAATAAATAATTTCCGACAAGAATCCTATATGTTTACTCTTTGCATAATTCCATTTCAAAGATCCCCATATCCACCCCATTTTACCAATGTAAGAGATGAAGAGGGTGGGGATATTGAAAAGAGATATCACAACATGACATGAAAATC
This sequence comes from Viscum album, assembly GCA_963277665.1. NCBI lineage: Eukaryota > Viridiplantae > Streptophyta > Magnoliopsida > Santalales > Viscaceae > Viscum > Viscum album. Next base: position 1,879,319,913 of record OY728145.1, read on the forward strand.
AAACCACCACCATCCCTAATGTTGCAATCTTATTTATGATGAGAATGAAAGATTATAAAAATTATGAGGATTCCTCCAACCTATGAGGTTAAATGTACAAATTCGGCTACCATTGGAATGTAGCACTAGAATGGGTGACATTCTAGTTTATTCGGCCCCTAGGATGAATGAATCAAGCATTTATGGGAGAAGTCTTAATGAAATAATTCATAGGTTCTTAAAATATAGGCATGAAGACATTTGTATAGTTCACAAAAGGGAAAATATCATACTAAACATTATGTGGAAATAGGAATGTAAGGTTGGAAGGCCAAAAGACCATATGGATAGCCCATTCTATATACTAGCTTCCACTATGTGGGGTGGGGGATCATAAATGGTTCTATAAAGGGGACCACATCACAGTGAGAATTATTTACCAACTTAAGGGAACCCTTTTGTGTCTCTAAATAGGTCCTCTAATGAAGGATCCCTTGTTTTGATTTTCTTTAGGTTATGTGGTTGGAAAATTAAATTTAGGAGTCTTCTCTAGTATTATTTTTTATTTATACATTCGTATTTAACTTTTTTTATTTGTTCAAACATTGGGTGTTTATTGGTATGGTATATAATAATCTACCCACAATTTTTGGTTGGTTATAGAGTATTCCCAATGCCATATGGTTGAGTAATAAAACCATCATGCATAAATTATTTTGTGATTAGTAGGGTGGTAGGGTATATACCCCACACTACATAATGAGAATTCATTAGTGAGGATGTGGAAAGGGATGAATTGCACAATAACTAAATTATAATCATTTGTGAGGGGTATTGGATTACTATATTCCCTAAAGATTGTAAATTTTCATTTTTTGAGGGGAATCATTTCACTGAATCCTCCCATAAAATATAAATTAATTTTTATGGGCGGTATCATTACCACCTCGCCCCACAAAAAAAATTATTTTTGATTGCGGGAGAAACATATAAAGTAGCAGCCCCGCATAGCATGCTTGCTATCCATAAGGGATGTGAATACTTTTTATTCTAGGTAAATTATTGATTTACATTATAGAATTCATTATCCAATTTTATTAGCTATTTTCCTATAATCAACACATCTTTATTATATTATTTATAGTCTTTATGAGGCTCGAAAAATTCCCCCATCAGAATGGGGTCCCATTAGCATTAATATGATTCAATTTTGATGTAGTGGTAATCCCAATTGAATTTATTGTGAGGTTCATGTGGATCTAGAGAAGGGTGCACTCTTATAAAAGGTTTCAGGTTGAATCATTTTTTTCATATAAAACAACAGGTGCTTTTCACTTATCCTGATCTCACAGATTAACATATTTCATCGCATAGGGATTTTACTTTGTTAATAGTCCTTTTCTCATACTAAATCATTCCAATCTAAAAAAATGTCTCCTAATAGATATAATTACATTCTTTTTTGAAATAATGATCTTTTTTAGGGATCCTAAACACTACCTGGTAATTGTTTCTGTTACGAAGTTCGCATATCACACTCTGCGGTTCTTACATCGTACAATGGGGGACTATCACTTTATTAAATATGATATTTTTTTCTAACATTGTTTCTAGATGGAAAAAATAGACCCCTCTCAGATTGATTTTTATTTTTAATTAGAGGTTATAATTCTTGATCAAAAGTGTCGGTGACCATGTGAAATATGATGTTAGTCCATATCATTAAATCTTATCAAACAACATTGGTGTTGGCCTCAAAATGTATCCCATATCATATAGGATACCTATTTAAGGATATAGACTACAATTTGAAATACCTATCCTAATGCCACAATGGGAAACTCAACCCATGAATTTGATAAATAGATACAAAAATACATCATGGGTGAAATAGTTGTAACCATGATTTACATGAATAAATATTTTCAGTTCAGAATACTTTGATGTCCTTATGATGTGTGGAGAAGAGTAAAAAACCATTATCTTAGGGGTCTAAAATCCAAAGGGAATAATATGGGGTAGGTACGTAATGTATTTCTACAGAATTTGTTAGAAAGAAGGACACTATTATGATTCTTTCAAGGTATATATAAAGGAAATCATTCTATCCTTAGAAGGACGGTGCCTCTGGTTGATTGTCCATATGCAGGGACCACATTATAAAAAGCCTTATCTGGGCATTTCACGCATAGTAGGAACGATTTTTTTTCTTTAGATTCAGATGTTCTTGTTACCGATAAGCATTGAGAGTTTGTGGGAATCTGAGTTTCAAAAGATAATAGAGTGTCATTTATGAAATAGAGGATGCATAAAGGATGTATGATGGGAAGCATGTTAGTTAGTATTCTCCTTGGGTGGAATATTCTAATACAAATTTGACTCAATGAAGGGGAGGTATTTTCCTAAAATAATGAGTTTACTATTGAGGGGACCCCATATTAGAATTCCTTGCATGGATTAGGACATAAATTTTTTATATGGTGGCTAGGCCTAGAATATGTAATTTAAGTGTAACTATTTATCACATTTGGATAAAATCAATCAACTCATAGTTAATTGATAGAGTGTCCATACAAAAATATTCCTCATATATATGGACGGAATACATCGAGGAAGCCACTCTAAACAATTTTAGGTTACAAAGGATAGATTATTTATTCTCCATATTTTACCATGGTATGGTGCGATCAAGTAAGTCAGAACACTCACTCAAAACCTCTAAGTTCATGTGAGGCAAGCTCAATGTAAGATAAAAGAGAAGAGCGTAATAAAGCTTATATTGTTATAAAATTCATCATTTTAGGGTGGTTCCAATATGTATTTCATGATTTTTTATCTTATAGATAAGATACCATCCCACAAATCACATAGTTTTAGGGATATGGACAAAATTACACCAGTATAGACTAGACATGGGGTTATAGAAGTGAAGGAAGTCATAAATCCTGACATTGGGGATAATAGGGGGTAAAAGGGTGATGTGGGAAAATAATGTAATGGGAGACCATTGACCAAATTTTAAAAGATAATTGTAATTAAAATATTATTTGAGCAACGTATATAAAAGGGTTCTTTCTATAGAAAAATATGCCTCTCGTTGAATTTTCATATTTGTGGCATACATTTTGTAGGTCCACATATGGGAATATTATCCATACTAAAAAAATTATTAAATTTTAGATGTTGTAATCAATAAAATAAAAATTAAGCCTATGGGAATATATGTTTTTTATGACATGAAGGGTGATTTGTGAAAGGAAACAATGTTTATGTTCTCCTCAATGTATTTAGAAAAATTCTAGCCATAATTGAGTAGAGGATGTCATAAATGGATCAATATAATATACAAGACAAATAGTTTGGTGTTTTTTTGTTGTTGGGAATCTCTTGATGGGTCTATGTGCCTCTATGTATCTTATTCAGATAATAATCAAGCCAAATGTATTTCTGATACAAATGTGTGATATGAGATCATCACCATGAGCAAAGGTCTTATCATGTTATGATCAAAAGGATGTATAATTTTACATCATACAATGTGGAAATGAACCATTTAGTATAATTTCTTATAGTGAGTATGTTTCCTCATAGTTTAATTCCATGCGATAAGGATGACTATTGTGCATTTAAGGTCCCAGCATGCATGATAAATTTAACTCTGGAATGAATGGATGCATCTAAGTCATGCTAGGAGATATCATTTTCAATTATTTATAGACACAAAATATTGGATTTGGAAGTCACTATATATCTCATTAGGGTGATAATAAAGACACACATAACTTATATGGAAAACTCTCTATGTAGTTTTGACCTATAAATTTCGAGTTTGACATTTTATATTATAGATGGACACCAGATTTGGGATCTAGGTATTACTACATATAGTTTAGTATTAAGAATCAAGCCACACATAGTTATGAGAACTTTCCATATATATTTCTACTCTATATAAAAGGAGGTTGAATATTATCATATTCTGGTTGATCTATGATATAGAATCCTGATGTCACTACATACCTTATTTAGATTAGAATCAAGACACATATAGTTTTGAAAACGTTTCTTCCATAGATCTAGACCATTTTTATAGAATGGAATTTTTTATTTATTCTAATACTAATTTAAAAATGAAATGAGAACCTACACTGGACTCTTTTTCATCGATCTGGCTCACACACAGGTGAGTGGAGGCATTTTTTTGTGGTTAGGCCTCAGTTTGAGAATTCATGTATCACAAGGTAGCCTTTTAAGATGAGATTAAATCCACACATAGTTATGAAATATTGTTATGGTAAGGGACCAACATCAATAATATGGGTTCCCTTGGGAGAGGGCCACCATAATTCATAATTCAACGTCCTATAAAAGGGATTCCAACCATGTTGTTTAATTTCTTGTAGAAAGGGTGTATGTTTCCTAACCTAAAGTGTTTATATAAAAACATACATTGTAGAATAAAATTTGGAATTTAGTATACATAGTATAAGGTTTTAGTTCCTAGACTATGAGGAGACATGACCATCGAAGGAGGCCATTACCAAGATTTATAAACCCTTGTGATCTATTATGACTGTGAGAAACAAGGAATGTAAAGGGTTTCTCTTATAGATTGAGATTTATTCCAAGAAATCTAGTTTAATGAATTATTAAAACTAGTGAGTATGGAGTGTATTTATTATCTAGTAAGAATGAATATGACATGAATTAATGACATTAAGTCAAACACATATGGATTCATTCATAAAAGAGTTTGTAAATTTTTTTTGGGCCTAAGAGAAAAGATCTAGGCATCTCTTTGTATCCAGTATTAACTGAAATTAGGCTGCACATAGTTAGGGGTAAGGATTCCCTAATCTTATCAGACTCATATGTAGGTAATGGGTCAACATTTATAAAATTACAACTGGAAAAGGATGTTGGATCTTTTATTCACTATTTATCTAATTTGGATAATAATAAATCTATAAATATTTCTCATAATTCCATGTATTTTAATGTTATGCATTAAGGAAATAATTTTCTTCGAATTAGTGAAAATAAGGGATATGGGAATTAGGAATTAAAATCTACCTAGATGTTTATGAAATCATTTCATCCAAATATTTCCCCATGATTTCCATATGAGGCTTCCTAGATTTATTTCCTGGGGAATCCTACTCTTTTTAATAGGATATGAATAAATTTTAACATCTTGTATTGAATGAAATGTTTTACAATTTAACATCTTGTTACTATGACTATATGGGTCATACATTTTAGGGTCAGGTGATAAGGACTACTCCATTAAATTTAACATTTTGTGGTAAAGATGAATGATTCCTTGTAGTTTTGGGTCATATGACTGGGACCATATGTCATTAATGACTTGAAATATTTTTTTAGAAATCTTGAATTTGTAATGGCATAGTACACTCTCCTTCCATAGTGATCAAAGAATATGTTCTATTAAAATATTCCTTATGGACAGAAAAAAGGACCATCCTATTTTGGTTCAATCAACGGAGGATTCTTTCCAAATATCATTAGGTTTTTGAGGACCAAAACTAGTACCCCTTAAAGAAATGAGTGAAGTAAATCCTTTATGTTGAACGATCAAGCTATTCGGTTTTGGTGAACCTCTAAATGGTGCACGGTACATAGTATTTTCTCATAGAGAAATTCCAATTCATACAAATGACTCTAGTACATCCCATCTATTGAAAATCAATAGAATATGAAAATACAGAGTGAAGAAAATTGTAGTTTTATTGGTAGAAGTGATTCTTTCGTATATACCATTAAATACAGGGTCATATACATAGTAGTACACTTTTTGGTTTGGTATGCCCATAAGGCATGTAGTTTTTTTTCGTGCTATGATTTCTTATTCTTATTCACTATTTTATAGAGTATGTATGATAGGTTTTTATTGAAATATCTTTCTTTCCATTTTTTACTGCACGAAAACGAGATGAATCATTGGACTAAATGTTATATTTTTGGAAAAATCACATAAATTAAGAAGAAAATAATTTGGTGTAGTTTTCCATCAACAATGCATGAGGGAGACCGAACCTAGAAATAATGTTGGACTTCATGAAATTGATAATTATTTTTCTCTAGACTTATTATAGGGTTATTAATTTATCCCATTTAGATACAAAGTCACTAGCTATGTGTATATATTTAAACTGCTTAGTTATAGTTGGATGGTATCATCTCACAATATATATTCTGAATATAAAGAATGTCCATAAGTATTTGGTAGTGTGTAACATATTCTGGGGTTGATGGAAGAAGTTTCCATTAACTTGTTTTGTATGGAATTTTATTGTGAATTGGGTATAATAATGCATCACTGAAGGTCAAAAATATATAGGACTCATTATTTGGTAAGAAATCTTGATTCCTGACTGGTGGGAACAAAAATCACTAGCATGGAACTCTCTTATAATAGTGATAGTTTCTTCTCCATCAATATATTTGAGGATAATTTCATTAATCCTTGTTTATATAGGGCATTATAATAACTAGGTTGGTCATAGATGATGATATTTACTATCATTCATCGGTTATTCTATTTCATATCCTTGTATAATAGAAGAATCCCACTCTAGATGTATTCCAAGGGGGGTTACTTATCCATTCATAGGATTATCCAGTTTAGTGGTAGAATTAACCTCATTGATCTCATATATTCTAATCTGAAAAAAAAATCATACAAATCTCTGATTTGAAATTTTAATTATTGTTTCATCTACATCTATATATTTTAAGTTTTTAGTCTCATTTTATAATACATATTTCAGATCATTCTGTGATCATAGGATGTGAGACATTCTAAGGGTAATTCTTCCATCAACCCTAAAACATAATCAATTTGGTGAATTTTATCTTCTTTTTTGATATAAAAATCAATGTATACCTATTTGATTACCAACGATAAGTAACCATTTAATTTAATATGGGTCGATTGTATATGTATTTTGAGTTCTAAGGTTGTAATGAGATAATGGTATTCCACCTCATTATTGGTTCAACATTTTAACGACATGAAAGAAAAAGGAAAAAAACATTGTAGGCAAAACAAGAATGACTCCCAATCCAACTTTTTTGATAATAGGGTCTTCCATCCTCTTTCCCATTTGAATTTTGGACATTCCATCCAAATACATCTCCCATGTTTTGTGGGGGTCTTGAACAAAGAATATTGTTTTATCTGGTAGTCTATTTTTCATAGACATTTTAACTAAATAAGAGTGATCTATGATGAAATCTACTAATGATTACCAAATTATTTCCCTTTATGGTTAAAAAAGATGTCAAACTACTACAGGATAACCTACCACCATGAAAAACATCTCATCAACATATAATGGTAGAGGTTGTACTTGAGTGGGTTAGTTTGAGATAACAAATGGATCTTTTGATACTGCATTTAGTGCCACAATTTCTGAACAGAAAATATTAACAACAATTAGATATTTCTGATATCTAAATATACAATCTCGATATCAATCATGGTTCAACTAAGATAGTATAAATTATTTCTTTTTGAAAATCAATAATTTTTTTCATGAAATCACCCAGTGAGTTCTCTAAAGAAATCATGTTTAAGATGATTGAAATTCCTTAAACATGTTGTATTAACAATGGTGGACTAAAAAAATAATTATTTATTCTCTTTAATTCTTCATTATAGTCATCATTTCATAGATACGTAGCCTCTTTTTTCATCAATTTGGTGAAGGGAAATCCCTTTCCAATAAGATTTTATATAAATCATAAAATATAGGCAAGGGGTCCTTATATTACTCTCAAATAATTAATGTTTCTAAGATGTAACATGTTAAGGATAACCTTTTCTTCATGAAAGAATCTTGGATTCCCAGATGGTGTACTATAATGCTGAGAAACGTTTTGTAGGTAACTCCAAAGGCAGAATTTAGGGAGCTCATTTTTAGTATTTTTTGACGAATATTGTTGAAAATGGTCACAAGGTCAGCAGTATTTGTACAACATTGTAGATATTTTACTACCAGATCATCGACATAGAAATAAATATACATTCTTAGAAATATTTTAAAGATGTGGTGTATGGAACCCTAGTATGTAGTGTCATCATTCTTTGGGCCAAATGAAATCACCGAATAGTAATATACTCCATGAGGGTCCCTAAAAATTACTTCTTAATATTTATAGGACATTCAAATTTGGTTATAACCTTAGTATATATACATGAAGGATAGGTCTTGACAACAATCTCTCACATAAATCCAAATTTCTATAATTGGAATTGTGAAATAAAATTTTTGACTGTAACAGTTATGATATCTAAAATTAATTTAAACACTAATTTCCCCATTTTTCATCTTGACTGGTAAAATATTAGTAAGCAACTTTAGGTACTGAACATAAAAAATAATATTTTTTTTGATCATATTATCAACTTTAGCCTCAATTTTGGTAGTATGGGAAAAAATTGTCCTACTGGATACCTTCTTACAGTTAGGATGGTCTTATGGTAGACCAATATGGTGGGTGACCATGTTAGGATCAATTACTAGAATCCCTATGTAATTCCATGTGAATACGTTACAATTATACTTTAAAAAGAAATTATTTTCCTTATTCTTTTTGAGGGGAATAGCCAAACAAATCCATGTAGGTCACAGATCCCCCATAGCTAGATTTATTCATTCAATTTCATTTTTAGTGGTAGAGATGCATTCCTAGAATTCTAAAGGAGTGTCTTCAAGACTATCCCCATATTCCTCTACATCATCTACTTCCTCTTCTTCAAGGTCCAAACTAGTGTGGATGAGTTATGATGGTAAATATTTGGATTCAGTAGGTTGATCAAAACTATAAGTTTCATTGATATATATATATCCATTCTCTAGTGTTAATACGTTTATTTATTCAAATTCAGTTGATAACATTGGATCTTGATAAATCCCTTGGGTTAATGTGATGGAATCTTCATATGAAATATTGATATTTATGGGTGGATCAAAGACCTATTTCATAAATTTGAATTCAGGCATCATAACTGATATCATTAGTGTCGATGATTATCGACCCAGTTCAAAACCTATATTCTAAATTGGAATTATTATAATAATATACTAATTATTGAACTCATTGAAGGGGTTGTCTGAGGTCATTTATATGCCACTTGGGGTGGTAACCTAAGAAAAATCAACGGTGATGGGTCTCTTCCCTTCTCTCTGATAAAATCCAAAATTAATGAATTAAACCAAAAAATATTCAAATGTAGATTTTTAATCATATAATGTCCCATATTTCCCATTTTCATTGTAATTTATACTTTGGTGATATGAAAAATGGATTTTTTCTTGTTGGTGTATCCAATTCCTTCTAAGAAATACATTGAAATTTGTATCTTATTGGATGACCAAGAATTCAGAATTGAAAATTGGATCCACAAATTGTGTTCTAATCACAATCGATCAAAGGGGATTTTGTTCACACTTTTTATATCCCTTGTGTGTCATGCGGTATGGAGATAGTCCAGCTTTATTATAACCTAAGAAATGAAGAGTTCAAATCATAATGAGATTGACCTCTGGTAATTATTAATGAAAAATCATATAATGCCATTGACATATAGTTTTTTGGACACAAAAATCTCATGATGTTCCCTTATATCACAATATTCTTGTCATATTCTATAAAAGAGATTACAACATGACATTCGAGAGTGTCAATTTTTGCCTGATATACCTCTATGTAGTAATCATAACTCTAAACTCTTAGGGGTTTTGTAGAACTTCTTCATGTGCTCCCCATGGATCCTTTGATAGTTTAAGAGAATCTTGAATCAATAATTTCATTGTAAATTCATCCAAATGAATTAAGATTTAATACTTATGAGTCACTATCATTCATCTTCCTTCAGGTATTTATTCTATAGAAAGAACATTACAGGTTGAAGTGTTTGGGGTAAGTATGTCAATTAGATGTGAATATATTAATGGTACATCTTCTAATATTATATTAGTTATAATTGGCTTATCTAATCACCTGATATGACAAGACTAGTTCACCCATTCTAGTCAATCTTCTCATCTAATTTGGCCTAGATGACGTTTAATAGATTTGAGTATGTTTCCATGTTCTTTTTGGGCTTGCTAAAGGCCTCTATCATTTTCCTCAGTATCATATACATGTCTGGAAGGGGTGTGGAAATAATATTGAGCTAGTCCATGACTAAGTATTCCCATCCATTTTTGACTCATCAACTTCTTTATATAGTTCCCTAATTTGGCATTAGGAACTCATATTTTTAAGCATTCTCGTCATCGAAAAAGGGATCCATTAAATGAATTCCATTAATGGAACCGATGATAAATTATTTATCTAATGATAAATATTACCACCAAGGATATCATCATTATACCATTTGTTTGGGTAGTTCCAATTATCCTATGATTGAAGTCATAATATCCAAGATGGTCAGTTTCAGCTTTGAGGTCTACATAGATTCATCTTCATGTAACTAACTTTTTCCCCTTCTGGTATGTTGGTTCTTGGAATATCATTTCATGGAATATTATGGTGCCAACGAAGATAGTTGTACCATACTTAAAGATAATGGGGGAATATTTTATTGGTTTAACTATGCTCAGAGTATAGGATGATTGTGATTGATTATTTTCCAAATCATAAAATCATTGAAATTTTATGAACAATTTCTTCTAAGTTCATTCCATTCACCTTCTTATTCTGTAATGGCAGCAGAAACACAAGACACTTGTGCTAGTGGTTTTCTCAACTTCACATTACGAAAAAATACATAATTTGTAGTGTTACATTGAATACATATCAATCTTGGATGGTGTGACCAAATGTTAAGTGAAAGGGGTAGTAATTTGGTCACTCATCGAGACCAATTTGATTGAGACTCTTTGGCTCTAGTTGTCTCAAAAAATTAGTTTCCATGTATGATATAATGTAACATGGAACCTATTTGGATCTATAGTAATAAGAATTGTTCTCTTGGTTTTTAAATGGGAATCATTTATGAATCTATTCCTCATCCTGATAGGGTATTGTTTTTGTTTTTTTCATTCATAAGCATGTGATGTGTGAGGTTGTGTGGGCTTCAAAATTGGATCCCGTATTGAGACTTGTTTTAAATTTATAGTCATTGTTTCAATTCGGCCAATTATTATTCAATGATCCATTAGATCTGGTCTAAATTTATCCCTAGTTCAAAAAATAAATTCCTAAAAAAATTCCAAACCTATGGTAAGAAATGATATCCCTATATATATTTTATTGGGAAAATTATTGTTTTTAGATCATAATGAATTCTTTCAATACAAAGACATAATAAATCCTATTAAGGAGTTTACATGTTTAGGGAGTATGTCAAATGATTCCACCTGGAGATAAAATCTTATCCCCTATTTTTTGTTCACTCATTGAAATTTTAGTTGTTAAGTACTATTATCTTCTAAAATATAGATATAAAATGATAAATAAATTTTTAGTGAATATATTCTCAACCTTTGATCTTCTTAGCAAGTAAAATGTATACCAGAAAAAGGAAGGTCCCAATTTGGTCTATATAAAACACCTAAGGATTGCTTCCTATTTTTTCTCAAAAGTTCCCATCATGGGACTATATTGAGATAAGAAGTCTATCAGATATTTTTCTATATCCCCCAAACCATTGAACATAGGAAACATAGAATTCTAAAAATCATGTGGGGGAAGATTTTTTCCACACATTCATGGTATGTATTTCTCTCCTTTTTTACTAGTTCACATTTACCTTAAACATATTCTAATTTGTTCTATCAATAACTCAATAGTATTGCAAATCATTGAGAGAATGGTTTGATAATATATATACTAAATAGGGGAGTCATCATGTTGGGATATATGTGGTGGACCTATTTATTTCTATGACTAATGTCCTATTTAGGCTGACATGTGAGGTTGCGTCGAAAATAGTTATGTTTATGTACCTAATGCAGGGAAATCTTAGTCTCTCACCTCCATGGGGTCCAGATATATTAGTTATCAACATCCCATGTCAAGTGGAGATTATGTACTAATTTCTTTCATGATGATTTGTTTTATTGAGGTACGTCAGTTGCGAGAGTGAGATGAGGGAATAACATACTTTATAATGATTTTTCCATTGATCAATTCCATTTTATGTTTTATCAACTCCTTTATATCATACTCATACAAAGAAAATATTTCATCAAGATTAAGAGGTTCCTCCTCTTTAGGTGGTGGCTGGGATGTGGTGACACCATTAACCTCTTCCTTGGTTAATGCTCATTAAGGAGGTGACAATGGTGCATTTGAGGGAGTCCCAAAATTCATTGAAAGATTGTAGTTTTTGGTACACACACCATATTTTTTAATTTCCATGTGGCCTATATTTTGGAAGGAAACATCCTCCTCTAGTTCCCTTATATTGGATTCATGTCCCTTAGCATTTGTAGAAGTGTTACTAATGATGTTCACCAATTCATAATGCACCACAAGTGTCTCATCAGTACCAAAATTATATATAAACTATCTATTTTGAGGATATCTACTTGAAGATGAATGATAATAACGATATGTTATAGTGTTTATAAATCACATTTTTGTGTAAATAGTGTTTCAATTTATCCTTCCCTTCAAGGATTTCCTTAAACTCATTTTATAAAGGTTGTTTCAAAGGGAATCTCCTAAATATTTTCACATAAATATTCCAAATATGGATGTTGGGTCATGAAATGTGATGAACTGTTGGGGTCTACATTTTTGAATTCCTACTAAATTGTAAAAGATTAATATCTATTAGGGAGGTTTTTTAAGTATAAATTCCACGAACCCTATGTGATGGGGTTCCCCTTGATATCTTTTTGAGTCACATTAAATTATACTTAGTGGTGTTGGAGTGTTGTTGTTGTAAAAATTCCCCCGCACTGGGGGATAGGTGTTAACCCTATATTGATGTGGATGAAACTAATACAACATTTCTTTTCATTTTACGAAGCATAATGTGATCATTAGCAGGGTGCATTGTAAAATCTTCACATGATCCAAATTCATTCTAAGGCCTTTTTATCATTTGAATATTATCCATACATAAGAAAGAGGTTTTCTAAGCCTTTTTATATGCTTTGTACAATAGTCCCTCAATGGTTATCTCTTGTTATGCCTAATGTTTCTCTAATCTGTTCAAGTTCAATTCATGAAGAGTGTACCCAATTCCATGAATGAAACATTCTAGGGAGATATAACATGGATCAATGAAATTATAATATTTAATCATTTATAGGATATTCTTTTTAGGTAGAGGGGTGAAGTGAAACACTCTATGTGTTCCCCCATCCCATAATATTAACACTAGGTGGGGGATCAATTATCAAAAACTACAAATTTTTTAATGCATCAACCAATGAATAATGGAGATTCTCCCACTATTTTCTCAATTTCAGGTATTGCATAGTTGGAAAAGGATTACGCTGATTTGATGATTATTTTTCTATTTATTGAACTTGAATTTCATTTTCATCATATGGTGAGAATGTAGCTTTCATGTGGTAAATATTTATCCTTAAGCTTAGTCAAATTTCATGCAAAAACTCTTCTGATATTCTAATAGAATGATATATTGATGGGTGGATGGCAGAAAAACATGAATGGTCTGTTGTAAATGTTCAATTAATTCTTCATGATAAATGAATCTTCTTATCATAATAAATAATATGCCCCCACATTATCTGACCAATGTGGATTTTATTTCATCTACCTTATTGTAAGTGGACAGATTAAGGGTTTCTACTTTTCTATGTTTGAAGTAAAATGACCCAATAGTGGTTTATAGAATGACCAATTCCTTAGGCTATATTATGGTTGAGAAAGGATATCACTTTTCAATGATAAGGCATCAAGAATGACTAGCCCAATCATCCCAAGTACCTCACAAAATGAGATATTTCTGAAAAATAGTTAGCAAAGGAAGGACCCTCTTATAAAAATAAAATACCATTGTGGGGAGTTCCTTCAAAGTAAATACCATTATGGTGAGGACTACCATCAAGGATTAAATTCAGACCATTAGAGGAGTTATTATTGCATATACCATGGGGAGGGACTTTAGGATGGATGATGTAATGGGTAGGACCTTCTTAATCTATGAACATATAACCATGAGGATGGATTCCATGAAACTTATAAAAATATTGATTCTCGTGATTGATCATTTTGAAACCAGGAAGGATCCATTCATAATAAATATTATAGGGTGGGCCTCCATAGTTTCTGGTAGCAATTTTATGGGGAGGGCCTTTATAATTGCAACTACTACTTTCTTAATTTTTAAAAAAACTATAGAATCTCAATCCATTGTTGGTGGATGTTTAATACCCTTAAGAAACCCTGAATTTAAAATATTGGGATTTTGGAATTTCTCTTGTATTTATGATTTTCTTCATTTATACTTTCATTTAGATGTTCTATGTGGGGTATTCAGAGTTTTATATTGTGGAAAATGACTTTAATACATGGTAACATGTCTGAATAGATCTCGTGTTATTACAAGAATATGATGATATGCTTATAGCATTTTGTAAGGGATATATTCCTATCATTACTTGGCTGTGGAAGTGAATCAATAATCTTTAGTTAGAATGTATTTGTGTGACCAATATTATGTTTCATTTATCACAATATTTTTCTAATTATCCACTTAGATAAGAGATAAAATACGCGTCTTATCCTAAGTGACCATCATATCATGTTTATAGGCCACATAGAATTTATATGTGGTCTGGTCTACCCGAATCATACTAAATTTTGATGTTATCATTATATCCTAGAAATTTTTTGGAATGTGGAACTGCATAGATACATGTACTTACATCATTTCCATGATGTTAGGGGAGACTTCTATAGATGGAATGAGAATATATACCAATTTTAGGACAGTGTTATTGATGAATTCTTACTCTCATCCTCTATTTATTCTATAATATATAGGGTAGTGATATAGTTTTTCCACCTATTTATTGTTGGGAAATTCCATACAATTTCTTTGGTTGTTGTCAATCTATTTTGGTAGGCATGATATGTGTGAGAAAGTATATGAGCTTGATCATAGGGTTTTTCCATGTCGTGTTGCATGTATTTTCTAGTGGTAACATGTATGTGGGCTTATTTCGGGTTAGTTTATCGCCACCCGTGATGGGATGTCATAGGCACTGGGGATTGACTAACATAATATAGATCCCAGGAGGGTGAATCCCCATCATGCTGAGGACTTCATTTTAAGCAGTGTTGGAAATGTTTTTTATTAGTAGGCACTATTTTCATTGAAACCAGTGGTATTGAGATGATCTCCCAAAAGACCTCCTAATCTACCTCCCTAAGGTAAGTGAAGAAAATGTTATTTTGTTTGAGTTAAAGTCTCTATAATTATTTGATATGGGAATGGGTGTTTTCTTAATTTTTTTCATCACTTTTCAATGAGTGGATTAGTTAGAGGGGTTCCATGTCTTGGATGATTTCTCATGCCCCCTCCAAGGTTGGGACTGTAACATTGATTTTGTACTCCCAAACTAATGTGTTTAAAACCCTATATTGAAGATAGTGTATTGTTTATGAGATCCTCCTTCTAGATAAGTACTCGTCTTTTGAAACAATAAAATAATAAGTTTGTTTTAGCTTGTATGATTTCATTTAAATTGAAGATAGTTTTGTCGAAAGTTCCTGTAAATTTATAAGTAAAAATATAATAAAGAAAACAATTAATATAGCTTAATAATAAATGAATGCCTGAAAAATTGATAATATTAAGGGATTCATGTTTGGATACTTCTAATTGAGATATTATGAGAGGTACTGATATTTGGGAAACATGTCCATTTTGGATAATATATTTATTCTTTTCAAGTTCACCATTTTGTTTCCCGTGAAAATTTGGGGTTCGATGATTGATTATGGGAGGTTTGAGTATGGTTGCACAATTGTTCAAATCAAGTTCACTATTTTTGTTTCACATACATTTTTAGGTGGTTTTTAACATGGTTAATTCAATGAATGGGAAACACCTAATGGATCTCATATCCTGGATGGATCATGGACCTGCTATCCAAAGGCTTACGGTCATTAAGAATCATAACCAATGACACTTAAGAACACACGTTGGTCGAGAGGATTGTAGGTGAAGAATATTTAACAATTTTTAAGGGAATTATTTCCTACTATAAGACTCTTATAGAGTTAAGATATATTTTTGAATATGTTATTAAATTCCAAACAAGTAATTTCTCACTCCTATGTATTAATAATAAATTATTGACATGAGTTAATGGGAAAAATTGTATATAACTATGGTTCTCAATTTATAAATCCATATATATGTATCAGAGTTTTTTCATTGATGGAACAATCAATATATATTAGTGGTCCTTAATCATGGTTCCATTTTTTTTATTATTCTAAATTTAAGCCACATAATTACGAACTCTATAATTTATCATCATCTAGGGATATCAGATTTGTTTTGATATTGGGATCAGGCCCGTGATACAGGCTTCCTATGTATCCTCTCAAGAAGAATCAGAACCCATATAGTTTAGTACAGCATAACGGGACACATCATAACTTTTAGGATCATGTGAAAAGGACCAAACCATGCATCTTAACATCATACAATAGGAAAATTAAGGAGAAATTTACATTGAAAATGATGGTGCATGATTTATGCTGAAATGACCCGAGGGACCAATAAGGAATATGACCCTCCTGATTGAATGTTACCCAACTAGGATTATAGATAATAGAAGATTATGGTCAGTATGAGTTTCTAGGATTGAACCTTATGGAGGCTTCACATGTATCATTTTTACACAATAATAAAATACCATGTAGTTTGAAATGTTGGTGCATAGACATGTGGAGGAGGCCCAAGTAGTTGATTCATTGAGAATATTTCCCTTTTCAGAATTTATCCTGAAGATAATTTGGACTATTGAGATGATGGTAACATGGATTTAGGGTTTAAAAATAGTAGGAGGCATAAATGGGGAATATTTGATCATACTAATGACATGATCACCACTAACCTTTAATCCCATGTGAGTCATGATCTGTGTAAGAAACAAGAGGATGTAAAATATCTCACAATCTGCAAAATATAATTTGTATTTTTATGAAAGAGAGTGAGGGAATGAAAGATAGAGGATGTCATTTAATAAATATCATCTCCTTCCCTTTATAATTTTGGAAGAGAAGAATTTGACAAGGATATGTGAAATAGATTTCCATGCCCGGACTGGTAAGACATCTGCAATCATTCTCAAGGTCATGATCCTCACTTCCATGAGAATGAGATATTGTAAAAATTATGAGGATATCATCTACCAGTGGGGTAAATGTGGGGTTTTTACTACCATGGTAATGCAAGACTAAATGGGGGATATGCTGGTGTGTCCTATATATACGCCAAAACAATCAGGCAACCATGGTTAAAGTATTAATCAAATAATTCCTAAGTTGTTTTAGGATATATGTGAAGACATTTTCATATTTCATGAAGGGGACATTATGGAATTGAATTATACAATAAAATATCATAGAAATTATATAAGGTAAAAAATATCTAATGATTCTACACTATGCATAATGGCCATTAAAAAATGGGGTAGGGGAACACAAAGTGTTATGTGAAGGGGAGTACTTCATGGTGAGATTATTTTGTAGTAAATATGGAACCCTTTATATGTGTCAAGATAGGTCCTCTCATGAAGTATCCCTTTTCCATGATTCCTTCATGTTATAAAGTAGGTGAATTACCTATAGTAGTCTTATTTAGTCTTCTTCATTATTTTTATGTATGTCTTCCTCTATTTTTAATCTATTAGAACACTAGGTATTTATAGGAATGGTAAATAATTTTCCTCTTAAAATGGCTAGTTGGAAAAAATTATACTAGGAACAATGAGGTTTAGTAATAAAATTGTCATCTGTAAAGGATTTTTTTTGGTTTGTGGGGTGGTAGGGAGACCGCCTCACACCACGTAAAGGGATGTAATTTGTGGGACTATGAGAAGGAACACCTCATGTCACCAATGAAATAAAATTATTTATGGGTCTCATTTAATTACATTCTTACCTCACAAACAAAAAAGGTTATTTTGTGAGGGTATAATTTCATATCCACCAACCTCAAAATGGAAATTCATTTAGGGGGTATCTGTACCGCATCTCTCCACAAATGATTTCTTTTTTGTTTGCTGGAGTGCCACATGAAAAGGTGATCCCACATAGCATGTATGATATATAGAAGGGAATGGACACCATCTGGTTCTGGGTACTTTACCTATTTATCTCCAGAAATGCATTAGCCAATTTTATTTTTTGTATTTTCCTAAATTCTTATGAAATTTATCAGATTATTTGCAGAATTTACCAAGACCAAGATAATTTTACATCAATTTCAGTATTATTGGTTCAAATGTTATGATTCCATTATATTTACAATCATAATAGATAACCCCATAAGATGTATTTCCTTTATATTTCAATCAATTTCTATCAAATTTTATATTAAAATTTTAAATTATATTAAAAATAATGTTTTTCTTAAAGATATCAAATATTATAGCTAGCTTCTTTTTCATCATCAATAGTTTCACATAAAATTAACTTAATAAAAATTTATTCATTTTGGAAGAAGACATAAAGAGAAACTTTCTCCTCCTATTTTCATCCTTTGATTGATATTTTTAAATTATTTATTAATTATACAACATTTTTATCCCAACATACTAATTATAATATTTTCAATTTCAGTACATTCTCTTATAGTTTTCGTTCAACATCACCTTTCTTAAAAAATATTTTCATCACTCTCAAAACTGACTGCATTTCAGTCATTTTCTAACAATGATATATTATGGTGTCTGTAATCTCATTGAAAATATGATACATTTTAGATAGTGAATATGCATCATTTATATGAAATATATCATACTTTATTTTGTATATATTTTATCTAATAGTTTTTAATTATTACTTTCCTTCATGTGAAATGATTATGTCATCACCTATTTCATATATAGTGTCAAAAGAAAATACTAGATTATATTTATATATACCCAATGAAAAAATATTTATATTTATATATATATATATAAATATATATTTATTACCATAAAAAGTTGTATCACAAATAGAATCATTCACAAGAGCATTATGAATCTTACAAATATATTCAATACAACCCTATATATCAAAGCCTGTGTTTTATAAATAGAGATTAATTTTTATTTTCAATTGATTGTAGTTTATAGACTTGTAAAAAGGTGATATATTGCCATCATGGACATATTATATTGAATATTCTACAAAAACTAGTAGATTTTCCAAATATTTTATTGTTGATCAGGGTATGAAATGTTATAAAAAATAAATAATGATCTTGTTTGTTCTCTATTTCCAATTTTTCTCCCAAAATATATCTAGAGGGTGTTAATAGAGTAGTTACATTTTGAAATGGAAAATAAAAACATTTAACATATATGTCTTAATACACTCTACTGACATGAATATATATATAAAGTGGAAGATATAGTTTTAAATTTTTAAATTTAGAAATTCACAAATTAATGACTATATAAATTATTAGAAAATATAATATCTTTCATTAGTATTATTAACTAATTTAAAATAACAAAATTCTTTAGAAATTTTAAATATCTAAAGTATGATTATTTATTTTAAAAAACCCCTTAAATAATAATTTCCTAAAATAAAGTATATATTAAAAATATATAGAAGAGAATGTTTGCATAAAATTTAAACCGAACACTAATATAGAAATACCAAAAGTACATATTAATTATTAGACTATAGTTTAAGTATTAAAATTTAAATTTGGATTTAAATAAAAGGATAAATTCTATGGTATTCTCTAATCATATTCACTTATATGAAAACCTAACGGGGAACGCAATATTCAGTGATAATTTTTACACATTTTATGTGAGTTAGAAACTGGGGCATGGTCTACTTAGGTCCACCCTAAGGATAAATATTTACAATATATGGAAAAATAGATAAAAGGTGAAATGGTGAATAATATTATAAAAAATATTCCTCATAGAGTAATATATATGATATATTATATATAAATGAAAAAACAATTTATCAATAAAAATATGAATTCATAGCCAAAAAGGATTAAGAATATCCATGAAGAATCTATAAAAAAAATTAGTATTGAGATTAGTTGGCTCAATTTATCATCATGTTAATGGATTTTACTTCAAATTTACTAGCATGTTTCTTATTTTGGTTAAATTTGAAGCCTTATTGTTTAAATAATTTATAAAATAATGTATTGTAATTTTTATGTTGAGTTTTCATAAGATTCAATGAAATAGAAATAATTTTTTATGTCACTAAAATTATGGTCATGATCATATGTATTTATTTTTCATTGTGTAAAATATATATTGATCCTCTATGATTACAATCCTTAAACTCATATAACATGTAATCTTCATCCTCTCTTTAAATCAAGGAATTAACTACCATAAAGGAATATTCTAATGGTTAGTATTATATTTAATCCATCATCCATATGTATTTATACATGATAAGATTTAATAGTGTTCATAGTCGCTTGAAATAAACTTCATGGTGATTTGACCCTTCTATAAAGGTGTAATTCACTAATATTTTAGAATATATGTATATTTTAATTAAATACTATATTAAATAAACAAGATATATATTCAACACATAACGAAAAAGTGTTGGAAAATATTAAATTTAAAGAAGAATAAAAATTATTATAATTAAAAATTATTAACCATTAAAAATTTCTAAATTTAGAGGGTAAAACTTTAATGAGATTTTATATTAAAAATGATTTATTTTCAAAGAACAGTTTTTTAAGGTTTTGTATTTTATCTTAAAAACATATATTAATTAAATTTCAATTATGATTATGATAATATTTAATATATAAATTTATTAACTAATTTATTGAAATCTATTTAATTAATAAATGATAAGAAATAAGATTCAATACTTAAAACATAATTAGCCTTTTTGGAAAAAAAATTATTTACAATAAATATCTTAAATTTAAATATAAAATAGTAAATTTTAGATTTTTTTATAAAATGAACCTAATGTTTTAAATTATTGTATTAATATTAATTTAGGTAGAATTATTTTAATATTTCTAAAATGGGAGATTTTTTGTTGAGTAGTGAAAAATAGAGTTTTATAAAAACAGTCACACTTATGAAATCATCATTATATAAGTATGACATAAATGATTATGAAAATAATTTCTTAAAAAATGTATTTAAATGTTCCAAATAATTTATTAAACGAAATATCAATTTGAATTTATAAATCTATGGTCTTCACTTTGGAATAGAAGTTCTATTTTAATATAATAAAAAACAAACTTTAATAATTTTTTTAATTAAGTATTTACAAAATTACATTTATTTTTGGATTGGTTTTATAGTTGCAAAAATATTTTTAATTCATAAACCAATATTTTTCCTTTGAATCAAATACATACATTATTTTCATGTAACATCATTTTTATTCCAATAATATATTTCTATGAAAAACATTTTTTCATTGTGTTATACGTACATGTATTTAAATTAATTTTTCCACCTATAGAAAATAAATATTGTAATGTAGCTTCAATATTTTGAATCTTCATAATTAATATTTGATAATAAGGTCAATTTAATTCTTCGGTGTATAAAAAAATTGACATTGTAAATTTTTTTCACTATAGTAACGGGTAAAAAGGTTTAAAAGGGGGTTAAACTAAGAGATGTAGCTTCAAATATCACATAAATATTTATGTATCTTATTTTATGTGTGTATTTAGAACATTAAATTACCTATGGTTTACTTTGGCTATTTTTTCTAAATTTACATGAAATATTACCTTATAATTTTTTTAAGTAATAGGTATTTATAGTGGTTCCACTTTACTCAATTATAAATAGACACCTATCTTCTCACTTATTGAAACCAATTAAGGCCATTATCTTGACCATTATTAGCTTATATACCATCCATGCACCCTCTTCAATTTTATAGAGGTTTATTTCAACCCAAAAGGACCATATATGAAGCCATATGGTTTTATTAAAAGGATATTATCCTAATAAAAAATATATATTATAATCTATTTATTTCAAGTTTTTTTTTTGTAAATCATCTAAAATAATTTTAAAATAATCAAATTAGTATCATTATAATAAAAAAACTATGTTATTTTATAGGAATTTTATGTGTCTTTTCTATTTAATGGATAATTAAAAAATCACCCATGTGTATGAATGGACAAAAAAAATAAAATTAAAGTGATAAATTTTATATCAATTAATGAGGTATGACATTTACATTACAAGAAATGTGTAAAATAGTCAAAATTACTAACATATGATGATAAAAATAAAAATTAACTAGAAAATTAATATATACCTATGATAGTAATTATTGAATATAAAAGGTAATACATTTGAATAATGTTATGAAAGATGTTATTAAAAAATTATTTGCATTGTAAATGAGGTTAAATCAAATTTCTGGAAGTCTAGTATAAAGGTAAGTGTTTCTTTCCTCATATTTATTTCATAACAATATTTTCATTTTCCACCACATGTTCTATAATATGTTACTTATATACAAAAGAACTGATTTATCAAAAATAGGTTTAAGAAATTGATGGGATTTAAAAATCCACCTAATGTTCTATAATTTTTGGATCTTTGATTCAAGATATATCAATGTTGTAAGGTTGTTTCCTGACTCAAATTCCTTTATTGAGTCAGAATTGTTTCCCTATCTATATCTCATTGATATTGATTTTTTAAATCCTATGATAAAATTTTAATGTATTTAATCATTTTTATGGAAACATGTCATTTTAAAATCAATTTATTTTGTTTTCTATATAATTTTACGATGTTATAAATAATTCATATCCTCTCTAAATGGGATCTTTTATTCTATATAAATATCAACTCTTCCAACCAATGTTCCCCATTATCATTTATATTTT
This sequence comes from Viscum album, assembly GCA_963277665.1. Classification (NCBI taxonomy): domain Eukaryota; kingdom Viridiplantae; phylum Streptophyta; class Magnoliopsida; order Santalales; family Viscaceae; genus Viscum; species Viscum album. The sequence continues at coordinate 1,879,342,966 of OY728145.1, forward strand.
TTTGGTGATCTTAAAAATTTTGTATACCTATTTTGAATATAAATATTTATCATTCCATTTATGATATAGGTTTTAAAAATGGTATTTTTAAAATTTAAAAAGTATTTTTCCTTTAATGGTTATAAATTTTATATTTCACTCAAAAATTCTTCTAGATTAATATTATATTCTTTCATATATCCATTATTGAAATTCCATTCAAAATAATGAGGGAAAATATTTCTTTTCAACTTTTCGAAATATTTCTTTTTAAAATTGACTCATAAATACTATTTTAAAAGAGTGTAAAGAAATTTTTCTTAGAGTCTCTTTTATATTTAGCTTCAATTTTACACATTAAATCCAAAATAATAATCTCATATATAGTTATTTTTTATGAATCTCTATCTAAATGTAATTATGAAAGAAATTTTTTGGGTGATTCAATTTTTTTCATCGAATGATTTAGTTTTGATATTACTGAAACCTATAAGAAATGAAATTATATCTATTATCTTTATATGGATTTTTATTATGGTGTGATTTACTGCATGTATAACATATTTGAATGATTACCGTGAGATGGGTTGGTTATATTAAATCACTGAAATTTATTTTACAGTGTTTTATGTCTTATATGATAATTATGTGATGAATGTGAGTTGTTTTCTATAAGATATGTTATATACATTTTTTATTCTTCACAAGAACAGTCATGGAAATTTTTCAGGTTTTATATAATAATTCAAAAAAATATCTATTCACAACCAAAATCAGGTATATTTTGTTCAAATAAAAGGATAGTGAATATTCATCAATTAGTTTTCCTATAATATCATATTTTTATATGAATTATCCTACTCCACATGCCCATGATATATTTCTATGTTTTTTCTACATCCCATTATTATTAGCTTTTGTTTTTATAATCATATTCTTAGGTATACAATTTTCCATTTCTTGTTTCATGACGTTTTATATATAATTTTTGTTAAATTTGTTAAATAAATGATATTTTTAATAAGATATTTCTTCCATGACATTGTTTCTCACATTCTTGTTATATTACCCTTTATTACTTGTTTATATGTTTATCCATTACCAAGAGTTTAAACTCACAACTCTCATATGTTTCCTACTCCCTAGACTATGAAGAAGTGTTTAACCAAACTGAGGTATATAAGGAGAGATAGAAAGGTGTAATTATATTGATATAATCACAATTATTTAAAATAAAATATTTTTGTATCAATTAATCAAAAACACCAATTCTTTACATTTATGGGATTATATGTTATTTTTTATAATTAATTATTAAATTATTGAAATATATGAAACTTTGGAATGATTCATATTATATTGTGTCAAAACATAAGTTTAAGGAATGTGTTTTTTAACAAGATAATAGATTTAAGGTTAGGGGTGTCATAGTTGGTATGGTAGAATGTTTTAGTGATTTTTATGGATTAGTTTTGTTATTTTTGGGGATTATAATGAGACAACTTTAGTGAAATCCATATTGATAAGTCTATGGATTGAATAAATTATTGATATTATTGTAATGTATATAATGTGTGTTTTCATAGAAATGACAACCATGTTTGGATAAACAATTATATATATAGGCTGTTACACAGATACACCGAGGGATAATAACACTAAAAATCCATTTGGCTATAAAATTGAACTTTACCTGATTCATGGAATAGTGCCCTAACTACACACTTGGTTGAACACTCGTGGGGATATGATTTATATAAATCATATTCTCTTTATAATCCATTAAGAGAGATTTATTTAATTCAGATAACCTAATTATAATTGACCATGGATAAAATAAAAGAGAATATAGAGATTACTAATATAGGTTATTATATACTTTATTAGTTACTACTTCTTGTTTTATAATTTCCATTTATACATTTTTTTATCTTTTGTAATCTCATAAAAAAGTTTTACATTATATATATAATGACTTTAGAAATGGTAAATTGAGTTCACATGTGATAAATATTTAAATGCAGTGATTATCCCAATAGGAAAGGAAATAATATGGAAACTAATGTTAATGATCTTGTGGTTATTCTCACCCATCTATCATGGTTTTTTAAAAATAATATAGACCTTAATAAAATCATAAAAAACAACTAAAGTTTATAAAAAGGAGTTATATAGATATTTGTGTGAAAATAATAATTAATTAATCATGATTTAAATTTCAAGATCTGTGCCTATTTAATCTTAACTTGTATATATGGTTTATCATTCGTTTGAGAAAGTTAATATTTCTCCCCTTTCATTAAAATTTCAAGATCTGTCATTTATACATCTATAAATATTAGATCTTTCGTGATCCTCGTCATGGATAATCTGGCATGGTCTTTTAGACTCAATGCCGCTTCCACCTTGTATTCATTCCCAGGGTGGTAATTTATTGAGCAGATGTACTCTTTAATCAAATATAACCATCTTCTTTGGTGCATATTCAGCTCCTTTTATTTGAAAATTTACTTTAAACTTTTATGATCAGTATAAATATCACACCTTTCACCATAAATATAATGCCTTTATATTTTTAATGTATAGATTACCGCAGCTAACTCCAAATCTTGAGTTGGGAAATTTTTCTCATGGATTATCAACTGTCGTGAGGCATAAGCTATCACCATATCATTTCCCATGAGATCACACCCCAACCCCTTTTTGGATGCATCATTTTTGATAAAAAAAACTTTCTCCACAACTAGGCAGTGTGAGCAGCGGTTCACTAGATAACCCTCTTTTTATCTATTTGAAATTCTTTTCATATTCCTCTTCCCAAACGAACATAACTCTTTTCCATGTCAACATAGTGATTCGATTATATAATCATGAAAAATATATTATAAAAAGTTGATAATATTCAACGAAATAAAGAAAACTTAAAATCTCAATTACTGTTGTTATTCTTGACCATCTTTCAATAACCTCTATTTTTGCAAGATCCACCGATATCCCCTCTCTTGAGATTATGTGACCCAAAAAATGAAACTTTTTGAAGCCAAAATCCACACTTGGTAAATTTGGAATAAATCATCTCCTTTCTCAGGGTCTTTATTACAATTTTAAGTTTACCTTCAAGTTATTCCTTTCTCTTTGAATAGATAATAATATCATCTATAAATACTACCACAAATTGATGAATATAGTATCTAAAGACTCTATTAATAAGATCTTTGAAGGTAGTGGGGAAATCAGTAAGAAAAAAGGGAATTAATATAAATTCATAGTGTCTATACCTTGTACGGAATGTAGCCTTTGGTATATCCTCTTTTTTGACTATTAATTCATGATACCCTAAACGAAGATCAATCTTGGAAAAGTATAGACCTATGTTTATTTGGTCAAATAAGTCATGAATGCACATGAGAAGATATTACTTCTTGATAGTGATGTTGTTAAGTTCTAGATAATTAATGTAGAGTCTCATTGATCCATCTTTCTTCTTAACAAACGGAACAGGTTCTCACCAATTTGATGCACTAGATAGTATGAATACATTATTAATATTATCTTTGATTTTCTTCTTCAATTATTACAACTCAATTAGGGCCATTGTATAAAGTGTCTTTGAAATTAGCATAGCACCCAGAATGAGTTCTATTGAAAACTCAACTTCACGGTTTGATGTAAGACCTGTAAATTCCTATAGAAAGACATCATAAAACTCCCATACAATGGGAATATTCTTAATCATGTGTTTATCCCCAACCATTTGAGATAAATAACCTTCATTTATTGATATCACGACCCATAAGATGGAATGAATTTCTAATGGAAGGTTGTATTCATCCTTGTATCAATAAATTATCATAGATTGATCTGAAATATAAAATGTGAATTCTCTTATTTGGTAATTTATATAATATTTGTATTAATAAATTTTATCCATGCCAAGAAACACATAAAATTCAACTATAGGAAGGATCACAATTTTTGAAGGAATTAATTTCCCACAAACTTCAATTGGAGAAGAATTGTAAACTTTTGATTTGATTATTGTTTTATTAGTAGTTTTCACAACTAACTCAATATCTAATTCTTTAGTTAATATAGAGATACCCTTAGAAATATCATCAGAAATGAAAAAATGGGTTGATCCAGAAATAAATAAAACATTTTCTACCTTAGAGTGTATAGTAAGTGTATCTTTCACCACTTCATTATTACAATCCATGTTTCCAACAGTAATTTCATGTGACATTACATTTTATTTGGCCTTAAGAGTTTGTTGACATCGATCATCATCAATAACCCCTGGATTATTTAATTTATTGGCATAATACCCCATTTCCCCACACATGTATCATTGAAGTGTAAGAGGTTAATTATGTGTATAATTTTCTTTGTTCGTATCTCTAGACATATTTTTCTAATCAGTTCAAAATTCAATTGCCTGATGACCTTTTTTTCCACACCTAAAACATTTACCAGTTCCTTTAAGATGATTCCCTCCATGTTTTGTTCCACACATTGAGCATAAGAGAAAACTCATCTTCTTTTAAGTGTGGTATTTTTATTTTCCTTTGAATTCCATTTTCCTCTTATTATCAAACCCATATGACTGTTGGGTTACTGAAATCTTCATATCAACCTTGAGATCACATTGAAAAATTTCCTCGATGCTATTGAATTCCCTTATGGCTAATTCTCTTCAAAGACATGGTTTTAAGACACTAAATAATTGACCAATCTTACTGTAAGGTTGGATAATAATTCCAGAAGAATACCTTGAAAGTCTTGTAAAATATTATTTCTAGGTACCAATGGATTCATCATAATTTTTCTAAAGTTCAAGGAACTCCTTCTCCATCCTTATTCGGAGAATATGAGGAAATTACTTATTGAAGAATATGTTCTTGAACTCGTCCCATTCCATGGACTCAATTTCATCTCTTTTCTTCATATTATTGATAAGATTCCACCATTTATCAGCTTCAACTTCCATAAAATACACTACTAAGATAACTTTATCATGTTTAGAACATTGTAGAGATAATTATATTTTTTCCACGATACTGATCCTTTTTTAGCCACTACTAGATCAGAAGACCTACTGAAAGAAGGTGGACACTTCCTCATAAAGGATTTAACAGAATGTTTCTCCCTCTTTTTTTCTTTTGGAAGTCAAGCATGATTTATAGCTTTAGAAATTCTTGTGAGCATGGATACATGATTTTTCTTTCTAAATCCCATAACATTTGGTTTCTCAGGAGGACAATAATTTAATTGTTTGTCACATTCATCATTAACGTCGTTCCATTAAGTTCAATCCATTGACTAAACTTATGAAGCATAGTGTGAGAATCACTAATCACAATAGGAAAACCCCATAATCAAAATAAAATTTAAATTTAAAACAAATTTGGTTTTATCCTATGTTATTCAGGGTCATTTATAAAACACTATTATTGTTTCTTATACATAGACACATCCTTAAGGCTTTATCATCCAAGATACCAAAGGATAACTATATTGTTCCTCCGATACCAAATTTAGTAACCCGTTATATAAATATATTCATACCACTTTAGAATTGAAGTATATTTATTAAAACATATAACAAACCCATTATAGAATCATATAGGTATAGTGTATTTAGAAACTGGGATACATAATCAACTGGTTTATAAAACATCTACATTATCTCCTGTTTATTTCATCATAACTAGACTAATTTTTGGCATGTTATACTTAATACTGTTCTTCATGTACAGGGGGAAGGAAGCATATATAGGGTGATGGTTGCGCCCAAATTTACCCTACAGTTATGCGGTCGTTGTAGTACAGGTAGGGGTCGAATCCACAGGGACCGAAGGAGAAACCTTGAGACACTTTGAATAGATGCGGGATTGGCTATAAAGTGGACAACTATGGTGTTGATTGATTTGGAGAAATATTGATTTAATTTAAAGAACAAAACTAATAAAATTAGTTGAATTAAAAAAACTAATTAAGGTTATTTGATCCTAGGTCGTCTTTTGGGCTTTATTGGATGTATTTGTTTTTCATTTGATTTTCTGTTCATCGGTTCAAGAGGTATCCATTAAATGAAATAATTCCTCAATATCATTCCTCGATTTAATCCCTACACAATTTCAAGGCTAATAACCAATTCACTTATAGGATCAATTAAATGAGAACTCCAAGGAATTGGATCGTTCTAGCACTCAAAATGTGTCTTCATTAAAGTCGGTGAAGACAAAAAAGAAGATAAATCAAATAAAGGAACTCTTAAAATAAAGAACAAATTTAATAATTTAAGAACATCAAATAACATTAAATCCAGCCCATGCAACTCTATAGGATCAACCCATAAATTATTAGCCCTCCATTTATTCTATTCTATCAATGGAAGTGGGTAGTTGACTTAGAGAAGCGGGATTGAAGAAGAAAAACATTAATCAAAATGAACACTCCACCATTGTGTGATGAATTCACAAGTGAGGGTGTGAATAAATTCACACATTGATTCAATGGTATAAACATGTGAATAAAAGGAAAATAAGAAGTGAATAAGAAGAAATTTAATTAAATACTAAATGTGAATGAAAAACTTACATCAGAGAAATTGACGATGCCATTACAAAATGAAAGTGGGAAATTACAATTGAAAGAAAAACATGGATTCAAATAAAAATGTTAGATGATTATTTCATTCACCACCAGCTCCTTATATAGGCATATTAGGATCCTTAGGTCCACCCCCAACAATAAATTCACCCCCCAAAAATTAAGAGAGTCAAATGGAGGGTGAAGAATCAAAAGGAAATTAACTTTACAAAGTTGACCACAAAACCAGCCAGATTTATCCTCTATTTTGACGTGTGCGTTTGACACTTCATATGGTAGAACATGGAGGTTTCATAAATAGAAAATATCTTATTACATGTGTCTTCTAGAATCTCTCAAAATTTCAGGTGATTTGGTGTAGCCGTTTTAGATTTATGTTCAAAATGGTGGGATGTTTTTATGAGAATTCTACTATGGCCCACCATTTTAATTCTAAACTTCAGCCCCTTGTATCTCATTGAAATCTTCTTAATTAGCTCTAAACACCGTTGAATAAAATGATCCATATATTTTTCTATTTCTAATGTAAAAATTTGAGCTTAATTGGCCTTGGTTTGTGGGCCCAACATTTGTTTGATGGGCCTTAGGCCCATTATGTTTTCTCCAGCAAATTTCTGCATTCAGGGGCAAAATTCTCCATCTTCCTTAGGGATTAATCTATCAGACCTAAAAGATAAAATGTTCCAAACAAAGTGATCAATCTTATCCCAAAATTGAAAATTCAGAAAATTAATATAATTCTGTCCACAAGTAAATGAATGATTGGGCCCAAATTTTCATTTTAAACATGAATTTCATTTTTTATGAGAAATGAAGTTATATTTATGTAATGCACTAAAGACAATGTGTATGGACTTTAGAACAATTAATATAAAGATATTTACAATTAATATTAGACACTTTCAGTGACTAATCACACTCCCCAACTTGATTTTTGATAGTCTCGAGCGAAATATATTTCAAATATGAAATTCAAATCCTCTTTTCCAAAAACATTTAAATACACATTGCTCACCCAAAGACCTCATACCAAAAAAATTATGGAACCCGTCAAAATTATTTAAAACAAGCTAGGTCCAAAAGAATATCCCATGACCAAGCCCATTCCTTTGTTTAAATTCATTTCCACATTTCATCCAATTTCAATTAAGCATGATAAAGTGTTGTGCATCACAAAAGATATGGGGCCCATTTTATTGTTCAAGGGGAAAAAATGAAAGTGCTAGGTGGGAATCACATTAAACCTTAATATGAGTATTTTTTTTTTTGATTTTTTTTGATGATTTTTTTTATCCACAATAGATATGAAAAGACTAACTCTGGTTAAGACAACTATGGAGTCATGATCCCCATCTGCCGGATGCCACACATATTGTCAATTTCATGCTCTACAATAGAGATATAAAGCCTAACTCTGGGCAAGACAACTATGGAGTCATGATCGCCAAGTGTCGAATGCCATGAATTTGGACAAAACATTGCTCTATGTTGTAATCTTTTTTTGTTTTTTTCTTTGTTTTTTTTTTTGTTTTTTGTTTTTTTGGATACTCAAATTAAACTAAAAGTGACCCCAGAACCCTATTCTATAATGAAAGGGCCCCAAGAACTCAAATTTACACCCACGATCTAGTAGACGTGCATTGTGGCATTTTTATTAAGACGATGAAAATGTATACATTGAAAAATCACATCGGACAACCGCGCTTTCCAAAAACTATGATCTTGAACTTAAACTTGCATTAAAATCAGAATCAATGCATGAAAAATTTATTTGATATCCAATTTTAGAGTTTGCAATGTGTGTTATCATGTTTATGGTTAATGGAATTTTACTTTTCATGCATGTTTTTATTCAAAAAAAAATTATTTTTTATCTCCCCACAACTTAGAATGACACTATCCCCAGTGTTTAAAGAAAAGAAAAGTTAGAAGGGGGTAGGAGAGGAGTTCAAAGAGGAAATTCAAAATGATAAACATTGAACAAATTCACCTGGTGTTTGAATTTGAAGTTCATGATTCTCCATATTATTCCTTTGATCTCTTGGGGGATGTAGGAAGCTCCTTGATTGAACATGTATCACCCAAAATAGTTCCTGAACCATAAAAATAAGAACAAAGCAGAAAAAACAAACAACACAACAATTTATTTAAAACCAAGTACAACATTTTTATGGTTTTTCCTATTTTTTTAAAAATCAAACTGATGATACATTGTCTTCTTTATATTTTCTGGGTAAGGAATTACTCAGTAATCACACCACGTGACATGGATGAATATGGTGCTCCCCTTTCATACACATCCATACTCATAAAATAAGAACATGTCAAGAGTCTAATTTTTTTTAACCTACAAAAAACATAAATAAAATAAAATAAACTGGTGATACATTGTATTCTTTATATTTTATGGGTAAGGTATTACACAGGGATCACACCGCATGACACGGATGAATACGGTTCTCCACTTTCATACCCATCCTTACTCGTAAAAGAAGAATAGGTCAACAGTCTATTTTTTATTTTTATATTTTTAATATATCAAAATGATTTATTAATCCTATTTGAAAAATAAATATAATTCCAAAAATATTGGAAACATGGAAACCACGGGTTGCCACCTGTCCAACGCTTTTGTTTAACATCGTTAGCTCGACTTATACCCCCCAACTTATCCAATTCCAACTTTAAAAATTTTAATTAAGTCATATTTTTCACTTCAATAAGATTGAGATTGATTAATTTTTTTGAAATTTGTTTCATGTTAAATCATATTTTCTACAATGATTGGTAAAATCCAAGGAATATCTGAAATGGTTGATCGAGTTGAACTTATATTCTTTTCTAAGACATCAATGACCATTAAAAAATTATTGGCTTATTTAACTACAAGGTCTTTTTTATCACCTATGATGGAATTCTTGTCTGGGGAAGTAAGGATAATGATTTTGAGTTCTGTTTGATTGTAATTTCATAATAAATATTGGCAATTTGAATGAAAGTCAGTTTCTTCTCCAAAAAATTTAGAAAGAATTGGTTCTGTTTTAAAATATGATTCATCCCCAAAAGTGTCTAGTTGAATTTGAGGTGTGGGTATGGGCTCAATGTTTGGTATTTCTCCCAATTGTTCAGTGATTTGTGTTTTTGAAAAATCATCAATGGAGAAATATTCAGGACTCTCCATCCACAATGTCATGTTTCCCTCTTGTGAATACAAAAAAATCAGTTTCCTCTTGATTTAAGCACCCATCAACAATTCCTTGATTATCTTCAAATATCCCAAATCCAATGGTTTGTTCTTCAATAAATTCATTTGAGGTTTTTGAGAGACAATATTCTTGTATTAGTGATGAGGAAGAGACAACCTGAGTGGGAATGGGTTCCACAACCATTTCAATGCTTTGTATTTCTACTCTTAAATATGAAACCTTTGAATTCATTTTATCCATTTTTTCACACAAATGTTCAAGAATATTTTCGGAATTAGGATTGATAGATGTTTGGACATCATGAACTTCATTATGTTTGATCTCTTCAATCATCCTCGAGAGGTATGGAAATTGATCCCTTAAACAATCATCATCCCATTGATTGTACATATCATCTGGTGTGGTGTATTCAATCATGGTTTGGTCAATGAAATTTTCTATATGAGGTGATTCAAAATATTTATTTTCTAGTTGATTATAGTCTTGGTATATTAATGGGTATTATTGAAGATAATCCATTGGAGTTGATTGAAAGTTGTTTTTGGGAATCATTGGACACGCAGAAATAGAAAGGGGATTATAGAAGAAAAATTAGGGTTAGAATAGAGAATTTTGGGTGAGAAAAGAAGATGAGTTTCTAAGGCATATAATTGGGTCCCCAACAATGGCACCAAAATTTGGTTGAACCCAAATTTACCCTACAGGTATGTGGTTGTTGTAGTACAGGTAGGGGTCGAATCCACAGGGACCGAAGAAGAAACCTTGAGACACTTTGATTAGATGCGGGATTGGCTATGAAGTGGACAACTATGGTGTTGATTGATTTGAAGAATTATTGATTTAATTTAAAGAACAAAACCAATAAAATTACTTGAATTAAAAAAACTAATTAAGGTGAGTTGATCCTAGGTCATCTTTTGTGCTTGATTGGATGTATTTGTTTTTCATTTTATTTCCTATTCATCGGTTCAAGAGGTATCCATTAAATGAAATAATTTCTCAATATCATTCTCTGATTTAATCCCTAAAAAATTTCAAGTGTAGTAACCGATTCACTTAGATGATCAATTAAATTAGCACTCCAAGGATTTGGATCGTACTAGCACTCAAAATGTGTCGTCGTTAAAGTCGGTGAAGACAAAGAAAAAGATAAATAAAATAAAGGAACTCTTAAAATAAAGAAAAAATTAAAGAATTTAATAACATCAAATAACATTCAATCCAGACGATGCAACTCCCTAGGATCAAACCATAAAATATTAGCCCTCCATTGATGTTATTCTATCAATTTAAGTGGGTAGTTTACTTAAAGAAGCGGGATTGAAGAAGAAAAACATTAATCAAAATAAACACTCCATCGTTGTGTGAGGAATTCACAAGTGCGGGTGTCAATAAATTCACACATTCATTCAACGGTATCAACGTGTGAAGAAAATGAAACTAAAAAGTTAAGAAGAAGAAATTTTTTTAAAATACTAAATGTGAATGAAAAACCTACATTAGAGAAATTGACGATGTCATTACAAAATGAAAGCGGGAAATTACAATTGAAAGAAAAACTTGGATTCAAAGAAAAATGATAGATTATTATTCCCTTCACCACCAGCTCCTTATATAGGAATATTAGGAGCCTTTGGTCCACCCCCAACAATAAATTCACCCCCCAAAAATTAAGAGAGTCAAAAGGAGGGTTAAGAGTCAAAAGGAAATTAACGTTACAAAGTTGACCACAAAACCAGCTAGATTTATCCTCCATTTTGACGTGTGCGTTTGACACATCATAAGGCAGAACATGAAGGTATAATAAATAGAAAATATCTTCTTACATGTGTCTTCTAGAAGCTCTCAAAAGTTCAGGTGATTTAGAGTATCCGTTTTGGAGTTATGTTCAAAATGGTGGGTGTTTTTCTGAGAATTCTGCTATGGCCCACCATTTTAATTCTAGACTTCATCCCCATGTATCTCATTGAAATCTTATGAATTAGCTCTGACCACAGTTGAATGAAATGATCCATATATTTTTCTATTTCTAATTTAAAAATTTGAGCTTCATTAGACTTGGTTTGTGGGCCCCACATTTTTTTGATGGGCCTTAGGCCCATTATGTTTTCTCCAGCAAATTTCTGTATTCAGGTGCAAAATTCTCCATCTTCCTTTGGGATTCATCCATCGGACCTAAAAGATAAAATTTTCCAAACAAAGTGATCAATCATATCCCAAAATTGAAAATTCAGAAAATTAATATAATTTTTTCCACAAACAAATGAATTATTGGGCCCAAATTTTCATTTTAAACATGAATTGCATTTTTGATGAGAAATGAAGTTTTATTTATGTAATGCACTAAAAACAATGATTATAGACATTGGAACAATTAATATAAAGATATTAAAAATTAATATTAGACACTTTCCATGACTAATAAGGTGAGATAAAATTTTCAATAAGGGGAATCAAAAGAAATAGTAATCTTATCATATTCATGAGAACAAAACATTTGAAAATATTATCCAACATATAAAATATCACAATATCCTGGAATTGGATTAATCATAAAAGTGAAATGTAATCCCAATATTCATAACATATTACATGAAATTTTTTTGGCATACACACATAATCATATAAAATCATTTAATATTATTCATGGCCCATTTCCAAAACCATCATAGCAGACAAAGTCCATTACTAAATCGAGTTCTCTCCTCGTTCAAGCCCTATATCACCGAACTAGATTAAATTTTCATTCCATCCATGTCTATCCAATGAGATATAAATATCTACCCAATGTATTGTAGGGATATATAGGTTCGACCGATCACATAATTAAACCATTCTTACATGTTCCACAAAAACATAGAAACATTCTCCATAACATAACCCTTGAAATTAAATGGCTTTTTTAAACATCATTCTATCATAATTGATATAAAACAAATGGATTTACTAAGTAAAATTCCAGAATAAGCACAATAAAATCATATTAATAACATGTATATAAACATAAACCTATGTAATCTTAGATGGAATTTTTTTTTTATAAAACACTTGATCTTCATTCTTAAAGAAAATATCCTTTCTTCTTCGAAAACATTTTATTTTATCAAAATGTCTTGAAATTTTAAAAGAAAAGAATTGATTGGAAAATGAAATTGTAAATGTGTAGAGGAACATTCATATAGATAAGGAGTTATGAATATGTAAAAACCTTTTCATGTGGTATAAGTTAAAAAAAATTATCCTTATACTTTTACTGGAAAATTAAAAAAGTACCTTGTATGGTAAACAAAAGAAAACTTCTTTCCAAACCATGTACTAAAAATGAAAATGGGTAAAAATTACTTTAAATATAAATAGAATAATAGTTTACATTTTATGAGAATATTTTTAGAAAACATGTAAATGGATGATAAATATATCCCTAGTAGATACTTATGAATAAACAATGTCAGATAAAACTAGATTGGAAATGTTATTGCTTAAATTAGGTTTGATATGATTCGTATGTATCTAAACCTCTTGTATATTGATTTAAAAAATTATATTTATTTATTCTATAATAATAAAGAAATTTATGATAACATTTATGATCATATTTTCATCTGTTTTTTAGTAACATTTTATTGTTACTCTTTATTGAGGTATTAACTACTTTATATTATTATGTATGTTTTGTCAGATAAGTTCTTATTCCTCCTTTGAGGTTATCATTTAAATCCTGGTATTAGTATCATATATATCATATTTATACAATAAATTCATTTATATAATCATGATTTGATGAATATTATGTAGAACGAATCACATCGTACTGTGGAGATGGTAAGCCGTATGTGTGCATGAGCGATGATATTGTTCCCAAAATTGTTGAATGCTATTAAAGTGGATGGGGTATAGTATCTCAGAATTATTTTAATTTTATAATAATCATATATAGTTATTATTTACACCATTATACCCATCCATGTTAGGTGGTGGTGAAAAAAAAGATTACACCAGGGCGTGGAGACAGTAATTTGTACGTACACACGCGCAATGATTTCACTTTTTGTAGGATGGATAGAAGGTGAAATAGGGTTGTTTCATATTTATAATAACATATATGTATATTAGTGATACTTTTATTATTAATTTGTTATTAAATAACTAATTAATAAAAAGTATAATAGGAAATAAATTTGAATGAATTGGTATAAGAGATTACCTCTTCCCCGATGTGCCTCCTTTAAATTTCTTCTTACGACACTAGAGTTTTTATTTTGAGAAGACCATCACCTCTATAATGTAACTAGATAATTTTAGAAGAGGAATTTTCAGTTTTTGGATGATATTGGAGGCTCAAAATTTAATGAGTATGAGAGGGAGGAGGTGCCCTTTTATAAGAGAGGAGAGGGGCATATGAGAAACTCTCGAAATATTAATTTTTTATAAATTTAATTTCAACTAAAAATCATCCAAAATTTATTTAATTCAAATATAATTTGATTTTACTTTGAATACCAATAATACAATAATTTATAGACATGTTTTGTATATTTTTTATCCTTATCTTTTTTGTGTCACCTTTATTTTACCCTTTTTAATCCTACCATGATATCATGTTATTTACACCTTTTGGGTTAGTGTAACTATCATATCATGTCAAACGACCCAAAAAAAGTTATTTATGACATATTTGGACTTTTATTAACCATTTGGATGAATATTAATTTTTTATGAATTTAATATCATTTAATAATCTATTTTATGTTTTAAGTTATGAATTGTGTCAATTTTGGGAACTATTCATAGTTGACTTTTTTCAAAATTTATAACAACCTAATTCCATAGAAATTAAGGCATTAATTAAAATATAATATGTAAATATCATCTAAACAATTATTTTATGACATTAAAATAACCAAATTATATTTTTTAATTTTTATAAATTCATTTATTAGAATATTTCATTAATGAGGTAATCACTACATCATAATTGTGTCATAAATATATATATATATATATATATATATATATATATATATATATCTAATGTCTAAAAATTATATATAAAATATCTTGATGTATGAAATATTTTTAAAATTATAATGATCATTTATAGACATATATATCAGTTATAAAACATTATATTATAATCTATTTAGTAAAAGCTATATGTTTATGTTATAATTATCTTTACATTAAATTAATCCTTATAAAATGTCGTTTTCACATCTATGTGAATCCCTGGGGTCCCAAAATAGACCCAAGAATTACATGGTCGAAAATATATCAACCAATAAGATTATGACACATTTTAGGGTTGTTTTATATTATTAATGTATTATTTTGTTACCCTTATTTACCAGATTTATCCTTTAACCATGGTAAATAAAATATTTACTGAAGTTATTATTCATAATTTCCAAAAATAAATGGTACATATTGACACAATTTAGACCTTATAAATCCAAATTTAGAATCCATTTTTCCAAATTGAAAACACAGAAGATTCATTAATTAATTTAAAATTATTCTCATTGTTGAAATGGCAAAAACGAGTTTTAAAAATTAAAAGATTGCAAAAGATTGAAATGTTTTTAATTGTGAATTCAATGTAAAATTAATGATAATGACATAAATTATATTAAATGATAAAAATATATTCGAATTATACTTTCAAAAAATTCAATATTATATTTTAATCATATAAATTATCTCACTGGAAAGAGTTTTTTTAATTAAAATTTTGCGTATTTTTACTATTCATAAAAACATGAAAGTTATCAGAAAAATTTCTGAATTTGTCTAGAGTAATTTTTCATATCCTTTTTCAAAAAAAAATTTTATTTTGTCATATAGAAATTATTAATGTGCCAAAATTTTAATTTAAAATGGTTTCTCTATTCAAAGGTGTAAAACGAACCATTAAAAAAATAAGTTCTTAAACATAAAATAGAGTTTTATTCATACCCTATGACTAAAATATCAATTTTATGAATATAAAAAATATTTTAATAAGTATATAATGCATATATCTCATTAATTTCATTACCAAATGTAATTCACTCAAAAATATTGATATCTAAATTAAATTCACTAAAAAATAAAAATATCTAATTGATTTATATTTTTCATAAATAATTAGTAGCCAATGAATTCAAAATGAATTTTCATAAGTTAGTTATAACTATTATCGCTAACCTAATGGCTAGTCTATAATGGTAATTTTATATTAAGTTCATCTCACAGTTCGTTTAAACTCACGACCGTGTGCAAAGTAAGCTACAAAAGAATAAAAATTATTTCAATAAAATATTTCATAAAAACATCCATGTATTATAGTATCAAATCCATCATGTAAAAAATTTGTTTCTATAACAACATAAAATAGTTCATGTTTGGGTAATCTCACATGGTCTATTAATTATGACCTATATGGTAGGATAATACTTCTCTCATGGTCGATTCATCCTAACCATTATAGTTGGTTATTACCAATATCATTGTTGATCAAAATTATCCTAAAAAACATTAAAAAATTCCAATATGACACTTAAGGATGATTGGTATCACTTCCATAGTAAACTAAATTCTATATTTATATATTATTTTCTTGGTAACTACTGGTTGACTATATTTCATGGATTTACCATACATGAAAGACATATATAAATTTTGACAATGTGACTTCAGCATGTGATAGTAACAAGAATAGAGTTTTTTTTGTAGAATTTGTTCACCCAAGACTCAAAGTAATCAAGATTTTTATATTATCAAAATATTTTTGTTATAATACTTCTACCAACACACATACACACACACATACATTATGTTGTTAAAATAAATACATAATTATTCCTTAGAAATATAAATATATAAAACTAAAATGATATGAAAATTTCTAAAGATAATACACAGAGATTTATCTATGTATATATATATAACAACATATTACTTTTATAACTAGTCATATAAAACTAAAAATATTCATATACAAACATATGTTTGTCGTGGTTTTTATATGCACACACACACACATGTATCATTATAGAATACAAACATAATAAATTTTATATGTATATTGAAATAGTTTGGGGACTAGACGTATTATAAATAAAATGATAATCAAATCAACTTTTAACTAATAGGGAACACATAATATGGTATAAATCCCCAAAATAAAAACCATGAATCCATAAAAACCTGACTTAAAGGCCAAAAATAAAAAACCCCAAAATTGAAGTGACCCAAAATCCCAATGAAATAGATCCAAAAATGTGGCCCAGAGTAACTACAGGAACACACACCTAAGATTCATTCTATGCATTGAAGACCCAATACTTAATTCATTAATAAAAATAAACCAAAGTCTCTACTATTAATGGAAAACATCCTCATTATATAGAACAACCCCTAGCCACCAAGTATTCCTCCCCACTAGCCATAATCACCACCACTACCTCCTAATCCAACTCAATGATAACTGGAAATCATCAAACCCAAAAACTAGCCAACATCATAGTTCACTTCTAATCCAACATCCATTGGTAAAACTGATCCTAATGCACAAAATATCATATATATTGGAACCCCACTTCAAGTCTCATCTTCATACAATGTGGGGCCATAATAATCCCCAAAAACAACACCACCATACCTCTAACCTCTATATTTTTTTAGAGACAACCTCCCCTACCATGGATTCATTCTGTTCATGATAGAAGACCTGGTCATGAGCATTGGTAGATGAACCTTAGAGGATACATATTAATCAAAATGGTATATTTGTGGTATGAATAGATCTATAAAAATAAGAAAGGAGAAGGCTCCATAAGACCAACAACTAAGGTGAGATCCCATTCTAATGATCGATGAATCCATAGGGGCTAGATTGAGCCTATTCCCTACCACCACCTACCTCTGAAAGTACTACGCACCTATGTTAATCTTCTAGGTTCGATCCATTGTAGAAAACAAGAGAATACTACCCAACATATGAACCTTAGGTTCTCTCAAGAGTAGAGAGATCCTGAGAGAGCCTCTTATCAATATTTTTAATAAATTTATATATATTTTGATAATAAATTTTATTGTAAATATAATTCAATAATATTTTCTTTAATATATTTACTCCTAATATATATATATATGTGTGTGTGTGTGTTTGTTTTTATTTATTTTTATATGTATATAAAATTATAAAAAACTAAAAAAAATATTTATATTTATTACTAGGTCCTTCAATAACTATCGAAAAACGTTTATCTGAATTAGTACTCAATATCATTAATAAAAAAATTAATAATATTTCAATTATTCTCTAAAAAATTCATGTGAGTATGATGAAACTTTTTAGAATTATATTCAATATTCAAATAAATACATTAATTAAATAATTTGATTCATGGTTTCTAAAAACTATATATCATTAATGATGAGTTTTCCATTCAATTTGTTATATCCTTACTAAATAAAAACATCATAATTGATTCAAATAGGGAAAATATATAGCTTATTTTATTTTTGTATAATAACTTTAAAATAGAAATATATATGATATTTTTAAGAATAAAACACTAAAATTTTACTATATGTAAATTTATATGAAGGAAAATTGTTTTATAATTTTCAATTATATCAATATATGTCATTAATATTGTATAAATAAAATTATGTTATACAGATAACTATTACGTAGTTTGGGTTGGTACATCAACTATAATTTTCATGCTTTTGATAGAATCTTCTAGATCATAAATATAGTTATTAAAAAATTATAAATTTTCATAAATTTATAATATAATAGTGAATAGAGAAATCGAGGTAAAATATTTTACTTAAAAAAATTATATGATCAAAACTATTGGAAATAACTACTTTTTCTGTATTAGAATATATAATTATAACCTCACTAACATTCCATTACAAGGAAATCAAAAGGTAAAATACTTTTCATAAGAAAATCTATTGAATAATAAAATAAACACACTATTAAAAATATTCCTTAAAGAGATTCAAAACATTCATTAATTTGATAGAGATAATCTATCATGATAAGATATTCTCTAAATTATATGCATCTAAGGTGCACCTTACTATAGAAATTGATATTTCCTCAACACACTCCACACCATTATTTTCTATTAGTAACTCAGTCTCCAAGATATACAGACATGAATTTTCAATATATTGAATTTTATAGCCCATTTATTGAAATTATAAAAAATTATTTAATTCATGATATAATATTATTATTACCCTTCGATCATGCTTCCATCAACATTCCACTTTATTTTATGATTCAATATCAAAACAATATTAAAAATATATTTTTAATTTCTATTTACATTAAAAAAATCAATCATTGACCAATTCTGTGCTTTCATATAAATTCAAAAGTTTGTTCAATATTTAGTCTAGTATAGATCCAATTTTAAAATTTTCTTATCAAATTCCCCTCCAAATTAAATTATATATATCACATGAAAATATTGAGTATACTGTTTTGATTAGTATTATTATTATTTATCACATTATTATTAGCAGCCTTAAAAAAGAAATAGTTTCTTTTAATTTTATAAATGATAATTAGTTTGATTATACATTTATATCCTAACATTTATATTCATTTAGTAATCTATGCCATGGTATATATTGACATTTCCTAGAAATAACTATTAATAAACCAAATACCATCAGAATAGTTTATATATTTCCTTTTTTAATACCTGGAATAAGATCAATGATGAATGAAGGGGATCCAAAACATAAGTTGGGTCTCATACAGAATATATAAAAATAAAATATTCTATACTTTATTTTACTGCATGATGATTCCTCCTAGATCCCTTAGTATTTCATCTATAAAAATTATTCCACCAATTCTATTTGATAAGTTACTCTTTATGATATATATATATTTCATTAGTGAATTTAACATATTTAATACCTTATTCATGAATATTAAATGAAGAAGGTAATTTTATGAAAAAAAAATTTTATTTTTATACAATAACCTCAGTTTTTTATAATGTATGGATCCTTTAATTTCCACCAATTATAAGTTTAAATGTTTAAATACGGCCTAAGGTGGATTCCCAATTTGATCGCAGGTGTTTTGGGGGGTCTTATGGGATTTTTCAGCATCCTGAACCCATCTTTTGGGTTGAAAAATGTCTGGTACATGGTTAGTTCAAATTGTACAGGGTAGGCCACATGGTCTGATAAACTATGCTAGGCCTAGGAAGAAAGTAGTAAGATCACACATAGTTTGAGGAAACCATGTGAAAGGAGGTGCACACCCATGTGGGTTGGTCTTCAATTTTAATGGATGAGTTGTACATTGATTCTTAATGGTTATTCAAACCGTACGAGGAATCCATTCGAGTACCCCTTCCCTAAAACTAGTAGTGCACAATTGGGGAATGGTTTTTCAAATGTGCACCTATACCATGTGACCCCATGTTTGGGTAAAATTAAAAAAATCAACAATTTAATCTATTAAATCAAGACCATGTTTTTATTTTCTTTAGTAGAAAGAATATTCACCTTTTTGAAGCTCCCTTGGGTTACTATCCATGGATTCGAGGAAACCCCTCCATCCAATCACTAATTCATGCACTGCTCATCTTATTGAATATGCATCGGTCTGTGCTCAGTTCATTTTTAGAAATTATTTATTTGTATTGGAATCTATGATGCTATTTAGGTGTAATATAATATGACCTGATTTTAGGTTCTTCATCCTTTCTTCATTTTACTCCCAATATGAGTCAAATCAAGAGTTTGTACTGGATGAGAACTCTACTACAAAGCTATAGTAGGTTGTATAAACTTTTCTCATTGGTTTTGGTTCTTTATATACCTATATGTAATTATGCCACCTTCAATAATTCCTGATATGGCCTCAAAATTGAAATGATAAATTTCAATAAATAATTATGACCTTTTAAAGAATCCCTTAGGTAGAATTGAGATACATTAGTGGTTCTTTCCCAATCAAGGTCACATATGGGGTGTTCCCTTTACCAATTACACATATCAAACCACACATGGGGTGTGATTTAGTATATCCTAGTTAAAGGAAACCCAATTATATTTAAATAAGTTTTAATTTCATAGTTAAGAGATGTATTCCCTACATTTCATTTTGATTCTCTTGAATTGAATGGATATGTGGAACCTGAACTGGTTAATAGTTTATTTTTTTATTATGGTAAAAGAGGGTATAATATTTGGTTACCATTGATTATGGAATGTGGAAAATGAGTGGGTATACTCACGGTAATAAATTTTAGTGGAATTTCTTAATGAATGAGTTCGTTTTTATTTATAATAGTAGTGGATGACTCAGTTGGTATAACAAGGGTTTTGATTCAATTTATATTCCTTAGATGTTACTCAATGGATATTTAATGTGATATTAGATGCCTTGGATTTAGTATGCTCCTTGGGTATTGACTCCATGGGATGCCATGGGCCTTGCTACCCCTTGGATCTTATTTTCCTTGGACTCACATTGGACTTGGTTGGTAGACATGCTCCTTGGACTCCATCTCAAGCCTAATTGAGTTTCCATTAAGATACTTCTGGAACTTGATAAGGATGTATTAGTCTTCAACACCATGGATCTTACCCTTATTGGTCTAACACCTATTATTATAAGTCAAGACCATGATAAATTGTGATATTCTTGGTTGTACGGCATGACCATGGTTGTGATGAGACTTCTGGTTATACAAAAATGTTATGGTTGACATGTTATGTATGGATGTAGAGTGAGGTCATGTTGGATACTTTTGTTTCTATTGTGGCTTCCTTGTATAGAATATGACACATGTTTTTTAGGGATACTTGAGAGGGTATTTTGTATTGATTTATTTATAGTATATATGCCTTGGGAACTTTACATTTATTTAATACTTACCTGGTTTAATTTCAATGATCAACTTGTTATATTGCACAGCCTAAAATTGTATTAACCTTTGGGTGGTTACCTATTGGTATTGTTTCTCGTGCCTTGTTTTAGCTGATGTTGGGTACCGAATAGACTACTTATATGTAGGCAGGGATCGGGAAAAGTGCCCACTCTTCGATGTTTGGTTTTGATCCATGATTAGAGGAATGAGGGAAGAGGACAGAGTAGAGGGTGACAATGCTATTCTGAGATAGCAGTTTTGGTCTCCTTCTCATTTTGGGATACATTTATTGTAATGTAATATTTTATACCTATTTTGGATATTTTTTAGACTCATGAACTATTCATTATTGTATATGAGATACTTCTAGAATTTTTTATATATTCATGACTTTCTCATCTATCTTCTGTCTAATTATTACAATTATTCCTTTATTCACTATTGTTGTTATTTTGTTGTGTAACACTCTAGTAATGACGGAGTAGTATCCCCATAAACACACCCAAGTCCCTCACTACTAGTTCTAAGCCTCTAGGTTTTAGGGATATGTTTCTAGTGTCATGCTGCTAATTGGGATCAAGGAACAATTAAGTGACATTTGAGTTAAAGATGTTAAAAATTGGTATCAAAGGGTGTCTATTTTATGGTTTTCTTTACTATTTGGAGAAAATATATAGGGATGAGAAGGAAATGGAATTTTTTAATGAGAAATCCCTGAGTTTATCTAACCTATGTATATGAAAAATCCAAATTACATCAAAAAAAATTGTTATTTTCTAGATTTTAATTGTCATAGTTGATCGGATTCCACCACTTTATAATGAAATTGATTTATGATATTATTGTTGATATGATTTTGGATTTTATTCTGTTACAACCTAATGACATTAGGGTATTAAAACACATGAATCATTTTAGGTACTTTTCAGAAATAAAATTTCATGCATTATGCCATGCCATTTAGGATGAATTTAGTTGTTTCATGATGTTATGATAGGTGTTGTGATAGATATACATATTGTTGTAAAAGGAATTTATTTGTAAATGTGAAATGAATATATGAATTCAAATAAAATTAACACAAAGTGGAAACTGAATTGATTATAATATTTACTCGACCTGGACCTAGGTTTTGAATGGGTAAGACGCAGTGTCTTGAGTGACTTTTGTGACTATTTACCATTATCATCCTAGATTTAGGAGCATGCTATATGGCATGCCCTAGTTTTAGGATTGTTTTTTCTGGTCTTACTCTTTTGAGATACAAACATGATATTGTTATTTTTTTTATGTGTGCATTTGGAATTTTAGAGTAAAACTATAACACACTGACCCCAATTACCCAGATTTAGTGCATTATTATATGACATTGGAATGTTACAAAGAATCATGTCCCGAAAGACCGATCAGTTTAGTATCCTTAGAAGTATTAGATACATTTATAATTCTTACATTAAATCATGAAATAAAAACATCAAAAACAATTTTCCCCTTTTGAACACACTTATATCCTTAGCCTATCCTTCCAGGTCAACCATAAAATACTTCTTCACATCCAGGGAAAATAAAACATAGAAATGGGTGAGCTCAAATGCTCAATAAGGATAACAATATAGTGGAAACTTTCATAAATAAGCAGAAACATTTAAGGCAATGTATAAGACTAAATTATCCTTTTAAACATAAACATCAGCATAATATGGAAAAGATAAAATCAAATAATACCATTTACTTTTTCACATGGATATTCTACTAGTCGAATAATCACATGCAATATTAATATCCACTTTCATAATGATGGAATGCATAATTCACGACTTCATAACCACATAGTCAAGGCTCTATGACAAGACAACAAACAAGATTTTATCAAGGCCTTGTGCCAATACACTAGTTTGTATCATGAGACCTACGGATGCATCGAGGAGCTATAGCGGGCTCCACCCATCACTTACTAAGTCCAATGCATTCCTCATATGAAAAATGTTAAAACATAACATAAACATTTGTATTAAAACTAGCATAAAAAATGTCAATAATATATCCATAAACCAAGAATGGTATAAAAATAACACATACATAGTCAATTAGATCACAAAAACTTCAATTCAATGTGGAAGATTTGTATCATAATAAATCAACTTCTAACAACATCAAAATCCATCAAAGGATGTTGACATAGATGAAAATGAATTGTAAAACTCTTTGAGAGAAATATCCCTTTTTCATGAAAACATTTAAAAGTCACACAATTTATAAAGGAAGACATTTAAAGACATTTTTTAATCAAATTTTCCCATACCACTTTGAAACTTTTGAATGGAATTAAAATTTTAAAAACATTCATGCCCATATAAATATATCCTTAAAAAGCATTTTGAAAACATGGACATTAATGAGAATGATTTAAAAGAATAAAAATTTAAACCATTTAAAATGATGATATAGTTAAATATTCCCTTCAATAAATCTTAAAATATTCATTTTGAAAATATTTTTATGAAACACGGATGTGGATGATAAAGAGGTCCTAGTTGATACTTACATAAAAACAACCTTGGATAATGAAGAGATTGTAGAATTAACACTTACCTTCTACTTTTCTTTAGTATATGGTATGTTAAACTCATTTATAGAAGTTAAAATGTTGTTATTAAATTATATAAGAAATATATACTTAAATATGATATCATATATGATCCTCTAATATTTCTTTGTTAATAAAATTTCAGTAGCATCATCGTTTTGGGTGTTAAATGATTCATTTTCATTTATATGATTGGTTATGAAAGCCTTGTTTGTTATGGATAGTATGTATTTTATTAATATACAGATTAATATTATGTTGATAAAAATTATATTTAATCATAAAATGAAAATTATTCTTGAATGATTACGATGGGGAATGAAACTCATCGCATTCGTGGAGACGGTAATCCATTCATACGCACAAGAGACAATATAATTATATTAATGGTGAAATAACATGTAATCAGATGGTGTATCATATATAAAGAATCATTAAAATGTTATATTTATTATTTAAATCAGTTATACTCATTTTTATACCCATCTGAAAAATGAAGTGTTTGAATAACAAACTACACCACGACGTTGAGACGGAAAGCCATACATACGCACGTATGGTGACATTGTCATTCATATGATGTATAAAATAATGAATATGGTTGTAAAATATTTATAATAACATCACATTATATATAATATAATGGATTTATTAATTTATAATGGAAACAACAAAGAAAGAGGAAGTGGAAGGAAAAAAGAACATGAATGCAGTGATGAAATATTTACCTCTTCTTTGGGTTCTTCATTTTGATTTGATCAAAAGGGATCCATAGGTTGGCATTATGACCAATGGAAGGCCTCTAGGATGATTTTAATGGAGTTGGGATGATATTTGAGTAGGTTTTGGCCAAGAAAAATGGCTTTGGAGGTGTGAAATTAAGAGAAGGGGAAGTGCCCTTTTATAAGACTGGCGAGGGTCACTTTAGAAAAATCGTGAAATATTATTTTATAATATAATAATTTTCGGTATCTAATGGCTCTAAAATAAATTATTTCTAGGTTAAGGTGGGGATGAGTCGAAAAGCTCTCAACCGATAGGTTTTATATAGGTTTAGGTCAACATATTAACCTTCTCTTTTAGATTTAACTCTTAGTTAAATAGTTTTTCATATACCTTGTCTCTTTGTATTTGTATATTTTATGGTTAATAAACATACTATAACAAGCCAAGAGAACCTTAAGTGGTTCATTATTAATATATATCATTATCTAAGTACTTTTTATGAACCTTATATTTTAAGGAATATTATATCAATTAATAATATATTATTTTAAAAAAAACTCAATTATGTCAATTTTTGACACTATTTAGTATTTGATTTTTTTGAAAGCCGTAATAACTTTATCACTACAAATAAAATTTATTAAACTAAACCTAAAATGTCATATTAACATATATAATTAGTTTAATTCATCATAAGTCTCAATTTTCATTTATTTTCATATTTATAATATCAATTATTTTAATATTTCATTAATAACATAATTACTACATCATCATTGTGTCATAAAAAAATTAAATTATTTAATGTATAAATTTTAAAAATAAAATTCCTTTATGTAGAAAATTTTGTTATATTTATAATTAATAATTATTTTATAATTTATATTATGTGTAACCCTATATTAAAAATGTTTTCGTTATTAAACTTTGAATTTAACTCTTTTAACTCTTCCTTAAATAAAATAATAATAAATTTCCTAATCTATTCAAAGTAGACCAAAGAGGGTCATATTTTATTCATAAAGTTGTTTTGGGTCGAATTATATTTATCCAATAGAATTAGGACATGTTTTAGGTAATTATCATATCATTTTTACCCTTAATTACCCTATTTACTTATAATTGTGGTAAATAGAAGTCAAAACAAATTAATCTAAAAAATTTATTTTCATCTTATTGAACCACATTTTACATAATGATATTAACTGTATCTCTCAAATTTTTGAAATTCAACTCACAGAAGTGGTAAAATTATGTTTTATGAAAATTAGAAAATGCTCCTAAGAGGTGGGTAAAAAACGGTAAAAAGTTCAATAAAATTTTTATATATATAAACTTAGTATAAAATGAATCTAATGAATTACATTGAAATTATATAGGTATTTTATATCTATTTTGTCATAAAATAAATTTAAATAAAATAAATAATTATTTAAATAAAATTTTGGTTTTAAACAATAACTTAGTGTTTTTCACTATTCATTAAAAATTGAATGTTTTTAGAAAAATACCAAAAATTCACCCTAGGATAATTTTGATATTATGAATCTAAAAATGTAGGCCATTTTGAAAGATAATATTTATAAAATTTCAAAATGTGGGTATTACTATTCATAATGGCTAGTTCGATTGGTTGTAGTGTGTTTGAACTCGAAGTTGTGTACAACACAAGCTATTGTATTATTCAAAAGGAAACGTATCATGGAAGCTTGGCATGTTACATTCACCCCATATTAAAAGAATTTCATCCTAGAAATTTCTAGAATATTAATACATAAAAATATTCATGTGGTTCTTCATCATGAGTTCCTCAGGTTCCCACATTGCCTCTTCCATCATATGGTTTCTCTATAGAACTTTTACCAGACGAGTCATTTGGTTTCTCAGAACTTGTTCTCTTGTATCAAGAATCTTGACAGTCTCTTCACAATAATACAAATAAGGTTCCAGTTAAATTTCATCATTGGTTTGTACATTCATTGGGCCAGGCATGTATTTTCTCAACAATAATACGTGGAACACATCATTAACTTTAGAGAGACTTAGAGGCATTTCCAAATGATAAGCTATAACTCTAATTCGTTCTAGAATTTCAAAAGGTCCGATGTACCTGGGACTCAATTTACCCTTATTAATAAAACATATAACACCCTTCCATGGAGTTAATTTTAATAAAACATGGTATCCTACTTGAAATTCCAAATCCTTCCTTCAGTTATCGGCATATATATTTTCCCTACTTTGGGATTCTTTGATGTGGGTTTGGATAATCATTACTTTTTTCCATTGTTTCCTCCACAAGTTCTAGGCCTATGAGTTTTTTTTCACCAACATCATCCCAAAAATTTGGTGTGAAACATCTCTTTACATATAACGCTTCATATGGTGCCATCTGAATACTTGAATGGAAGGTATTGTTACAGAAATATTATACCAGAGGTAAATATTGATCTCACATACCATTAAAGTCAAGTGAGAAGGATCTCAACATGCCTTATAAGGTTTGAATAGTCTATTCTTATTTTCCATTAGTTTGAGGGTGGTAGGGAATGCTCAAACGAAGTTTAGTATCCGGGGATTTCTGAAGACTTTTCTAGAATATTGATGTAAAATAGGGATCATGAACAGAAACAATCAATTGGGGTACTCCATGAAGTCTTAAAAATTCGTTAATATACAGTTTTTTTAAACGTTCAAGTGGTAAATCTTCTCTTATAGTAAGAAATTGTGATGACATGGTAAGATGGTCAATAATGACCCATATTGTATCATTCCTTCTATGAGTCTTTGGTATCCCCATGAGAAATTCCATCATAATATCATCCCATTTCGACTCAGTTATGGGAAAAGGATTCATAACTCCTCTAGGATGTTGTCTTACAGCTTTCACTTGTTGGAAAACCATACATCTTGACACAAAATCAGCAATCTTCCTCTTCATATTGTCCCACCAAAAATTTTCTTTCAAATCTCTATACATGTTAGTGCACCCAAGATGTATAGAGAAATTGGAGCTATGAGCATCATCCAAAAACTCCCTTTTTAGATCAGGTATGTTAGGAACACAAAGTATCTTCCCAAATTTCAAAATTCCATCTTCATATATGAATTCACTCAGTTTCCTATCATTCACAGCTTTAATATACTTTTGAAACACCTCATCATAATTCTAATAACTCGTTATCCTTTCTATTAAATATGGTTTGGAAACCATTTGAAAAAGTATTGATGTTTCAAATTCCATGGTTTTTCCCACATCCATCTTTAATAGATCCATGAAAATATTATCCATTTCAACTCTCATCTTGTTCAAAACTCCATGATCCTTTCTACTCAAAGCATATGCCACCTTATTTTCCTTCCTCGAGTGGTATTGTATAGTGAAATTATAATCCTTGGGTCATTGAAGCCATCGTATCTACCTCATGTTGAGTTATTTCTATGAGAAAGTATACTTCAAGCTCTTGTGATTAGTATAAATCTCACATTTCTCACCATAGAGATAGTTTCTAAATATCTTTAAAGAAAATATTTTATCTTATAACACAAGATCATGAGTGGGATAGGTTTTCTCATGAATTTTTAGCTATCGTGGGGAATAGGTAGTAACTCTATCATTCTTCATAAGGACACAACCAAGTCCTTTCTTTGAAGCATCACTATAAATAAGAAACCGATCATTCCACGATGGTAGTGTCAAGAAACTAGAATTAAATAATCTTCTCATCAATTCTTCAAAACATTCTTCACACTCTTTTTTCCAAACAAATTTAACCCCTATACGTGTGACTTTGGTTAATGGGTTATCCAACTGGGAAAAATTCTGGACAAAACGTCGATAATAACCTACTAAACCAATAAAACTGTGTACCTCAGTTATACTCATTGGTGATGGACATTCATTGATTGCCTTGGTCTTTGAAAGATCAACAAAGAATCCATCCTTAGAGACAATATGGATAAGAAAATAAATAACATGAATATGGAATTTACACTTGCTAAATTTCCCATATAATCCATTTCTTCTAAGAGTCCTTTGGATAAGGCGCAAAAGATTTCCATGATCTTCATACATTTTGGAGTATACTAAGATATCATCAATAAATACCACTACAAAGTCATCAAGATATTCCTTGAAAACTCTATTAATTAGATCCATGAAGACAGAGGGTACATTAGTCAATCCAAAAGGCATTACTGTAAACTTGTAATGCTTGTACCTAGTTTAAAATGTTGTTTTTAGAATTTATTCCTTCTTCACACACAACTGATGATATCCAGATTGAAGCTCAATCTTTAAAAAATATTGATCTCCATGAAGTTGGTTGAATAAATCATCAATGTGAGGTTGGGGATACTTGTTCTTTATTGTTATACCCTTGATCACCTTATAGTTAATACCCAACCTCTTAGATATATCTATATTTCTAACAAAAAAGACAGGGGTACCCATCGAGAAACACTAGGGGGAATAAATACTTTATTACTCAATTACTCTTGTTGATTATTTAGTTCCACTAATTCCAAAGTGGCCATTTTATAAGGGTTCTTTGATATGGTCCCTGAACCAGAAATTAAATAATTGGACAACTCAATTTCTCATTCTGCAGGTTGTCTAGTTAAATCCTCTCGAAATACATCAACACATTCTTTCACAATAGGTATGTCCTCTATTCGAACATTTCTTTCCTCACCCATAGTTATTTCATTCTATTCATCTCCAATAATTGAATTTAGTTGAGCTAATGGGGGTGTATCTGGATAAGAATCAGGTGGTGATGTTTCTACTCTAAATATAAGGTACTCCTTATCATCATCGAGAATTATAACCTCCTTCTTATTACAATAAATTTTCACATCATGGTCCGAAATCCAATCCAAACCAAGGATTATATAAAATTAAATCATGGGTATGATGATGAGATCATTAGATAAAGAACATTTATTTTCCCTAATAGGAACTGATTCACAAAACATTGTTTCAATGATACTTCCCTTAGGAGTTTTGACTAACAACTCCCTTATTCAATAAAATTGGAAATATCTAAATTTATTAGCAAAATGGGAAGATATGAAACAATGAAATGATCTAGAATCAAATAATGCATTGCCTAAACATGAGGAAATCATTAAACTACCTGCCACCATGTCTTTCAGAGTTTCAACCTCAGTAGTAATGATTACATAAGCTTGGCCCGGCTCCCTTGTACTTTTCTTGGGTAATTATCCTTGGAAGTTAGGAAATTCATTTGCATAATGCCCCTTTTCTCTAAAATTTTAGATTTCAACATTGACAGTTTCTTTCTTCCCATTGCAATCAAGAGATTGGTGGCCTTTTTCACCACACTAATAACAAACTCTCATTCCTGTCAAGTATGTACAAGGGTGTTTCTTCCCACATCTACCAAAGGATGGATATTAAAATTTTCTCTTCTTTCACTTATTTTCATTTCCAGAGTGTTCAACAAATCTCTTCTCCTTCTCCTTTTCTTTAAAGTCATAAGATATAGAGAATTCTTTTTTCTGTCTTGATATCACATGAGACAATATCATAGTATGATAAGAAGTATTGTGAGACTAATTATCTCTAGGGAAATGGTTTTAACCCATCAAAGAATCGATCAATATTACACCTTGGGTTACGTATATAATCTGCAGGATACCTTGCTAACCATGTAAATTTAGCCTCGTATTTTGCGACATTCTCATCCTCCTTTTGTCTCAGACTAAAAAATTGTCTTTCCATACCTACTCGATTGTCATGAGAAAAATATTTTTCTAATAAAATATCTTTAAACTCCCTCCATTCCATATTTGATACTTCCCCATCTTCTTTTCTGTTTTAAATCAATGACCACTGTTGATATTCATCTCCCGTGAGTTGATAAACAATCATGACAACTTTTTCCATTTCACTAATCCCCAAAGCGTGAAATATTTTCTCTAAGGAACATATCCATTTCTCAGCTACATATGGATTTTCAGTCCCATTGAATGTTGGTGGTTGTTTCCTCATTAATCTGTCTAACATTGATCCTCCACGTTGTGGATCAGGGTGCTCCATACAGGTAAGGTTATTATTCATAACCTGTGTGAGTTCTCTCAGTATGGTGATAAGCTGATCAGCACCAGTTGCATCACCAACTCCAATATAATTATCATGAGTAGGATGGAAATATCTACATGGATTATGTGCATTGATATGGTTTCCACTCCATTCACTAAGCATCATTTCTAAAAAAAATGGCATATAGTAGAGTAGTTTATAAACCGTAATACATAATTCTGAACTTGTAAAACACTTAACATAAATTGAACAGTTTTTGGATATAATCTATAATCATAAAAATTTTATCTCTGAGGAATTATATACTCATAAATCCTTCATAATGGTTTGTAAAGAAAATGTGAATTATCCTAAGAATATCCCCTGGGAGTGTTGTAACCAAGATTGAAGCAAGGCCCATTGTCATACACCAGTTCCCGTTCAAGTCTAGCTCAAAGCGATGTTTTCGGGTTATACCCCTAGGTACATCTGTGCCATATCTAACTCTACCTTCTCATATCCAGATAGGGATGTATTGCTTGGACAACTCACAAAATCTCTATAGTACCAAAATTTTAGGAAGTTTTTCTATACTAATCCTCAAAGTTAATCTTAGGGTTGTGTTTTATAATCATTGTTTTTCTAAATCTAGTTTCCAAGGTTTGTACTAAACTTCCACTGATACCATATATAATTCCCTAACCCCAGTTACCCAGAGTCAATGCATTATTATATAACATTTGAATGATATAAGGAATCATGTCCCGAATGACCGATCAGTTTAGTATCCTTAGAAGTACTAGATACATTCATAAGTCTTACATTACATCATGAAATAAAAATATCAACCACATTTGGTCCCCTTTTGAACACACTTATATCCATAGACTATACTTGTAGGTCAACCATAAAATATGTCTTCACATACTAGTAAAAATAAAACATAGAAAGGGGTGAGCTCAGATTCTCAGTAAGGATAACAATATAGCAGAAACTTTCATAAATAAGCATAAACATTTAAGGAAATGTATTAGACTAAAACAAAATCCTTTTAAACATAAACTTCAGCATAATATAGAAAATATAAAATCAAATAATTCTATTTACTTATTCACATGTATATTATACTAGATGAATAATCACATACAATATCAATATCCACTTTCATAATGATGGAATGCATAATTCCAGACTTCATAACCACCTAGTCAAGGACTTGTGCCAAGACTACAAATAGGATTTTGTCAAGGCCTTGTGTCGAGACACTATTTTGTCTCAAGAGGCCTATCGATGCATCTAGGAGCTATAGTGAGCTCCACTCGTCACTTACTAAGTCCAATTCATTCTTCATATGAAAATGTTGAAATAAAACATAAACATTCGCATTAAAACTAGCATATGAAATGTCAATACATTATCCATAAACCATGAACTGTATAAAAATAACACATACATAGTAAAACATATCACAAAACATTCAATTCAAAATGGAATCTTTTCGTCATAATAAATCAACTTCAAACAAGTTTATAATTTATCAAAGGATGTTGACATAGATGAAAATGATTTGTAATCCTCTTTGAGAAAAATATCCTTTTTTCGTGAAAACGTGTAAAATTCCCACAATTTATAAAGGAATACATTTAAATAAATTTTTGAATTAAAGTGTCCTATAACACTTTTAAAATTTTGAAATTAATTAAAATTTTAAAAACATTCATGTCCATATAAATAAATCCATAAAAACAATTTTGAAAACTCGGACATTAATGAGAATGATATAGAAGAATAAATATATAAACCATTTAAAATGATGATATAGTTGAAGAGTCCCTTCCATAAAACCTTAAAATATTCCTTTAGAAAATATTTTTTTGAAAAATGGATGTGGATGATAAAGAGGTCCTAGTTGATACTCACATAAAAACAACCTTGGATAATGAAGAGATTGTAGAATTAACCCTTACCTTGAAATTTTCCTTAGTCGATGGTATATTAACCTCCTATATAATAGTTAAAACATTTTTATTAAATTATAAAAGAACTATATATATAAATATGATATCATATATGATCCTCTAATATTGCTTTTTTAATAATATTTCAATAGTATCATCGTTTCAGGTGTTAACTGATTCATTTTCATTTATATGAGTGGTTATGTAAGCCATGTTTGTTATAGATAGGATATATTTGATTCATATAAAGAATGATATTATGTTCATAAACATTATTTTTAATCATAAAATGAAAATTATTCTTGAATGATTATGATGGGGAATGAATCTCATTGCATTCATGGAGATGGTAATCTGTACGTATGCACGAGTGAGATTATCATTATACTATTAGAGAAATCGTATATAATCAGATGGTATATCATAAATACAGAATCATTAACATTTTATATTTATTATTTAAATCGGTTATACTCATTATTATACCCATCAAAATAATTAAGTGTTTGAATAACAAACTACAACACGACGTGGAGACGATAAGCCGTACGTACGCACATATGGTGACATTTTCATTTATATGATGGATAGAATAATGAATATGGTTCTAACATTTTTATAATAAAATCACATTATATAGAATATACTATAGTTATTATTTTATAATAGAAACAACAAAGAAAGAGGAAGTGGAAGAATAAAATAACTTGAAAGTGGTGATGAAATATTTACCTCTTCTTCGGGTTCTTCCTTTTGATTTGATAAAAGGGATCCTTAGGTTAGATTTCTGACCAAAGAAAGCTCTCTAAGATTATTTGAGGGGATTTTTAAGGACATTTGGTCAGGGTTTTGCTAATCCAAATGGATTTGGATGTGTAAAATTAAGAGAAGGGGAAGTTCCCTTTTATAAGAGAGATGAGGGTCAATTTAGGAAAATAATGAAATATTATTTTATAATAAATCATTTCTGGTTTCTAAGGGATAATAAATGTAGTATTTAAAGGATAAGGTGAGTATGGGTTTAAAAACTCTCAACTAATAGGTTGTATACAGGTTTAGGTCAATATATTAACCTTATCTTTTAGATTTAACTCTTAGTTAAATAGTTTTTCATTTACCATGTCTCTTTCTATATTTATATTATATGGTTAATAAACTTACTATAACAAGCCAAGAGAACCCCAAGTGGTTAATTATTAATATATATATATATATATATATATCCTTATAAATTTAATTTTTCCAAGCCTTATATTTTTAGGAATATTATATCATTTAGTAATATAGTATTTTTTTTAAACACTCAATTATGTCAATTTTGACACAATTTAGTATTTGATTTTTTGAAATCCATTAAAATATTATCACTTAAAATAAAATTTATTTAACAAAACCTAACATCTCATATTAGCCTATAAAATTAGTTTCATTGATTATATGTCTCAATTTAAATTTATTTGGATATTCATAATATCAATTATTTTAATATTTCATTAATAAGGTAATTACTGCATCATCATTGTGTCATAATTAAATTAAATTATTTAATTTCTAAAAATTATATATAAAATACCATTAATTATGAAATATTTTTTTATTGATAATGAATATTTATAGTCTAATTTATATTGCGTGGAACCCTATATTAAAAATGGTTTAGTTATTAAACTTTGAATTTAACTTTTTTAACTCTTCTTTAAATAAATAATAATAAATGTCCTAATCTAATCCAAGTGGACCAAAAAGGACCATATTTTATTCATATGGTTGTTTTTTGTCACATTATACTTATCCAATAGAATTAGTACATGTGTTAGGGTAATTATGATATCATTTTTACCCTTAATTACTTTATTTACTTTTAACCATGGTAAATAAAAGTCACAAGTTACTATTCACCAAAAATTATTTTCCTCTTATTGAACCAAATTTTACTTACTGATATTAACTGTGTCTCTTTTATTTTTGAAATTAAACTCACAGAAGTGGTAAATTTATGTTTTATGAATATTTTCAAATCCTCCTAGGAGGTGGGTAAAAGAGGGTAAAAAGTTCAATAAAATTTTTATATATCTAAAATTATTATTAAATGACTCCAATGAATTACATTGAAGTTATATAGGTATTATGTATTATTTTGACATAAATAATAATAATTAAAGTAAATAATTATTTAAATAAAAAGTCAGTTTTAAATAATAACTCAGTGTTTTTTACAATTCATCAAAAATTTAATGTTTTCAGAAAAATATAAAAAATTCACCCTAAGCTATTTTTGATATTCTGAATCCAAAATTAAAGTCCATTTTGAACGATAAAGTTTATAAAATTTCAAAAAGTGGGGATTACTATTGATAACGGCTAGTTTGATTGGTTTTGGTGTGTTTGAACTCAAAGTTGCGTACAACACAAGCTATTGTATTATTCAACGGAAAATGTATCATGGAAGCTTGGGGTGTTAGAAATATGACCCTAACTAACTCTAGTCATACATCGAGAGGGAGGTAACAACCTATGTCTAGAGGAAGTGGGACATGGGCGACTATTGGATCCTCATTTATTACCAGCTATGTCACCAACTATCAATTCAAACACAGGTGATAAGGCATAGTTCCATGGGGGGATTTATTACTTCATATATAATTTCCATAGAGAATCGCATCCAACCCTATCTATGGTAGAGTTTACATGTGTGTTCCAATAGAATCATCATCCCACATTTCTGGCAGATGGAATGCCATAGGTTATTGAGTTGTGGCTTGATACTACACTGGTAATATTTGATCATCTGGTGATAGCTCATCAGAGGAAATTAAAGATCATTAATTACATTATTCACAGAGAAGAAAATTTATATTAAGATGTTCTGAACTAGGTTGATAAGATATGTAAGATGGTTTGGCCTGATTTCTAGACCAGATTCTCTGACCACTTTTACCCTGAGACTTTACGGGAAAAGTGGGCTAGTGAATTCATGTGTCTCGGGTAGGGTGTGATGATGGTTATGGACGACTCAACACACATTACAGTGTTAAATTTTTTTGCACTTACATACCTTATCGATGATCTATTGATAGAGTGATGCTTAGAGAAAGTTCTTTGACATGATATCAGATCCTAGTTCTATGTTTTTAGATTATCCTTTGTTACTGAAATTTTGAATCAAGCTACAGTTACAGATCTAAACCTGAGGGCTGATTGGAGTGCAGAGTAGGGAGGTATCATCTCTTGACCCAGAAGAATGACTTCTAGTTGTAGGAATAATATTTTTGAGGCTTACCATGAGATTATTACTATTAAGGATGTGAGTACTATTAGCTCAGTTTTTCTGTGATTTATGTGCAATATATGGCCACATGAAGACTCAGTACAATCGCAGCATAGTCAAGTGTTGAGATTGTAACATGGTGGGTCAAGTACATATTTTTTCAAGACCTTTTCCCCAATAGTGAGTGGTTGGGGGATATCTCCAACACCAAGTTTAGGAGTGTGCTTCTCATTTACACATTAAGTATGGAGTTGAAGCATTTTTGGTCGATTAGGATGAGGTAGTTTTGGTTGTGACCACGACAGCAAGGTTCCAGTTACACTGATACATCAGAGTGGGCCTACTATGGGCAGAAAGGTTTTTTCATAGGGATGTGGTTCTAGGAATATCTATTATGTATAACCTACCCCCATGGAGAAGGGTTACCAACTATCTACGGTGATAGGTATGATCATAGTATCCTTTACTATTGCATCTGCACTTTTTGATAAAGGTGCATCATATAGTTTCAAATCTGTACTTGTGGAGAAAGCCTTGGGAAAATGATTTTATATTATAAGGGTGATATGATGCTAGAAAATCTTTTGGGAATCAGAATGAAGGGAGTATTCTAGTGAAAGAAGTTCCCCATAGAGTTTTGTGGTTACAACTTTATCTGAAATCTTTATGTCCTCGAGACGATAGAGTAATATGTCATACTAGAAATAGACTGGATAACATCTTATTGATATTATATTGTCTTCTATCATCATGGGGTGAATTTCACATCACCAGGGCATGTAATGTATACTCACAAGGGAGAATGGGTTTTCTAGGAGAGCCAATTTGGACCATAGCATATTGGGATAGGCGGGATTATATCCCAAATTTCTATTTTGTATCTGGATGATCAATGAACACCTCAGAATGACTTTCCTACGTTGTTAGATTTTTTTAGGGACATTTAACTGGATGAATTTTTATGTTTACCTCTTAAAAGTATGTTAATTTTTCTTTATATCTTGTTCCAAGATCTACACTGATATTCATTCCTCTTTACAGGATGAATACAATAGAGTTTCATGAGCTCAAGAGGTGTCTAGAGGATTTGGAGAAAAATATATTTACCAAACCCATTAATTATCCATGGGGTTCACCAACCCATTTTTCAAAAAATTTGAATGGTACCCTTAGTCTATGTTTGGATTATCACATGTTAAACTTGATGAATGTTAAGAACTGATATCCCATTTCATAGATAGATGACCTATTTGATCGGCTTTGAGGAGATCAGTTGTTCCCAAAAATTTATTTGATGTTTGGATATCACCAGGAACGTGTTATAGCATTGGACATACCTTAAAACCTTTTCAGAGTAGGTATGGTCTTTATGAGTATTTGGATTTGTCATTTGGTCTCACAAATGTGCTTGTGGTTTTCATGGTGCTATTTAACTGAGTTTACATCCTCATTTGGAGTCAATTTTGGTGGATTTCATGGAAGATATATTGGTGTATTCTCACAATCAACATAACCATGCCAAACAACTTGAGATAATTTTGGATATACTGATAGAGCA
The DNA here is from genome assembly GCA_963277665.1 of Viscum album. Classification (NCBI taxonomy): domain Eukaryota; kingdom Viridiplantae; phylum Streptophyta; class Magnoliopsida; order Santalales; family Viscaceae; genus Viscum; species Viscum album. The sequence goes on from OY728145.1 coordinate 1,879,380,806, forward strand.
TCATTTGTGTGCTATGCTAACAAATTACCACTTCTAGATGGATTATATTCACTTCCTTGGTCACATTATAAAGGATATAGTAGTATCAGTGGACCCAGATAAAGAGAGAGATATATTTTTCTAGGATTAACCCATGAACATTTTTGACACATTGAGTTTCTTAGGGACAACAGGATATTATAGGAATTTCACACATTACATCTCACACTTAGAAGCGCCACTGATAGGATTGACTAAGAAGGGTGTGAAGTTTTTATGGTCAGATTTCTATGAGACGTCCTTTTAGGTGCTGAAAGGGGTATTTACTTCCACACCAGTCAGGATACTACTAGAGGTGGGTAAGGGATACACAATTTACTATGATGCATTAGGTATCAGGATTGTATAAGTGCTGATGTAGGAGGATAGAGTTGTGGAATACGAGTTCTGGTAGCTGAGACCACACAAGACGAACTACCTAATGCATGATCTTTAGTAATTTGTAGTCATTTACACATTAATTTGTTGGAGAAAATAATTACAGGAAGATAATTTTGTGTTGTACACAGAACAAAAAATCCTTAGGTATATATTTACACATCGTGATATAAATTTGAGTTAGATAAGGTGAGTGGAGTACCTATAGTCTTTCGACTTTGAGCTTCTCTACATGCCTGGTAAAGGTAATGTAGTTTCCATTGCATTGAGGAGGATGACTCAGAAACAGGAAGTTCAACAGGCTAGTAGTGAGTGGAAACTTATGTATTTATTATCTAATATAAACTTGTAGGTGAAATATAGTCAGGGGAAGACTTATCTACCTTTCTTAGGTGTGACCACTACCTTATTGGATAGAGTAAAGATGAGGCTGCTATGAGACTCAAAGGGCCTAGTCCTATGGTTGAGTATTTTCGGTGAGGAACCTCCTCCTAGTTATACCATAGGTGAGGTTAATATTTTGTGTATCCAAGGTATCATTTGGGTTTTAGTAGACATTAGTGAGGAGTTGATGTGGTAGTTTCATGCCTCAGCTTGGGCAGTGCATCCTGGTGTCACTAGGATATATTGTGACTTATGTCATCAATACTGGTAGGCGGGTATAAACTGTTCGGTAGATGGTTTTGTTTTGCAGTGTTCCACCTATCAATAGGTGAAGTAATAAGATCAACGACCAGATGTTATTTTAAAATAGTAACCTATTCTCAAGAGAAAATGGGATGACATCATAATGGATTTCAAGATAGGTTTACTAAGGTCTCCTATAGCTAACGATGATGTGTGGGTTGTTGTTTATAGGCTTATAAAGATTACTCATTTCATAATGATCAAGGAGACCATCACTGTTAATGATATTGGGAGGTTTTCTATTCGTGAGATGGTATTACTCCATGGGGTCCCACACACTATCATTTTAAATAGGGATGCTAACTTTACAGATCATTTCTAGAAGAGTATGTAGAGGGTGTTGAGTAAAAAGGTTCTTTTGAGCATATAATACTACCCTCAAACTGATGTCTAGTTAGAGCATAGGATATAGGTGCATGAGAAAATTATGTGATCAAGCATACTAGATTTTTTGGTATCTTGGAAGATGCATATTCCCCTTTTTGATTTTACCTACAACAATATCTATCAAGAGACTATATAGATGGAACCTTATGAATAACTATATGGTAGGTAATGATGATCTCCCATATACTTTTTCTAGGTAGGTGAGGTAGATTTACTAGGACCATGTCACTTTTAGGAGACTTATGAGCAGGTTCGGTTGATTTTTAAGTAGATGGCTCCTATAAAGTCTCTAAAGAAGTCACAGGCTGATCACCACAGGTGACCTCAAGAGAACGAGGTTAAATAAATTTTATTTTTATTTGTTTCATGAAGGTTGGGAAACATAAAGATCAGGAGACAAGGTAATATTTCCCCATGATATGCCAGGACATTGGAGATTATAGTTATAGTTGGGATGGTAACCTATTAGTTGGAGTTACCTACGAGATACCAAGACATGAATGATGTATTCCACGTATCTCATCTATTCATATATCACTTAGACTCCTTATTTTCATTCTGAGGAGGTTAAGTTATAGGTAGATGTTTCCTTTGAGGAGCATCCTATACATATTGTGGATTTTATCATGAAGGTTATCTATGTCCATCCAATTCTTCTAGTATGGGTGCTACGGAAGCCACTACTACAAATGGAGGACATACCAACAGATGTTTTCCAACGGATTTCATAAACTATTGTAAAAGGGGTCCTTAATCAATGGTTTCACTAAACCATAGGAATATAAATTTTTAGATTACTTTTACCCAACGGTTTTATCAAACCATTTGGGATATATGAGCTTTAGATGACTTTTACCCAACAGTTTAATAAAACTCTTGGGATATGTTATTTTTAAGAATTCTTTCCCAATGGTTTTTTGAAATTGTTTTTCAAGATTACCTTTTCCAATGATTTTAAAAAACCATTCAGAATGTTTTCCATTAAATTTCCAGCAGACCTAATCCCCCATCCGTGTGATTCCATGCCTAATGTTGAGACCTAATAGCTCTATGGATCCGAAATTTATTCCACCAGATCCATCTTTAATCTAAAAATTGTGTTTTTATACACATAAAATCTCTAAGTAATAACTTAGGTTTACTGTTTTGCATCATTTTTTTGTTTTCTGTTTTGATTTGGCCTTGAACTGTGGTATGTACGGTATGTTATACCCAAAAAATTAAATTTTTTTGTTTTTGTTCAACATTTCAACTATCATGATTGTGTAAATTAACATAATTTGAAGTGGCGGGGGTGCAGGTGGTGGGGGAGTAGTGGGTGGGGGAGGGGGGTGCAGGTGGGGGTGTTCAGGTAGGGGGTACAGTGGGTGAAGGGGGATGTGCAGGTGGGGTGTGTAGTGTAGGGGACACTATTGGGCATGAGGTGGGGGGTGTACAGATGGGGGTGGGGGTGGGTTGTGCAGGTGGGGTAGGGCGAGGGGGGGTTGTGAAAGTGGGGGTGTAAGTTGGGGGGGGGGGGGGGGGTTGTACAAGTGGGTGGGGAGAGGGGAGTGTACAGGTTGGGGGTGGGATGGGCAGGTGGGAGTCTATTGGGGGGTGAGGTGGGGTGGGGTATACAGGTGGGGGTGGGGGAGGGGGTTGTGGGGGGCTGTGCAGGTGGGGGTGGGGGGGAGGGGGTTGTGCATGTTGGGGGGTGCAGATGGGGGGTTGTACATTGGGTGGATGGGAGGGGGGCTGTGCTGGGAGAGTCTGCTATGGGTGAGGTGGGGAGGGGGGTTGTGCAGGTGGGAATTCATCACTTCCATAGTCTTTTAATAAGCATTGGGAATTCATCACTTCTGGATATTTGGGTAGGTCTGAGGCCTATTTGGTTTTGGTTCTTGTCTAGTCATATTGATGAGTAAGGCATCACTTTTTTCGATGCTTTTTCTGGGGTGCGAGCATCTGTCATGCAGAGGACGCGCTACTGTTACCCCACATTCCCTCTTTCCAAAGGCGGGCAACATCCGTTCCTTATTCATGGATGTCGGCTCCTTGATTGAAATGTGAGGATGGGATGTTGGTTCTTCCTTCCATGGATTCCTCCTCAGATCTTTTCACTTAGTCTGAGTCTCCCTCATAGATTTAAAATGTAGTTTGTGAACCTCTTCCTGGTGCTATATCTTCATGAATTCCAGTTAATTACGTTTCTTTTTTCAGGGCCTTCCAAGGTGTCTGGTCAGGGAAGAAACCTTTGGTTAGGAGATTAAGTTCGTTGGGGCATCACTGGCATGTCTTGACGATGGGGATAGGCATGTCTATCTTCTGTCCCTTATCATAGGGCTTCTCGAGGGCGCGTAAGCTCGAGGCATCCCGCATCGAATGTGGGGAATTGTATGCCATATCCATGTAACCGAGCTTTTCCTCCACTTCCCATGTTTAACACAGGCTATGCCCCAAGTTTAACATCCAGTGGAGATAGATCGGACTGATGAGAAGACTAGATAGAGTGGATCATATTGAATAACCCCCTGGATGGATCTCCGATGTTGGGGCCAGCATGAGGGTGGCTTCTGGAATGCTGTGGAGGGGAGTGAGGTGACATGATCTCCTCGGGATTTGGCGACCCGGGTAAGAATCCGGATGGACTATGTCTTTGGGATTGGGTCTCGAAGAGACATCCTATGTATCCCCATGGCAGGGAATCAAAGTATGCGTTGTTTGATGATACGGTGGGACACCTGAAGAGGTGACCCATGAGAATTAATGCATGGATAGGACCCAGAAGAAGAGAAACCTCCAGGTTATGGAATGATCTTCCCAAGACACGTAGGCTCGAGGGAGAGATCAGGATGAGACATGAGTGATGGGTGTGAGCCTCATCGAAGCTTCCTATGTATCCCTATAGTGGAAAATCAAAGTATTCGTAGTTCAGGATGGAATAGAGTTTAAAATCATGTGGGACTGGGGCATTTGGGGCTTACGCTCTGAGGCAGCCCAAAGTTGGATTCATTGACCAAATGTGAAGGGGAACCTAAGGTCTAGGTGGATTGGGTCTTACACTCTAAGGTGTCCCAGGGTGGAAATGGGGTTTAGCACATTGACATGAAAATGGTCAGGGCCAATGGTATAGTGGGCTTGAACTTCGTGGAGGCTTCCTACATACCATACCCAAGCATGGATCAAAGTTTCCATAGCTCGGTTTGGTTGGGTCTTATGCTCTAAGACGGCCCAAAGTTGGTGGGGCTTAAACCTCATGGAGGCTTCCTATTTACCATGCCTTAGCATGGATCAAAGTCTCCATAGTTCGGGATGGATGGGGCTTACGCTCTGAGACGGCCCAATGTTGGTGGCGCTTGAACCTCATGGAGGATTCCTATGTACCATGCCTTAGCATGGATAAAATTTTCCATAGTTTGGTATGGTTGGGGATTATTCTATGAGACTTCCCAAAGTTGTTGGGTCTTGAACCTCGTGGAGCCTTCGTACGTACTATACCTTAGAACGGATCAAATTCCCCATAGTTCGGGATGGTTGGGGCTTATTCTCTGAGACAGACCAAAGTTGGTGGGGCTTGATCCTCGTGGAGGATTCCAACGTACCATGCCATAGCATGGATCAAAGTCCCCATAGCTTGGGATGGACAGTTTAACATCATTCAGGATGGGGGCGTTTGGGGCTTGCGATCTAAGGTGGCCCAGGGTGTGTCATGGTCGGTGCTGAATCTAAACTCATGGGAGTCATGCTCAGGGTGAGAAAAATGAGGTAGCAGAGACCTGACAATCACTTTGTGAAAGGTGCGTCTGTGGGAAGCAAAGAGGAGTGGGTCTTACGCTCTAAGGTGGCCCATGGTGCCGGGACATACTCCAGGATGGAGGCCCGAGGGCGAAAAAGCGTAACGGGAGGGGGATTTGGCATCTAGGAAAAGAGGAGGGGCCATGTTCCCTGTAAATACCCGAATCTTATCGTACATGGACATTACATTACTTTTTCGGAATACTTAGTACATAACAAAAACACACACTCAAGGATCGTAATAGTTTAGTGTCTTTGGAAACTCGGAACGTAATCTTCTAATCGTGGTGAAAGATCTTCAATATCTCCCATAAAGATCTTCCTTTTTTTTACCTAAAAACCATTCTTTATATCCTGGGAAAAATAAAACATAAAAGGGTGAGCTCAAATGCTCAGTAAGGGTAAACAAAAGAAATATCAATCACACCATATACATAAGAACATAGCTTTTGGAAATCTTAACCTGCAAAAGAGCTCATAATATCATAACATGGGATAAATCATAGAAGTAAAAATGAGATCCCCATAATCATAACATGAAACTTGAAACTTTGTGGCATGCACACATAATCATGTAAAATCATTTCTTGTTAGTCATGACTCATTGCCAAGACTATCTTAGTGGACAAAGTCCCTTTCTGAACCGAGTTCACTCCTCGTTTCAGTCCTGTATCACTGAACCGAAATAACCTTCCGTTCCAGCCATGTCTATCTCATGAGATATAAATATTTACCCAATGCATTGGAGGGAGATATAGGTACCACCCATCTTATAATGAATCCTTTCTTATGTGTGCCACATAATCATAAATCATACATCATCGCATAACACATGTAACAAAAATGGGATTCTTGAAACATCATGACATCATAAAATCATATAAGGCAAATGACTTCATAAAAATAATTCCCTCACAACATAATCAAATCAATGTAATTAAAGGGATAAAAACATAACCCTTTATTATCTTAGATGGAAAATAATTTTGATAAAACACTTGAACTCCATTCTTGATGAAAATATCCTTTCTTTTTCAAAAACACTTTTCTTTTCTTAACATGTCATACAATTATAAACTAAAAGAAGTTGATTAAAAATAAACTTGAAAACTTGTAAAGGAAGCTTCTTGGAAATAATGTTTTAAAAATCCATTCATGCCGTATAAGTTAAAAAAAACATTCTTCTCGTACTTTTGTTGGAAAAGTCAAAAAGTACCTCGTACGGAAAAACGACAAAAGATTCCTTTCATATTCTTTACTAAAAACTCACCTAAGGGTAAAATTGGATTTAAACTATTGCAAGTGGATGGAAACAATATTACATATTGAGGGAACATGGATGTGGATGATAAAATACACCCCAGTAAATACTTACGAATAAACAATCTCGGATAAAAATGAGATTGTGATATTTCCCTTACCTTAGGTCCGACTTGCTTTGTAAGTGTCCAAACCTCCTGTATAATGATTTAAATCATGTTATTGACTTATTAGAGAATCATATTCATTTTTATGATATCATATATGGTTCACTTATGACATTATATTACCCGTTCTTTTGTAAATTCCATGTTAAAGAAGCGTTTTGGGTAAAATCGTTTCATTTATCGTAGGTGTTTTCACTTGTTGTTCTTGACATCATTATTACTTATATCATGATTTACTTACTTCCAGAATATAAAATATGATTTATATATCATATATATTCAGTATATATATATATATAATAGGTAGATAAATAAAATGGAAAACACCATTCATGGAGACGGTAGTCCGTACATACGCATGAACGCTGTTTTTCTTTCCTTATTGTCTTGAAATGGAAGTAAGTAGATGACATACATATATATATACATAAATCCAGTAGCTTTATAATGTCATATATTTCATTATTATTTCTTATATATACTTTATAATCATTCTTAAATGGTTAACATGGAGAATGAATCTCATCGCGTCGTGGAGACGGTAGTCCGTACGTACGCACGAGCGATGATATCATTTCTATAAATATTGAATTGAATTGGAGTGGATTATACAATATATCAGAATCAATATGATGTTTTAATAACTATGTATAGTTATTCTTTACACCATTATACCCATCCATGTAAGGTGGTGGTGGAAAATAGATTACACCACGGCGTGGAGACGGTATTCCGTACGTACGCACGCGCGGTGATTTCTTTTTCCGTAGGATGGATAGATGGTGAAATAGGGTTGTTTCATACATATAATAACATATCAGTATATGAGTGATACTGATGTTATTACTACATAATGAAACAACCTAAGAATAAGAAGTGGAAGAAGAAATAAAGATGAAAGAATTGGTAACGGTAATTACCTCTTCTTTGAAGTGCCTCTTTGAGACCTCCTCTTAGGGCACTAAAATTGGTCTTTGAGGAAGACCTGAACATCTAGGATTATTCTAGGGAAGTGGAGAAGGGATTTTGGCAGGGGTTGGCCGAGCTTGAGTGCTCAAATTGGTGTGAGGAGGAGGGGGAGGAGGTGTCCTTTTATAAGGGAGGAGAGGGGCACCTTAGGAATATCTCAAAATATTATTTTATATTAAAGTCAAAATTGGTTTATAATGGTTCCAAAGGGTCTTATTTCGAAGATAAGGTGGGGAGGGGTCGAAATCCTATCAACCAATAGAATTTAGACAAGTTTAGGTTATTATTTTAACCTTATCAATTAGATTTAACTCTAAGTTAAATAATTTATCTTTTACCGTGTCTTTTTGTTTTCTTACACTATATGGTTAATACACTTACTATAACATGCCAAACGAACCCCAAATTGTTTATTATTAATATATATATCCTTATCTAAGTCATTTGGCCGAACCTTAGATTTTTAGGAATAAAATAACAATTAATAATATAATATTTGATTTAAAAACTATTTTGTGTCAATTTTGACACTATTTGATATATGATTTTTGTGAAAGTCATAACAGAGTTATATGTTCGAACCAAGTTGATTAAATCAACACTAATATATCATAGTAACCTAGAAAATTAGTGGAATTCATAAAAAGTCTCAAATTACATTCATTTGAGCATTTATAACATCAATTATGTTAATATTTCCTTAAAAAGGGTAATTACTGCATCATCGTTGTGTCATAAATAAATTAATTTATTTAAAGTCTAAAAATTATAAATAAAATATCATTATGTAGGAAATCTTTTTAGATTTCTAATGAATATTTACAATCGAATTTATCTTATTTATAACCCTATATTAAAAATGTTTTAGTAAAAAAAAAACTTTGATTTTAACTCTTTTAACTCTTCTTTGAATTAAATAATAATAAATGTCCTAATCTAATCCAAGTGGGCCTAAATGATAATATTTTACACCTAAGGTTGTTTTTGGTCGAAATACACTTGTCCAATAGAATTAGGACATGTGTTAGGGTAATATTAATATCATTTTTGCCCTTAATTACCCTATTTACTTTTAACCGTGGTAAAAAAAAGTAAAAAGTTACTATTCACCAAAAAATTATTTTTATCTCATTGAACCACATTTTAGTCCTTGATATTAACCGTGTCTCTCTGATTTTCGAAATTCCATTCACAGAAGCGGTAAAATTAAGTTTTATGCAAAATTCAGTTTTTTAACCTACCACTTAGTGGTTTCACTATTCATCAAAAATTGAAAGTTTTCAGAAAAATACCAAAATTTCACCCTAGGCTAATTTCGATATTCTGAGTCCAAAAATGAAGTCCATTTTGAAAAATAAAATTTATAAAATTTCAAAAAGTGGTTATTACTATTCATAACGGCTAGTTTTAATAGCATATTGTTGTTTAGTGAAACTCGGTATTGCGTACGACGCAAGCTATCGAGGAAGGTCGCGATTGCGTGTAATGCAAGGCAAGTCAAGGATGCGTGTTGTGCAAGATCCTTTTGGTGTAGCGTACAACACAAGACATTAATAAAATTAAAAAGAATATTTCTTTATAAAATCTTGGGTTGTTACATTCTACCCCCCTTAAAATGAATTTCGCCCTCGAAATTCGTCGGGGTTATAAATGGTTTACTATTCGAAAGTTTCTTTAATAGAAACCCACATCGTAAAAAGGAATATCAAAACCAAAAACAAAAGTATGAAACGTAACGGTTACCCAAATAAACTAATCATTGGGTTTCCACATAGGTGAAAATATGGATATGGAAGAGAAATCTAACCATCATGTTCTGATGGAGAGTGGTAGAGAACATGGCTATGGAAAAGCCAGTAATCACAAATCCATAGATTTGTGATGATATAAGGTACCATCTGATTCATCAGGTATAAGATCACTAGGACAACATTTTTGGTTTTCAAGATCATTTCCCCTAAAGTTGAAAATTTGAATTAGAATAAATACTTACTTTATTTTGGTACAATCTCACTGTTGTTCGTGCTTTGAACAATTTCCACTTCATCTCTTAAATAAATGAAGTTGAATTTGTTATTCGTGAAGTGTTAGCAGATCATGTGATAGAATGACAGGTCATTCCATCTGTCTCAAACAAAAGGTTAGCAAAACTTATATACATAAGTCGATCTATAGTGAGATTAATTATATATGGTTCCTAAAATGGACTTATACTTCATATATCATACTGCTTAATATAATAAAACTAGTTTCTACTAAACAGGGACTTCCTGTAGGTCAGTGGTAGGCGATAAAGGCCAGTCGCACTTCGGTTGTGGGTTCGATTCCTACAGCCTTGTCCGAAGCGATGGGCTTTCGCCCGTTCTGCAGGTTGTCCTTTTTCTAAAACTACGTTACTATAACATCCCATCAATAATATCGAAAAAAACTTCTATCCTTAAACAATAATAACTTATGTCCAACATAATTCATTCCAATCTTTAGGCTTATCCATAATACTGCAGTCCATTCTCATAATATAGTGACAACGATTACCAGAGATTTAATACTGTCGTTGATCCCCACATATCATAAGATATGTCTTGTTGGTCACATTCCAAACATTCAAAGTCCTTAATCGTGTATTCTCTTGAATACCTTAGTGAAAACATGAGTGCAGTTAAAAGTTAACACTTTCTACATACCAAAATCCTCAAAATTCTATATACTTAAACCATGATATCACTTAGTCCTTATATCAATCATGAGCTCATGAATACTATTAAACATTTCATTTTCTCGTCTTCATTATGCGCATATCATCTTATTTCCAAAAAATATCTCAATCACTTTGAATACCACATCAATAAATATTTCAATACTCAATGATACAACATTATTTTGGAATCCCATTACATAAACACTTAATCATTCCACCACATCGTTGTTATATTCAACATTGCCAATAGTGATCGCATGTGATTTCCCTTTTTCCTTTGCCTTCAGTGGTTGCTCATGTTGATCATCACTAACCCTTGGATTAGGGCAATTATTAGCATAATGCCCCATTTCCTTGCACTTGAAGCATTGAAGTGTTGGTGGTGCGTTCTCTGCAGTGTTTGCTTTATTTACATCATTAGAAACCCTTCTTCCATTACTTCGACACTCAGCTGCTCGATGACCTTCTTTTTCACACTTAAAACATTTTCTAGTCCCTTTAAGACAATCTCCACCATGCTTCTTTCCACACTTTGTGCATAAGGAAACATTCATCTTCTTTTCACCATTATTCTGAGATTTCTCCTTGAACTCCATCTTTCGTTTCTTGTCAAAACCATGAGATGGATATGTAACACCAACTTCCATTTCTACCTTGATAGCACAACGCACAATTTCATCATAGCTACTGAAGTCTCTTATAGCTAATGCCCTTCGAAGACTTGGTTTTAAGCCACTGAAAAATCGATCAACTTTACTTTTAGGTTGGATGATAATACCAGAAGCATACCTTGCAAGTCTTGTAAAATTTGCTTCATAGGTACCAACAGATTCATCGTCCCTTTGCTTCAGTTCAAGAAACTCTTTCTCCATCTTTGTTCGAAGAATACGAGGGAAGTACTTACTGAAAAACAAGTTCTTGAACTCGTCCCATTCCATGGACTCAATTTCATCTCATGGCCTCGTATTCTTGATAAGATTCCACCATTGATCAGCTTCACCTTCCAAACGATATACTGCTAAGATGACTTTATCATGTTCAGAACATTGAAGAACTGAAAATATCTTTTCAGTAGTACTGATCCATTGTTCAGCCACAAGTGGATCAGAAGACCCACTGAAAGAAGGTGGACGTTGCCTCATGAAGGACTCAATACAATATTGTTCCCTTCTCTGCTCATTTGGAAGTCCAGAATGATTCATAGATTGTGTAAGTATAGCAATAAGATTTTGCACTCCATCTCCCATAACATTTGTTTGTTCAGGAGGGCAATCATTGCATTGTCCATTGCATTGATCAACACGGTTCCTTCGGGTTCCATCCATCGTCTAAAACCCAAAAAGAATAGTGTGAGAGGCAAAAATCATGCTAGGGAAAACAACATAGTAAAGGGGGAGTACCCTTAATATCTAACATCTTAGGTTAAATTCTAAGATCGTTACCGTAGTTCTAGGGCCATATTCTATACGTATACTTATCCTTAGGGACATCCCTAGACATACCTTAGAAATATCTCTAGGGATCTCACTAACGTTTTCGCATCCTAGTTTCCAAAGGTTGACTAAACCTTTCCTCTGATACCAACTATAGCGGTCTGGAATTACTTCCAGTGGACTACAATTGATACCTATTAGGGCACTCCATGGGCGGCTACACCCCCTGGGCGGGACACACCACCATCCCCAGTGGCAGCCATTTCCTCATGAAGCCCTTGGGCGGAGAGCCATGCTTCGTCCAACGCTCACATGTGAGAGTTCCCAAGGATCGGATACATTCCTACCTCCTTTGCCTCTGATACCAACTGTAAAGACCCGAAGCTTATCGTACATGGACATTACATTACTTTTGCAGAATACTTAGTACATAACAAAAACACACACACAAGGATCGTAATAGTTTAGTGTCTTTGGAAACTCGGAACGTAATCTTCTAATCGTGGTGAAAGATCTTCAATATCTCCCATAAAGATCTTCCTTTTTTTTTACCTAAAAACCTTTCTTTATATCCTGGGGAAAATAAAACATAAAAGGGTGAGCTCAAATGCTCAGTAAGGGTAAACAAAAGAAATATCAATCACACCATATACATAAGAACATAGCTTTTGGAAATCTTAACCTGCAAAAGAGCTCATAATATCATAACATGGGATAAATCATAGAAGTGAAAATGAGATCCCCATAATCATAACATGAAACTTGAAACTTTGTGGCATGCACACATAATCATGGAAAATCATTTCTTGTTAGTCATGACTCATTGCCAAGACTATCTTAGTGGACAAAGTCCCTTTCTGAACCGAGTTCACTCCTCGTTTCAGTCCTGTATCACTGAACCGAAATAACCTTCCGTTCCAGCCATGTCTATCTCATGAGATATAAATCTTTACCCAATGCATTGGAGGGAGATATAGGTCCCACCCATCTTATAATGAATCCTTTCTTATGTGTGCCACATAATCATAAATCATACATCATCGCATTACACATGTAACAAAAATGGGATTCTTGAAACATCATGACGTCATAAAATCATATAAGGAAAATGACTTCATAAAAATAATTCCCTCACAACATAATCAAATCAATGTAATTAAAGGGATAAAAACAGAACCCTTTATTATCTTAGATGGAAAATAATTTTGATAAAACACTTGAACTCCATTCTTGAGGAAAATATCCTTTCTTTTTCAAAAACACTTTTCTTTTCTTAACATGTCATACAATTATAAACTAAAAGAAGTTGATTAAAAATAAACTTGAAAACTTGTAAAGGAAGCTTCTTGGAAATAATGTTTTAAAAATCCATTCATGCCGTATAAGTTAAAAAAACATTCTTCTCGTACTTTTGTCGGAAAAGTCAAAAAGTACCTCGTACGGAAAAACGACAAAAGATTCCTTTCATATTCTTTACTAAAAACTCACCTAAGGGTAAAATTGGATTTAAACTATTGCAAGTGGATGGAAACGATATTAAATATTGAGGGAACATGGATTTGGATGATAAAATACACCCCAGTAAATACTTACGAATAAACAATCTCGGATAAAAATGAGATTGTGATATTTCCCTTACCTTAGGTCCGACTTGCTTTGTAAGTGTCCGAACCTCCTGTATAATGATTTAAATCATGTTATTGACTTATTAGAGAATCATATTCATTGTTATGATATCATATATGGTTCACTTATGACATTATATTACCCGTTCTTTTGTAAATTCCATGTTAAAGAAGCGTTTTGGGTAAAATCGTTTCATTTATCGTAGGTGTTTTCACTTGTTGTTCTTGACATCATTATTACTTATATCATGATTTACTTACTTCCAGAATATAAAATATGATTTATATATCATATATATTCAGTATATATATATATATAATAGGTAGATAAATAAAATGGAAAACACCGTTCATGGAGACGGTAGTCCGTACATACGCATGAACGCTGTTTTTCTTTCCTTATTGTCTTGAAATGGAAGTAGGTAGATGACATACATATATATATACATAAATCCAGTAGCTTTATAATGTCATATATTTCATTATTATTTCTTATATATACTTTATAATCATTCTTAAATGGTTAACATGGAGAATGAATCTCATCGCGTCGTGGAGACGGTAGTCCGTACGTACGCACGAGCGATAATATCATTTCTATAAATATTGAATTGAATTGGAGTGGATTATACAATATATCAGAATCAATATGATGATGTAATAACTATGTATAGTTATTATTTACACCATTATACCCATCCATGTAAGGTGGTGGTGGAAAATAGATTACACCACGGCGTGGAGACGGTATTCCGTACGTACGCACGCGCGGTGATTTCTTTTTCCGTAGGATGGATAGATGGTGAAATAGGGTTGTTTCATACTTATAATAACATATCAATATATGAGTGATACTGATGTTATTACTACATAATGAAACAACCTAAGAAGAAGAAGTGGAACAAGAAATAAAGATGAAAGAATTGGTAACGGTAATTACCTCTTCTTTGAAGTGCCTCTTTGAGACCTCCTCTTAGGGCACTAAAATTGGTCTTTGAGGAAGACCAGAACATCTAGGATTATTCTAGGGAAGTTGAGAAGGGATTTTGGCAGGGGTTGGCCGAGCTTGAGTGCTCAAATTGGTGTGAGGAGGAGGGGGAGGAGGTGTCCTTTTATAAGGGAGGAGAGGGGCACCTTAGGAATATCTCAAAATATTATTTTATATTAAAGTCAAAATTGGTTTATAATGGTTCCAAAGGGTCTTATTTCGAAGATAAGGTGGGGAGGGGTCTAAATCCTATCAACCAATAGAATTTAGACAAGTTTAGGTTATTATTTTAACCTTATCAATTAGATTTAACTCTAAGTTAAATAATTTAACTTTTACCGTGTCTTTTTGTTTTCTTACACTATATGGTTAATAAACTTACTATAACATGCCAAACGAACCCCAAATTGTTTATTATTAATATATATATCCTTATCTAAGTCATTTGGCCGAACCTTAGATTTTTAGGAATAAAATAACAATTAATAATATAATATTTGATTTAAAAACTATTTTGTGTCAATTTTGACACTATTTGATATATGATTTTTGTGAAAGTCATAACAGAGTTATATGTTCGAACCAAGTTGATTAAATCAACACTAATATATCATAGTAACCTATAAAGTTAGTGGAATTCATAAAAAGTCTCAAATTACATTCATTTGAGCATTTATAACATCAATTATGTTAATATTTCCTTAAAAAGGGTAATTACTGCATCATCGTTGTGTCATAAATAAATTAATTTATTTAAAGTCTAAAAATTATAAATAAAATATCATTATGTAGGAAATCTTTTTATCTTTCTAGTGATTATTTACAATCGAATTTATCTTATTTATAACCCTATATTAAAAATGTTTTAGTAAAAAAAACTTTGATTTTAACTCTTTTAACTCTTCTTTGAATTAAATAATAATAAATGTCCTAATCTAATCCAAGTGGGCCTAAATGATAATATTTTACACCTAAGGTTGTTTTTGGTCGAAATACACTTGTCCAATAGAATTAGGACATGTGTTAGGGTAATATTAATATCATTTTTACCCTTAATTACCCTATTTACTTTTAACCGTGGTAAAAAAAAAGTAAAAAGTTACTATTCACCAAAAAATTATTTTTATCTCATTGAACCACATTTTAGTCCTTGATATTAACCGTGTCTCTCGGATTTTCGAAATTCCATTCACAGAAGCGGTAAAATTAAGTTTTATGCAAAATTCAGTTTTTTAACCTACCACTTAGTGGTTTCACTATTCATCAAAAATTGAAAGTTTTCAGAAAAATACCAAAATTTCACCCTAGGCTAATTTCGATATTCTGAGTCCAAAAATGAAGTCCATTTTGAAAAATAAAATTTATAAAATTTCAAAAGGTGGTTATTACTATTCATAACGGCTAGTTTTAATAGCATATTGTTGTTTAGTGAAACTCGGTATTGCGTACGACGCAAGCTATCGAGGAAGGTCGCGATTGCGTGTAATGCAAGGCAAGTCAAGGATGCGTGTTGTGCAAGCTCCTTTTGGTGTAGCGTACAACACAAGACATTAATAAAATTAAAAAGAATATTTCTTTATAAAATCTTGGGTTGTTACATTCCCTATTAGACCCTCTGCCGGCCTTGGCACCGAGGAAGTGAGGAGGAGCAGGGGTCCTGCCTCCTGGAAGGAAGGCTAGGGGCTTACAACAAGGTGGCTGCCCATCCTCGAGGAAAAACGCCACTCCAATAAATCACCCCTAGTGAGGGATGATCCCATCCCCGTGGAGACGAGTGGGTGTGGAGAATGTCCAAGTCGGGGTGACCCTGCGTGCGAGGCACGGGGCCAGCTCACAGTTGAATGTCATGTGTTGAGGACGAGGTGCTTGGTAGTTTAATGTCCTGCACCTTGGACGAGGTGGGTTTTCTCCGTACCCCTAGGACTTACATAACCAGTACCCTCTTCTCCTTGTGGGAGGGAAGGAATCGGCAAGGCCGTACTGAGGGGGTGTCGCGGAGCGATCCATCAAGGTGTCCACGTTAGAATGGATATGTGAAAAACCAATAGTTGTTATCGTGCCTATGCGAAGAAGCATGAGGCGAAGCAACTCAATGAGAAAGATTATCCAAGGGACCTTGATGTTAATTCATACAAGCCTTTAAGGTTTCACGGGAAAACCATGCATTCTACAGATTCCCAGAGTGCGTAAGACACCTACGAATGGCACCTGAAAGATGGGAATCAGGCGCCTGTGCAAGGTGGCGCCTGGAGAGCACTGAGGTGAGGGTCTTCGAGAGATTGCGTGCAACCTTAGGGTTTTGCGCAAAATAAAGGGGGGTCCGGCATGAAAAGAACCTGGTGGCCCAAAATTAGTGTTTCTTGCATGAAATATTGGGGTCAAAGGTTTTTCATGCGACTTGAAGGGGTTGCACGAAAAGGAAGGGATTGCACACAAAGGAATGGATTGCGTGCAAATGAAGGGATTGCGCACAAAGGAGGGGATTGCATGAAAAGGACAGGATTTCGTGAAAGGGAAGGTATTGTGCGCAAAAGAGGGGAGTGTGTGCAAAAGGAGGACAGCAAGGGGATGGGGTTTAGTCTAAACCACGGGGATCTCACACAAAAGGCAGATCCTGGGGAAACATGGTGTGAAAAATAACCTTACCTGAAATCCATATTGCATGGGCACAGAATTCCAATTACGCACACGAGAGGCATTTAAAATTCTTCAGCCCCGAAAAGGAAGGGGTTTGCCTTTTATTTATAGGAATCCGGTAGTGAGAAAGTTAGAGTTGCACGAAATAATTGTGCGACGGAGGCGGCGGTGTGAAATATCAACCGTGCAGGGCACGGGCGTGAAATTATTTTGCGCCTGCGCTGGACACTCTTGGCGAATCCCGTCCCTTTCCACAGGAGACATATTTTTTCATGCACTTCACCTTGTTTGTGCATCACCTCTGTGCCCTCCAGACCGGGCATCCGGGTCTGAATATGACTTCGACTTTTCATTTTGTAACTTTATCCAACACATAATCACTTTTCGGTGTCTACAAATTCCCCCCTCATAATTGGATCAGTGAGGGATCACAATGATGGGATTCTGAGGGAAACGCCGAAATTCAGGGCTTCGTGGGCCCCCTGCACGCAAAAAATTCAAGTGGCGTGCAAAACCTGTCCACGCACAGAAGATGCTTTTCGCACAACGTGGAAACCTGAATTTTCCAATAAAATCCACCACGGGTCACAGGCTCCATATGTCGTTTCTCGTGCAACAAGCCTTGAGCTCTCGTGTACGAAATTTCTTATGCTCCTGTGTGAAAACCTACCTCGGTCGTGCATAATTCTGCCAAGATTTAGTGGCCTTTTACGGGTAAACCCTGGATTTTTCACACAATGGCCTGAAATTTTGTTCTAGCCACAGATTTTACACACCAGACTCCCATATTTTATGCCGACCTTCTAGTTTCCATGCCAACTCCTAAAAGACCTAGAAGAATATGGCTGCAAACCTGGTTGATGAGGGGGAAGTTGCTGCTCGTAGGGCCAAAATGGATACAAAGCCAGAGGATTATGGAGAAAAGAAGGTTGTCTCTAAGAACCACACCCTCTTCAACATGCTAAACTCTACTCAGAAAGAGTACTCCATTTCTAACAATCTGTCGTTGTGGAACTTCGGCATTCTAGAGGAGGTCCTTCTGCCAGGTTTTGAGGTCGATACCCCATGATCACAGGTGACCCGCGAAGATGACCTTTCTCAATAGAACATCAAAAATAATAGTCACCCTACCAGATAAACCAAGCACATGGATGTCTATGTTCTCAACCCTAGGACCAGGACCATTGTAGAGGGTGACCCTGTTGTGGAAAGCTCACCTGCCCTCTACACAAGCACTTTCTTTCAGAGTATCACTGACGAGACCAAGGGTTGGCTGCATGACTACGATTTGTAGTCTGGAGGCAACTTCACCATCTAGTGGGCCTGGGCATACTAGGTTCACAACATATGTGACCAATTTGGGGTCGATCTATGGCACATTGGTCTATTCAAGGCAGTGTGGACATCGCAGATTCACTTCTATCGGCAGCCTGATCTTGGATCGGAGCCGTTCACTTGGTGGTCCCCTGACACCAACACATTCCATCTTCACCATGGGGATATTGGCATCAGCCTCTGGTACATCCACTGTATTAGAGTCATCCCTTTGGTGGGCCATCATTATGATGAGTTCCTCCTTCCAATGAACATCTGGGGTGATAGGTCTCGAACCCCCATACTGATGTGGCACCTACTGGAGTTGTCCATGGAGACACTAAAGGTCAAGGACTTCTTGAAGGACATCACCTAAAAGGACTGGTTCAGCCTATTCCTAGAGAAGGATCCGGAGGTCAATATGCCAGGGCAGGGAAAATGGTGTCCAACCGTGGCTCATAGGAGAAAGATCGGATCCTACTGGAGGATCATGTAGGAAGGTAGATACCAGTCATGGGGCTACAGGATGAACGAGGACTGGGACCTGAATGTCTGGTACACCGGATTCCTTGCCACATTCTTGAGTGGATGGCTCCTGCCGGTGTAGGATGCAAGGATGGGCATTCGTCCATTGACTCTCGTGATGGCGGGCATAATGTCTGCCAGCAAGAGGTTCAACCTGGGGGTCCCCATACTGGCCTGGTTGTACGCCATATTAGGACACATCTCAAGAGGGGTATCACCTAGGAGAGTATGTGTCCCCTTCCATATCTTCCATGTAATGGTTGCGGATCACTGTGGTAGCTACACCTTCCCAAATGTCATCTGTCCTCTGGGAAATGTCTTGCGACCCTCTCTGCTAAATATATCGGGGTCATGTCGATGATGCTCAATGAGGAGGGAGTATAGATCAAGATTGTTAACCATGAAAACATTGCCTTCAGTCCATTCCCCACCCCAACTGGTCAGCTGATAGATGATGGGAAAGGCTCACTGGAGTAGAAGGAGTACTTCCAGAGAATCAGAGGTGGGTGCTCGTGGGCCGAGTTGATGGAATGAATTTCTGTCAGCCTTATGTGTCGTCTAGGTTCACCAGGTAGTTCGAATGCCTCCAACAAATATCGAAGAGAGTTTACATAGATGTGTGGGAGGAGAAGCAACCATGTGATCTTCGTTAGTAGTGGATGATGTTCACAACCTACGGCTCTGGTGACATCATCACTTTTACTCCCACTGGCGTCGACATTGGCCTCTAGATTGGGTATTCCGAACATTGGACCATAGAATACCCTAGGGGGATTCTGCAAAAGAGAGTTCAGAAACTCAAAGTTTCCAGTGCGGAACCTCGGCAGCAAGAGAGCAGGTAGGGTGCCTCTAGAGGGGGATGATCAGAAGTGCCTCAGGGAATAGGGCCTGCAAAGTCCAGGACCTCAGTAGCGGGGGTGTCACATGGTATGGCCGCGCCCTCGTTTCCTAGAGGAGGAGGGTCCCAGGGATCAGCCAGAGAACTTCCTAGGAAGAAAATAAGATATTTTCTTCAACCATCCCAGGATTCTATCTTCCCTGCGCTGTGGTCGGCCTGGCTAACCCTACAGGAGTCAACGAGTACAGAAGCCCTCTGCAAGAAAATAGTGTGGGACGGGATCTAGTTGCTGGAAGTCAGACATGTCCAGGTCACTCAAAAAGTGAACATCCACCAATGGCATGAATACCTAACGTCCATGGACACATACGCATGACAACGAGGTCTACGTGTGGATCCACCTCTTCTGGTGAAAGTGATGCTCGGTTAGGAGCAAGATCTGGAAAGGATGCCATCAGGGGAAGAAGACAGTGATGAGGAGACGGAGGGCAAAGAAATTAGAGAGTAGGCAGAAGGTTAAGTTGACGATGAAGGAGAAAGATAAGGAGAAGTGGATCCCGAAGGTGAAGGGTCTCAGGGGACGTTCTACCAAGGGAGTCTCTAAGAGAGCGGTGAGATCATAGACTCCAATATGGATGTGACCAAGGTGATCGAGGTATGTTTCAACCCTCATTTTCTCATGTATTCTCTCTCCTCTTCAATCCTTAATCCACTACCTCTCTCTTATACAAGAGAGTAATGGTGATGGGACTGATCAAGAGTCTCCAATCGGAGGAGGAGGATCTCTAATGGAACAAGGCAGGGCACCGGCGCTCGTTATCGAGCTAAAAAGTGCTCAGGGATCCCCCTCCACGATAGATCCTACAGTGGCCAGAGCACTAGAGGATGATTCCTTGGGTTCCTATATGTTTCCTACTTTGATAACGGTACTCACTGTCTAGGGACCCAACTTGTCAGGGTGCTCTATGTCTGTACAATGATCACGACATTGGAGGCTCGTCGTGCTACTGAGCATGGACCATACGCGAGGGTGCCGATGGAAAATGTGCCACCCCATCCAGAACATACCTCCAAAACTGAGTTGTCTCCGGAAATCAGCGAATAGGGAGCGGCAGAATTCAGTAGTGATGTCGTCGAGGCAGGGCCGGAAATAGACGCGGGCACCACCAGGACCAAGGGGGGAGAGTAAGGTCACCCTGATGCCGAGGAGCCCATTCCCCTGGGAGGAATCTCTGAGGAAGACCCTACTGCTGCCCTGTTGGCTATCTTCTAAGTCTATCAGCCCGTTGATCCGGAAGAAATTGACGATTCAGTTTCAGAAGTGGCTGAGGAGAGTTGGATGATGTGATGCAAGGGATGTAAGAGCATCCAGTGTTTCCTCAATCATCCCCAGGTGGAATGGCTGAAGTGGATGGGGTCACTCCATACCTGGTTGTGCTTCCTGTGTGCTAGAGGGGTGGATGCTCAATTCATTCACCTAACGATCTATGAATACATGGCTGAAAAGATGCGTGAGAGAAGCCGATGTGCCAACGTCATCTAGTGCCAGGAGGAGTTGTGAAGTACCCAAACATTTTTTAGGGCAGATTAGGAGGTTTGATGCCTTGAGTAATAGGCGAAGGAGCAAGAGGTATTCATTGAAAACTGCTCTAAGTTGGTGGAGTAGTTGAGGGCCTAGCTGGCAGATGCCCAAGTACAACTCATAGAAGCAACTCACCTGATAATCGAGTTCCAAGCCGAATAGGTACAGGCATGGGCCAAGGTCAGTGAGCTGCGCTCCATGGCCGCTGATGAATAAAGAGTCCTCAGGGGATGATAGGCAATCCTGGAGGCCACCAACGAAAAGGTGGCAGCATTGGAGAGATCTATCCAAGAAGAAAACCCCAAAGGGACCTGTTTTGTCCAAACCCATAAACTTGTCCCACCTTATTTTTTTCTATTCTTTTGAACTATTTGTATAGACAACTTTACATTCCCCTTTTCTTAACATACTTTTCCCTTTGGTTTATCATGATCAACCACAATCCTGAAATAAATATAAATCCATCACTAAGCACACGTAGGTCGTAAGATGCAATGGTGGATCGTACTATCACTTCACTTGATCATGGGAGTGTCAACCAAGCTTTGGGGATTTGAAATTAAAACATGGATATCTGAGGAGAAGAGGGGGCCCATCCAAAGGAAGATGACCTCAGACCAATAGATGTATCTTCTTCTCAATGTGCTCTAGTGCATGAGCAGGGAAATTCCAGGGGCATTGGACTCAGTCCGAACATAGGGGAATGAAAAATGTGAGACATGTTACCCAAATTCGAAACATTATGGGAGGTTCATGGAAATGAAGGATGTCTATTGATTGTGTTCGAAACACAAAAGTTGTATTGCATTATCTTGAAATGGGGACAACAAATGAGGGTCGACCACTGACCATGTTCGCAACACGGGGCCTAACTCAAATATCATTGACCAGTATTTCGGAATATTGGACTAGGATAGAAGGAGGACCATAGGTCGAGCATCCATATTGTTAGCAGTTCCCTTCTAACGTGATCAGTCTTCTGAAATGTTGGCCCAAGAGAGTAGGCGGACCATAGGTTGTGCATCTGTACTATTAGGGGGTCCTTTCAAACGTAAAAGATGATGAATAAAGGAGCATGCAAAGCTTGGAAAGTGAAGTGGTGGTTTGTTTGTATAGATACAACACTCCCAAGATTACGCAACTATTGTGGAAGCACATTAAGCAGACACATCAATCTGGTCATGGATCATCCCTTCTTTTAGACAGGACCTCTCTGGCGAGGGAATTTTCGCATCCCAATGTCATCATGAGGCATCCCGAACATGTTCAGGGAAAATTCTATAGTCAAAAAACTCATGAAAAAGTCATTCCAAGGGGCCGATAGTGAGAAGGGATGGGATTTGTGATTCCCAGGGTTGGACCCAAGATGAAATGTCTGGGCGTTCCGATGTATCCCATAAGGATGGTAATCAAGCCACATGTAGTTCTGGAAAGGGTATTTCTTTAATGTATTAGAACGTGGACCAAGGACGGGTATAGAGAGCAAGTGACACATGGTAAGGTGGTTACAAAACCCGACGTGAATGAGGATATAAGCCCTACTTACCATGTGTTCCCTAGGGAAGTTCTCCAGTCAAGGGACCGAACACGAAAGTTAGTCTGGGCTCACTGGGAAGTGCCTGGGTGCTCCTACGTATGTCATGAGGATGAGAATCAAGCCATACATAGTTCTTGGAGGTTGGCACGACATGGTAAGGTACATGTGAAAATAATGAAAGGGGCGTGCGGGTCTTGCCCTCGCACCAAAAGAAGCAGCATTTGATGTATCTTGTTTTTCCTTTAAGGTGAATGGTTTTTATTTTGTGGAGTGACCGGCCTAGGGTATAAGTTCCTGTCATTGCTATAGTAATCAAGCTCCATACATGCATTGAATAATGGTATGGCAAATGACGGATACCCAACGTGACATCCTCTATGATGTGGTCATCACAATGCAGTGTCGTTTTTCGTCGTGTGACCGGGACGATATCATCACAGTTTATGGTCATGTGGTAGGACCAACCAGCATAGTTTAAGGTCATATGGATCGAACCTGGGGGAATGTACACAACACAATAAATCATGCCCAACATGAATGTGGATGAGGTCCAGATCATCACTGTGTGTGATTTCGAGAGACGAGCCTCGGGCCGGGAGGCCAGTGAGGGTCAGAAGATAAAGGGCAGGAGAGACTATCTCCCAGCTAAGTTGGACCTAGAATCAAGATGTTCGGGTGATCCCACGTATCCCATGGGGATGAAGATTGAGCAGCACATAGCCCCTAATGAATATCCCAGCCTACAGTCCTAGCGCTTGGATCATGGGAGCCTCGAGAGACGCCGTATTGCAGCTTTGTCCCCCTGACGTGTGAAGGTGCACTGAGGGATAGTGCCAAGAGTTTCGAGATTCCACCAAGACATGATGGGGTGTAACATAATTTAAATCATGCAGCCAACATTCAAGTCCTAAAGGGGCTGGTGTGACGACGGAGGATTACTGCTGACCTTGTTTGCAACACAGAATCTCATCACGTTAGCCTGAAATGGGGACAAACAAATGAGAATTGATCGTTAACCATGTTTTCAACATAGAATTTGTATCAATTTCTTGTCTAAAACCCTTGGGGGAATTGGCCCATAATGGTATGAGAGCCCTTAGGTGTGGTATCCATGCCATTTTTTGGGAGTCCCTTTAGGTGAGAGAGATAACAGGGGCCCAAATGGAGGGAGACATGAAGCTTGACAAGTGGAAGGAACTTACCTAAGTTGAATATGATACTCCAGGTCCTAGGCCAGACTACTCTGAACACATTGGTGGACCACTGAAAGGGGTTGAGGGACTCAACTTGAGAGCGGGCAAGAGATAGCGGATTCCTGGGAGAAGGGGGAATGGGGCCAAAACCCTATGCCACACCTGTGTATACCCCTCATAGAGAGGGACATGCCAAGGGGCCTAGGTTACTGGGATATCAGGGAGATCTCATAAGATATGGGCTGGACCTGAAATCTAGATGTTCAAGTGGTCCTATGTATCCCATAATAATGGGAATCAAGCCATATGTAGTTGTTGACAACACCTAAGGGTAAGATACCCTATCAAAGGGGGGTGTACGGTACGGAGAACAACCCGACGTGAATGAGGACATAATCCCACACCACACTATACACTCCGTGTAGAACTGGGGCTGAGGGCATGAAAAAGGCTGAGTGGCCTGAGGCTGGGCCTCGGTCAGGGAGGCCTGACCAGCTTGTAGTTTATCATCTTTCAGTAAGCATGAGGGCCAGGATCTGGTGTCTCATCAGGGGATGTGTACGACATAGTGAGCAACATGTCGTTAATGAGGACATAATCCCATACCACACCGCACATCCATTAAGAGAGAACCTGGGTTGGGGCCCTGAAAAGGCCAAAGGGCCTGATGGTTGGCATCACCTGGAGGGAGTTTGTTGCTTGGAGATACAATAGGGTAGAATGAACCACTACACTTGATGTTTCTGACCTCTTGGTAGGGCGCTAACAATCCAAGACGACTATTGACCATGTTCAAAACATAGCGTTCCTATAGTGACATGAGATGGGAACAAAAAACAAGCATCAACTGCTGACTATATTCAAAAATCAAGACTTGTTTCGGATTTTTTCTCAACATTCTCGAGGGTGTTGGCCCGAAGTGGTAAGAGAGATCCCTTCGGCCTAGCATCTGTACCATTCAAGGGCCCTTATGGATGGGGAAGGTGATGAAATACCCATCAAGTAGTGGGTGAATCATATTTGTACCCACCTCTCAAAGAGGAGAACGTCTCCACAGAGCGGGATGTACGGCCAGATCGAAGTTAGCTCGACATGAATTGGGGAGAACGTTTTCAACCCTGCCATATTTCTGGACCCTAGGGAGAGGATTATGGCGTTTGGGTTGGTCCAATAGAATAAATTTATGGGCATTCCTACGTATCCTATAAGTATGGGAATCAAGCCACACGTAATTCTAAAGAAACAATTTAACGTCATGCAAGACTGGACAGTTTAAGGTCATGCGAGACCGTAGGGGCCCAAATATAGGACCAAATGAAATTTAAGGTCATACAGGACCAACATGAATTTTAGGTTCATGTAGGACCAACATTCTTAGTCAAAGTATTGCTTGAGTAATTTGGCATTAGTAGGAGGAGTTATACGCTCACCATCCATGGTCACCAAGGAGTATGATCCATTGGGATAAACCTTATGAACAATGGAAGGACCTTCCCATTTGGTCTCAAACTTGGGTGGTTTCCTACTAGGGATCATTGGTGCTCTGAGGACTAATACCAAGTGACCTTGCAGAAAAGAGTGGAGGTGAACCTTCTTGTTGAAATCTCAAGCCATCCTGCTCTGATGCCTCTCTTTGTTGTGTAGGGCGCAAAGCCTATTCTTGTCTAGTGCTTCCAATTCTTCTAGAAGGATTTCAACCACTCTACCTGGAATTTTCTAGTCATAGACTTCTGTGCATAATGAGGGAAATTGAATCTCAATGGGCAGGATAGCCTTCGTTCCGTACACCAGGGAATATGGGGTCACCTAGGTGGAATTACGGGTCGTCGTCTGATAATCCCAGAGGACGTTAAAGAGCTTATCTGGCCAACACTTCTTGTTCTGACAAACCATTTTCGACAGAATGATAGAGAGGGTTTTATTGAATGCCTCAGTATGGCCATTTTCTTGCATATGATAGCAGGAGGTATGGTTGGAGCGAATGTTTTATGTGGCGTAAAATTTCTTCAGCTTGGCTGCTCAGAAGTTAGTGTCGTTATCGGTGAGGATAGAATGAGGTACCCCAAATAGATAGATGATATTAGAACTCATTAAGTTGATGATAGAATGGGAATTGAGTTCCTTGAGTGGAATTTCCTCTACCCACATGGAAAATAAATCCGTAGTGGTCAGAATGAACCGACATTGGCGAGCCGTTGCCGGTGGGTATGGTCCCACAACTTCTAACCCCCAAACTGCAAAGGGACAAGAGTACATGGTAGTATGGAGAGGCTTCGGTGGCCTATGCACAAAGTTATCATGAACTTGTCATGCATGCAACCTCTTGGTGAACTCGATGCAGTCATGGATCATGGAGGGCCAAAAATACCCTAGTCTCCGAATCTGGTGGGATAGTTTTGGCCTGGCTTGATGGGCACCATAGGAACGGGAATGAACCTCTTTCCTGGCATGTGAAATCTTGGATCATTGAAGGTAGTGGAGGAGAACACCATCAAATCCACGCTTATAAAGGATCTACTCAATTCTGGGACCGCTCTGAATGGTAAACTACAGTGTGCGGCATCAGATTCACTCGCGCTCGGCCTGGTCTGACAAGAGATTACTGTGTTGGAGGTATTCGACCAAGGGTGTCCTCCAATCAGCAATTACTTCAATCACCTCATCTGAAGAACCTGGGGTTCTTGATGTAGAGGCACCGACAGTAAGATGATTTACCTATGGGACGTCATCATTCTCGGGGGTGACGGGAGAAATGACTCTTTGGTGTGCTATGTGGATAATCAGATCATCCTTATCGGGATCTGTAAGCTACGTGGCCAGGATGGCCAAAGTATCTTCTCGACCGTTCTATGACCAAGGGACATGGATAACCTCTGGATGAGAAGGGAACTGGGCCATTAGCTGGAGAGTGTGTTCTAACAAGGGTACAAGATCTGGCTTCCTAACAACATAGTCTCTATTGACCTGCTTGATGACCAGCTCAGAATCCCCTTTCACATGAAAATAAGGAACGTTGATCTCAAGGGCCAACTCGAGACTAGTAATGAGGGCCTGATACTCTTCCTCATTATTATTGTAGCCTTATGACAATAGGAATGAGTATGGCAGAACGTCTTGCACCAGGGTGATTAAGACGACACCCAGGCTCACTCTGTTGAGCTTGGGATCATTGAGTCTTCAACCGGTGGGGCTCCGGGAGGCACCATTGAAGTGCATTTTCCAACATCGTACAACCTGATCGACTGAGAGGATTGCCTCATCAGGAAAATATAGGTTGAGGGACTAGTTTACAGGGGTTGGATGGGCATATAAGAAGTCTACCAATGCATTCCCCTTGATGGTCTTCTAGGGTATGAACCTGATGTCAAACTATTGGAGGATTACCGCCCACTACACTAGTCGGCCAGTCCACATGGGACGGCTTAGAATGTACTTCAGTGGGTCCACTTGAGAGAACAACTATACCTCGTGGTTCTACAAGTAATGTTGTAATTTCTGCATAGAAAATACAGGCGCAAGGAAGCTCCTCTCGATGGGGAAGTATCTGGTCTCTGTATCGAGGAGCATGAGGTTGAGGTAGTAGAGGTTGTTCTTCATCCCCTCATTATTCTTCTTGGCGAGAAGGGCACCAAGGGATTGTTCTAGGGTGGTGACATAGAGAATCATCGGCTTCTTGGAGATAGGTGGAATCAATACTAGAGTCTAGAGAAAATATTGGATGATTTCCACAGAGGCGGTCTGGCACTCCTCCTCCCACTCATAAGCGGTTTCCTTCTTCATGAGGCAAGAAAAGGCCTTACACTTGCCAGCCAGATTCACAATAAATCGGTGTATGTAGGCTAAGTGGCCTTGGAGACCTCGGAGCTCTCAAATATTACTCAGGGGAGGCATCTAGTTGATTTCCATGATCTTTTCTGAGTCGATCTCGATGCCTCGGTATTGGACAACAAATCCGATAAACTTCTCACAGGTGACCCTGAAGTCACAATTCAACGGGTTCATCTTCAGGTGGCGGGAATGGAGGAAACCAAACACTTTCTCAAGGTCCTTGAGTTGTTCTTGGCGCTGACGATATTTGACCACCACGTCATCCATGTAGCATTCCACCAACGTCCCCAAGATTGGCTTGAATATGCGGTGCATGGCCCGCTGATAGGTGGCACCTGCATTCTTTAGGCCAAAGGGTATAACCTTGTAACAGAAAGTACCTTGGGGTGCCATGAAATCCATGGACTCTTCATCCTCAGGGGCCATCCAGATCTAATTATATCTATAGTAACTATCCATGAAGGAAAGGGCTTGGAACCCAGTCGTAGCGTCGATCAACATATATGTCACCGGAAGGGGAAAATCATCCTTTGGGCAGTGATGGTTGATATCTCGAACATCATTACAGACTCTGATCTGTCCATTCTTCTTCCTGACTAGCACAATTTTGGCCATCCACTTGGGGTACTTGTTCTCTTTGACGAAGTTGGCCCTGATGAGCTTGTTAACTTCAGCCTCGACAATGGCACCGTGAGAAGGGTGCATCTTTTTGGGAGGCTGCTTGAACCCGCGATGGTTTGCCGGAAGATCAAGGCATTGGATTTCTACCTAAAGATCTAGTCCTAGAATCTCGTCGTAACTCTAGGGGAATACATCATGGTTCTATTTGAGAAAGCCTGCGTACTGCTGCTGCTCCTCGAGAGTCATAGTAGCACTGATCAACGTGGGTCTCGGATCGGCCTCGCTCCCAAGGTTCACCTGTACCAACTCGTCAACCGTGGATGAGATGCCTTCCTCAATGGCATGGGGAGCATCCTCTGTATCTTCTTTTCCACATATGGAGGGATCCTATGTGGGGGAAGTTACTTCTGATCTACCAAACCCTAATGGGAGGATACTATCAACTTGTGCGTCTGTGGTTATTGCATCGGGGAACTCTGGTGCTGCTGATACCATGGCTATGATGGCTGACGACCTGATCCCATCTGGTCTCCAGCCCAAGGGTCCATGCTTGATAACATCGAAGAAGTAATGGCATGTTGGCCGGAGCTGACTTATTCCAGCCCAGTGAAATAGACAAGTATGTTGTACTATCGTTGCCATGAGTTGGACATCTTGATATCTGACGGGATTGGGAGGCTCCGAGATCCCTAGAGCTTGGTTCATATAAGAATACATAGTGATCTTCTGAGGTCACCTGGATTAGGGAGCATGATTCCCCGTTTTCCCAAAAATGACAAAACACTTCCCTATATCGGGGGTTGTCGCCTCCAACTGATGGATCAAGAAGAAATACGTGTCACTCAGGATTTCCCAAGGGTTGGTCGTAGTGGCGACGGGATCAAATTCGATTTCCTGGACTTTTTTATCCTTGATATTGTAATAATCATCATCCAAGTAGTAGGCTTCACAAGAGGTGAAAGGAGATGCATCACCTTGGATTATGCCTACTCGACCATTAAGGGAGTACATGAGGCATTGGTGATATGACGAGGGGATAGCTGAGTGCAGGTAGAGCCAAGGTCGGCCCATCAATGCATTGTACGCAGTGTCCTAAGAGACAACCATAAATTCAGTACTGGTAACTAGGCCATTGAACTAGGTATTTACACAAATCTTGTCTACTGGGGTATGTTCTGTCCTGTTATATCCCCGGATCCTTAAATTGGAGTGAGTCATGTTATCTCGGATAGACTTAGCTTCCGTAGTGTCTGTGTCAGGATAAGGTTGATCTCGGATCCAATGTCAACGAGATAGTGTCGAACCTCCACGTCATTGAATTGTATGGTGATATACAACAGGAGGATGTTCCCCTATATGGGAGAGCCTTCATTCTCTCCCATGAATGAGATGACATCCTAGCATTCAGTATTTTCAACTGCTTCAGCATGGAAGGATTTTGCAGCTGCTACCTCCATCTCAAACTGGAGGGGGCTTCTTAAAGCCTTAACGAGTGCTTCTCGCATATCTGGAGATAGGAATAGGGATTCAAGGATGGAAAGACTTTCTGGGATGTTGTCAAGATGCTTGATAACATCATACTTACACGCTAGACATTAACTTATGCTTACATGAGGCCGCTCTGCGGTGGAAGGATTGGCCGACCCAACCGGCTGGACCGGCGGCTGACTGGTACTGGGGACATCCCGCTGCTCACTAGTCAAAGCTGAGTGGGTAGTTGTTGGATGAGGACCAGGCGACTGAGATCAGCCTGTAGCAGGGAATATCTGGTCATGATATGGCCGAAGTGGCTCTGCCTAATCCAGTAGCACAAATGGTGGTGGAGGTGGGCCTGTCGATGCCGGATGAAGAAGTTGTGCATGCCGAGTTCTGCCCCAGACCTGTTGTCTGGTCTCAGCAGCGTGAACGACCTAGCTTTAGGTGAAAGATGACATGCCTCGGTGACCCATATAGCCACAGTTCCTCTGATTTTGGCATTGGTTGGGGACATTAGGGAGTTCTTCGGGCTCTCCCCCTTGTCGGGAGTCATATAGGGATTTACCAACTCGATAGTGTTAACCGAAGTGTACCCTTGATTGTCACTCAACAAATAATCCACCACCAGGAAGATTCTGGTAGGGATGCCCATATCCGGGGGCATGAAGTCATCGATAGTGTGGGACGACAATGACATTGGTGGGGCGTGTTGCTTCTTCTTGCGTCATCGATGCTTTCTCTTCTGGAAAGAGGCTGGCAGAGGTGATGATGCAGAAGTGGTGGCCACAGCTTTTAAAGGCTCTGGCTGATTCAGGTGTTCATGGAAAATTCCACGGGTGCGGGTGACCGTCTTGCGAGCCATCCAGTCATCATACTTATGGGACCCACAGTCAAGAGCATGCTGCCACTTTCCTTCACCATCGCTACTACCATCTGATCCCACAAAGACACCCGCCACTTGTGTCTTGGATGGGCCCAACTTGACTTTGTTGTTGTTAATCTAGTCTTGGAGCCAATCCTTAAACACATAGTGTTTCTTGATGTTGTGCCCCAGGATCTGGTGGTAAGGGCAGTAGTTGGGGTGATCAGTGAGATGCACCTCTTCTGGCTTTCGGCACTCAGACAGTCGTATGATCCTCTGATCTAAGGCACTATGGAAGTATCCGGGGACCTGAGCCTCATCGAATGAGTAGGTTTAATTCATTATATTTGGAAATTGGGCTCTAGAAGCCTAACCCTGGTAGGGGGGCGGAGTATCCTGCTGAGGACACGAGACTTGATTATCTCACCTAGGTTCCGGCGACGCGTTGGATGGGGGCGCCTGCCGATTCTGAGGCAGGTGTTGCTGGGCTGGAAATTGTTCCCGTGGTGGAGGGCCTATGCAAGGCTATGGATCTGGCTCCACTGGTAGTAATTATAGCTACGTGGGGGCCTCTTTTTGGGCCACAGCAGTGGGCGTGGCAGTGGAAGCTCTCATTGCTGGGATTATTGGAGGTGGCAGGCATGCCTGGATAGCCTGTTGCAGGGCTTCTTCAAGGTGATGGGCCTTATTCGAAAAGTCTCAGAACCCTCTAGGATAATTATGAGTGATCAAGTAGGGAACCAGTTCCATCTTTACATTCCCCATACACATTGTCAGTAATTGATCCAGAGTCAGTGGCAAGTTAATGGAGTATGTAAGCCTCTTCCACCTAGCGATGAAGTCCGCGACTCACTCAACGGGCCATTGCTTTCACTTGAAGAGGTCTGCAATGTTCGTCTTCTAGGTGGTAGAGGTGAACTGGTAAAGGAATTTCCTGTGAAGGTCCTCCCATCTTGTCATAGATCCAACAGGGAGCAGGATGTACCAAAGGAATGTCAGCCCCTCCAACGTCTGAACAAAGCAACGGAGATTGGAGGCCTCCTGCTACACTGGGGTCCCTAGAATAGGCCTGCACCTGGAGTTAAAGTGGGTCAGGAACTGTGGCAGGTCCCATGTTCCATTAAAGGGGGAGAAAGTGGGATTTCCAAATCCCAGGGGTGTCGGCATGTCTTCCACCCATGCCGGGTATGCTTTTCCATCAGGTGGGATAGCCACCTATCACATTACCAAAGCCTCAAGGTGGGCGATGAGCGCCGCAATCAGATCATCTGGATGGGGGACTCGGTCCTGGCATGGATCCCTAGCCGCAAGGGCATTTTCGGGCTCTTCTATGCGGTAGCCAGGTTCAGCGGCTCGTGGAGAGGCTGATGGAATGACCCTTGGGGCGGCCAGAGGATCCCGACCAGGGTTCCTCAGATTGTCGCGTTGTTCGAGAGGGTTTGGAAAGACAAACCACTCCCTATTTCAATGAGATCCGGCTTCCACCATGTCAGAAAATGTTGTATGATCATGGTTTCCTGGGAGAATCTCACCGAGGGGTAGTTGTTCCTTCCCTTGTTGCCCCGGCCTAGGATCATCGTAGCAGGTCATCACTCTGCAATGCGTTCATCCATATGTTCATCGACCAACCTCTTCTACTTAGCAAGTTTTTGGCACAACGTGACCTTCTTGGGGTCCTCTTCCATCTTCTGCACTAAGGCTGCTGGGTCGGAGTTCTTGACAGCTCTAACATTATCTTTTCCTTTACTGACATTTCGGCTCAGTACCAACACTTCAGTGGGTGGAGGGAGGCCTAGGAGGTTCCTCTAATGGCATGTAATCCTCCCAAATGGGTCCAGTGGCAACACTTCTTGAGAGGGAACACCCCAATCAAGAAGTCCCATCTCATTCAACTCTCTTGTCAGATTAGTCATGTTGACTGCCACTCTTCTTGGGGGTATGTCCTCACTAACGCCAAGTGAGTCAAGCTGCCGACGAATCACACTAAAGAGGAGGGCAGTATACTTCCCCCACCCATGAACATGCATGTGGGAGGTGGCCTCCTCAACAACGCTGCGAAGTACTTGAAAACTCTGAGCACAATGTTGCTGGAGGGCCCTGTGGTGGCCAAGTGACTCAGTGTGTCAGACCGAAGGGAGTGTGGCCATGTCAACCAGGTGGAATTGCTCACCGATGTCTTCGAGGTGGTCATGGATCCCATGATAAGTCACCTGTCGGTGGTGAAACGGAGGTGATTCACCCAGAGGGTCTGGCAGAAACATTCATACTCCTTCGGGGTGAGCGATTCTGGCATACCAAAATTCGATCCTGTGACCAGCCAAAACTTATTGGGGAAGATACCTGCTGCGAGGATGGTCCAGAAGTTTTATGGCCTAGATCCAGGGTATAGACATTAATTTCCCCACTCATCAACTAGGTGTGGGTGAGGAACTAGCGGAGGAACTAAGGTGGGCCGTTGGGATGGCAGGCTGGCCAGTGGAGAATATGGCATGTTGGTTGATTGGTCGCCGAATCTTGGCATGTCCCCTGAGGACTGCAGTGACTTGGCATCCATGTCACGATAGAATGGGCCAGTTTACAAGGATCCTGACGCAACATCAGCACCTTCTGAGGGTGAGTCATGTCATGGTTCTCCCTCCATTGACCCCCAAAACATCTCTTTGGCAGAGGGGGATTCTGGCGATGATGGAGATGACTGCGTGGTTAGCCCCTGGGAACATGCCAAGTTCTCGTCCTCCTGGATATACCTTCAGAGGGAAACAAGGATCGTGCAGATCTCACATTTCGGGAGTATTATGCTGATGTGCCTCGTTCTTTCCCCGACCCTTGACTCATGGGACTGAGGGTAGGGATCTTTCGCCGAGTCGTACTCCGCCTCAGATTCTGAGAAGTGGACTGGCCTGATTCCTTCCCGGCCTTCCCCAGGATTCCTCTTGAGGTGGTGGCGACCTGCTCTCCTGCCCCTGGGTGGATCCTCAGGACAGGGATGATTTCTGACACGGGGTCCCCCAACTGCACTAGTGCTGGGACGGAGAGAGTTCCCACCCGAGGAAGCCAGGGTGCGGGGAGTACTAGGACAAATGTATAAAGGGACACGGGGAGGACCTCTGTGTTGGACATTGGTGAAGTGGGGTTGGCTTCCACCTCTCTGATTGCTGGGGCAAGGAGAACCTTTTTTGATTGGAATGGGGACACGGGGAGGACCTCCATGTTGGCGAGTGACCGGACATGTAGTGTCTCCATACACGCGGTCTGCGGTAGGGGGAGTAACCCCGTACCCAATGTAGTGAGCACAGGAGATGCCCCCACACTGATTGTTTCTGTCATGGAAAAGACCCTCGCCTGGGTTAAAGGTGGAACATGGTAGACCTCTAAGCCAGTGTTGGAAGTAGGAAGGTCCCACACCTTCCATAGTGGTGGTGCGGAGTGAGCCCCCGCGCTGGGCGGCACTGTTGCGAATTGGTCTGCAGTGGCCATCCCTTATGCCGATTATTAGGAGAGTCGACCGAACCTGCCTGTGGGGAGGTTGGGGTCTCGATCTAGGTCAGGCATGTAACTACCTCTGCTTAACGTATGTAGAGATTTGGGAATATGATTCAGTGGTGGCTCGGGCCACACTAGTCACTGATGTTGACACCCCATAGAGGGCACCCTACTCTTCTCTTCTCTGATGCTGGCGTCGGGTTACGTGGACTAGAGTCAGTGGTGTACGTGTGTAGACTACCTTCTCCTCATCTCGGGGAACCAGGAGGCAGTGCTGAGGAATCTTGGTGGAGGCCCTCATTGGGAGCCCTTGAAGCGGGACTCTGATTGGGCCGGCCCAGATACACTCTACATCGTCGGTGTAGGGGAAGGAGCTTTCAAGGCGCTCTTGGGACAAACTCCCGAAGCGATTGAATTTTGGGGTGGGGAGTATCGGCTCCCTGTGCGGCCCCTGGGGGTGGTGTGGATGGTGAGGCACATCTGCCTCAAGATCTAGGCAGGCCATATCCCTGGTGGGGATGACCCCCTCCTCCTCATACCTTCATACAAGGTCATCGATTACCCTTCACTATAAGATCTCTAATGGGGATAGGGGGCGTGGGCGCCCAGATGTTGTGGCAGTCGCGGCCATCGTGGAAAATATAGAACCGCGTGGAGTAGCCACATTTATAGTGTCCCTGTTCCTGCGTCGGTGGGTGGGTGAACGAGCTCTGAATGTAACAACTGGATTCCTAAAAGCAGGGAGATGAACTCATTAACACTTCTAGAAAAAATAATTGACAACCAGTGCCCCAGCATCGTTCTATCTTCCGTGGTCAGCAAGAGGGATCCACGATGTCAACGTCGCAGAACGGAAATCTCAACGTCCTGACTGTCCCAACTCCCGGTGAGTATCACGTCAGGCATGTTTGGTGGGACCTAGTACCAGATGACGAGGTCAGATGACATGTTTATCCAATAATGTCCATCCTGAATTCTACTATCCTCCATGTTGAGGAGAGGAGATTCATGTTGGGTTCACCATTTTCAGTTTCTGACACTTTCGCTGGGGTGCGCACATCTGTCACGTAGAGGACGTGCTGCTATTACCCTGCATTCGCACTTTCCAAATGTGGGCAGCATTTGTATTTTATTCAGGTACGTCTGTTACATGATCGAAACGGGATGATGAGATATCGGTTCTTCCTTCCGTGGATTCCTCCTCCGTTCTCATCACCTAGTCTTGGTCTCCCTCGTAGATTTAAAACATAGTTCATGAACTTCTTCCTGACGCCATATCTTCATGGATGCCAGTTAATTACGCTACTTCTGTCAGGACCTTCCAAGGTGTCTAGTTAGGGTAGCAACCATCAGTTAGGAGGGTAGATTCAATGGGGCATCACTGCCATGTCTTGATGGTTGGGATTGGCATGTCTATCTTATGTCCATTATCCTAGGGCTTCTCAAGGGCGTGGAAGCCCAAGGCATCCCACATCGAATGCAGGGAATTGTATTCCATAGGAATGTATCTGAGGTTTTACCCAGCTTCCCATGTTTAAAATAGGGTATTCTTCAAGTTTAACATGCAGTGGATATAGATCAGACTGATCGGAACACTAGCTATAGTGGATCATATTGAAGAACCCCCTGGAGGGAACACTGATGTTGGGTCCAACATGTGGGCAGCTTCCCAAATGTTGCGGAGGGGAGTGAGGTGGCATGATCTCACTGGGATGTGGTGGCCTACGTAAGAATCATGATGGATGATTTCTTTGGGCTTAGGTATCGAAGATACTTCCTACATATCCCCGTGGTAGGGAATCGAAGTCCTCATAGTTCGATGATATGGTGGGACACCTGAATAGGTGAACCACGAGAATGAAAGCGTGGATGGGACCCAAGGGAAGTGGAACCTCCAGGTTAAGGCATGAGATTCTTGAGACATGTGGGATTGAGGGAGAGATCAGGTGAGACATGAGTGATGGGCTTGAGCCTCATGGAGGATTCCTACGTATCCCCATGGCGGGTAATCAACGTTTTCGTAGTTCTGGATGGAATACAGTTTAACGTCATGTGGGACGGGGGAATTTGGGGCTTCTGCTCTGAGGCGGCCCAAAGTTGGAGTCGGTAAACCAACATGAAGGGGAAATTGTAGTCCAGGTGGATTGGGGATTACACTCTGAGGCGGCCTAGGGTGTAAATGGGGCTTGGCACACCGACACGAAAATGGTCGGGGCCAATGGTTTAGTGGGCTTGAGCCTCGTGTAGGCTTCCTACATACCATGCCTTGGCACAGATCAAAGTCCATGTAGTTTGGGTTGGTCGGGGCTTACGCTCTGAGATGTCCCAAATTTGGTGGGGCTTGAACCTCATGGAGGCTTCCTACATACCATGCCTTGGCATGGATCAAAGTCCCAGTAGTTTGGGATGGTTGGGGCTTACGCTCTGAGATGGCCCAAAGTTGGTGGGGCTTGAACCTCATGGAGGCTTCCAACATACCATGCCTTAGCATGGATCAAAGTCCCCGTAGTTTGGGATGGTTGAGGTTTACACTCTGATATGGCCCAAAGTTGGTGGGGCTTGAACCTCATGGAGGCTTCCTACGTACCATGCCTTAGCACGGATCAAGGTCCTCGTAGTTCGGGATTTATAGTTTAACATCTTGTAGGACGGGGGCATTTGGGGCTTATGATCTGAGGTGGCCTAGGGTGTGTCATGATTGATGTTGAATCTAAGCTCACAGGAGTCATGCAAAGTGTGAGAAACAAGTGGTAGCAGAGACCCGGTGATCACATCGCAAAGGGTGCATCCGTGAGAAGCGAAGAGGAGTGGGGATAACGCTCTAAGGCCACCCATGGTTTTGGGACTTACTCCAGGATGGAGTCCCAAGGGAGAAAAAGTGCAACAGGAGAGGGATTTGGCACCCAGGAAGAGAACAGGGGCCCTGTTCCCTATTACGCCCTCTGCCAGCCTTGGCACTGAGGAAGTGAGGAGGAGCAGGGGTGCAGCCTCCATAAAGGAATGCTAGGGGATTACACCAAGGTGGCTTACCTTCCCCGTGGAAAAACATCACTCCAATAAATCACCCCTTGTGAGGGATGATCCCATCCCTGTGGAGATGAGTGGGTGTGTAGAATGTCTGAGGCGGGGGGACCTTGTGTGTGAGGCATGGGGCCAGGTCACAGTTCAAAGTCATGTGTTGAGGATGTGGTGCTTGGCAGTTTAACGTCCTGTAACTCGGATGAGATGGGTTTGCACCACACCCCTATGACCTAAATAACTAGTACCCTCTGCTCTGTGTGGGAGGGAAGGCATCAGCAAGGCTGTACTGAGGGGGTGTCATGGAGCGAACCATTGAGGTTTCCACGTTAGCGTGGCTATGCGAAGTAGTAATAGTGGTTAGCGTGCCTATGAGAAGAAGCATGAGGTGAAGCAACGTAACAGGAAGGATTTTTCAAGGGACCTTGAGGTTACTTAGTACAATCCTAGAAGGTCACACGTGCTAACCACGCATGATGCTGATGCCCAGAGTGGACGAGGCACCTACAAATGGCACCCGGAAGAAGGGCATCGAGCACTCACGCAAGGGGGTGCCCGGAGAGCACTGAGGTGAGGGACGCCAGGAGATTGCGCACAACCCTTGGGGTTTGCATGAAATAAAGGGGGGTCCGTCATGAAAATCCCCAGGTGGCACAAAATCAGGGTTGCTTTCATGAAATAGGGGGGTTAAGGTTTTTCACGTGACTCGAAGGGATTACGCGCAAAGGACGGGGTTGCACACAATGGAAGGGATTGCGCGCAAAGGATCGGATTGTGCGCAAAGGATGGGAGTGCACACAAAGGAAGGGATTGTGCACAAAATAGGGGATTGTGTGCAAAATGAGACCCCAAAGGGGCTGGATTTTAGTCTAAGCCAAGGGGATCTCACGCAAAAGGAAGATACTGGGGTGACTTGGTGTGAAAAAGAACCTTACATGAAAGCCATATTGCACGGGCACAGAATACCAATTATATGTAGAAGAGGTGGTTCGAATTCTTCAGCACCAAAAAGGAATGGGGTCACCTTTTATTTATAGGCATCCGACGGTGCGTAATTTAGGGATGTGAAAAATAATTGCACAACGGAGGTGGCGGCACAAAATATTAATCACGCGGGGTGTGGGTGGGAAATTATTTCGTTCCTGCACCTTGGACTCTTCACGAATCCTAGCCCTTTCTGTATGGCTCATATTTTTTTTGCACTTCACCCTTTTTTCCACGCATCACCTCCGGGCCCTCTAGAACGGGCCTCTGGATCCGAATATGACATCTCATTTTCGTTTTGTAACTTTCTCCAGCACTTAAGCACTTTTTGGCGACTACAATCGTATTATCTAAAAGAGACATCAACTATATAGGATGAATTATATCTCCCACAACACATTTTTTTAGAAAGAATATATCCTTGGAAGGTGGTGGGAGCCTTTTATAATCCTTTCATACAGAGACCAGTGAAGGAAAATCTCTATATATATCCACATAGACCAGGGACCTACTGCCATATGCACATCCCATATTCATAAGCCTACCTCTCCATGTAATCAATGAATAGTGATTCTATCTAGACTTCACCTTCTAATGACATCCTAAATTTAGTTCATGTTATGATGAATAAAATATTAAAGAATCCATACAAGTTTATATAAAAAAACACCCTTAATCATCATGCCATGAGGATGCAAATCCTTAGAAAATCATTACCATACATCATATCATTCACAATAACAACTTATAGATATTCACTAACCCGTATTCCATCCACCATAATCTAATGCCCCAATATTTTCCTAATTGCAAACTTGATACCATAATTTTATCAAGTCACCAATCCTACCAAAATAGATTTTCACTAAAAAATACTACTCTAATACTTAACACCCGTTGTTTGTTTTTTATAACATGAATGATAACCCAATTAAATCTCATAGCTCCCATTCACACCCACATGGATAACCCCCACCCCTGTGGACAACCCATACCCCCCGGACATCCCCCACCCTGTGGACAGACCACAACCCCACTGGACACCCCCCTTCCCCCCGAACACCCCCGACCCCACTAGACAGCACCCTAACTCCCAGGACAGCCCCCCCCCCTCCCCCATTGACACCCGGCTACCCCCTTGGACACCCCCCCCCCCAGATAGACTCGCCACCCCCTATGGATAGCCCACCCACCCCCTAGACACCCCATACCCACCTGGAAATCCCACCACCCCCATGGGCAGCCCTCCCACTCCCTAGACACCCCTACCTTTCTTGACAGCCCCCTAACCCCGTGGACAGCCTGCCCACCCCCGGGACACCCCCACCCCTCGGACACCCGCACATCCCCCCCAAACACCCCACCCCTGGACACCTCGTACCCCCTGGACACCCCACCACACCCCCATCCCCATTGAGATCCCCCCCCCATACACCCCCTACCCCCCTGGACAGCCATGCCAACCTAGTGGATAGCCTGCCCACCCCCTGGACATCCCGTACCCCCTAGACAACCCTTCCACACATGTGGATAGCCTGCCCACCCACCTAGACACCCCCTAACCCCTGGACAGACCCCAACCCTGTGGACATCCCGCCCACCCCCCTAGACTCCCCCACCCCCCCAGACACCCACGATCCCCCAGGACACCCCCACCCCCCAGACACCCCATACCCACAAGACATCCGCCACCACCTTGGATAGCCTTCCCACCCCCTTGACACTCCTACCCCCTAGACAGACTTTCCACCCCTATGGATAGCCCTGCCACCCTAGTGGACAGCCTACCCACCCCCTGGACACCCCTGACCCCTGTCGATATCCCCCCACCCCCTGGGACATCCCCCCACCCCCTGGACACCCCCACCCCCTGGATACCCCCACCCCCTTGGGATGTGTATGTGATCACTCAAATAATCTTCTAAAATATTAATTATTTTCGATATAAAATTTACTCAACTTCTGAATAATTCTCATCTACAAGTGTACATGATCTTGTACACTCATGTATAGTTATTCAAAGATATTTTTTTATAAATATAGTATTTTTTTGTTTTTTATATTATGATTATCATATATAGTAGTGTGTCAGTTATGGTTTCATGAAAAGTGAAAAATTCTCATTTAATTAAATATATTTTCGATGAAACATCAATCTTATTGAATTGATTTTGATGAAATGAAATTTATTTTTTAAAAGAATTGATAGAAGTTGGATGTATGGAACTAATTGGATCTCAAGATATTTTTAAAACAATAAAGATATTTTTTTAGATTTTGTATTTCACAATGCCTCAGATAGTGGTCGCATACTCTTCCCTTGTTACAATTGTGTTGGAAGACCATGGTTGAGCTGTGAAGAAGTTAGCTACCACATAACCAAATATGTTTTTCAAGAAAACTACTCTATGTGGTATCACAATGGGAAGATAATAAAATCTCAAATTGATGATTATCCAAATGAGAGGTCTGGATTGGATAATTTGTTATATGACTGGTTTCTGTTTATTCGTCATCACAAAAAAGAAAGTATTTCAATCGAAGAATATTTCGATATGAGAAGAAACGATGCATCTAATTAAAATGGTGATGTTGTCAGGGTGAAAAAATTGAATGATGCGGCCACGAC
Organism: Viscum album; assembly: GCA_963277665.1. Taxonomy (NCBI): domain Eukaryota; kingdom Viridiplantae; phylum Streptophyta; class Magnoliopsida; order Santalales; family Viscaceae; genus Viscum; species Viscum album. The sequence goes on from OY728145.1 coordinate 1,879,421,738, forward strand.
TTCAGTATATCGACAATGTGGTAAAATGAAAAAGCTGGTATTTTTAATCTGATTGTTTCATGGGAAAACTATGTAATAGATTTCTAATACTACCATCAATAACATTCTTACCTTTTTAAAGGACTTAATTCTAGATGATGTAGATATTCCCTCAGACCACTATATGGAATGAATGTTAGTTGAAGAACTTGTATTTTCAAGAAACAAAATTCATGATTTCCTGAAATATTTTAGTTTATTCTGGGAGGAAACTATTGAAAAAAATGATTTTATAAAATATGACACATCCTGTTAGAAGCCAAAAACTGATGTAACACCATCCCGTGGGCCACATAAAGTAATATGGCACCATCCATTGATCCCGAGACTCCAGAATATTTTAATGCCTGGTGAAATATCAGTAAAAATACGATGAAATTATATCATGAAAAAGAAGACTAATGATGATTTGGTTAACCCTAAAAATGGATTTTCATGGCAAAGATTTTATGGTCTATGTCCTGACTTTGTAGTTGATGTGAATAATGTGAGGTTGGGTCTTTCATGTGACGATTTTAATCTATTTCGGTAGATTCTTACGTCGCACAACACTTTTCAGTTTTTATACACATTTATAATCATCCCCCATGGTTGTGTATGAAAAAACCCTTCACTTTCATTAGTATGTTCATATTTGGACCTTCTAATACCGATAATGATATAGACGTATGCATGAAGCATTTGATAAAAGAGTTTAAACGACTTTGGGATGTGGGTATGCGCACATATGATGCATGTTCGAAAGACATATTACAGTTGCGTGCTGCACTTATGTGGACGATCAATGATTTTCTTACTTATGCAATGATGTCTGGATAGAGCATTAAGGGAAAACTATCATTTAATGTTTGTATGAAGAATATACAATCCAAAAGACTGAAACATCGTTGTAGTTTTAGTTTTATGGTACATCAAAGATTCTTTCCAATGAACCATCCATATAGAAAAATCATCAAAGATTTGACAATATCATGGAGACCGATGATCCACCTCAGTGTATGTCTAGAATTGATGTGCTTAATGAATTGAAATATATTAGTTTTTCATTTGTGAAGGGTCAAATGAAATCTAGAAAGAAATAATGTTTCCACTAAAACCTATTACAATTAGTACAATATAAGTATCTTATTTTATTTTCCTTATTGTTCAACCAATTTGTTACATCATTACTTAGACATAGTGCACATTGAAAAAAAATATTTGTAATGTTGCTTTCAATTATTCTAAATGTGAAGGGAAAAACAATTGATGATTTATGCTCTTGACGTGACTTGGTGTATTGTGGAATCAGACCATAATTGCATCCTATGCGTATCAGTGAAAATAAATGGAAAGTTCCATGTGCTTCTTATGTGATGACACCTACAAAAAATTCAATTTCTATAAGTACTAAAGAATATTAATGTTCATGATGGATATTCAAGTAACATAACTAAATGGGTCAACAGAAGATATTTGAAGCTAAAATCATTGAATACTCGTGATTATCACATCATTCCGCATGAGTTGATTCCAACAGAAATCCGTCATATTTTCTCCAATAATTTAAGGGTGGATGTTATTTGGTTGTTCCATTTGATTAGAGAGCTTTGTGATAAGAAGTTATCCAAGTCCTTCTTGCAAAAAATATTGGTAGATTCTGCATTAATTTTGTTTGAGTTAGAGAAAATATTTCCTCTAAAACAGTTCACATGTATGTTGCATCTGAATATCCATATTCCAACTAAAATAATTCTCGGAGGACCTATTTATTTTCATTGGATGTATCCAACTATAAGAAATATGTACACATTAAAGTCTTATGTCCATAATGAGAATCATCCTAAAGGTTCTTTCATGAACAATTACTTGGATTAAAGAATGTATAGATTTCTATACTATGCATTTGTCTAATCTTATTACAAGAATGAACAAACCAATGATAAATAAATATAAACATTATGAAATAACTGAACCCAGTTCTCCATTACTTCCTCAAATAGGAAGAATTCATGGATCATATATAATGACAACATTAAGCCTTGAAGAGAAAGAGACGGCACATCGCATAGTTTTGTTCAATTGTGAATTGTTCAATGACTACATATTAAAAGTAAATTAAACATGTATATCTTATATATATATATATATATATATGTTATTCTATTCATATTTTTATCTACAGGGAATATAAAATGATGATAAATAGAAATCATTGTTCTTTATCATTGAGAAGGAGGGAGACTTTTCATAGCAAAGAGTTTTCTTCTTGGTTAAAATTGAAGGTTATAATATTAATATTTAAAATAATTAAAAAAATGATTATTTAAGTTTAATATTGATTTATATTTCAGGTATTGAGTTTTCCTACTAACTCTGTCTCTGAGGAAATGAGAGCATTGGCTTTTGTTCTTAATACCATGGTTAGTGACTGTAAATCAATTGTTATAAATGGGTACAAATTTATATTCACTGAACAAGAAAAGAACATGAGAAAACAACATTATGGTGTTATGGTTACTACCACAATAAACTGTTATGCTAGTCCATCTGATAGTAGACCACGATTTGAAAATTTAGGTTATTACGGAGTTGTTGAAAAAATAATAATATTGGGTTATTATTCTCATAGATGAGTCACGGTGGTGAAATGTCATTGGTTTAATTTGATAACATGGCAAGGTACATTTAATGATGATTTTTTATTTTGAGTAATTGATATGACTCACTTTTTCTACCTATGAACCATATGTATTGGAATTAATGGTGAAATAAGTTTTTTTACGTCAAAGACCATCTTCGAACTGAATTTGGTGTCATTATTGATGTAATTCAAATACATGTTTTTGATGATGGTGATGATGGAATTATCATCATCCCTACTTCCATTGGAATCGATCCATTTATTACTTTTGATAACTCCAATAGCTCAATTGACAGAGTTGACTGTGAACCTGAAATTGTGGTGGGAAATATTTAAAATCATACATTTATGGTCTCAATTCATTTGGTTTACCTCGAAATGGGCTGTTAAGTTTGGTAATATTTAAATTGATTTAATATTGATTACAAATATGTTGTATCTGACTTGACCATTATGTGAATTTTCATTGTTTATTTTTTGGAATTTTATTTGAATTGTATTTTCTATTTTGGAATTGAAATGTATTCAAACATATGAAACCTACATTTCTAACATGGTGAATATTTCAATTCTTCAGCTATGATTTGTATAATATATGAATAACTCTATGACCTATATTTAAAATTTTACTAGGTAATGAACATGATGTTGTTTATTCCTTTGCAAAACATGTATTGAAACCTACAAGATCTACCTAGGCTAAAGAAATTAAAATTTACCTTAATTTTGAAAACTGCTTTACCCCTTATGAATCTGATAGAATCAATGTTTCATGATTTTATTAGACTGATGACACTTAGTAAATAGCCATCCAACTAAAAATTAAATTTATTTATTACATCTTGTATGATATATTGACTTCATCATATATATGTTCAAGATCACCTAAAATAATGAATAGTTAAATCGTCCATGAATCCCCCTATTCCATCTAATTTATTTTGTTTTTTGGGTTACACATTAGTTATCCTTTTATATTTACTTCCATATTTGTTTTCAAATTTAGGAAATGAAACCAATTCAAGAGAGGTGACAAAAATAGATTATGGAAAACAAACAACGCATGACTGAGCTGGGCATTCTACCACTAGTTCCAATAGTGATTATTTTATTTCAAATATATATATTTAAATAATATATAATGTCATGTGATTACATTTTTTAAAACATTTTTGTAGGATACATCTATTAGGAAACAGTTTTTTGATGAGCAGACTAGTATTTTTCCCAGTGCTCTGGGTGTTTGTATGAGGGGGGTTGTACGAGCACTAGACAATGTGGTCGGCGTACCCTATTAGACTCTACACCCCCCCCCCCACCACCACTTACATATCATCTATCTCACATTCTGATCCTGGTGTGTCGTTATTGACACAATGAATATTTATGCCTCCCACGTTTTCACCACCCTTTGCATATGATCCTCCTCACCCATATGTACAATATCCAATGATGATTCACACTCTCCATCCAGCATTTTTCCAATCATCTATGTCATCTTATTTTACTTATGCTTCCTTCTCTCTGAACTTTTATATTACATCTTCTTTGACCCCTGCTCTGCTAGAGTTTGTCCCTATAGACCATACATTGGGACCCACTCCATCTGTACTAGGTGTTCCTTCAGTTTTTGTGAATCCAGTGGCGCCCATTTGTTAGACTACCACAGGTATACTTATACAACCCTAACAAATTTTTACACCATTATTTATTTTAATTATAACATGTATTGATAAAATATTTGTTTTTACTTCATAACAGATATATTTACTGATAAGAGGTGGGGTGGGGGAAAACACGCATGCATGAAGTGTTGATCCATCGTACATAATTGAGGGTTGACTATACTAAAGATAGTCAAATGATTGAAAAATCAAGGTACCAATGTATGAGTTTTTTGGCGAAGCATGTGAAATACTCCAACATCATTCTTGTCATCTCACTCCCGTAGAGACAGCTACCAAATGAAGTCAAGGATAAATATTGGGAAAAGATATGGGTAAAAAAATATGTTGTATTTAATGAAATATATTTTTTTTATGAATGTATATGAATTAATATTTTGGTGTCTGCTACAGTTTAATTTCTTTGATGGTGAGGGTACATGGCCAGCATGACTAGAGGATTTAGGTGAGATTTGAAGAGCTTACAACCATGAGTTGTACATTGGATAGTGTGTTAGAGTGGGCACAGAGTTAAAGGTAGTCACATTCATGGATGATTGTCATTTATAAGAGTATCGATAGATGATTATTCATTGGATGACTACCCAATTTAAGGTACTAATCACATTAGTGGTATTTAAATGAAAATTTTCATGTTTTTTGTCAATACTAATTATTTAATTTTATTTAGGATTCATCCAGAAGAAATAAAAAAAATATTGATTCTAAAAAATGTGTCCACACATTGGGAAGTACTATAAATACTGACCATGAGATGCACTAGGTATGATAGTTTATAATTTTTCATTACGAATTTCACTTTATATTTCTTCCTCCATAATTTATTCAATTGATAAAGTTGTTATATAATTTTAGTTATGAAATTAGTTATCGGTATCCTATTTTTAATTATGGTTTCCTATATTCAATGTCATTGTAGAGGCATAAATTGACTATAGAAGGTCGTGTGCCTTGAGAAAAACTATTTTACTTGAGTAGAAGGAAGAAATATGGAAGTGCAGTTAATGAACTTACTCAGTAGTAGATTGTAAGTTTTACATTGTACATTTAAAATTTTAATCTATTTTTTGTAACTTAATAATCTATTTATATTTTTAGTAGGCTACTTTAGAGGCCCTTGATGCCTAGAAACCTGAAAATTTTGGGCCAAACGATCACTTACATTAGTTTTTGGGAGTTGAGAACCATAGTAGAGTACACTGCCGACCTGGGAGGAGTATAGTTCTGATGAGTTTTTGTACCTCCTTAGGTATGAGTTGTAGTGCCAAAAAGTTCCATTAGGTTAAGGCATAGGCAAAACATGCTGAAAAAAGGGCCACTGAGATGGAAGAATAGTATGCTAGGGAAAATACTGTATTTATGAAATTGGTGGAAGTTTTACGTCCAACACTTCCACCAGAGGATAGCACAGCCTATGATGAATATATGTCATCGATGCATTCTATATATGATATGACAGGTTACAGTTCTACTGGTGGTCAAGATGATGGTTAGTAGTAGGCCGAGGTGGAGGAGGAGGAGGGTGAGGAGTAGGACGAGGTAGAGGAGGCTGAGGAAGAGGTCGAGGCGGACGAGGAGGGTGATGAGGAGGCCAAGGCTGAGTATGCAAGCAATGAGGAGTTCATTAAGGAGGGTGGGGATGATGAGGAGTATGGTGATGAGTATGAGGGTGAGGCTGATGATGACGATGATTATAGTGATGGTGATGAGGGACAGATTGATCTGTTATATTTTTTACTGATATTACTGACCTTTGATGTTTATTAATATGTTGTGCTTGAATATATGTGTGATTAGGTAGGTCACATTATCATTATTTTTTATGTATAGATAATAAAACTTTAATTGATGATTTTCTATGACTAGTTCACCCCTCACCTAGATAGTCCCCCTACCCCCATGCCAACCCCCTAGATACCATGTACCCCCTGGACAGCCCTGCAACCCCCATGGACAGCCCTCCCACCCCCTGAACAACCCCTCCCCCTGTGGATATCCCACCAACCCTATGGATATCCCCTCCACCTATGGACATCCCCCACCCCCATGGACAGCCCGCCCACCACTGTGGACACCCCCCCCCCCCCACCGGACTGCCCTCCCACCCCCCCCCCCCCCCCACTAGACAGCTACTTCCTCTATGGACACCTTGTACCCCCCTGGATAGCCCCATCCACCCCACTAGACACCACATTCCCCCTGGATAGGCCCTCCTCCCCCAACCTTGTGGACAGCCCACCCACCCTTGTGGATATCCCACCCACCCCCTCGGACACCATGTACCCCTTGGACAGCCCCACCACCCTCGTGGATGACCCACCCACCCTTATAGACACCCTGTACCCCATTGATAGCCCCCACCCCACCCCCGTGGACAGTCCTCCCACCCCCTAGACATCCCCTACTGCCCTAGAGAGCCTCGCCACCCCTGTGGACTACCCCCATCCCCTGGACAACCCCTCCCCATGTGGACACCCCCTGTAGATAGCCACCCCCCACCCACCCCCGTGGACAGCCCTCCCACCCCCGTGGACACCTCGTACCCCCTAGACAGGCACACCCACCCCTCTGGACACCCCTTACCCCCTGGACAGCCCCACCCACCCCCTGGACAGCTCTCACATCCCCTAGATAGCCCATCCCCCCATGGACACCATGTACCCCCTAGATAGGCCCACCCACCCCCTAGACACCCCATGCCCCCTAGATAGCCCCCACCCCCATGGACACCCCACCCACCACCTTGGATATCCTACCCACCCTCATGGACACCCTGTACCCCCTAGACACCTCCTCCATCCTTGTGGACAGCTAACCCACCCCTTAAAAACCCAATACCACCTGGACAGCCCCCACCCCCGTGGACAGTCCGCCCACCCCCGTGGATAGCCCTCCCACCCCTTGGACACCCCTACCTCTCTCGACATCCCTTCCAGCCCCTTGGATAGCCCCCACCCCCCGTGGACATCCCCTCCCCCTATGGACAGCCCCCCACCCCTGTGGACAGCCCGCCAACCCCGTGGACATCCCCCACCCCCGTGGACAGCCCGCCCACCCCATGGACACCCAGTACCACCCTGGACAGCCACACCCTCCCCATGGACACCCTATACCCCCTGGACAACCCGGAGCACCCCCTTGGATAGCCCCGCCAACCCCCTAGACAGCCCGCCCACCCCCATGGACAGCCCCTCCCCCCATGGACGTCCTGTACCCCCATGGATATCCCCACCCACCCCCTGGACACCTCATGCCCCCTTGACATCCCCCACCCCTTTGGATAGCCTACCCACCCCCGTGGACAACCCACCCACCCCCTTGGACGCCTTTTACCCTTTGGACAGCCCCACTACCCTCATGGATAGCCCACCCACCCCCCTTGACACCCAATACCCCCTAGACACATGGATAGCCTACCCACCCCCGTGGACAGCCCACCCACCCCCTGGAAACCCCCTACCCCCTCGACAGCCCCGCCACCCCTTGTGGATAGCCCTCCCAACCCCCTAGACACCCCCTCCACTTGTGGATATCCCCCCCCCCCACCACCACCACCACAACCACCATCGTGTACAGCCTGCCCACCCCCCTGGACACCCTACCCCCTGGGCAGCCTCACCACCCATGTGGATAGCCTACCCACCACCTATACACCTCGTACCCCCCTTGAAACCCCCCACCACCCCTGTTGACAGCCTCACCCACCCACCTAGACACCACTACCCCCTAGAGATCCCCACCACCCCCGGGGACAGCCTCACCCCCTAGATAGCCTTCCCACCCCCGTGGATAGCCCACCCACCCCTGTAGACATAAGTCCCACCCCCTTGGACACCCCATACCCCCTGGACATCCTGCCCACCCTCGTGGATAGCTCGCCCACCCCTGTGGACAACCCTCCCACCTCCTTTGACACCCCATACCCCCCCTAGACAACCCCACCACCCTCGTGGATAGCCCACCCACCCCATTAGACACCCCATACCCCCTGGATAACCCCCCCCCCCCCCCACCCCACCCACCCACCCCCGTGGATACCTCACCCACCCCCATGGAGAGCCCCCACCCCCCTAGACACCCCTAACCCCCCTCGATAGCCCCACCACCCCCGTGGATAGGCCGCCCACCCCCCTAGACACCCCTCCCCCCATGGACAGCCCCCACCCTCATGGATATCCCACCCACCCTATGGACACCCCTACCCCCCATGGATATCCCACCCAGCCCCCTGGACACCCCTTACCCCACTAGACAACCCTACCACCCCCATGGATAGCCCGCCCACCCCCCTGGACACCTCATACCCCCTGGACAGCCCCGGCCACCCCTGGACATCCCATTAATAATAGATATCCACTCTGTTTCCTCCTTAGATACTTTATGATCACCAATAAAAAATAGTGTATGGTATTTTAGAAACACCCATGCATAATAAATGATCTGAGAAGAACATGGATATTCCACTTCTATAAGATTTTGAGTAGATTCCATGACTAGGAAGACAATAGCTGGATCACAAGATTGACTACCTGAGATATCCCCTTTAATGTTCCACTTCAAAAATCATATAGTATTTTTGTCCCACAATAAAAATGCAATCTATTTCAAACTAACAAAATCCTTCTTCCTGCCATACAAACCAAAAGCAAACATATTTTTCTAAAAAACACATTCTATTGAAATAAACACTATTCTAAAACTATTTTAAAAATACCAATGATCTTAACATCCATGAAATTCATTCCATTAAAACCAGAAATTCCCCCACCCCCTGGACACCACTCCACCCCACGAGACACCCCCATGGACAACCCCCCCCCCCCCCCCACACACACACACCTCTTAGACACACCCAACCCCCTGGATGGCCCCCCACCCCTCCTAGACACCACCCCACCACATGGCCACCCCCACCCCCCTAGACACCCCCACCCCCATGGACAGCCACCCCTTCCCCCTGCACACCACCCACCCCCCTTGGACAGCCCCCAGCCCCTGGACTTCCCCACCCCCCTTCGACACCACCCCACCCCCTAAACACCCCCACCCACTAGACACCTCACCCCCTAGAAAGCCCCCAAACCCCCCTGGACACCCCCCCCCCCACCCGGCCACCACTCCACCCCCTAGACACCCCAATGGACATACCACCCCCCACCCCCGGACACCCCCTACCCCCCTTTAACAAACACCCCAAACCCATGAACAGCACCCAACCCCATGAATTATTAATTTAATTCTTTATGTATTTAATTTACATATGAATTACTTGTTAATGGTGTATGGGTATACTTGTTGTATGAGTATCCTTGATGTATGTGTATAATTTCTGTAATTTCCTTATAAATTATGTGTTAATTATGTATGTGTGTAGTGGTTAATTAAATATAGAACTGGAGGTATTTAGAATTTTGAATGAATTATGTGTTGTATGAATTTTGTATGTATTATGCAGGTAAACATATTAATAGTGTATTGTGTTACTTGTTTTATGTGTATGTATTATGCTGGTATTCTGTTGTGTATGAATTTTGTAGGCCTACTAGTGGAATTGCTGCAGCTGCACAGGGGGAGTCCAACAAGCTGCCTTGATGCTGCAGGTACAAAAAGGATATGCCAACGGTTTACAACCGTTGGCATATGTGTAAAACCAGAAGTTATACCAACATTTTTATGTAAACCATTGGTATATGTATATGAAAATATTTTTTAAATTGTTGTCATATATAATATTACTTGATATTTACCAATGGTTTGTGGAAAACTGTTGGTAAAAGTCTATTCCCACAGTTTTGTAAACCATTGGTAAAAGTCTATACCGATGGTTTTGTAAACTGTTGGTATATAGATAATTCTTGCTATTATCCAAGGTTGAAAACCATTGGAAAACATTAATACCAAAATTTTATTGAAACCGTTGGTATATACTAAATTTTTCAGACATATCCCAATGATTCTCATCGAACCTTTGGGATATGTCTATCCATATGGCTCAAGACCCAATGGTTTGGACAACCATTGGTATAGTTTATATAAACGGATTACCCACCTTTACCAATGGTTTTAAACTATTGGTAAATCTAAAAATTATAGTAGTGATCATAGTCATTTACAGGATGAGACCTGGGGATGACAGGTTGTTGTATGTGCAAGTTGGTCAGAGTTATTCTCAGACATTATTGACCAACCTTGAGAGGGGAATTCAGGGATGAATTTAATTAATGGATAAGATTATTAGAACTCAGGTTTTAATATTAGATACATATCCTTTACTTGAAATCAATTTTATGTTTAAATGTATAAATATGGCCTAACATGGATACCCAATTTGGTCACTGGTGTTTTAGTGGTTTTTGGGGCTTGTTCTGAGCCTAGAACCTAGATTTTAGGTTAGAAAATTATTTGAGAAGGATTATTTAAAACCATTCAAGGCATTCTACATGGTTTGACATACCATTAAATTCCTGGGTAGAGATTAGAAAGATCACACTTGGTTTGAGAAAACCATTCAAAATAAGGGTTATTTTCATGTAGGTTGGTCTTCAATTTTAACATATTTTTGAATGGCTTCTGCACAGTTAGTGAAATCGTGCATGGAAACCATGAGGGTTCCCCTTCCCTATAATTAATTGTTCATGGTTGGCACATGGTTTTTCAAATCAGGCACCTAAATCGTGTGACCCCATGTTTTGGAAAAAATTCCAAAAAATACCCCTCTTTAATCTATTATCATCAAACCCTTATTTCAACATTCTTCATTGGACATAATCTTCACCTTTTTAAAGATTCCTTGGGTGAATATCATTGGATTTGATATAACTCCTCTGTATTATCTTTGATTTAAGTTCTGCTCATATTATTGGATCTGTATTGGTGATTAATCGATTCATTTTTAGTTATTCTTCATTTTTTGGTATCGACGATGCTATTTAGGTTCCATGTAATATTCCCTAATTTCGTGTTCTTTTTTTGTTCTTCATTTTCCTACCAATTTGAGTCAAATTGTGAGTTCATACTAGAAGAGAGATCTTCTATAGATATATAGTGTGTGGTCTATAATTTTTCTCATTGGTTTTGGAGATTTATATACCTAGATTCTATTATTCCATCCACTGGAATTTCCATCACAACCCCAAAATTGAAATGATAAATTAAATTAAATGAATTGGCACATGTTAGGGAATCCCTTGGTACACTTAAGATATGTTGTTGGTTTTTTCCCAATCAAGGCCACCTATGGGGTCTTCCCTTTTCCTATTCGACATCTAGAACCACCCTTGGGGTGTCATTTAGGCTAGATTAGTTAAATGAAGTTCAATTATATTTAAATGTGATTTAATTTCATAGTTAGGATATGTATGTCCTCCCTTTCTTGTTGATTCTCTTGAATTGAATGGTTATATATAACATGAATAGAAAAATGGTTTATTTAGAAATTGTGGTAATAGTTGTTATACTCTTTGGGTGACTTTGATTATTGAATGTGGAAAATTAATGGTTATACTCATGGTATAAAATTGGAATGGAATTGGTAGATGAATGAGTGGAGTTGTATTTTAAATGGTAGTGGATACCTCAGTTGGTATACCAAGGGTCCTGATTCCATTTATATTCCTTGGATGTGACTCCTTGGATCTGCAATGCGGTAGTGGACATCTTGGATTGAGTATACTCCTTGGGTCTTGATTTCATGGGGTTACTTGGGCCTTTCTACCCCTTGGATCCTATTTGTCTTGGGCTCTCAATGGAAATGGTTGGAAGACATTCTCCTTGGACCCCATCTCAAGCCTAATTGAGTTTCTATGGAGATGTTCATGGGACTTTATGAGGATGACTTGGTCTTTAACACCTTGGATCCATCCCTTTATGGTACGAACCATATGATTATATGGAACAACTATGGTATATTGTGATAATCTTGGTTGTATGATGAAACAGTGGTTTTGATGACACTTATGGTTAAAGGGAAAGGCCATGGCATACATATTATGTATGGATATATGGTGTGGTCATGTTGGATAATTCTATTTCTATTATAGTTTCCTTGTATAAGAGCTGGAACTTGTTGCGAAGAGATCCTTTAAGGGCTACTTAGTATCACATTCTTTGTAGTATATATGACTTGGGAACTTTATTTTAATATAATTCATACTTTATTTACTTTCACTACTCAGATTTTTATATTACTCGGCCTGTAATTGTATATATCTTTGGGTGTTTAACTACTGGGACAGTTTCTAACACCCTGTTCAGCACACTATTTGGTACCTGAACAGATTATGTAGACGCAGGTAGGGATCGGAGAAATCTCCCACAGTTTGATGTTTGATTTTGATCCATGTTTATAAGTAGGGGATCATGGGACCAATATAAGGCTCGCAATTCTATTCATAGATAACACTTTTTTCCTCTTAATTTTTTGGGATAAATATATTGAACTATACTTCTGTTTACCTGTTTTGGTTGTTTTGTAGACTCATGACAGGTTAATTATTGTATATTAGATATTATGGAATTGTTTATATATTCCCATATCACTCACAAATCTTCTGCCTAAGTATTACACTACTTTTACCATTAACTATTATTTATATTACAATCTATTACACTCCCATAATGATGGAATATTCTCCCCACAGACACACCCAAGACCATCTCTACTAGTTGGTAGCCTCTAGTGTTTGAGGATATTCACATGATACCATGTGGCCAACTGGGAATGGGGAATTGTTGAGTGGAATCCAGGTGTGGGACATTATATTTTCCCAATTCACAATGTTTTTCATCCATGAACAATTAAACGCATATAGTATGCATGCTAGAGAACAACATGACTATTGACATTCCTCATTATATACGAGAGGTTTCTAACTACTAGTGATGTTCGATTATATATGTGGGGAGATTATACTATCTATTAGATAACTATAAATAAAGGATAAAAATAACGAATAATTATCTATAATATAAACATATAATATAAGCATTAATAGGATAAACGAACAATAATAGACAATATAATTATATAAAAAATGATGAACCCAATTTAAATCATAATTTATTTCATAATATATAGTATCACTCAATAGGTCAATATTATTAAATAAATCACACAATAATACCCTAAATAAATTAGTTATAAACATAAATTAAGTATAAGGGATTTTTTAATCCTATATCTATATCCAATTAATCCATATTGAGGAATTCATATATAACATGTCACATTCAAATAACTTAATAAATGGAAATTATGTTTAGATGATCATGAAGGCATTTGTATGGTGTTTATTAATTATACACTATTGACCACCACCTATGGTTCCACCGACCACCACCAATGGTTCCACTAAATAAATATAACATATACAAGTGTATGAAAAATGTTATATAGTGTTGAAAAAATCCAAAATAAATATATGAAATGTAATCAAATTTTAAGGAAGCATCTTAATGAATGAATATACCTATTATGACTAGTTTAAAGTCATGTATAATCATATCGCAATATAGTGGAATGGATTAAAATATACCCATAATAATATAATAAGTCTATGATAATTTTTTTTCCAACACCAAAACATATATACCTATCGTTCTTGGGACAGTAGATCAACCTCTATCTACCCCTCATTACATAAAAAAATATGATACTTAGTTAACCTCCATAGTTCTATAAAAATATAACATTTATAAGATTCTAGGTTAGAATCCATCGACCCATCAAAAAACTACACAAAAATGATAAATGTTTTTCATCCATTAACCCATCCAAAAACCTCACATATGGGATACTAGTTCAACCTCTTCCATGCTATATAAAAAGGGCACATAATAGATACCTTGTCAGCTCCACCTCTCATCCCAACACCACACATAGAGGGTACCAGGATAGCCTTCAACAAGCAATCTAAAATCAATAAATATAATATTATAGAACTACCACAATTAAATAATCTAAATGTAATAAATATGGGTTAATAGGTCAGTTTATTTCAATCTGTCCATACACCACACATAGGGAATATAATTTTTTTCTCTACCATCTCTTTTGGAAAGACATTTCATTTGTTTATCTGTAAAAAAAATTTGTATTATACAACTAGAATACCCAAAAAATGAACTGGGGTACTCACCTACTCTATAGTGTATACATATATAATTATATCAATAGTAGACAACTCATTTATATTCATGGTAAAACACATCAATAATTCTTAGAAAAATCAAGGAATATTGGATTATAATTAATCTATAACCATGTCAAAATGTTTTCTCATTTCTAGCCCACTCTAACACATACACACAAAAGATTTTAATCGTACTAAAATTATTAGGGATTCATGTTAGGGTTATATCACCTTAAGAAAAAATATTGATACCAATCATGGTATCCAATTCTATGGTGTATCAGATATTCTCTAAGAAATATGGAAATCAATGTCCAAAAATCAATCAATAATTCTTAATGGAGCTATAAGGGGATAGAGAGAAATTACTCACAACTCAAGCGATAATGGAACATAATTTTATTATATTCTGACCATCAAACCACACCCAAAAACATATATTTTCCAAATGAATCATGAAACCCATATAAAATAATGGAGAAAAAATTGGGAAAATATATCCCATATTTATAAAAAATATAAAAAATATCATTGTATGGTTCATCCACATTTGATAAAATTAACTGTTGTATATTGACACCCCCCCCCCTCGATATTTAATTACTTGTAATGAAGAATATAAAATTATTATTAGAATTATACAATAAATGGAAGAAGAATCATAAAATTTCACCCTATGATCCAATGTGATGAATAAATGTTGAATCAAAACATATATGAAATAAATCAAATACTTGGATGGGAGAAAATAAATGGAGAATGAGTTATGGTTGTTTATATTTTATAGAGGGGAAGAAAGAATTTCATGACAAATATATATATATATATATAGTAACATTAAATTAAAATTTTAAATTAATAAACAACCTGGAGGCCATTAGTAACATGGTCCACCCATACTATGTAAATGGTGTACCCTTGATACCAATTAATGGGACAGAAATTTATTGGTAGTTAATGTGGTTGTCTATCCCCTCTATATATTTATACCATGTACCAAGTGTTATCTATCAACTTTTAAAATCTTAACCACTAATCCAATTTCCTAATATTTCTAACACAAGAATTTTTAAACCACTCTAGTAGTCTAAATCCACCAAAATAAAAATGGAATGATTAGATTTAATTTGAATTCATATCTCGATATTTATAAATAATTAAAAACACACAACTACATACTCTATCATCCACAAAAATCATTATTATGCCTTGTCAATAAAAATATCTAGTCACTAAACGTGAATATATGTAGCCCACTCCCATATCTACTCCAACATATGTATAAGTAACCACTACATAAATTCTATAAGTAATAAAAAATCATTTCTCTTTGATATACTATTCATGCTAGTTATATTTCAAAATGGTGTGTCAACCTAAAATTCTACATCATTATCAGGGATCATATTATTAGAGTATGGATGATATATCTAAATATGTAATATATAGAACAAATCATTCATTTCACTACATCACTTAGGATATACAATGGTATCGATCCTCTTGACACTCTAAAAATCATCTATAAAATTATTCTCTCATTCTTCCTTTCTCCATGAAAACCTTTATCCCAAACATGATGAAATTTCTAAGAACACCACATTTCCTACCTCAAAATATAAAATTTGATGGCATTAGACTGAATATGATTGATATTTATTCGTTATTTTCTCTAACCACCTCAGAATAAACAAAAAAACATTTATATCTTCAACATGAAACTTTTATAATAATATATTACTCTCCCACTAATATCCAATATAGAATATATAGAAAAATATAGTATTATATTAGTTAAAATGGTTTCATATGAATAAATTTCTGAAAACTATTGTTATATATAATCTCCTATAATGAAATATAACTTTCCCATGATCCATTAAAATCCTATACATATTCTCCAAGAATGTACACAAAATCCCTAATCATTCACCCAAAATATTCGTCAGTGTAAGGATGGTATATTTTACTCAATTTTATTTGGGTATCCAATGAATTTGATAACCTCTACCAAGAATGTGATGTGAAACTTCCATTCAAGTTACATATGAAACTCTATGATACACCATGTACTCATACTGCCTCTTTTACATATAACACATCCAAATCATCAATAGATATTCTTCTTCAATTGGAATTAAAATAGAAATTATTTTATAAAGAATAAAAAATGACACAAATAGTATGACATAATCTAATTGATCTAGGAATTCAGGTCACAAAAACAATAGTAAACTGATAAAATTTATAAAAAAAGGTATGGGTGGTAGCCAAGGAAGCCAAGAAGGCCCTTGGTACTTAACCTTTACCTATGTAAATGTGAGGTATTATGGTAAAAATATCAATTGTTCCCATTTTCCCTATATACTAAAAAAAATTCATATTTCATGGTATATATTAGTCAATGCAATTTAAATCAACCATTTTAATGTATAAGAATTATTCAGCATCTCATACTACATGATTTTATCAACAGAAGCTATAACTCAAACATACAAAACTACATCCCCATCACGAGTCTAATTTTTTGGTGGATCCCAACAAAAAAAATTTCCCTCACCACCCAAAAATTGATGATTGACATTTGAGGTTCCATCAACCTATGACATAGTGATGAGGATATAAATAGATATATCACTACATCCCCTCATTGGTACTCCTAAAAAATAAATTTTAAATCATAAAAGTGGATGATCAACTATAAATTTCTGCAAGAAATACTCCAAACCTAACGTTATATATTCCAAATGATTACATCTAATATAGTGTTTCCCATTTAATGGTTGTACACCACAAATATGTTGAGTAACTAAAATTAATCAATCATTGAAGTAGTCTAAGCTATACATGAATTAAATAATTCATTAATCCCATGATTTAAATAATACTTCTCACAAAAAACATATAACCCAAATACATAAAGTTTTAATGTCATGTAAATTAGCTACATAAACATCATAATTTTCTATAGTTGTGAATATTTCTCCATAGTAATACACATATATACCCTTTCTAGACATTTCAAATTATATAATCAACTTCATAGACTGGATATTTGAAATATATAAATGTGGTGAGCTAAAATTATTGGAAAGGTAAAATACATATCATAATGTAATAGATCCTAATCATGATAAAGAATATGGGAATGATTTAAATAGTATAATAAAATCTCAATATACCATGGATAATAGTCATAAAACTTGAACAATTAACATAACATCATAAGAATTCCATTAATTAACCATAAAATAAACGAAATTTTCATAAAATCAATAATAAAAATAAATGTGAGGATGATATAAAAGTGTGAAATACATTAAAAATAAGGTATAGTCATGAAAACACGAAATAGAATTATAAAAAACATGAAATGGTTTCACAATAATAATCCTTGGATTTCTTATCCTTATGAACATGGATACTCTCTAACCATTTTAAATATAAAATTTTTAGTAGATATTAATGAATCTACACTCACCCATTATAAACCTAGTGAAACATTAAATTTTAACATATAAGATTTTGAGTATAGAATAATTTCATCACATTCGTCCTTTGTGAATGTAGAGACTTTCTAACATATTCACATGTAAAATTATGAGTGGTGATTAACACCATCACACTCATGCTTTTTCAACCTAGATACTTTCTAACCTATTCACATAAAATTTATATATCATGAAATGTAAGAATTTATCAGAAGCATTAAAGGAAGATATAGATCATTTTACATCCTGTATTTTCATAGGTTGTGAATGTCTAGAGAAATTTAAACCCTTTTATTCTTAGGATTACTAAGGGTTCAATGGTATTTACTCTTATAAAATGATATCATATTTTTTTTAACACTCCTTTGGTCCAAGAATACTATGTTTACCCTATTATAGGAGTTTGGGGGAAATATGACCCATTAAAATTCTTTGAGAATATATTATATATAAATTAATTAAATATTAATTTATTTACTCAGTGTTTTTCAATGATATATTTTAAAAGGAATTTCATAATAAAAATTCATCTCAATGTTTGAAATTATAATTAGGGTTATTACTAGGTGAGGCATCACCATAATCAAGAATTTGAGGTAGGCCAAGGCCTCTTTTCTTCCCTTTTTCTTTTCATGTTTTCCTTATTTTTAAACTTATCCTTTTTATTTGCCCCATTTACCCTTTTTCCCATTCACAACACCATGATATTCCATTCCCAAAATCAATAGACATAAACGGAGGGAATATAAGAAGAGGGGAGGAGGTATTTCCACAGAGATCACATTGTACCAGATCGATGTATGACATCTCTAAGTGGAATATTGAGCATGAAGCATCAATGGTTTCTTCCATAATGTACAACCATTTTACATTTTGTTCTAAAATCCCCATAACATAGTTTTTTTAGTTATTAAATCTTTTTTTGGGTTGTTTAGAACCCCATTGGGTCTATCGTAGATCAATCTAGAAAACATTGGAATTTAAGGCCATTTTGAGGAGATCCCATTCGAGAAACACCATGTATATGATGTGTATTTTACAGACCAAAATGTCATATGTTCATATTACTTTAGAAATATAAGTTTTGTGATGATATTCCATGTATGAGGGGTAGACTCCGTGTAGTAGAATCTCGGTACGTGTTATAGAACATGGTCATTTAGGGTACAGGACCAGGACCCATGCATGGTACACAACTGGTGTCCATGTACTGGACTTGAAAAAACCCTATGTGGGGGTACATTCCTTGTTGCATTCATGGGGACTCTATGTGGGGTACACACCTTGTATGGTGATTACACACTGTATACTGTGCTAGTGTACACACCATGTGGGGCTGAGGTACACTGGTATGTACAACCCAAGTAAATGTCCTACACACCATGTAAAATAGAAAATTACACACTGAGTGGCCTGAGTCACATGGAAACATAGGATTACTAGGTTACATGTTGTGTACCCAAAGTACACTCTGTGTATTTTTTCCAACCCAGTCTTATTTTTCATGTTTTTCATAAAGGCTTTATAATTGGACTTGTGAGTAGTTTATTGTATGTTTTTTTACATTTATATCATGTTGGTGGAATCCTATCCATTTTTATAATCCATCTATATATTGTTTTGTACTGTGATAGTTCAACATGAGGATTTTATTGATGTCTGTTTTCATAATTCTTCAGTGGGTTTTTGTGTGAGCTGTGTGGCCCAAGTAAGGGTTCGGAGCTCATTGGACACATTTATTAAGTATTCCATGTAGATATTTTTATATTATTTTAATATATTATTTAATATATGATCATATGGTACATTTTATGATATCATAATATGCCCCTATATGATAGGTATAATTGCTTGAGGTCAGATAAGTTGAGGTTTAGCTCCTATGATTGAGGATTAGAATTATTTAAGCCTTTGGGATGGGTTGATGTCATCGGTATGATATTATGGATGGGTGATATTGAGTTGTGGATATGATTAAAATTAAATCATTATAAAACCCTATTGGGTTGTTTAATAATTGATTAATTAGTGGTTTTCGTAATTTAGTGTTGATATTTCCCATGTGGAATGGGTATTCATAGATGAGGATCCCTTGTGTAGGGTTAAGATTTTGATTTGGTCATAAGAAATTTTTTTAATTCCCAAGTTTGAAATCATTATTTTTAAATTCCCCTTAGGTTAGTTATTGATTGGGGATTAGTTTGATTCACCTAAGAAATATTTGGGTTGTTTTTTAACTATCCATGTCCCATGATTTTATAATTTCTAGGGGAACCCTTCATAGGGTGTCCTACTTTTTTATGTCATTTCTGGAATTTGAGGATGTTTACATAGGTTTGGTCCAGTATTATGGGTGAAATAGGGGAATCCCTAGTAGGACATTTATTTATATTTTCATCCTAGGTACCATGGGAACCTTGAGTTTTGGTTATACCCTAAGGTGGGACATTGAGATCCTACAGTGAAAACTTTGTTGGATACTGTGATATTGGGTAATGAGAGAGGACCAATTTTTTATTGGAAGAGAGTTTATTAGAATTCTAGATTATATATTTTTATGGTGGGTCATGTTTGGATCATCCCATGTTTGATAGGATTTTGTACATGATGTTTGAGGTAGTTTTTTCTAGAGACTGTGGTTTTAGGAGGAGACCCTTGGTACTTATTAGATTTGGAATTAGCCCTATGTATTGATCTATCTCTCTCTTCCATTGGTTGGATTTTATTATAGTGGGTTATAGAGATTATTGGAGATCTTTATGAGTGAAACACCCATATAGTTCAGTGCAATTTTCTAGCTTGAGTGTCTTCGAGTTTATGTAGTTTTGGGGCACTAACATATTGGTTTTTGTGAACTATGTATACCATTGTTTTCTTGGGTCCATGTACTATATATTATTATAGATTATGGTAAGGATCCAAACTTTTTTGGTACATAACTTCTCCATGATTAATTCAAAATGACCATTAGGCCTGATAGGTTCTTTATTTTTTCTGATATAAATTTTCCAATCACCAATTTAGTCTTTCTATTGGATTCCTAGAGCTATGTAGATGCCCTTTAAAGTCATAGATTCCTATATGTAGTCTCTAGGGTATGAAATTCCTTCCTATTGATTTTATACATCTAAGAGATCATATATATATCTAGGGGACTCACCTATTTTCATATAGAGGGGTGATCCCTATACTCAAAATCCTATGGTGGGAGTTATATAGGGGTTATATTTACCTCAATTTTTAGGAAAAACCCATGGTTGGATGTTTTATATGTTTTTGTTTTCCCTGCTCTATTTTTATGTAGTTTCTTCATTTTACAAATAATTTTTGTATTTCAATAAAATAGAAATATCACATGTACATTCACTTCTTAAGACAACAAATTATATGTTCACCATTGTGGGTGGCCTACTAAGATTTATTTCTCACCCCTTGTATGTGAACCTCAGTCTGTGTGTATACTTATTATATTCTTCCATGTAGGAGCACGAGTTTCAAAATAGATGGGTATAAGGCCCAGTATTTCTGGATTGAATGGAGCCACTTTTTGGAGTCATTGGATTAGGCTGGTTCATCTTGAGCATCAGGTAGGCCATGAATGTGGTTTAGCATGGTCATGTTAGTGGAGCATGTTATTTTTAAATTTTAGTCTATTTATTTTTTATATGTGTTCATCCTAGTATAAGAATGGTTGTTTTTTTGCATTACTGAGATACTATATGCATGTAAGTGACAATTCATTCAGTATAACATGATTCTATTTCAATTTTCTATTGTGTGTAATCTGGTGTTCAAATTTTTTCATGAGTTTTGTTATTTTATGATGATATTGAACTCTATACAGAGGTTATAGTTTTCCCACAATATCTTTTAGACCCTTACTTATGGTTAGGATCCACTGGTATTTAGGGAGTCATTCTTGTGGCCCTATGTAGAGCCATACTGGGTGATATGTCAGGTTAACCCTGAAAGATTCATTAAAAATGGTATCAGAGTTATCTAGTTTTATTATTTAGGGATTTTGTAGAAATTTTTTCTAAGAATGTGTCATATCATGTGATGGATATCAAAATCTTCTACCACAAACACCTTTACCAATAGGAATTTCACGTTTCTAGGGAATGGGATTACTGTTCTTGGATTGGGTTTTTATGGTTTCATGATTTCACCTAGTGTGGTGATCTTGAGTTTGTGTATTTATGGTTAATTTTGGTTTTTGGATCTTGGATTGTGGGTAAGAGGTCGGTGTTATTATATTAGTATAAGAATGTAAAATTCACATGACATGTGCCTATCTATGGTGTTTGACTAGTGATAGAGGTTCAGTTGTATCATGTTTCAACACAAACATATATGGAGTTTTTATCATATATGTATTTAGTATAATTTGACTTAGTTAAACCAATTGAATGCATTTTATTCTATTTAATGGCCATGTGGATCATGTGGAGGGATACTTTCTAGTGTTTGAGATATAGTACCTTCATTGAGGGATATATAGAAACTCTTTTTTTAAGTCATCTCTATGTTTCTAGTTGGTGGATCATTAAGGGAAAAATTCTTAAGGTACAATTTTATTGGTCTCAAGATTCCATGAGGTGGTGGTTCTCCTAATGTCCCAGTTTTTTGTTTCTTGGGGGGAAATTTATTTCTTTTGTGTTGTCAGTCATGTCATGTGGTGGATCCCAAGATCTTTTGATCACTAATGGCTTAGGTGGGTGTGGTGATTCATCCTTAGTAGGTTTATTGAGGAAAGAAATTACTAGGATTTTTTTAGGTATAAGGATGGATGTTGTCTGATAATTGGATCCCTGTGAGTTCTTGTCTCATGTCTATCTTTAGAGTTATGCTTTAATTGGTTTACTAGCCTAAATCATTTAGTTTAAATTTTGGGTAGCGTAATGGAAGCATGGTTGGATGGTCATTTTTTTGATTAATAAGAGAGTGTAGGTTGGTTATGTGGTAGATCTTGGTAATAGGGATATTCCTTGTGTTTTTTAGGAGGAGTCCCAAGGGTGTTTCAGTTTATTAGAACTGACCCAAGTGAGGAGAATGGTTAGTGGTTTTATGTATGTTATCCTCACTTAGTTAGGGAATGGCTGTGTGAGCTAGGTACTTTTTTCAATATTGAGAGTGATTTAAGGAAATAATTTTGGTGGGGATTTCACCATTTGATTTTGGTGGTATTGAGCCTCATTTGACATGGTGTGTTGAGTATAGAGGTTATAAGTTTTTTGATGGTGCTCAGGTGTGAGCAGTTTGTCCATATCAACCCATTTCATTTTCTGATGTTCATAGCATCGACCATGTGGTTTACTATTGGGAAATATGGTGAAAATAAGGATACTCATGTGGTGGGGAGTATTAGATCAATTATTATTAAAAATATCCCATGTTTGGAGATAGTTTTTTTACATTGTAATATCTGTCACTATATAATCAAGATTTCATTGGTTGTGTCAGTTCTTAGTGAGGGAGCATGAATTATTTTTCCATTGAGTTTTCTCATGGGAGAGAAACATTTTTGTGGGGGAGTTTATGATGAACTATTTTTTCATAGGTTGTGCAATTCGGGGAAACTTTGAACTTTTTATTCCTAAGAGTTCTCAAGTAAAAAATAAAAAAGTATCCTATAAAATGATCTCAAATAATTTTTTCAAATTCTTTGTTGGTCCCATAATATATTCTTACTCAAGGATTTGATTTTGGTGAGAATATGAGCCATTTGAATTCTCAAGGAATATATTATATCTAAATTACATCTATAATAATATATTTATGAATGTTCATTTGGTGATATCTTCAAAACAAAGCATCATATTGAGACTTCATCTCTATTGTTGATTCCAGAATGGGGTGTTTTTTCTTATATGAGGAATCACCTAGCATCTGGGACTAGGGCTAATTCTATTCCACTTTTCTTTTGATTTCATTTAATATTTTCCCTTCATTTTTATCTATTCCTTATTATTTTCCACTTAAACCCTCTTTTTTCCCATGAATGCCCCTATAGACTTCCCATCACGCAACTGAGAGAGGTATAGAGAGAAAAGATGGGAAGTGTAAGTGGAGGAGACAATATTGTGGAGCTTCGGTTTCACCAGATTCAACTTTGGTGGCTATGGGTGGGGGATTATTCATGAAGCTTCCCTGATTTCCACTTAAAGGTAGGAACATTTTATATTTAATATCACAAAATCTCCAAAACATAGTGCTTTATTTTTTAATGTTTTTTGGGTTTTTGGGGACACCTAGTTGGTCGATCTAGTCTTAATCCAGGAGAAATGAGGATTTTAGGCCATTTTGAAGTGTTTACATTCTATAAAAACTATGTATATGAAATTTCATTCAAACAACACATGTTTTATGTTCTTCATGTTTCGATAAGATGAGTTTTCGGGCTTCATATTGTATATCGGTGGTATACACCGTATAGTGTCAACTCAGGTTGTTCCAGAGCCACATGGAAGTGTAGGATACACAGATTGGACCCATATAAGGTACACAACTACAATGCATGGTTCGGCCTAATGTTGGGGTTCACAGCTAGATACAAGGATGGGTACCTTGTATGGGGTACACATCATGCACGGTCAGTAAAATCCATGTTTTATGGTGATTACATACCGAGTGGGGTTGAGGTACATAGACAGTTACCTATGTGAGGGTAAAAACCATGTACATGGTTAAAACTCCATGTACTTTTAAAAAGTATAACATATGTGGCTTAGGTAACATGTTCAAGGAGAATTATTTTGTTTCATGTTGTGTTCCAAAAGTACACACCATGTGGATTTTCAATCTATAGCTTGTTGTTCCAATTTTCACCATGGATTCAAAATTAGATTTTTGAGTAGTCCATTCTGAGTGTTTTTTCTTGTATATCATGATAATAGAGTTATTTTAGTGTTTAGATTCCATCAAGATGGTTTTTTGGACAATTAGATTTAATCAATATAATTTCGTTGAGGTTTGGTTTGGTTTCTGAGTACTCTATGGGGTTTGGGTGTGACAAGTGAGTCTTGGCTGAGGGTTGTGAGATCATTGGTCCCCTATCATGAGTGTTCCATGTAGATCTATTTAATTTTATTTAGTTTATTTCATAAATATGGGAGCATATGGTGTCATTTATGAGATCATGGTTTGTCTCAATGTGAAGGGACTGATTTATAAACTTTATAGGAGTTGAGGTTTAGCTCATGTTTTTTAGGATCATATTCATTGAAACCTTTGGGATGAGTTGACACCATAGTTTAGTGCTTAAAACTAGGTTCCATTTAGTTTTAGATATGAGTCTATTGAAATCTATCGGATTCCCTTGTGGGTGTATATATATTTAGTGATAAGTGGTTCCCATAACAATCATTTGAGAATTCACATATGGCATGGTTTGGCTTGGATGAGGAGCCTATGTGGATGGTCTAGATTTTGAGGTGGTCGCAATAGATCATTATGGATTCCTTGGTTTGAATTTTTTTTAGATTCCCATTGGGTGTGTTATTGATTGAGGATCAATTGAAGGTCACTGAGGGATGTTTAGGTGGTTTCTATATTGGGTGTGTTTCATTATTTTCTATAATATTGGGGAACCCTTAATAGAGTGTCCTACTTTTTTATGGACTTCGGTCTATTTAAAGATGTTTATATTTGTGTGGACCAATATATTGGGTTAAAAAGGGATCCCCTAGAATAATGTTGTTTTATGATGTGACCCCTAAGAATGTGGGGCCCTAAGTTTTGTTTAAACCCTATGCTGGGTTATTGAGTTCCTAAGGTGGATGGTTTGAATTTTGTTGAGATCCAGAGTGCAGAGAGAGGCCATGTGATTTTCTAGAAGAGGGTTTATCAACTCTACCAGTTCATAAATATGGATGGTGGGATCGAGTTTGGATCTTCCCACATTCAGTTATCCTTGGTCAATGATTTTTGTGGTGGTATCTTCTCAGGACTTTGGTTATATGTAGAGACAGTTGGGATTTCTTGGATTGGGTATTGGACTAGGGTTTTGATTTGGTTCTCTCTTCATATGGTTAGTTGTTGATAAATGAGTTTATAGATCTAATGGGTGATTTTGATCAGTGAAACCCCCATATATATTAGTGTGAGAACTTTTTTCTAATTTATTTGGGATCATGAGGCACTAATTCACTCTTGATGTGGGTTTTTTGTACCATGGATGTTTTGTAGCTCATAGAGTAATGGATGCGGGATGATCACAAATTATAGTATAGATCCCAAATTTTTTAGTGCATACTTGGTGCCCAATTCATACTGTAGGACCTTCGTGACTGCTAGATTCTTTAGTTTTGTTAACCTTGATGATCTTTTTTCCAATTTAGATTGTATTATTGGATTCCTAGAACTTGATAGATATTATTTGTAGTTTTGGATGCCATTTTTTATACCATGGGGTCCATCATTCATGGTCTTTTTATTTTAGATGTCTTTTTACTCAAGTATATATCTGCAAGACATGCCTATTTTCATGTGAAAGTTTGAATCCTCTGATAGGTCTAGGGTAAGGTTCATTTTCCTTGATCATCATGCTCAAGCTTATAGTTTTATATTTTCTTAATTTCTATTATTCCATGTATGTTTTTATATATGTGCTTATTTATACCATATATTTTAGTCTTCTTCTGGTTTGGGAAAATCATGTGTTCATTTATTTTTTATGACAATATATTATAGGTTCACCATTGTTGTAGTCTACTGATATTTATTTCTCACCCCTTTATGTGCATCTTATTGTACCTGTAGACTTGATATCTATTTTCATGTTTGAGAATAGTCTGTGTGATGGATGGGGCTGAGTCCCAATGTTTCTTGATCAAGTGGAGATACTCATATAAAGTCTTGGGATTGAGCTGGTGTAGCTCATGCATTATGGAGACCAAGTATGTGGACTGACTTTGTGATGGTAGTAGAGCATGTTGTTGTTTATTTTTAGTATATTTATTTTGTATATATGTTTGGAATAGTGGATGGTCGATTATTGTATATTTTTCATGCTTTAGAGTCTATACATTAATATTTTGCATTTCATTTATTATAGCATGACTCTATTTTAGTTATTTATTAGGAGTACATAGATTTTTACCCCTTTAAATGAGTTTGATTATTTTCTAATGTAACTTCACTCTGACCAGAGTGTATAGTCTCCCCGCTACATCTTTTGGACCCTCACCACTATTTCACATCCTCTGGAGTTTATCAAGTCATTATTGTGGCCTTGTAGTGTGTTAGATTGGGTGACATGTCAGGTCAACTAGGGTCAGTTTGTTACACATCGCACCATTCTTATAACCCATAAATATCTATAGAACTTGAAAATAAAAAATTTATAATATTATAATAAACCCATGTAAAATGAATGTGTTCATTAAAACATTAAAAATGTCACATAACCTTAACATAAGATAAAATATAATATTAAAAATATCATTTTACAAAAGTGGTCCTATAATAATAACATAAATGATCCTGATGAAAAATAAACCATGGATGGTAAATATAAATTTAAATAAAAAAGTTTTTACAAAACTATTATAAATCACTGAAGTGAAAATTACATTGAAAAATATATTTTAAGGTAAAGATAAGAGTTTTTAAAAATTTATTACAATGATTTACTAATAAAATTTATCGAAAATAAATAATCGTCTAAAAATTGAAAGGGAAAAAACTTTAAAAAATTAGTTTTAAATGAATCATTGGTATTATAGACTTCAAAATGTCATAAATTTTTCGATAAATGAAGTGAATATACATTGGTAATGTTTAATTTTAAAATTAAAATTTAATAACATAAATATTAAATAAGAATAATGTTCTAAATAATTTATATTGAAATAAATTAAAATATTTTATCCTTAAAAATTATTTAATAAATGAAATTGTCACAACCCGTCCCCCGAGACCCATGGCCTGACTACCCCAATCCCTCCTTCCATAGTTCAGGGGCTAGAGACTATCACCGAAAGGCGTATTCCCTAAAACAAGGAAGGCATTGCCTTTATATTCTGCAAACACACACAACCAACCACATAGCAAGATAAGAACACGAGTAAACTGAATATTAAATATAGTGAGTACAGTATGTAAAATGGGACAGAATACAAGCCCAATTGGAAAGTACATGAAACTGAAAAGTACAAGTAAATTGAAACAGCTCTTGTGAACACCCGCTAAGGATCCTACCTAAAGGGTAAGTACAACTATCGAACAGTCGGCTTTACGGTATGCCTCATCTAAGTTATTCTTCTAAGCAACCTCCAGTCTGAGTACCCTCATCCTAAGTCAGTGCGTTCCATTATCTACACTAAACACAACAAGGTGTGGCAATATCCCATGTAGGGGTGAGTATATTGATACTCAGTAGGGACCCCGAGACCCTCAAGGTCTCACAAAGTCCACAAACAATAAACCAAAAAGCATGAAAACAATCGAAAACCCTACTTAGGTATATGCCCATACATATACCTAAGTTATCAAGTAAACCCATATCAATCATGAGGAAGCACAAGGCCCAACTCATTACCCAACGCTAAACTATTCAAAAAAGGAAAGAATAGCATGAAGGAAAGTACCACAAAGGTACGCCACATAAAATAATACCACAAAGGTATAACCACAAAGGTTAGTACCACATTAGTACGCCACACAGAATAATACCACAACGGTATCACCATGAAGGTAAGGACTCAGCTAATACCAGGTATAACATAGGTACTATAGTAAAGATGATTAGTTGTAACTACTGAATCCTCTTACTATGTTAAGTGGAAGACCCACGTAGGATCCTAAATGATTATCCGACCCACATAGGATCCTAGTACATCATCAAACCCACACAGGATCCTAGTACATCCTCAGACCCTACAGGATCCTAGTACTTCATCAAACCCACACTAGATACTAGTACAGGAGACATGAAAGATCCTAGAGTATTCCCACATGGATTCCTAGAGCGGATCCATGTGGGACCCTCAATCACAGACACACGTAGGATCCCAAAGCACAGAACCACATAGGATCCCTTTCTCATGTTAAATACAGCTACAAGGATCCCGCATTAAGCTCTCTTGTCTCCAGGAGGTTTCACTCCTCAAGCCACTAGTCGATACTTCATCTTCTATGTAGTCCCAATAAGAAGTATCCTAAAGGATCGCCATATCATAGGGGTCTCAATGCAATAGACGGTGCGTCAAATGGATGCCCAGTCTGTAAGTTATTATCCTTTTAGTCCTGAGGGCCAAGTTGTATTCATGCTCGATCCATCCCGATCATACCCCAAAATTATCCAAATCTCAAGTGGCGTATACCAAAAGGACCTTACCACTCCAAGGTTTTTGGCACCGCAAACGGTTCTTCAAATGGACACTCGTAGCTCATGATATGGATTAAAGAACGTATATAGTCGAAACTGGTCCGAGTCCAGTCTGACCCAGCCTAGGCTGACCCAAGTCTGGCCTTGGGTTGGACCTGGCTCACGGAATCTGACACGGCCCACTGGGTCCAGCCCATCCTGTGTCGGGTGGCCTGGCCTGTGTTGGGCGGCCTGGCCTAGCTACATGCAGGGGAGTCACGCACCCCCTCCCTCAATCACTAAATGCACAAAAAAGGTTTGGTCACTAGGCAACATGTGGGACCCACCACGGGTCCCGCTCGGTACAGCTCAGCCGGATGAAATGGATGTCCCCTTTCTCCTCCCAATAGCCTGTGGTCGCACGAATCATGCTTCCGCGGCTGGCAGAAGCACTGGCCACCCTCTGTCCACCACCACAGCAGGCAATAGTTGGCCTCCCTCTGGCCTCTGCATGCCCTCTTTTCCTACCAGCAGCGTGGGGGAATGTCACCCCGGTTCTATGCGGCTATCCCGAGAGGCAGTCACCAAATTTTTCAACAATAAAGAATTCAACAACCATGAAGAATAATGGAGGGATTAGGTCGTGATCGTTTGGCCCACACCATCCGCATCAGACCGATAGTAGGCGGATCAAGAGAATTAATCCAACTCAAACCACGAAAAACAAAAGAACCACTACATCGAAGGTTTGTTGACGTCAGTGAGGATGGAAGGATGGAATTCAGTTCATTTTCGTTGAATACATTCCTCATTGGAGAGAGTGTTCTTCATTAGAGATTGCTTTATTCATTGGAGGATTAGTTTCTCCAAGAGATCTCTCCAAGACTCCCTTTCACCAATGACTTCTCCCCAGAAAAATGTGATTCTAACCCAAATATAATATGTTTATCAATTTAAATTTGTTGGCACATATGGAGTTGTCATAATTAATTAATTAATTGATATAGCACAATTAAAGTGGAGGGAGCCCAAGAGTTACCTCCCATTAAAGGGGGAGTATAAGGTTTGGGTCCTCCCCACCATTGAATTCAAATTGGGAGTTTTTAGTTCGGGTGGTCCCCACTTCCATAACCCCAAAGAAGGTTACAAGAAAAATAAAAATGTTAAATATTTTTATTTTTCTATTCCTTCACGTAAAAGTGGAAAACTAACTTATACCCTTGACCTACTACGGTCGAGGTGATAGTCTCCTTAAGCGACCCATCCTCAAGGCCCATGCCATGACTACCCCAAGCCCGCCTTCCATAGGCCAGGGGATGGAAACTAGCACCAAAGGCGTAA
Organism: Viscum album; assembly: GCA_963277665.1. NCBI lineage: Eukaryota > Viridiplantae > Streptophyta > Magnoliopsida > Santalales > Viscaceae > Viscum > Viscum album. Next base: position 1,879,452,355 of record OY728145.1, read on the forward strand.
ATCCCGATAAAAAGGGAAGGCATTTCCTTTATGAAATGCAAACAAACACAAAACCAGAGTAAAAGTGGAAGCAAAAACTATGTAAAGAAATAAGACAAGTGTGCCGAAAGTACAAAGGGGGCCGGAAATATAAGCCCAACAGTAAAGTACAAGGAAAAGACAAAACAGCAGGAAGGTGTCAAGGTGCTCTTGGATCATCCTCCTGAGTTCCTACCTGAAGGGTAGGTACAGATGGCCACCTCAGCTCTCCTCATTCCAGTCCTGTATTACTGAACCGGATTAACTTACCATTACAGCCATGTCTATCTCATGTGATATAAATATTTACCCAATGCATTAGAGGGAGATATAGGTCCCACCCATCTCATACTGAAATCATTATTACATGTCCCACAAAACAATCATAAATCATTCATCCTAACCAAAAGAATAAATTGGATTTTATAAACATCATTCCATCATATCATAATCCATATAAAACAAATGGATATCATTTCATCATAAGAAAAGTGAAACCATATAAATCATAGAGACATTATACTTGAAACATACACATATGAAATAACGTCATCTTAGATGGAATATGGTTTTGATAAAGCAATTGAAATGAATTCTTGGGGAAAATATCTTTTCTTCTTGAAAATCATTTTCTTCTCACAAAATTCCATGTAATTTTAAAAGAAAGATATTTTGTTGAAAATATTCATGATATATTTTGGAGGAATCCTAATGAAAATAAGGCTTTATAAAACTGTAAAAATCATTTCATGCTGTATAAGTTAAAAAAACATTTTTCTCATACTTTTCCAGGAAAAGTAAAAAAAGTTCCTCGTAACACAAACAAAAGAAAGATTCCTTACATACCATGTAGTAAAACTCAAAAATGGGTAAAAATTACTTTAAAGATACATAAAAATATTTCTATAAAACATGTACATGGATGATAAGAATAACCCCAGTAAATACTTACGAATAATAAATCTCATATAAAAACAAGATTAGAAAATTTATCCCTTACCTTAGGTCTGATATGCTTTGTACGTATCCAAACCTCCTGTATAATGATTTAAATAATGTAATTGACTTATTACAGAATCATATTCATTTTTATGATATCATATATGGTTCACTTATGACTTCATATTACCCGTTCTTTTGTAAATTCCTTGTTAAATCAACGTTTTGGGTAAAATCGTCTTATTTATCGTACATGTTTGGACTTGTTGTTCATGATGTTATTATTACATATATCATGATATACTTACTTATAGAATGTAAATAATGATTTATATATCATATATATTCATTATATATCTAGAATATACATGTATTTATAATAGTACATAACATATGGAGGTAAGAAATGAAATGCACCGTTCATGGAGATGGTAAGTCGTATGTACGCATGAATGCTACTTTCATTTCTGTCTATTATTTTATTGGAATAGGTTTTATTATAATTATAGTATAATATATTATATAATATCATTAACTCCATCCTTTATACATCCCACATAATGCATTAACAAATCACATCACTTTGAGGGGGCGGTAGTCCGCACTTCCTCAAATGAGATCCTCGTATTTACCCACTATGAAAACCATAATGGATTGATATAATTGGGAAGTAAAGAAGAATAAAGAAATCATAAACATAATATATATCATATACGAATATATTTCCATCATAATGGCCACCATGAGAGGCGGTTGGATAAAATCAAACAATCATCGTTTCGTGAGGCGTTAGTTTGCCATCCACATAAACATTATGTTCTTCATCCATTAGATGGAGGTGTGTGTAAGTGTAGTTATATTCCTTCTCATAACAACATCCTAGTAATTTTAAGATACTTTTGTTGTCACAAAATAATGTATTAAAAAGAGTTTAGAGGTTGGAGAAGTAGAATAAAAGAAAACAACTTAAGAGAAACTATTACCTTTTATTTGGGTAACTTCCTTTGGTTTGAACCTAAAGGACTTATTGAAGTTCCTTCTACCTAATGTAAGGCTTATAGGGGGAGGGTAGGGATTTTTGGAGCTTGATTGGGCATAGTTTGGACGAGCCAAATGGCTTGTGAGGTGTGAGGAATTTGATAGAAATGGTCTCCATTTATAAGGGAGAGGAGGGGCTCTTTAGGAAAGTGTGAAGACATTATTTTATTATAAACTTATCTTCATATTCAAGAAGTCCAAAACTCATTAATGTAGAATATAATATGACTCATATTCTAAATAAAATCATCCAATAGTAATTGGATAGGTTTTGGATGATATTTTAATCATTATAATCTTATTTATTTAAATAATTTATTAATGAGGTAAATATTGCATCATTATTGTGTCATAAATAATTTAATTTATTTGTTGTCTAAAAATTATAAAACAAAAACCAAAATATAGGAAATATTTTTAATTTTCAATTAATATTTATATTCAAAAAGATAATTTATATATCCCCTTATAAAAATTAATTACTAAAGCATTTTTGTTAATGCCAATTTTGTCTTTACATTAAATTAATTAATCTAATGTGTCATTGTCTTTCATAAGTGGCTCCATGGGGTCCCAAAATATATCCAAGGATGACCATGGTCGGCCATTACTCATACAATAAGTTTTGGACAAGTTTTAAGGTAATATTGCTTTATTATAATATTATTTTAACCTTGAATTACCCTATTTACTTTTAACTGTGGTAAATAAAAGTAAAAAGTTACTATTCACCAAAAATTATTTTTATCTAATTGAACCAGATTTTACTCCTTGATATTAACCGTGTCTCTCGGATTTTCGAAATTCAACTCATAGAAGTTGTAAAATTATGTTTTTTAAACAATTGCAAAAGCTCCTAGGAGGTGGGTAAAAGACGGTGAAAAGTTCAATACAATTTTTATAAATCTAAAATTTTTATAAAATGACTCCAATGTATTTCATTGAACTTATATAAGTATTATGTACCTATTTTAACCTAAAATAAATTTAAATCAAATAAATTATTATTTAAATAAAAAGTCGGTTTTAACCAAAAACTCAGTGTTTTCACTATTCATCAAAAATTGAAGTTTTTAAGAAAAATACCAAAAATTCAGCCTAACCTATATTTGATATTCCGAATTCAAAAATGATGTCTATTTTTCCAAATTCAAAACATAGAAGTGGCATTAATTAATTTTAAAATTAATTCCCATCATCAAAACAAATAGCATGTTTTTAAGAAACAATAACTATCAAAAGATCATCACTTGTTTATGTCCAATTTCAAAGTGAAATTAATTCCAATGACCAACATTGGATTAAATGGTAAAAATATATTCTAATTACACTTTAAAACCAATTAAAAATATAATCTATCCATATAAATTATTGCGATGAAAAATGTTGTTTTTAATTAAAATATAGCATGTTTTTACTATTCATAAAAATATGAAAGTTATCAGAATAATATGAAAAAGTTATCTAAATTAAATTTTTATATCCGGATTCCAAGGAAGAATTTTATTTTGTAAAATTTAACTTATAAACATGTCAAAAAATAGATTTAATGTTGGTGCGCCATCAAAAGGCGGAAAAACTACATTTCCTTTCAAAATACATATTTTACCCGAAAATTTTATTTTGTTCTCATACCATGTTCTATAAAATGTGTAAGATGAATTATAATGTTATAAAATTCAAAATTCAGTTGATACTATTCATAACGGCTAGTCCATAATAATATTATAACAATATATAGTTGTTTAGTTAAACCCAGTATTGCGTACTGCACACACTATCGAGGAAGGTCGTGATTGCGTGTAATGCAAGCCAAGTCAGGGTGGAAAGTAGTTCAAGACTCATTTTTTGTTGCGTATAACAAAATACAACCATATTTCATTTATACATTAAACAAAGTCTATACTTAATGTTGCGTAGAATAATTTCTACAAAACGAACTTGAAATTGTGTGTAACACGAGCCAAGAATAGTGTTGCATATACTGCAAGCTAATATGGTGTTGCATACAGTGCAATATAATATTGGTGTAGCGTACAACACAAGACATAAATGTAAATAAAACAGAATAATTCTCATAAAATCTTGGGTTGTTACATTCTACCCCCCCTAAAATGAATTTCTCCCTTGAAATTCGTCGGGATTACAAATGGTTTATTACATGATAGTTTCTTTCATAGAAACCCACATTGTAATAGGGAATACCAAAACATATCTTTAAAAACTAAAGTAATAAACGTTACGGTTACCCAAATTAACTAATCACTAGGTTTCCACATAGGATAACATAGGTGAAAATATGGATATGGAAGAAAAATCTAACCATCATGTTCTGATGGAGAGTGGTAGAGAACAGGGCTATGAAAAAGCCAACAATCATAATTCCATAGATTTGTGATGATCTAAGGTACCATATGATTCATCATATATAAGAGTACTAGGATAACTTTTTTGGCTTTCAAGATAATTTCCCTAATGTTGAATAATTTTTTAATTAAAAGAAATTCTTACTTGATTTTGGTACAATCTCATTGTTGTTCATGTCTGGAAAAATTTCCACTTCATCTCTTAAAGAAATGAAGTTGAATTTGTTTTCCATGAAATGTTAGCGGATCATGCGATAGAATGATAGGTCATTCCATCTGTCTCAAACATAAGGTTAGCAAATTTTATGTACATAAGTCCATCTATGGCGATATTATTCATATATGGTTCTGAAAATGGAATTATACATCATCTATCATACCTCTTAATATAATAAAACTAGTTTCTACTAACCAGGGACTTCCTGTAGGCCAGTGGTAGGAAATAAAGTCCTGTCACATTTCGGTTGTGGGTTCGATTCCCACAGCCTTGTCTGATGCCACGGGTTTTCACCCATCCATCAGGATGTCCTTTTTCTAAAACTGAATTATTATAACATTCTGTAAATAATATCGAAAAAAGTTCTATCCTTAAACAATTCTATCGAATTTCCAACTTAATCCATTACAACCTTTAAGCTTATCGAAAATACTTTTGTCCAATCTTATAGTATAAAGAAAACTATTACTATAAATTTCATCAACCAAGCATGTGAATACCATCATTTATCCCCCATGTAAGATATATCTTGTTGGACACATTCCAAACATGTGAATACCATAATCATGTATTCTATTGGAAAATGAATTCCCATTGAACCTTAGTAAAAACATGAATTCTTTAATAAGTTATCCCTTTCAACATACCAAAATCCCAAAAATTCAATATACTCAAACCATGATATCACTTAGTCCTTATATCAATCATGAGCTCATTTAATTTTTTCATTATCCAATCATTATGCGCATATTATCTTTTTTCCAAAAATATTTCAATCACTTTTTCATGGTTACTAGTACCATATAATTATTGACAACCAATACATAGATATTCAAAAATTCCACAATACCATAAATGAGATTCCATGATACTATTTTGGAATCCCATTACATAAACACTTAATCATTACACAGCATCATTTTCATACTCAACATCACAAATAGTGATCGCATGAGACTTCCCTTTATCCTTTTCCTTAATAGGTTGCTCACATTGATCATCATTAACCCGTGGATTAGAGAATTTATTAGAATAATTCCCCATTTCCTTACACTTGAAGCATTGAAGTTTGGTGGAGAGTTCTCTGTAGTCTTTTCTCTAATCACATCATTAGCAACCTTTTTCCCATTAATTCGACAATCAACTACTCGATGACCTTATTTTCCAAACATAAAACATTTTCTAGTCCCCTTAATACAATCTCCACCATGCCTATTTCCACACTTTGAGAATAAAAAAACATTCAACTTCTTTTCACCATTGTTCTGAGATTTCTCCTTGAACTCCATCTTTCATCTCTTGTCAAAACCATGAGATGGATATGTAACACCAACTTCCAGTTCTACCATGATAGCACAACGCGCAATTTCTTCCTAGCTACTGATGTCTCTTATAGCTAATTCCCTTCGAATACTTGGTTTTATGCCACTGAAGAATCGATCTACTTTACTTTTAGGTTGGATGATAAAGCCAGATGCATACCTTTCAAGCCTTGTAAAATTCGATTCGTATATACTAACAGATTCATCATCCTTTTGTTTAAGCTCAAGGAACTCCTTTTTCATCTTTTTTAGAAGAATACGAGGGAAGTACTTACTGAAAAATAAGTTCTTGAACTCATCCCATTCCATAGAATCAATTTCACCTTGGGGCCTTGTATTCTTAATTAAAGTCCACCATTGATCTGTTTTTCCTTCTAATCAATAAATAGACAGAATGAATTTTTCATGTTCCGAATAGAGAAGTATGGAAAATATCATTTCAATGGTATTGATCTGTTTTTCAGCAACAAGTAGATTAGAAGACCCACTGAAAGAAGGGTGATGTTGCTTCATGAAGGACTCAATAGAATATTTTTCTCTTCTCTGCTCATTTGGAAGTCCAGGATGATTCATAGCTTGTGTAAGTATAGAAATAAGATTTTATACTCCATCTCCCATCACATTTGGTTGTTCAGGAGGAAAATCATTGCATTGTCCATTACATTGATCAACACGGTTCTTTCGGGTTCCATCCATCATCTAAAACCCAAAAAGAATAGTGTGAGAGGCAAAAATCATGCTTGGGAAAACAACATAATAAAAGAGGGAGTAACTTCAATATCTAACATCATAGGTTTAATTCTAAGATCATTACCATAAATCTAGGATTATAGTCTATACTTATACCTAACCTTAGGGACATCCCTATACATACCTTAGAAATATTTCTACGGATCTCACTAAAGATTTTGCATTCTATTTTCCAAATGTTAACTAAACATTTCCTCTGATACCAACTGTAGAGACCCAAATCTTGACATACATGGACATTACATTACTTTTGCATAATACATAATACATAACAAAAATAGACACACAAGGATCGTAATAGTTTAGTGTCTTTGGAAACTCAGAAAAATAATCTTCTAATCATGGTGAAAGATATTCAACATCTCCCATAAAGATCTTCCCCTTTTGTTTTCTTACCTAAAACCTTTCTTTAAATCCAGTGGAAAAGAAAACATATAAAGGGTGATCTCAAATGCTCAGTAAGGGTAAGCATGGATAAAATAAAATAAATCATATACATTTTAACTTAAAAACATGAACATAATGTTTAAATATTAAAATCTTGGGCAATAACATAAAACATGGCAGTACATAAGGCATAGATCATAAAGAAACATTAATCATTATAAAATACCATAGGAATAAAACATGTCATTGTGGAAACCATTAAGCACATGATGTGATTTCCATAGTATCCAAGGCATTTCTGCCAAGACCATCTTAGTGGAAAAAGTCCCTTTCTAAATTGAGTTCACTCCTCGTTCCAGTCCTGTATTACTGAACCGGATTAACATACCATTCTATCCATGTCTATATCATGAGATATAAATATTTACCCAATACATTGGAGTGAGATATAGGTCCCAAACATATTATATTGAAATCATTCTTACGTGTTCCACAAAACAATCATAAATCATTCATCATAACCCAAAGAATAAATTGGATTTCATAAACATCATTCCATCATAACATAATCCATATAAAACAAATGGATATCATTTCATCATAAGAAAAGTGAAACCGTATAAATCATAGAGACATTATACATGAAACATACACATATGAAATAATGTCATCTTAGATGGAAAATGGTTTTGATAAAGCACTTGAAATGAATTCTTGAGGAAAATATCTTTTCTTCTTGAAAATCATTTTCTTTTCACAAAATGCCATGCAATTTTAAAAGAAATAGATTTTTTTGAAAATAGTCATGAAATATTTTGGAGGAATCTTCATGAAAATAAGGCTTTACAAAACTGTAAAAATCCCTTCATTCCGTATAAGTTAAAAAAACATTTTTCTCGTACTTTTGCCGGAGAAGTCAAAAAAGTACCTCGTAACGTAAAAAAAAGAAAGATTCCTTACATACCATGTAGTAAAAGTCATAAATGTGTAGAAAGGAAATTAAACATACATGAAAACATTTCTAGAAAATATGGACATGGATGATAACAATAACCCTAGTAAATACTTACGAATAAACAATCTCGGATAAAAATGAGATTAGAAAAGTTATCCCTTACCTTAGGTCTGATATTCTTCGTACATATCTGAACCTCCTATATAATGATTTAAATAATGTCATTGACTTATTATATAATTATATTCATTGTTATGATATCATATATGGTTCACTTATGACTTTATATTACCCGTTCTCTTGTAAATCCCATGTTAAAGAAATGTTTTGGGTAAAATCGTCTTATTTATCGTACGTGTTTGGACTTGTTGTTATTGATGTTATTATTACTTATATAATGATTTACATACTTCTAGAATGTAAATCATGATTTATATATCATATATATTCATTATATATCCATCATATACTTGTATTTATAATAGTAGATAACATATGGAGATAAGAAATGAAATGCACCGTTCTTGGAGACGGTAAGTCGTACGTACGCATGAACGCTACCTTCATTTATATATATTATATTAATGTAATAGGTATATTATAATTCCAGTATAATATCTTAAATCATATCATTAACTCCATACTTTATACATCCCACATAAGGCATTAACTAATCACAACACTTTGAGGGGGCGGTAGTCCGAACTTCCTAAAATTAGATCATCGTATTTACCCACTATGGAAACCATAAAGGCTTAATATAATTGGGAAGTAAAGAAGAATAAGGAAATAATAAACATAATATATACCATAAATGAATACAGTTCCATCATAATGGCCACCATGAGAGGCGGTAGGAGAAAATCGAACAATAATCGTCTTGTGAGGCGTTAGTTTGTCATCCACAGAAACATTATGTTCTTCATCCATTAGATGGAGGTGTGTGTAAGTGTAGTTATAATACATCACATAAAAAATCCTAGTATTTTTAGGATACTGGTTTTTTCACAAAAGAAATTATTAAAAAGAGTTTAGGGGTTGGAGAAGTAGAATAAAAGAAAACAACTTAAGAGAAACTATTACCTTTAATTTGGGTAACTTACTTTGGTTTGAACCAAAAGGACTTCTTTAAGTTCCTTCTTCCTAATGTAAGGCTTATACGGGGAGGAGAGGGATGTTGGGAGCTTAATTGGATAGATTTTGGACGATCCAAATGGCTTGAGTGGTGTGAGGAATTGAATATAAATGGTCTCCTTTTATAAGGGAGAGGAGGGGCTCTTTAGGAAAGTGTGAAAACATTATTTTATTATAAACTTATCTTCGATTTCAGAAGGTCCAAAATAGATTAATGTTGAATATATGATGACTCATATTTGAAATAAAATCATCAAATATGAATTGGACAGGTTATGGATGATATTTTAATCATTATAATCTGATTTATTTAAATCATTTATTAATGAGGTAAATACTGCATCATTATTGTGTCATAAATAATTTAATTTTTTTGATGTCTAAAATTTATAAAAAAATACCAAAATGTAGGAAATCGTTTTAGATTAACAATTATCTTTTATAGTCTAAAATATAATTTATATATCCCCTTATAAAAATTAATTACGAAATAATTTTTTCTAATACCAATTTTGTCTCTACATTAAATTAATTAATCTAATGTGTCATTGTCTTTAATAAGTGGCTCCATGGGGTCCCAAAATCAACCCAAGGATGGACATGGTCGGCTATTACACATCCAATAAGGTTTTGACAAGTGTTAAGGTAATTTTGAATTATTATAATATTCATTTATCCTTGAATTACCCTATTTACTTTTAACCGTGGTAAATAAAAGTAAAAAAGTTACTATTCACTAAAACTTATTTTTATCTAATTGAACCAAATTTTACTCCTTGATATTAACCATGTCTCTCGTATTTTTGAAATTCAACTCATAGAAGCTGTAAAATAAAGTTTTATGACCAATTTCAAAAGCTCCTATGAGGTGGGTAAAAGACTGTGAAAAGTTCAATACAATTTTAATAAATCTAGAATTATTATAAAATGACTCCAATGAATTTAATTGAACTTATATAAGTATTATGTACCTATTTTGACCTAAAATAAATTTAATTAAATAAATTATTATTTAAATAAAAAGTCAGTTTTAACAAAAAACTCAGTGTTTTCACTATTCATCAAAAATTGAAGTTTTTAAGAAAAATACCAAAAATTCAGCCTAATCTATATTTGATATTTTGAATTCAATGATGATGTATATTTTTTAAAATTCAAAACATAGAAGTGACCTTAATTAATTTTAAAAGTAATTCCTGTTATCAAAACAAATAGCGTGTTTTTTAGAAACAATAACTATCAAAAGATCCTTACTTGTTTATGTCCAATTTCAAAGTGAAATTAATTCCAATGACCAACATTGGATTAAATGCTAGAAATATATTCTAATTAAACTTTAAAACCAATTAAAAAGAAATCTATCCATATAAATTAGTGTGATGAAAAATGTTGTTTTTAATTAAAATATAGCGTGTTTTTACTATTCATCAAAATATGAAAGTCATTAGAATAATATGAGAAATATATCCAAATTAAATTTGTATGTTCTGATTCCAAGGAAGAATTTTATTTTGTAAAATTGAACTTATAAATATGTCAAAAATTAGATTTAATGTGGGTGCGCCATCAAAAGGTGGCAAAACTGCATTTTTTTAAAAATACTTATTTTACCCGAGAAATTTACTTTGTTCTCATAACATGTTCTATAAAATGTGTAAGATGAATTATAATTTTATAAAATTCAAAATGTATTTGATACTATTCATAACGGCTAGTCCATAATAATATTATGACAATATATCATTGTTTAGTGAAACCCGGTATTGTGTACTGCACACGCTATCGAGGAAGGTCGCGATTACGTGTAATGAAAGCCAAGTCGGGGTGGCATGTAGTGAAAGACTCCTTTGTTGTTCCGTATAAAAAAATACAACCATATTTCATTTATAAATTAAACAAAGTCTATACATAATGTTTCATAGAATAATTTCTACACAATGAACTTCAAATTGTGTGTAACACGAGCCATGAATATTGTTGCATATACTGCAAGCTAATACGGTGTTGCGTATAGCGCAAGATAATCTTGGTGTAGTGTACAACACAAGACATAAATGAAATTAAAAAGAATAATTCTCATAAAGTCTTGGGTTGTTACAATTTGCACCTTTTCTGTGGTATCCCGTAACATCTCCAGTCCCACTAGTGATGACTCCCCTGGGTTAGTCCAGCACAAAGGCGATCTGCAAGTTCGGCCGTACAAAGCGTCGAATGGTGTCATCCTAATGGTGGAGTGATAGTTGTTCCTATATGAAAACTCCACCAAAGGCAAGTGATCCTCCCAACTGTGACCGAAGTCGAGGACGTAAGTACATAGAATGTCCTCGATGTTCTGAATGGTCTTATCAGTTTGGCCATCCTTCTGAGGATAAAAGGCGGTGCTCAAACAATGATGGGTCCCGAAAGCCTCCTACAACCCCTTCCATAGCCGGGAATTGAAACATGTATCATGATCAGATACAATCGTCGAAAGTACTCTATGTAGCCAGATAATCCCCTGCACATAGAGGCATCCCAAGCTCTCTGCTGAACCCTACTCTCTGATCAGTAGGATGTGGGCCAACTTGGTGAGTCGATCGATGATCACCCAGATAGAATCATGACCCTTGGATGTACATGTAATTACTATCACGAAGTCCATGGATATCCCATCCCACTTCCTATATGGGACCTCTAAAGGCTGAACTAAGTCTGTTGGTACCTAATGCTCTGCCTTCACTTACTGATAAGTGAGGAACTGATAGACAAACTTTGCTACTGTTTTCTTCATTCTCGACCACCAGGACAGTCGCCAGAGATCCTGGTACATCTTCGGCACTCCTGGATGTACCGCTAGAGGGTATGTGTGGAACTCCCTCAACACTTCCTCCCGAAGCGACACTGGTACCATGCTACATCCTCTAAAGAGGATGATGTGCTCCCCACCTTCATAAAATCCATTAGGTGCCTATCCTATGGATATCTGAGCAGGTCGAGCCTCACAGTCAGTGTCCCTACATTGTGCCTCCCTGACACACTGAAGTAGTGGGGGAGTGACTGTAAGAGAATGAAGAAAATCTGATCCATCTCATTCCACAATGGATATCTACAAAGTGGCCAGCTACTTTGTTACCTCACCTAGAAGTTGTATACCAGACCTCCTACTAAGTGCATCTTCTACAACATTCCCCTTCCCCTGAGTATAGACTATCTTGAAGTCATAGTCCTGGAAGAACTCTAGCCAACATCATTGTCTCATGTTTAAGTCCTTTTGAGAAAGATATACCTAAGAATCTTGTGATCTAGGTAGACTTTAAAATGATCTCCCATCAAGTAATGTCACCACATATTCAATGTGAATACCAGTGCTAATAACTCCAGGTCATGGGTAGCATAGTTCTTCTCATGTTGTCCTAGATGTCGAGAACCATATGTGATCACTACTCACTCCTGCATCAAAACACATTCATGCTCAGTCCCTGATGTGTCGTAGTAGACTATATACCCTACGCCCTCCTCCGGAAGCCTCAAGATGGGGGCACTAGTCAGCCTCTGCCTCAGCTCATGAAAACTCTACTGGCATCTCTCTGACCACACGAAGGGTTTCCCCTTCTTCTTCAATGTTGATAAAGGTGCTAAAACTCTAGAGAAATCTGGCACAAATATCTGGTAGTATCCGACCAAACCCAAGAAACTACATACCTCTGTCACACTACCGGGTGTCTCCCAAGAAGTACCGCCTCAATCTTCGCTGGATCCACTGTAAATACAGCCTCTGAGATGACATGTCCCAGAAAGTGAACCACTCATATCTAAAACTGGAACTTTGAGAGCTTACTATAAATCTGGTGCTCTCATAGTGTTTCCATAACTATCTGTAAATGATAGTAATTATCCTCCTTAGTAGCCGAGTAGATTAGAATATCATCGACTAATACTACTAAAAAGTGATCAAGATGTGGCTTAAAGATCCTATTCCTGAGTCCCATAAACATTTATGGGGAGTATTTCATGCTGAATGGCATAACAAATAACTTTTAGTGGCCATACCGACATCTAAAAGTCATCTTATACACATCCCCATATCATACTCTGAGTTGGTGATAGCCTGATCTGAGGTCTATCTTCGAGAACCACCGTGCTCCCTTCAGCTGATCAAAAAGGTCTTCAATCCTAAGAAGTGGGTAATTGTTCTTCATAATCACCTGGTTCAGATGCCGATAGTCAACACAATGTCTCAAGCTCCCATATTTCTTATTGGAGAACAAAATCAGGGCTACCCAAGGAGAAACACTGGGCCAGATGAACCCTTTTTCCTTGTAAGTCCTACAGCTATACCAGTAGCTCTCGAAGCTTCGTTTGAGCCATCTTATATGCTGGTGTAGATATCGGTGCCATCTTGGGGTAAAAATCAATATAAAATTCTACCTCTCTATGAGGAGGTAGACCCAGAACATCATTAGGGAAGACATCTGTGTAGTGGTCCACAACTACATGATAGCTCGGGCTCTCCACATCAACTGTTCTGAGGGTAAGGCTAGCCATCTGATGAGTGATCAGATGAACTCTCCTTTGGGTAAGTCCAGCATTTGATGAAAAGGCTCATTTCTCTTCGGTGAATGTAAATCTAGTCTCATCCATGCAGACACACAGCACTTTGTGCCTAATACAGTCAATCTGAGCATGGACTACTGATAAACAGTCCATACCCAAGATGAAATCATAAGGCCTCGACGCCACTACTAGGAGATCACATCTGAAGCTCTCACCTCCTAGAGTAATCTCACACTGCCAGCACCAGGGTGTAATTGTTGAATCCTCTCATGTAGGAGTCTCTAGTCGTATGGATCGAGCCAACGGCTTCATCGGAATCTCCAAGCTCCGAACGAGGGAAGTGGAAATAAAATAATGATTGGAACTTGTGTCTATAAGTACTGTAGCTAAGGTGGAGTAGACACAGATCATACCTCGTATCATCTCTGGAGCTCCACGGTTGTAGGTCTCAACTTCCTGGAGCTGAGCATGCCCCTATCCACCTGCTCCCTCTGGTCAGGGTGGACCACCTGGTGGTGGTTGTGGTAACATTTCAAATCGTCTCCCACCACCAGCTACACAGATAGCTCTTCTACCACGTCTTCCTTCTCCCTATGGACCGCCTTGGTTGAACATCTATCTCTTCCTAGGTGGTCCCTCTACCATCTGTTGATCATCTGTATGAAGGGTCGGGTAGTCACAAGCCATGTGCCCCTACTCACCGTATGTGTAACACTGCATGTTCATTGCATGAATGGCTCTATCTCTAGTACCCCACACAACCGACCCTGAATCCTATGGTCGTCCACCTGTAGGTCTGATCTTCTTGGACCTCTGTGACATCTGTGTATTGTCAGCTGTAGAACAGTTCACTATGTGATGACTGGTGGTGGGTCTCGCTGCTGGTGACTACTCAGCAAGAAAACTCTCCACTAAGAGGGCTTGCTCTAACACCCCTGCATGTTTCAAGATGCTGAGAGAAATCATCGAATCCCTAATATCTCTCATGAGTCCCTAATCAAAGTTCTGGGGCCTAAAGAATGGTTCCCACAACATATCAGTGGAATAGCGTGAGAGGTCAGTAAACCTCACTGAGTACTGAGCCACAGTCATGCTGCCCTGCTACAGATGAAAGAAGCTCCAGTATGCGTACTACGCGAATAGTTGATAGGAAAAACTCTGCCTGAAACAAGCTCTCAAGGTCTTCCTATAGAAGTTTCACCTCTTAATGAACCTGGACTATCAAGCTCCACCATCTGCCTACTGCTTCCTATATAAGACTGGCGGAAAGAATCACCATGAGATCTACTGGTGTCCCTACCAGTCGGAAGACTCTCAACATGGCCTCTAGCCAATCCTCAGCCGCATGTGGGTTTGTATCTCCCCTGAACCTGGGTGACCTCTGGTGCTGGAACTCATGCAATGCGCTCAAGCGACCTACACTCTCCGCTGTTGGGGCTGGTGGCATCGGTGTCCCAATGGGTAATGGTACCGGTGGTGCCTCTGTTGGTGCCTCTATTGGAAGAGGTCCTTGTACTGAGGCCTCGTTGATCAGTGGGATATCAGTATGTACTATACCTGGAACCATAGTTGGATATCTGCATGGAGGAATCCTAAAAATAAACAGGTGTGCCACAGTCAAAAAGTTATACCTGGTGATCTGAATTAAATAGATCACAAATAAAACTCTTGAAAAAAAACATGCAATCAGTGTTTTCATGCACTTAGTCAGAAATCAAAATTCAAGGTTCTGGTGTATGGATACTTCAACCACTACACCAACACTAGATTCCCTAAACTGATAACCACACTCACTAAACATAACACTATTTCCATTAAAAAGATCCGAGTCCAATGTTCTACAGTAGAACCAACTCCTCTGATACGAATTTTTCACGACCTGTCCGTCGAGGCCCATGAAGTGACTACCCCAAGACCGCCTTCCATAGGCTAGGGACTGGCGACTAGCACCAAAAGGCGTATTCCTTAAAACCGAGAAGGCATTTCCTTTATATCCTATAGACACACACAACCAAACACAAACCAAGATTCTAACACTAGTAAACTTAATAGTAAACAGAGTGAGTAGAGTATGTAAAGGGGGCTAGAATATATGCCCAACTGGAGAGTACAAGAAACCAAAAAGTACAAGTAAACTGAAAAAACTCTTGTGAAACCCCACCAAGGATCCTACCTGAAGGGTAGGCACAGCTCTCAAAAGGTCATCTCTGTGGTACACCACATCTAAAGTCCCCCTTTGTGCTACCTCTAGTCCTGGTACACTCTTCCTCAGTCAGCGCTATCCGTTATCTGCACCAAACACAACAAGGTGTGGGTGTAGCCCGTATAGGGGTGAGTATAACGATACTTAGTAGGGACCCTGAGACCCTAAAGGTCTCAAAAAATCCACAAAGGATAAACCACAAAGCATGAAAACAACTGACAAACCTACTTATGTATATCCCAATACATATACCTAAGTTATCAAGTAAACCCAAGTCAATCATGATGAAACACAAGGCCCAACTCATTAGCCCAAAGCACAAATGTTCCACACAAAAAAATACCACTAAGGTAAATACCACAAAGGTACGTCACACAAAATAATACCACAAAGGTATCACCGAAAAGGTAAGTACCACATAGGTATGCCACATAGAAGAATACAACAAAGGTATCACCATGAAGGTAAGGACTCAGCTCTTACTAGGTATAACATAGGTACGATAGTAAAGATGATTAGTTGTAACTACTGAATCATCTTACTCTATTAAAAGGCAGACCCACATAGGATCCTAAATCATCATCAGACCCACACAGGATCCTAGTACATCATAAGACCCACACAAGATCCTAGTACATTATCAGACCCACACAGGATCCTAGTACATCATCAGACCCACACAAGATCCTAGTACAGCAGACCCAATAAAGATCCTAGAGTAGTGCCGCATGGATTCCTAAATCATATCCATGTGGGATGCTCAAACATAGACCCACGTAAGATCCCAAAGAACATGACCACATAGGATCCCTTTCTTGTGATACAGCCAGTTACAGGGTTCGCGCACTAAGATCTCTTATCTCTAGAAGGTTCTGATCCGCAAGCAACTAGTTGATAATCCAACTACCATGAAGTCCCATGAAGTAGTATCCCAAAGTACATCCACATCATAGGGGTCTCAAGGCAATAGACAGTGCGTCAAACGGACACCCGGTCTGTAATTTATTAGCCTTTTAGTCGTGAGGGCCCGGTTGGATTCGTGCTCAATCCAACCCGACCGTACCCCAACATTATAAAAATCTCAAATGGGGTATATTTAAAGGACTGTCTCACTCCAAGTTTTCTGGCGTCATAGACGGTTCATCAAACAGACACTCGTAGCTCAAGATATGGCTGAAAAAACGTATAGGGTCGAAATGGTCTGGGTCCGGTCTGACCCAGTCGGACCGACCCGGCCTAGGCTGACCCGAGTCTGGCCTTGGGTTAGACCTGGCCCATGGAATCCAACCCAGCCCACTGGGTCCAGCCCAGCCCGCACTGGGTGGCCCATCCTGGCCGCATGTGGGGGGGAGTCACACGCCCCCCACCCTCAATCACTTAACGGCTGAAGCCATTCGGTCACCAGGCAGCACGTAGGACCCACCGTGGGTCCTGCTCAATACAGCTCTGCAGACCAAAATGGCAGGCCCCTTTCTCCTCCCGGCGGTGCATCGTGCGCCACCCCTCCATGGCTGGCCGAATTTCAAACTCCTTCCCCCATCCGCCACAGCCAGGCAGGCTGTGACCTCTTAATCTGAAGGCGGTGCGCGGTCGCAACGCCTGTGAATCCATGGTCGTCCGAAGCATCAGCCACCCTCTGTACACCACTACGGCCGGTCACCCTCTGGTCTCTGCGCACCCTCTTCCATTACTGGCGGCGCGGGCACGCGCCGCCCCGGTTCCGTGCAGCTATCCCAAGAGGTAGTCGCCATCATTTTTTTCCTCAACGAATTCAACAACCATGAAGAACAGTAGAGGGATCGAGCCGTGTTCGTTTGGACCACACCCTCTGCATTAGATTAGTAGCTGGCAAATTCGGAGGATTAATTCAACTCAAAAAAAACAACAAAACCCCTACCTTGAAGGTTTGTTAACATTGGTGGGGAGGGAAGGACAGACATCGGTTCATTATTGATAAAAATGTTCCTCATTGGAGAGTGTGTTATTCGTTGGAGAGTGCATTCTTCATTGGAGGATGTGTTTCTACAAGATCTATGTCCAAGCCTCCCTTTCACCAACGATTTCTCCCCAGAAAAATGAGGATCCAACCCTAATAAAATATGTTTATCAATTTTAATTTTGTGTCACATATGGAGTTGGCATAATTAATTAATTAGTTGATGTGGCATAATTAAATTGGAGGGATTCCAAGAGTTACCTTCCATTAAAGGGGGAGTTTAAGGGTCAGGTGGTCCACACATTTGAATTCAAATTGGGAGTTTTTAGTTCGGGTGGTCCCCACCTCCATAGCCCCAAAGAAGGTTACAAGAAAAATAAAAATGTAAAATATTTTTAATTTTTTCTATTCCTTCACAAAAAATTGGGAAACTAACTTCTACCCTCGGCCTACTACAGTCTAGGTGAAGGTCTCCTTAAGTGAATACCGGTGTTGTGAGTTCAACGGTGCCCTCCGATTTCAATTCTGAGCACTGATTCAAAATTTACAAAAACATGCTCGCACGTTTACTAAACCTACCTAACAAAAAGTTTAGAAATTCATTCCGGGCACACCGGGCCTCAGAATCACACGCCGTAAATTTTTACAGACTCATAATATTCAATATAATTTAAAAAAAATACATGGAAAATTTGGGCCTTCATAGAAATATGGAAAAAATACATTCAATTAATCAAAATAAAATTGGGACATGATGATAAAATCATTACTTTAAAATTGTTGGAAATAACCTTTTGAAAAATTTTAAATAGTCTTTGTTTGAAAACCAACATCATTAAAAGCATAATAAAAAAATATATTTAAAATTAATTAAGATAAATAAAATAATTAAAGGAGATCAAATAAATTGTGTTTTCATCATGAAAATGAGAACATTAGCGGAAAGAAAAACTAATTATGGAAGGAAAATTCATTAAAAAATGGGAATTTATTTTAACAAAAATTTATTTTCATGAAATCAAAATAATAATAATGTAGTAATAAATTGGTGTGAAAAATTATTTCCCCATAAAATAATATATATGTAAAATGAATTTTTATTATGACTGAAGGAATAGATCATAGTCAGGAAAATCCCTATTGTCCTTTGTAACTTTTGAATAAACAACTCATGGGAATGAGAACATGAAAGTAAACATCATATATCAAGAGATATAATATAAACATGATATAAAAATATCAATGGGTAAGTAATTACACCATTCCAATGTAAACATGGTGTATAATATAAAAATGTCTCAATGAAAGAAAATTGAGACATAAATCCATTAAATTGTTTCCTTTCATATTTGATGACATTATAACCTCCTTTAAAATATAAATGAATAACTTAATATCCTATTTCATAACATTAATAAAAAAATATTACACTTCTATTATCCTTGTTATAATTATTTATCATGACTACATAAATTTTTTATAACATATTATGACTATCAGGTGTTAATAATATTAACTATTTTTTATTATTTAAAAATTATGACATAATTACACATCATTTGATAAAAATTTCATTATTGATATAAAAAATAATATTATATAAATTATATTTATTTAAAATTATCTTATTTAATTCTATATTTATTTTGGTAATGTTATGTTTAAAACGAGTTGGTAATAACTTGTTTCAGTGGTTTTAGCTAAGGAAAATGTAACATCAATAACAAGATAAATACATAATATAGTATTTAAATAAGAATATAATAATTTTTATTTGATAAATATATTATAATGATTTTTTTATTCTCATGGTCATACATATTAAAATTTTAAATCATTGTTCAGATATCTTGTTACACCAACCCAAACCTGAACACACTTTAACTCGATTGGAGAGTATGGTTAAGGGTGTGTTTCTTTTGAAAAAATATCATTGTAGTATAAAAAAATTATATTTTTATTATTTTTATTATGATTATTAACCATATTTTACTATGTTTATATTATGAATTATAATATAAATTAAACACAAAAAATGATTCATTGTGGTGTTGGTAATCTATACGTACACATGATTAGGATTCTCTTTTCACAACATATGATTTTGGGTGATGGTGGATATTAAATAGATATTAAAAAATAAAATTATATTATATATCATATATTTATTAAAAATTACCACAATTGTGACTATCTTTGAAATGAGGCAATAAAAAACAATAGAATACACTTCGTGGAGGTGGCAATCCACACAGTACATTAACAACTTTTTTTTGATTTTAAAAGTTGATAAAAATGAATAAATAAGAAATTTAACACTAATATAATAACATATAAGTATATTAATGATACATATGTTGTCATATTATAATTTTTATAATACATTTTTAATAGTAACATAATGAATAAATGTTTAAGTGGGGATAACACTTACGTCGGAGACTCGATTTTTACCTTGAAAGTTACCTCAAAATTAAAAAAAGAATAAATATGAATTATTATGGAATTGATTTGTGGGGTATGGTAATCTGGAGAGTCAAAGGGAAAATTTTCATCAATAAATTATATATATAAGTGTATCTTTGAAGGTTGGTTATGAAATCCTTTTATAAGGGGAGAAAAGGGGCGCTTTAGAAAATATCATCATTTTTCAATAATGAGATGATACTTTTACAAGGTCACTAGATCCAATTTTTATAAATTATTAAATTTTTTAATTAATTTTTTTATAAAGGAAAAAACATTTTTTTCCCACATTTTTAAATCATAGGTTTTTACCCATATGTATTTATATTTAATTATTTACTTTAAAAATTGTAACTTGTTTTTAACTATGTGATTTTATGTTTCATTAAACATAAAACATGACCCATACAACCAAATTTCAGTGATATGGAACAAAATTTAACATATATTTTATCCAATTAAATTTATAAATATTATAAATTATCTTTTGAATTTAAATAGATAATGTGTATAAAAATTATTTTTGTTGAACAAGACATTTTGATTATTATAAATTATTAATTTTATTTAGTATTGATTTCCAATTAAATGTGTGTTAATATTTTTATTTATGAGTTAATAAATCATATAATATTTATTATTTAAATTATTTTAAACTAATTTATTCGATAAAAATTCATTGTCGATAATATAACAATACTTTTAAAAAAAATTCTCTATTATTGTGAAAATTATAATTATTGCTAACAGTCAAAATTTTATACAAAAAAATAAAATTAGCTATACTAAATTGTATGAAAATTGTTATATAAAATATAAAAATCACTTTATAAAATTATTTTTCTTTTTATTTTTAAATTAACCTTAATGTTAGCACATGTGACACGTAAAAACACATTTCTTTCAAAAGGTGTATTTTTAGGTACATAGATTTATGATTAAGTTAGAATAATCAATGAAATTGATTAAGATGAATCTAAAATAATTATTATTATTAAAAAATTATTCATTTCATAAAAATTGAAATAAAAAATAGTATTTTATCATGTTTTAATTTATTAAAAAATATCCTCCATATAGTTTCCATTAAATCGCTATATAAATATTCAAATTGTAGAGCATGGGTTTATAAATTGTATAGATTAATTTAAAAAGACTTATTATAAACTATAATAAAAATATTTTATATTTAAAATGACTATAAATCTTCTATTTCATATAAATGATATGATATTATAAAAAATGTGTATTATTAATTATTCACATAAAAATAGAATATTTTACAAAAATATAAAAAATACATCCAAAGAAAAATTTATTGTGGGGGATTAAAAAATGATATTTAATTTATTAGATTTGAACTATAAATATTTTTAAAAAATTAAAAAGAAAATATATAATATAAAAGGCAGGAAATTTTAATGAAAAAACCTTTTCAATATTAACACATATTTATTATTAACCTTGTAAAGAAAATTAATATTAATGATTTACCATATTAGTCTATATTATGGCTTAATTAATAGTGTCTTATTAGAATGTTTTGGTTTGATTAAATTGTGTTTATAAAGTGAAACATTCTATATAACATAGTCTGTATTTTATGGGATCTAATACCTCAAGCTATTACATTCTACCCCTTAAATAAATTGCATCCCCACAATTTTAATTTTTAACCACTAATGAAGGTAGAAGTGGGTATTTTTGGAATATTTATTATTCAATATCTACCTTCCAATATGAAATTTACCTTACTATTATAATATATATCAACATTATTATCTTTTCTCAAACAATATTTATTTTTTATACCCAAATACCGTATTTATATAGTACGACTTACCCAATACTATCTAAGTCTCCAAGTTGTCAAACAGAAATCAAATTTTATATTGTCCCAAAAATCAGTTCTATCATTATTAATCAAATGGTATTATCCACTAGTTAATCAAATCACATGCTAGAAAATATATTACATAATCCCAAAAAAATAAACTTTACCAAAAATGAATTATCATCAATCCTATGAATATCGATACAACAAAACATATATTTTCAAAATCACCTAAACCTACATTATATCTGTATTGAATGTATACTAAAACTAAAACATATTAATAAATTAAATATATTTTCTTCACTAGTCATTTTGAAAAAATATAAAAATTTTATAAAATCATTTCCTAGTGTAATTGTTACCATTTTATTTATGACTTCAAACTATCAACGAAAAACTATAAAAAACAATCCATTGATATTTCACACAACCCTCAATAAATTTTAAACCTTACCAAAATATCATCTATATTTCACATCACTAATTAAAATAGATACAAGTGTCTAGATTTAATTTCTAATAGTATATCAACTTCAATACCTTATGTAAGACTAGAAAACTCACTTTTCCATCATAACATGAATATACTAAGATAAATGTATTTATGTATTCTCTCATATTTGGTAATTATAACTATTTATTTCTAGAAATATACCTTCCTCAGCACCACCCTCATGATCCTTCTTCCACTAAATACTAAAACCAAGATTTTAATTTTAATATCTAAAAGATTCAGAGTATATGCCCGAATGGACCAAAGGCCTTATTTTATTATTTTATTATAGATAATAAACCTCTTAAGGGATGAAGGGGAACCCGTACATGACCTGTAGGCCCAAGTTTCAAGGCCTGACATGACTCACAATACATGATCCGTAGGCCCAGAGGCATACTATGCCCAATACATGACCCGTAATCCCAACCCACAGGAACTGCCCCTCCCTTAGCTTATGTATCATTGATCACCTACCTCCCCACCTTGAATTTCTGATCGGCTAGCATTTCCCCACACAAATCTACACGGTTCCTGGTAGTCTTGTTGCTCTGATCCTCTTCTGGGTCCTGCTCTATATGAACTGGGCTAATCTATGGTCTTTGTGGCCCGAAGAGCCTGAGGCCTGAAGACCTTTGATGACCCGAAGGCCCTGGAGACCTATAGGCCCGAGTGGTAAGGGATCCTCCTTGGAATCCAAGAGACCCATGTTCAAAACCAGGTGGAGGTGAATTTTCAGGGGTACTGTAGCAAGTACTCTTTAGTACTATATCAGCTGACATTATTCACCCGATTTCGGCCTTCAGGAAAGTGTTTACTTTTAGTTGAAAACTTAATTATGTATACATGAAAATGACATAATCTTTCTTATAAAATAAGTTACATTAAATTGATAACTTTTACTTTTAAAAATATTATTTAATTATGGAAACTTATAATTCATATACCTTTTTCAACAAAATAAGTATAAATAAATTAAAAAATTTAATTTTAAAAAGAATATTTAATAATGGAAACATGAAGAAAATATGAGCTACTAATCAAAATAAAATATTTTTTGGATGATAAATCAATTATTTTTTAAAGGATGGAAATATCTACTTGAAAATTTATAAATAGAAACATTTTAAAAATATATATCTTTAAAATGAAAAAGACATCATGGTATAAAATTAATTAATTGAAATCAAAGGATAATTATATAAAAAATAAATTAATTTTCTATTAAATAAATGAGTAAATTGTAATAAATTAATAAAATAGATAAGGAATAAATATCCCTTAAAATAAATTTGAATTATTAATAACAAAATTCCATTTTTATGAAACCATAGAATCATCATTAAAAAATACATTTGTGTGAAAAATTATTTCCCTAGAAACCAATAAATAAATACAACATGAAATTTTCATAGGTTATAATAGATAAATAATGAGATATATCATCCAAATAAGGGTGATTATTTCATAATGAAAATAGTTGATTGATGAAATACCTTTACCGACCATGTAACTATTTAATTAAAACCCCATGATAATGATAACATGAAAATGAATATTTAAGAATAATGATATAACATAAGCATTATTTACATAAAACATTACCCATTTCTAGAACATAAATAGTGAATGAAATATCTCATTTTTAAAACATCACCCTTAATTTATTTATGACACTCTATAAAATATCCCTAAACACACAGAGCTAAATCTAGTGCCAAAATCCCAAATTTTACATATATTTATGTTATACCGATGAATCCGACCATATTTTTTTCATCCAAAACATACAAAATCAAAATTAAATTTTGGATAGCTTACATTATCAATGACCTTTTAGGATTATAGTTTTATATAACTAGTAAAGACTCTTAGCATCATGTATTCATAAACAACTAGATTATAAAGATGAACATCATGTCCCACAATACCCAACTTTTATTATTCTTTATTAGGTCACCATTATCATCCATATGAAACCCTTATGTAAATAAATTATTTAACATCATTATTGAAAACCAATGTAAAATTAATCATATGAAGAGTGACATAAAATGATCTGTATGGGTAATCGTAAGAATTAATAATATAATTTCATCAGTGAAAATAAGATAAGAATAAGGGTATGATGACATAATCAAAGTATATAAGCATAACATGTGAGGAATCATACCCATAAACTGGGATCAAATAAAAAAATGGAATGAAATAAATATATAAAAATGGAAAAAATAAATTGGATTCAATATTCATGAACCATATGATATCAATCTTGAACATAAGAAACATTTATAACCATAGAAATCATAAATAAAACGTTTAACAACCCTACTCTTTATTTAACACTTAAACATAATTTATTACATAAAATATTTACTCGATACAACATAGAATATCAATAGGTATGGTGTATTTGAGGATTATTAAAATTATATAACAACTTAAAACATGAAATACACATCTTTATTGAAAACTTATTTTACATTATCACACATATTCCTTCGTACTTAGCATTGCAATAGATAACCTGATGACATGCATAAAAAGGGGTTAGCTATAGAGTCGAGTAAGGGAGTAAACAAGTCATAGCATGAATAATACTGTACATGTTAGTAAATAGTAATAACAAAGGAGCATAAGATAAACATGAATATAAAGGCATCGTATGGTATGATTATCATAACATGGAAATATGGCATCAAAATTTAACATAATATTATCATGATACAAGGCTCATTGCACATGGAGAATGAGTAAAACCTCATTTCACTTGAATTAGAATGATTAAACCCTTATTTCACTTGATGTATCATGATACTAATCTTTATCAAATGCATTTGAGTGCTATCAGGGAGATCTCTTCTTAATCATTTTATTTCATGCATAAGTGTGCCACACGGATCATACAACATAGAATCATTCAACATAATCTTTTATTACATGATAAAGGAATATAAAATGAATACATAAAACTATATAATCAATAATTAAATGTGACTGAAGGTTAATACCCTTGATAGAGAAATGGGCATGGTCTTCACTGCACAATGAATTTGGCTTGGAAAATCACTGTACTATTTCGGCAGCATAACAGCGTGACATAAGAATTTATAAAAGTCATTGATGAGATCGAAGGGGGTTTCTCATAATATATACATGAAATTTATAGTAAGGGGGTCATATAGATACATGTCCCAACATATGTAATGGAATTTTGATTCATAATAAAAAATATTTTCTTGAATGAAAATGAGAAGAGAGAGATTCCTTACGGAATTTATGTATGGTAAGGGTTGTACATGGGAGGAATTAATGAGAGATAAATAGGTATATAATAATTAAAACATAATTAGGTAAATATTTGGGAGGTTATAAATCATACCCAAACATATTTAATTGAAAAAAATGGTATAATAATATAATAAAATTTGGACAAAAATGAGAATGGAAGAAATCCCTTACTTAGAAGTGTGATCCCAAAGGCTTGGGAGTGTCTTGAGAGAGGAATCTTGGGAGATTGGGGTGCCTTGAGAGGATAATAGAAAAATTGGAAAGATTAAGGAAGTGTTTCAAGGGTTTTGAGTGAAGATAAGTGGGATATTTTTTGGGTTTATATAGGTAGAGATATGGAATTCTTTATTATTTGGGTTTTGTCTACCACACATTAAACTAATCAAAACAACAAACCAACCCATGGTTTTTTCCCATGTTAATTTCTAAAGGGGACTGAAAACATAATTTTATATGTAAAATTTTCTAAATTAATAAATTATTATTCTTTCTTTTGTGGAGGTGAGTCACACTCTTAATGAAATAATTTTAAAAGTTAAAATATTTAATAAGTCTTGGAGGGTCCACTAAGGTACCATAAAATTAATCAAAAATAAAAAATCACTTTATTTTAATGGTAAAACATATATTGGTTTAACATACCATTTATATTATTTTATTATATCTTTATTGGGTCGTTATGATTTCATAAAACAAATTATATATTTTAATGATATTTAATTTTTACCCAAAAATTTGATTGACTCGGAAAATTATGAAAAATTCACCATTGGATAATTTTGATGTACTAATTCCAAAAATAATATTAATTTTATCTAAATAATTTTTTTAATATTTAAATTTTTTATTTTAAAATAAAAACTGACATTTTTCAAAAATTAAAGGATTTTGACGAAAACAACTTTCAAACCTTTATAAAAATTATAATTATGATCATAAAAAATTATTTGATCGTTTATATTTAATAAAAATTTATTTAGTAGTAATAATTTATTAAAATATTATTCATTTCAAAAATCCATTAATTCATCAAAATAGATCTCTTAATTGAATATAAAATACTATTTGTTCTTTAAAAACTATTTACAAAGTAATAAAAACAAAATGAATGTATATTCTTTATTCTATACAAAAATAATGCACATAATTACAGTTCTAGGGTCTTTTTACATAACCCCTCAAAACACCCACATAAGACCTAAGAGTAAGGTGTGCGATAGGGACAAAATCTTGGGGAGGCTTAGATAATATCGCTCAGGTGGTAATCTCTATCAACTTCCACTTCTCCCATATACAGTTCTATTCAAGAATAACGTGTTGAAGCTCATATTGGGCTTAGTCAAGGGAAACTCCTAGTGACACTTCCTACTTTCCTAACACCAAAAAATGGGCTTCTTATGGTGTAATTATACTGGATGAGGCCATCACTTCCTTTGTCTGAGTAAATTGGATTTGTTAAAGCCCTATATTTATACAAATCATGTGATCACTGTTCAAAATCTATATTAGAAATCGTAACAATTCATAATGGTAACATAAAACCAAGGAAGTTCATATGTTTTATATAAAAAATTTTCAAAATAAGTAATTTAAATAGATCAAGAGAAATTTTCATTAATGAAATTTTGGTTCATTATAAAATGTGTTTGTATCATGAAAATATTATCTTCATAACCCATTTTAAATAAGTTTCATAAATAACTATAACCCTATTAAATCCATATAAAAACCCATAAGTAAATCCCTCTTTATTTTATATTAATAAAATAAATATTACACATTGAATTGGAGTGTTATATGGGTGCACCCATCATATAAGCTATATCGGGCTAACCCAGAACTATTTGGGAGCACCAATCGTATAAGATATAATGGACTCACCTAACGTTATCTAGGTGAACCCATCATATAATATATAATAGTCTCACCTAGTGTTATCTAGTATCACCCATCATATAAGATATAATGGTCTCAGTCGGCGCTATATGGGTGTGCCCGTTCTCATTAAAAATATCCATGTATTTTTTCTAAAAAATGTTTTTAGAGAATTCATATCATTATAAAATCATTGAAAAATAATAATTATTTTCATAATTTTATTAAATATTAAAAAATAAATTGTTTCCATAAAAATCTCATTGAAAAATGATTAACCCCAAGAAAAAGAACGGGTTTCATAAGAATCTATTTTAAAAATGATAAACCCACAGAAAATAAATGGGTTTTGTAATAATCTCTTTGACACATGATTAAACTGTGGAAAATAAATATGTCTCATAACTATATCTTTAAAACATGATTAAATTATTGAAAAGATTCAAGTTCCATAATAATCTCTTTGAAACACGATTAACCCATAAAAAATAAAAGTGTTCCATAACAATCTCTATAAAATATGATAAACCCATGAAAAAAAAGGTTACCTAAAAATCTCTTTTAAACAATATTAATCCATCCAGAAAAATAATAAATATGGTTGCATTATAAAATATCCCCATTTTAGAATAAGTGAAGAAAAGGGTTTTTGATGTTGATGAATAAAATTACTATTAAAAACAATTTTTTAGGAATATAATCTTATAGGTTTAAGAATAAAATTTAATAGTTAAAAATACACATAGTATTAGAAAATAAATTTTTGTTAAAAATAACATTTGAAACATATAAATAAATATTCAAGGAATATATTGAACAATTTTTTTGGAAATCCATTCATGTAAAATATGTTAGAAATAAACATTATTTTCAAAAATAATTAAAAAAAGGATTCAAAAGTGACCCATTTGGAAATAATTAAAAAATATCATTTTATAACATTCAAAAAGAAGGAAAAATATCATGAAAATATATTTATAAAATCATTTTTTTATAAAAAAAATTAAAATATTTTATAAAGCATGTGTGTAGAAGACAAAGATACCTGGTCTAAAAGAAAATACAAAAACAATATCACTTACAAATGAATTTCTTGATGAATAATTAATCAATATAGGAGGAAATAATAATAAACATGTTAAAACATTCATAACCATTATATAATAAAGATATTATATTCAATAAAATAAAATAATATTATTTCCTTTAATGTAACCTTGAAAATAACGAATCCTGAAAGAAAAAATATTTTAACCTAATGCATTTTCCACTTTGTAAAATCTTAGATCCAAATCCCCATCAAAGAATAACTTTGATTGAAACATTAAATATAAAAAACATAATTATATTCCTGATATAAAATGGGAATGGTGTATTAGATACACTTTATATGAGTTTATTGGAGTATAATATTACATAATTCTTTAATGAAGGTAGATTGAGACGAAGTCCCTTACGGATTTGGTAATCTCTAGATTAGAACACAATGAAATTGAGACAATAATATGGATTTTTAAATCATGATAAATTTTTATAAAATAATCATAATAGAAATTTATGTTTTTTGTATATACCACAAAATAAAAATAATTGGTGAATATAGAATATGTCTCACATCAGTAAAATTGAGATGAGAAAAAACCCTTTCCTTGAGTCCAGACTTACCTTGTATATCCTTTAACTCCTGTATAATAATCTTACATAATTTTTTTTTATTTTTAATAAAATTTTACTATTTTAATAAGTAATAATTATCTTATTTATTTTATTCATTTTTTATTATATATTCATGTCCTTGATAAGTTAATTCTACAATGGGTCTTTTGAGGACTTTATGTGCATTGTTTAAAAATGGCTTCAGCGGGTTGATCGTGGTCAAAGAGGTCATTACTCAAACATCACCAAAAAATAATAATGAGATATATATCATATTCATATGTAAATAATATTTTAAAAAAAAAAATTTTTTATGGTTATGAAAAATGAAAAATGTTATATTTTAAGTGACAATAGGTCGTACATGCGCGTGAGTAACATTTTTATTTTTAAATCGTCAATATGGAATGTAGCTATGTATTATTTTATATTTAAATAAATATCATGATATCATATATAATATATTATTTCTTTAAATATAATTATATATATCATTAATGTGATTTAGTGATAAAAAAATGACTCACATTGCTTTGTGGATGCGGTAGTCCACACGTACGCGTGAACTATGTTATCATTTTTCAATGTAAGAAATAAAATAAAATATAATGTTTTCAAAATGATAAATATTTTATTAATATCATAATTATTCCTTTTATATCACATATATTTATTTAATTTATTATTATTATCTTTTATATAAATTATTTTTGAAAAATGAATCACATCACTTCGTGAGGGGGTAGTCCATAGTATGCATGATTGACGTCTTTGTATCCCCCACATAAGGAAAATTAAGAAGTTATATGTTATATGATAAATAAATAACTATAAATATGTAAAAAAATATCATACACACACATATATATATACTTTTAATCAATCATTAAAATAATTTGTGCGAGGAGAAAATGGAAAATAATTGACATTCGTTCGTGAGGCGGTAACCCTCCGTACACACGAATAATGATTTCATATCCAATTTGATTGAAGGGGGATAGATTTAGGTAATTAAAAATAATAATAACAAATAATTATATGGTATGTATATATTAATTATATAATAATAATTTAATAATATTTTAATGAGGTGGAAGAATAAATAATATAAAAAATTTCAATTAATACATCTTATTTAGAAAACCTCCATATATTAGCACCAAAAGCCTTTATATGATGGATTTCAAATCAAAACAAAGTATTATATGATGTGGGTAGTTATGTTAGGAAGGAATTTTGGTAGGTTTTTCCTAAGATAATTTTTTTAATGGGTTCGGAATATATGAGAGGGGGTTTCCTTTTATAAGTGAGGTGAGTGGCATCATTATAATTTTTAAAAAGAAAAAGGTGTACCCACATATTTCACATACCATGGGTCTCTAAAATGTACTATTATTGAAAATAATACATGATAAGGTCTAAATATTTCCATAAAAGATTTTTTTTCTATTTTCTTATGTCTTTTTAATCCCTATATTTTTAATTTAGCCTCAGTGAACTCATTTTCACCTTAACCGCGACAATTATTTTCCAATATTTTCACAATTAATTATAGTCAAACAATTAAGTTAAAATATTAGATAATATAAATTATTATGATTCTAAATAATAAATCCATTTTAAAAAAATTATTTCATATAATTTTAAATTAAACCTACAGGTACGACGAAAAATGATGGTTTCAACAAGTGTATTCTCTAAGCGAAATATGGTTTTATATTAACTCTATGAATAATAACATTAATTTTAGGGATCACAAATCATATTTATTTTTATATAATATATACTTTATATTTAAATAATCTTCATTATTTTTTTTAGTTATCTAAAAAGGATAAACATGAAGCAATTTAAATTAGTTTTTAGAAAAAACCCCATTTTTAAACACAAAAGTAAAATTATAATAAAATTCAATATAAAGATGAATTATAAGAAATTAAGTAAATTTAATATAACTAATTAATAATCATGTTAAATTAAATAATATTCAAAATATAATTTTACTTTTAAATTACTAAATTTATTGAAACGCATTGATGGTATTACAAGAAAAGTATTTTTTTACTATTCACTGAAAAATAATTATTTTCCAAAAACTCTCAAAATTTCACCTAAATTAAATTTTGATATGAAGGTTTGAAAAAATAATTTAATTTTATCAAATAATTTTTTTTATAATTTCCAAAAATAAATTATAACATGTTTTCACAATAAGCAATAAATATCATTTTTGAAGAAAATATATTTTTAAAGAATAAAATTAATTTACTAAAAATTAATTTTTTATTTACTAATTATTTATCATTAATTTATTTTTAATAGGAAAAGTATATATATATATATATATAATAAATTTGATAATACTATTCATATTACCTAATTTAATGGATAAGTTATAACGTTTATATATTTCATGGTCATTTAAGATTGGTGTTGCGTGCCAAATCTGTTATCAAATATAATTTTATTTTCTAAAATATTGTGTTGTTACATCATGCCCCATTAATAAAGTGAATCTTAAAAAACTTTAAATTTATTTTTGTACTAAATTTTTTTACATTTGGAAAAACCATTTCTCAAAACCTATATCGTAAAAATGGTTTATAAAACATCCTCTAGATAAGAGAGAAAATTGAATAAGAAGGTTATCCAGGATAACACATTCTTGGTTTCTAAATATGAGAACATAGGTGGGAAGTGAAGATTTTGAAATATAAGAAATTTTAATGCCTGAATAATTATATAGAGTGATATATATCATTGATAACATGAAAATGAGTGATCAAGAGAAATTTAACAACCACACAACCATAAAACAGAGGTGTGAAAACGATCATTGATATCATCAGATATGATGGTACAATGAAAAAATTTGTTTCAAGATACTTTCCCTAGAGTTAAGTAATTATTTTTTCATTTATAGGAAGATAAAAATGAAACATACTTACTTAATAAGATTTAATTCAACCTATAATAAATTTCTAATAAAATATCACCTTTTTCTTAAAATGATGAGTATTCGAGATGAATGTTTTTCACACCTAAACCACTAAAATGAAATATTAAAGGACCACATAACCATAAAAGGGTTAATAAAACTATTACCCTTGTATTTATATATTTAAAAAACCAAATTTTTTAGCACATGGTAGGAAAATTGTTAAAATTAATAAACCTTAATATAATCAAATAGAACATTATTATCTAAAATATATCAGTAATACCCAAGTTAAAACTAAATAATTCCATATATAAATGACCCTATATTCAAAAATAAAATTAATTACCTCCTCATTAAGTATTTTTTAACTAAAATTTTAAATTATACCTTTCAACTTAAAAACCACAAATATAGCGATCTTCATCTAAAATAACATAAATTAACTAGTAACCAAATCACATTACAAACCTATGGTTATCTATATGATAAAAAAATTCTTCCCATTCTTTCCTAAATATCTGAGATCATATAAAACCTAATGGATACAATTCCATAAAACATGCTTCCAAAAAATGTAAAGTATTAATTCAAATTAATCCAAATCTTTACATATACTTAATCCTAATAAAACAACCTCTAAATTATCCTTAATAACTTTAAGATCTCATCACTTAAAACCTAAAAATGTGTTTCTAAGACATTAAACTTATGATAAAACAAAATTTTATAGACTTATGATGGTATCCAAAACACTTAATATAACCTCGCATGAAAAGAAACCTAATTTCCAAATTTATCCAAACCCTTTTATGATACCAACTATAACAGCCCTAAACTCGGACTCTTAGATCTGGTGATAAAATATTAAACATTATATTTAAGGATTTGAAACTGAGGAAGTTGACCCAATTATTTCCATCCAAAACATTCAAAATAAAAATAAAATATTGGATCACTTAAATTCTCATGTAAAATTTAGTTTTAGTGTTTTATATAATTAAGAAAAAATATTAACATCATATATTGATAAAAACTAGTTTATAAAGATGAATATCATCTTTCACTATATGTAAATCTCTAAATTCCACATTAAGTTCTCATTATTACCCATATAAAACGCTTCTATAAATATAAAATTTATCATCATTATTGATAACTTTGGGAAAAGGAAACACATGTACGGTGATATGAAATTCCCTGTAAGGGTAAACATAATCATTAAAAATTGAATGTAATTAGTGAAAATTGGATTTGAATAAGGGTATGATGACATAAGGAAAGTGCACGATCATAACATGAGAACTAATACCAAACAAAATGGATTAAATAAACAAGTGTCCATACATAAATCTTTAACAAAGGAAATAGTCATCAGATTAAATAATCATCATCCATATGATATCAATCTCGATAACAAGAAACATTTATAACTATAAAAATCATAAATAAAATGTGTTGGTATCTTGGAATCATTACCTTCATAACATATTTTAAACATATATCAGAGATAATTGTATCCTAGTAAAATTCATTGGATAAATGCTTCAGCAACTCACTCTTTCTTGTCTGCTAAGATAAGGAACATTACCCAGTGAATTAGAGCATTATCTGGGCACACCAATCATATAAGCTATATCACTGTCACTGAGAGTGATCTGAGGGCACCCATCAATTAGGCTATAATGTCCTAACCAAACTCTATCTGTTAACACCCATTGTATAATCTATAATGAGCTCACCCAATGCTATATTAACACACACATATTATAATCTATAATGGGATCACCCAACGTTGTCAAGTTGCACCCATCATTATCAATAATATCCATGTTCCATTCACAAATAGAGTAGATAGAACATTCATTTCATCAAAAAATCTTTGAAACAACCTTTATTATTTTCATAACATTATTAACTTCTAGAAAAAATGTTTTCTATGTTAATATCTTTGAAATATGATAAGATTGTGGATAATAAAAAGGTTCTATATTAATCTCTTTGAAACTTGATTAAACCATGATAATAAATGGTTTCCATAAAAATATATCTAAAACATGATTAACCCATGGAATAGAAATAACTTCCATAACTGTATCCTTAAAAATTATTATTCTTTGTAAAATAAAAAGGTTCCATAACATTATATTTGAAATATGATTAACCCTTTGAAAATAAATGGGTTTAATAACCATCTTGTTGATACATTATTAAACAATGGAAATGTAACAGGTTCAATAAAAATAACTTTGAAACAATATTAATCCATCAAGAGAAATAATGAAGATGGTATCATTAAAATATTTCTTCATTTGATCATAAATAAAAAAATTAAGGGTTTTATGAACTGATGAATAGAAATTCCATTAAAATATCATTAAACATATTTTTAGGGAAAATAAAATTTTCATTTTGGAAATCAATTTTAAAAACTATCAATTGATAAAATATTGTGGGATTGGTTTCTTTTAAAACAACTATTGAAAAATATAAATGAGATTTTATGTAAAATAATGGATATGATGGTGGGAAATCCATCGAGGTCATAAATGTTAAAAATAAACATTCTTGTCCAATCATTTTGAAAACGTGAGTCAAAAGATCCCCATTTATAAAAAAAATAAGAAATTTCCTTTTAAATTATTTTAATATAAGGTAAATTATCCAATAAAATGGATTTTTAAAATAATTTACTTTTATAAAAGAACATTTTAGGAATATTGGATATAGATGATAAAGATACAAAGTCTAAAACAAAATACGATATTGATAACACTTACAAATTAGATTATTTATGATTCTATCATCAATGAAATAGGAAATTAAAATAAAACATACTAAAAAAATTACTTACCAGTCAATAAGAAAGATATATGTTTGAAGAAAATATGACCATATTATTTCCTCTAAAGTATCCTTGAACATGAACAATCCCAAAAGAAAGTATATTGTAACCTAAATGTTTTCCCAGTATGGAAAGACTTCTATTGTAATCCCTATAAAGTAATAAATTCAAATGAAACATTGAATACAAATCACATAATGATATTAATTATATAAAATATTAATGTTTTAGTAGACACGCCATGTATATTAATATAGGTGTGTAACATTACAATATGCCTTAATGAAGGGAAATTGAGATGAAGTCTCATAAAGAATTGGTAATCTCTGTATACAAACCCCCATGAATGGGAGAATCTCATATGGATTAGTAATCCAAAAAAAATTTAATTAAATTAATCATAAAATATATTCATGGGTATTATATACACCACACAATAAAAATAATTGGTCAATATGACATATGTCTAATAGAAGCAAAAGATGTATAAGAAACAACTCTTACCTCAAGACCAAACTTTCTGTGTATATCATGTAACTCCTATATAATCTTAAACAAACTACTTTACATAATAATAATAATATCTAGGATTTTTAAATTATAATTAAAAAATTTGTTTTATTTCTTTTTAATGATATTCAAATACTTAATCAGTTAAATCTATGTAGGTTGTTTTGAGGAATTTTGTTTTTTTGTTTCAAAACAACTTCAGTATGTTTATCATGGTAAAAGATATAATTATATCAACATATCCATAATGATAATAATAATAAATTCATCATATTTATTAATAAATTATACTTTTAAAACAAATCATGGAATATGATTTTAAAAAATGAACTGTGTTATAATCACAGAGATAGTAGGTTGTACATATGCTTGAGTAACATTTCCATTTTTCAATAATCATTCTGGAAGTTAGATTTTTATTATTTTATTATTATATAATGATAATAATATCATAAATACCATATTAATTCTTTAAATAAACTTATATAAATCCTTCATTTTAATAGTAACTATAGAAATTTTATTACCACGGTAAGGGTAAATCGATTAATTTTGGTTAAAAATGATATGAACTACTAAATAACTCCAAAACATGCCTCAATTTTATTTTATTATTTAATTTCATAAATAGTCATAAAATATATTTCTATAACTTATTTTATGTCTATTTTTATGAGATTATGAGCATTATATTATTTTATTTCATGAAAATTCAAACATGTCACACTCTTGTTCTTAAAAAGATTGTTATTTTAATATGGGGTTATATAGAGGACATGTTAGATTATAAATATTATTTTGAAATATAAAAATTTTATCTTAATTCTAGTAATTTATT
Source organism: Viscum album (assembly GCA_963277665.1). NCBI lineage: Eukaryota > Viridiplantae > Streptophyta > Magnoliopsida > Santalales > Viscaceae > Viscum > Viscum album. The sequence continues at coordinate 1,879,488,902 of OY728145.1, forward strand.
TTTTTCTTCAGTGAAGACATAATTAGCTTAAAATCTTTTACAACATTGATGTAGTATTTATTCAATTAATGGAAAATCAAATAAATGATATTAACAATATTAAAAGTAATAAAATGTGAGATGATTAATGTAATAAAATAATTTAATATATTATCATGACATGTTGGGTGTATAGTAATTTTTATAATTATAATGGCTATATTTTATATTATTAAAGTCAAAGTGATGAATTGTTCTAAAAATGGATATCATTTATGTTTTATAATAAAATGATATAAAATTAAATAAAAATATTATAAATTTAAAATTGATTAGTATATAGTTTATAATTTCATCCATGATCCATTTCTTCACTATTTTTCAATATATAGTAACTATCATGGATCTCAATTTGTGAAATACCTTATTATAAAGGTATGTTTTAAAAAGTGTTAATGAGGCGTTGAAAAGAAAATGTATGGATAAAAACATAGTAATAACTATTATAATTTTTATTTTATTAATTTATTTAAATACATAATAATCCCATATTCTAAATTAAAGTGTTAGTTTCTAGTTGAAATTTAATATTAATTTGTATTAAATTAATATGTTGAGAAATTCCAAGAGTGTCCCTCCCCTATCTTATAAAAGGGAACAACTTAATCTAAGTTATATATACTTAAAAATAACTTTGGTTTAATTAATATCTACCCAACTACCTTAATATAATACCTATCCTCATTATAGAGGTATTTTTTAAGAATATAACCAACCTTAGTGATCTTAATGTGTTACGAAATGGACTTTTTTCGAAGAAGATGTATCGTTTTTAATTGAGGGTTTCTATTCTATTTCTTAATCCACTTCTTTAAAAATATTATTAAACCATTTTTATATAATAAAACCAGTATATTTCAAACAATAAGGTGTTTCATGTTAATTTAACAACCTATATAAATATCCTCTTTAATAAAATAGGAAACAAAAACATCATTCATGTGTACGGTAGACTACCACCTCACGAACCGATTTAATTAAATTTCTATCATCATATATAAATATATGATATAAATATTGAAATAATTTTTATATATGATACTCATGAAATATTTATAATTATTAAATGATAACATATCATTTACCTACTTACCATTCCTTGCATTGAAAAATGATAACATCATTTATGTGTACGTGTGGACTACCATCTCCAAAAAGTGATGTGATTACTTCTTCATCACTACATCAAAATAATGATATATGTATATATATATATATATAATATTATATGTATCATATTATTATCATTTTGGAAAGATAGAATAAATCTCAACATCTTCCCATAATGATTTTTGAAAAATGGAAACATTACTCATGCGTATGTACAACCTACCGCCTCTACGATTGTATCATAGTTAATGTTTCATAATAATATTTAATTTTTGGATTTAAAAGTGTAATTTACGTATAACAATTAAAATTATATCATTAATATTATTTTATAGGAGATTAAATAATGAAATCTTTTATCATAGTCAACAAATCGAAGTCATTTTGGACTTATAAATCAAATATAATCAAAATGTCTAATGTGGACATAAATGATTCGGTAATTTGATATAATAGGGTAATAAGTGATATAAAAGGAATAATAAACTTTAAAATTTTCACTATTAAAAATGGAATAGCCATATGATCGATTTCTATACCCAATGCGTTGGAGGTTATAATGTAACTGACCTTCCTTGTTTTATCATGAAACAACCCATCATTTGTGAATAATGTAACCACCCATCCTTGTTTTATAACATAACAAACCATAATTATAAAAATTACCAATTACCATAACTTAATCATAAATCAATAATTCTTCCATCATAAAAACATTCTTAATGAAAAAAACATTTTCATATTGAAATGACTAATTTATAAAAAAAATCACGCATAAAAAGGAAAAAATTTCATTGAAAATAAGCATGTGAATTTTTAAAGTATACGTCCAATAAAATATTTATCATAAAGGAAGTAAAATCCACTCATTCTATATAATTTAGAAAACTTTACTTTTATACTTTTTTCAAAAAGTCAAAAAGTACCATATTTGGAAAACTACAAAAAGATTACTTTACACATATTTTTTAAAGAAGTAAACTTGCGTAAAACTAAATTTACAAAATCGAAATATAATATTAAAAACATTATTTGACACATTTTTATAAAATATCTATATGGAATAAAAATTAATTTTTAAGGGAAAATTTGAAAAATAATTTTTAAGAGAAAGTCTGTAACCTTAAGTCCCACTTATCATATACATTCTTTATATTCATGAATAATAAACATAGGATAATTATAAACCTTATTAAGAAACTTTTTAATGTTTATTATTCATTTTATATCACTTATTATCATGTTATATATAATTACTTAATCATTTATGTTCACATTATATATTATGAAAATATCCAGTTTATAATTCCAAGATGACTTTTATGGGTTAGATATGATAAAAAAATTCATTATTACATCATATCCATAATAATATTAATGAATTAATAATCATTTTTATACATAAATTATACTTTTAAATATAACCATTAAATATGGTTATGAAAAATAAACTACGCTACAGTCATAGAGATGGTAGGTCATACATACGCATGGGTAATATTTCAATTTTTCAATGGTCATTATCGAAATAAGGAAAGAATTATTATATCTTTTCATAAGGATAATATTATTATAAATATATTGTTAAATCATTAAATATACTTTTATATATTAACCATGTTATGTGGTGGTGGAAAATGAATCACATCACTTAATGGAGAGGGTAGTCTACACATATACATAAAAACGTTATCATTTTTTAGTACATGTAAATGTATGAAGTTAAATGATATATTATATTTTTATAATGATAGATATATCTTGAATATCATATATAAACATTAATTCCATCATAATAACCTATCTTTAAAGACAGTGATGGAAAATGAATTACATCAGTTTGGGAGGTGGTAGTCCACTATACACCCGAATTATGATTTTGTTTCCAGTTTTATAGAAAATAAGATAGATATAGGTTGTCCCATTAATATAAAAACAAAATATTATATTAAATATATTGGTTTTATTATATAATAATAGTTTCATAATATTTTAATGGTGGTGTAATAATAAAGAAAACAAAGACGCTCGATTAAAAACTATTCCTCTTATTCAAAAAACATTCTTTACTTAACACCTTAGGACCAATATGTTTCCTATTATCTATAAAACATACCTCTATAATGATTTTAGAAATTCATTTATGGGATTTTTTTAGATATAAGTCAAATAAAATGGGTTTTCAAGTGTGAATAAATGATAATAAGTGGTTTCTTCTTATATGATAGGGGTTGGGTACTCATGAAATTTCTCAAAAAAGCTAATAAATATAAATTAATATTAGAATAAAAATTGATCAAAACTCATATATTTCTAATATAGGATGAGTATTGGTATTAATAATATATTAAATAAATAAATATATTGGTTTTTACTATGTTTTTATCTATATCTTTTGGTTTTAACCCATATTTAACCCTTTTGAAACTTACTGTGACAACAAGCTTTTTCAATCTTTGGGGATCATGATAGTTACTATAAATTATTAAACCAACTATAAATAGTATATTTTTGACATTAAAACCAATTTCTTAATCTTTTTTATGGATATAAAATTTTTAACAATTTTATATCATTTAATAAAATAATATTTATTATAAAATATCTATAATGTCTATTTTTAGAACTATTCATCACATTGACATTAACAATATCAGGATAACACTTATAATTAGAACAAAATATTTTATAATATCCATAAATTTCATGGTAGTCTATAAAATATTTTTAGTACGTTAATTATATAAAATTTTATTACATTTAATATTCTTAATATCATTTATTTTATTTTTTCAGTAATTGAATAATTAATGCATTATCATTGTGAAATATTTTAAAGTAATTATTTCTACACTAAAAATTAAAAATAAATATACATTATGAATTTAAATCTTTTAAATTTAAAAATACTATTTATATGTCAACATATCATTTTGATAAACTCACATTAAAAATATCACACTTATTAAGAATAAGATTGTGACATGAATAATTTTTCATGAAAAAAATAACATAAAGGTCATAATATCATCAAAACGACCAAAATATTTCATATATCTAAATCATGGATTATTATAGATGAAATTGTAATCATAAAGTAAATTTTATTCATGGTTTTGAGTCATTTAATAGTTTTTATCATTTTATTTTTACCCTAAATTACATGACTTACCCATACCACGGTAATAAAATTACTATAGTTACTATTAATAATGACCAAAAATTAAAGGGCCAAATTTCAACATAATAATTCAAAATATTAAATCCATTTTTTTATTCAACTCATAAAAATGGTAGATTTTATTTTATTATAAATCCTGTAAAACTTAGTGAAAATGGTTTTCTTTAAAAATTTATTTTTATGCCAGAAATGTACTTTTAAAAAAATAAGATATAAATATTGTTAAAATGTAATTAATTTTATTATATTTAAATAAAAATTACTTAATTAAATTTTATATCAAATTCAAAAAATAAAGGGACATTTTAATATCATGAAAAAGATTATTTTATAAAAAACGTTATCTTTCACTCTTCCGGGAAAAATTAATATTTTTAAAAAATTCTCAAAAAAATACATAAGATAATTTTTTATGATAAATTTAAAAATGAATTCAATTTTTGTAAAATTAAAATTTTATAATTTTAAAATTAAACTACTAAATAAAATCCTATATGAAATGAGTTTAATAAAACCTATTCATTTTTTCTTTTAAGAATTACATAATATATTTAAAAATAATATAACTACATAATCCCAGAATAATAATAAATATTAAAATGATTTATCCTATCAATACATAATTTTTTTATATTTCCCCCCTTGGATGATGATTTCTCCTTAAAGGTGTAATATGACATATTTTTATGAATATTATCTTGACTTTCAAGTTATCTACTATACTGAAGATAAATGTTATAAAAATATTGTATGCTCTTTTTATTCACTAAAAGGCCTTCAATAGACTTCCTATAGGAAGAAAATGAGGAGGAAAACAATGAAGAATTGAGATAATTATATTTGTGGTAGGAAATATCCTACAAATAGAAGTAATGAGTATATGGATGATGATGTTTCATAAGTGGTGGAATATTTTTATTAAGAAATTATACAAGAGCCTCTAGTAATTAAAGATATTGAATAGTGTTAGTTGGTGCAATAAATAGATGAAGTTAGGTCTGCCTTAACTTATGGGATAGGGTTGGCCCTGACTTTGGTGTCTGATCATGGTGTGAATTCCCTAACTCAGGGTGAAATAAAATCTTGAGCTATTTTGGAAAAGGAGCATGAAGTCTTTTTTCATGCGACTGAAGAGTAACAAACTTCGAGTGATGGTACAAATCCTTCCAGGAATCAAGAGGACATTGTTAAATTAAAGGAAATGCAGGGCATATATGGTAGGTAGGATGATTCTGAGGATGACTCTCCAAAAAACCAACCTATAGTTAGGCTCGGTTCACTGAAAAAAAATATTGTTGTGGATGATGAATTATTTCAACCTGTTCCTCCTAAGAAATAAGGGTGTAATAAAGACTACTCATATCTAAATCCATCTATGGTTATCAGGGCTCATGGCCCTTTAGATTATGATACTAACTAGTATGGTGATTATGATGATTCATACCAGTGTTACTGTGATATTTGAGTTTTTTTTCTTTTGTTCTACATGGAATGAGGTCATGAATTCTTGTATTCCCCCATCAATCCTCCTTTTATTATCTTTGTTTACTTATTTTAATAAACAGTAATCTACCCTAACTTTTCTGGTAGTATTGAAACCCAAAAATATAAATTATTTCAAAACATAGTCAACCAAAATTAATTTTAACATTTATCTCCAAACAACATATATTAATCTTGAAGTTATATACCAAATGTGCTGGCCCTAAACATATATTCCCCAAGATATGGTAATCATTTCCATAAAAAACATGAAACACCAAAAGGCCACATTAAAATCATATATGCTTCCAAAATATAATTTTTCTATTATTTCTCAAATAAAACACCATAATTTTATGTTTACCGTAATCTTATAAGGTTCTGAAAATAGTATACATTTTCTAAAATAATATTAATCCCATAGTCACCAAATCACTTCCCAATCCCATGTTTATCTCTATAGTAAAACATATATTACAAAAATGATCGTAAAATTTTTCTATTAATTAATTTAAATAAATTAAAAAAAATTCAAAAAAACTATAACATCACATAGGTTATTGGTATGTGATTCACCCTTATCGCCCTTCAGTTGTGGGTTCAAACCTTGCAGCCTTTTCGGATGTGACGGGTTGTTTCCCAACTTGTGAGTTTTCAATATTCTAAAAATATATTATTATAATCATTATAATGTTTTTAAAAATTTAATGAAATCCTCAAAACAACCTTAATATATTCATCATTAAATAAAAATATTAACCTCTAAGATTATCTCATACCTTTCATTTTTCATCCCAAATTATAATAAACCATAATAACCTAAAAAATAAAAGTCTCTAAAAATATAATTAGTTTACTTAAAATCTCATAACATCAATCCTAAAAAAATTAATACATTTAAATTTTGATCTAACATAAAATTATAAACCCATGATGGTATCCATAAATTATAAAATAGATTCACATGAATATATCCTAATATTTAATGTTATATAAAACCACCAATGATACCAACTGAAAGGACCAAAAATTATGAAATATATATTCTAATGTTTTCGAACTAGAATTAAATTTAGTGTAATCCCATAGATATTTTTATTTTATGTTTTTATAGAGTTCAGAGAATCTCTAAAATAAAAAATGCATTCATTACAAGGGGACACTTATACTCAGTACGCATTTTCACTAAAAAACGTTTTAAAATAAAAAATGGATTCTTTTCATGAAAAATCCTCATAAATTTAAATTTTAATTCCTATTTTCCTTTAATAATATTTAAAATCTATGAAATTAATTTTTAAATATGGGATTAGCACAAAAATATTAGTAAGATACATAAAAATATGGAAAAAAATCATGTTTCCATGAATAATGGTAAAAGATTTCCTTTTTCAAAGTAAAATTTTGGTTCAAAATAAAAATTTTATAACATAAAAAATAACCTCATTTATTTTTCTTAAAAATTTTAATAAGAAAAATTAATGTAATAAAAAACTCCCAATGGTTTCCTTGTAAACATGAAAAACTCATAATAAATTTTTCACAAAGTTATAATTTTCACCCTTAAAAGTAAAATATGATTTACATAAAACAAATGATAATCATATTAAAATAATAAATAATAAAAGTCCCATAAAATAATATATATTATAGATAAATAATATAGGTTAACAGGGACATAAATTTCTATATCACTCTTAGTAATGGAACAACCATATAGTCGACTTCCAAACCCAATACATTGGAGGTTATAATGTAACCACCAATCCTTGGTTTACCATGGAACCACCCATAATTGGATAATAATGTAACGACCCATATATGGTTTATAAAATAACAACTCTTAAACTTGAAAACTCCCATGAACCATAACTTAATCATAAAACAATAAATCTCATATCATAAAATCTTTATTCTAGAAAAATAAACTTTTCCATTTTAAAATATGTTACATATAGAAAAAATTAACACATAAAAAGGGAAACAATTATTTGAAGATAACTACATAAAAATGTAACTTAATACTCAAGTAAATTGTTATTAATGAATGTGGGAAAATCCACACATGTTGTATAAGTTAAAAACATTCCTATTGTACTTTTTTCGAAAATTCACAATGTACCTTGTTTAGAAAATGAAGAAAAATGATTCCTTTCAAACCATTTCGAAAACAATTAATAATTGGTAAACATTACATTAAAAATAATAGTATTATAATATAGAAATTATTTAAAACATTTTTATCTAGTATGGATATGGAATAAAAAATAATTTTAAAGGGAAATTTTAAATGTTAATTTTTAAAATAATATCCCATACCTTGATTCTGAATTGACACGTACAATATTTATATTTATGAATAATAAAATTATGATAATTCTTAACTTGATTAAAAATAATCAGGTTCATTATTCCTTTTATATAACTTATTTAATGTTATATAAAATTACTAAATAGTTTCTGTTCACGTCAGATGTTTTAACAATATTGGGTTTATAAATCCAAAATGATTTATATTGGTTGACTATGATCAAAGAGTGTGTTATTTCACATCATCTTGAATAATACTGAAGAAATAATTATATTTTTATTACATAAATTAGTTTTTTTTTAATCCAACCATTAAATATGGTTATGAAAAATCAACTAGGCTACAATCATGGAGAAGGTAGGACGTACGTATACATGGGTAACATTTCCTTTTTTTCAAAAATCATTATGAAAATAATGTAAGTATTATTTTTACTTCAATGAATGATAATGATATAATTAATATCATATTAATTCTTTAAGTATACTTATATATATCATCCAGGTGATGCGGTGATGAAAACATAATCACATCACTTCGAAGATGTAGTATCCAACGCGTACACACGAACGATGTCATCATTTTTCAATTCAAGTAAATTTAAGAAGTCAAATGATATATTATATTTTAATAATGATAAATATTTCATTAATATCATATATAAAACTTAATTTCATCCTTATAACCAGTCTTACGAGATGTATATGAAAACAATTTACATTGGTTCGTGAGGTGGTTTTCTATCATACACACTAATGATGATTTCATTTCCCATTCAATATAAAATGAGATTCATATAGGTTTAACCATTAATATAAAAACACCAAATTATATGTAATATAAATGTTTTATTATATAATAATGGTTGAATAATATTTTTAAGGAGGTGGAAGGAGAAAAAAAAACTAAAATGCTCGATTAAAACCGAAACCTCTACTTCAAAAAACCTCTTTTCCTTAACACCATAATATCACTAAAGTTAGAGTTCTACCTAAACCAAATCTATAGAATTATGGAATTCTATGAAGTTATTTGGGAAAATATTTTTTGAAACAAATGGGATTTTAATTATTATGAAATTAGAAGTGGTTCCCTTTTATAATAGAGGGGAGAGGAACTCGTGGGATTTCTCAAAATATTAAATAAATATAAATTAATATTCTATTAAAAATGGATCTAAAATATTTTATTTTGATGATAGGATGGGTATGGATCGAAATACACTCATCCAATAAATATTTTAGAAGTTTTGACTATATTTTTATCCTTATCTTTTTGTTTTTACACTTAATTAACCCTTTTGAAACTTGTCATGACAACAAAAATTTTCACTCTTTGAAGGTCATAATAGTTTCTATTAATTGAAAAAGGGACCATAAAAGGTTAATTATTGACATTATAAACAATATCTTAATAACTTATCTAAATATAAAAATTTTAAGAATATTAGATCATTTAATAGAATTTTATTTATTATAAAATATCGATAATGTCAATTACTAAAACTATACATCACATTAAGTATAATAATATCAATATTACACTTATAATTTAGAGTGAATTTTTTATTAATTCCCAAAAATTTAATTTTAATCTAAAAAATTGGAGTATTAGATTAAATATATAAAATTTTATTGCTTTTAATATTTTTAAAATCATTTATTTTATTTTTATATTAATTGAATAATTACTTCATCAACATTGTGAATGATTTTAAGTTAATTAATTCTTCAAAAAAAATTAAAAGTAAATTACCATGATGAAAATAAATATTTTAGTTTTCAAAATAATATTTTTATTTCAACATACCCTATAGATAATCCCACATTAAAGATATTACACTTATTTAGAGTAAGAGTGTGATATGATTAACTTTTCTTAAAATAAGCCCCTATAAAGGCTATAATCTTATCCAAATTGATGTAAAATTATATATAACCGAATATTGGATGATTATGGATGAAATGGACTTACCTGATAAAATTAAGATGAGTTTTGGGGCCATTTAATAGTTTTTATCTTTTTATTTTTAACCTAATACAAATACCATGGAAATAAAATTACTAATGTTACTATTCATAATGAAAAAAAATAATTGGAATCTATTTTCAAAATTTTTACCAACTAATTCTAAATTTCAAATCAATTTTTTCAAGATTATACTCACAAATATGATAGAAATTTATTTAAAATAAATCTCACAAAGCGCAAAAAAATAGTTTTTATGAAAAATGTGTTTTAATCCCAAATATTTACTTATACCAATATATGTTATAAGGATGATAAAATGTAATTAATTATAATATATATAACTAATGATTACTAGAATAAAATTGAGTTCAAATTCAAATAATGTTTCTTCTTCTTCTCTTATTAATACACTCTGGGAGAGAAGCCATTGTTGTACTAATACAAGAATCGATTATTTTCATACACTAGAATTTCTATAATAAAGAGGTCATGGAAACAAGAGAGATTGATCTTACTTCTATTGATAGGCACCATTATTCGACTAGGGAAGCACCTCTTCTTGTTCTGATCTGAAAATTTTTAATATATAGAAAATGGTGGTTTTGTTAAATAATCCCAACACTAGAATTAATTTTATTAGATGATTCTATTTCATCCAAAATCACCCACTATTCCATGATATATAATTTTAAGCCCATTTGGATGAGATTATGACCTTTATTGTATTTTATTTCATGAAAAGTCTAACGTTTCCCACTACTGATTTTAATAAATATAATATTTTTAATATGGGTTTATCCATAATATATGTTCAACTATAGTTAGTCATATAAAGTATAAAAGATCAATCTTAATCATAGAAAAATAATAATTTTTACAGTATAAATAATTATCTTATTTTCTTAGAAAATATTGATGTAATAATTATTCAATTAGTGAAAAAAGAAAATAAATGAAATTAAACAAAAATATAATTAATATAATTTGAGATAATTATTGTTATCCAGTAATATTTTAAACTACAGTGAAATTTTACGTATTTATAAAAATAATTGGTTCAAATTCTAAGTGTTATATTGATACTACTGAAGATAATGTAATGAATAGTTCTAAAAACTGACATTATTGAAATTTTATAATAAATAATATTTAATTAAATGATTAAATTTTCTAAAAATATTATATAAATATGTGGTATCCTAATATTGTTTATAATATCATCCATTGTCTATTTAAGGGTTTTTTTATATTAACTATATTGACCCTCGAGTAAAAATATTTGTTGTCGTGGTATGTTTAAAATGGGTTAACGAGGGTTTAAAGCAAATTATAATGGAAAATGTGACCTAAAATTTTCCAAAAATTATTGGATGAGATAAATTAGTCTATATAAATATTATATTATAAATAAAATATTTTTTAATTGAAAATTAATTTATATTAATTTTATATTTTGGTGAATTCCAAGAGTGCCCCTCCCATCTCTTATAAAAGGGAACATATTCTTCTCAATACTTCACGCTAAAAAATAAATTTTTTTATAAAAGGCCTAAAAAATCCCCTAATTTAATCCATACCATAATTCTAGAAGTATTTTTTATTTATAACACTAACATTACTGATCTTTAGGTGATATGTAAAGGATGTTTTTCAAGTAAGAGATATCATCTTTAATCGAGAATTTCTATTTTATTATGTATTCCATTTCCATTTAATCTCATTAAACCCTAATAAAATAATAATGATACTATAATCCTTATAATAATTACTTATTAATTTAATATAAAATCAAATATCCATCTTTTATTCCATCATATGGGAAATGAAACAGTTTTTGTGTGAACAGTAGACTATCGCCTCATGAAGTAATGTAATTTGTTTTCTCTCACTATATCTCATGGATTTATTATAATAATGTAATTAAAATTTATATATTATTTTCAGGATATATTTATAATTATTTAAAGATAATATAAAACATATTTTCTTACCATTCCATGCACTAAATAATAATAATGTCATTTGTTCGTATATGTGGACTACCGCCTCCATGAAGTAATATGATTCGTTTTTCTTCCCCAACTCACATTGACTCTATATATAGTTATATTTAAATAAATAATATGATATATATTATATTATGATAATTATTTAAATATGTTATAATATTTACCTTTTTTCTATAATGATCATTGAAAAATGGAAATGTTACTTATGCGTACGTACTACCTAACTTTTACATTATAGTAATATAGTTCATTTTTCATAACCATATTTAATTGGTGGAAATAAAAGTATTATAAATGAATAAAAATTATAATTAGTTCATGATTATTATTCTAGAGATGATGCAATTCTGAACACTTGGACCATATTCAATTGACCGCATTCATTTTTAGACGTAAGAACCAAATATCATCAAAACTTATGACATGAACAAAAGTGATTTATTAATTGCATATAACATTGAAATTAGCGAAATAAAAAGAATAACTGAAATTAAAAGGGTTATGACAAAATATATAATTGAATGATGATAATTATTAATGAAGATAAAAAACATATGAAATAACATATGTGGCATTTAAGACATAAGGTAAGGGAATTTATTTTAAAATAATCTTTTAAAGTTTCCCTTAAAACACTCTTTTTATTCAGTATTAAATTGATTATTTTAAAAAATGATTTAAATAAGTTGTTTATTATTATTTTATGATTCTTTAATGTCATTTTTATCCATGTTTTACTTTTCTACAATATGGTTTGAAATGAGTCATTTCTTTTATTTCCAAATGGGGTACTTTGTGACTTTATAGACAAATATATGAAAGGAATCTTATTTTAACTTATATGTTATGATTGTATTTTCCCACCTTCATAAAAATAATTTATTTGAAGAATCCTACATAATATTTCTTAGTTTTTTTCAAATAAAATTCAATCCTTTGTATGTTCATAATTAATTTTTTCAAATAAGTTATTTTTTCAAGGAATGTTTTATGATGCAAGATTTCATGTTTTATGATTATTCCATGGTTCTTAAACATTGTTTATGATGAAGATTAGTTCTATTAAAACCTAATTATGGGTGGTTTTTAATAATCCAAGGATTGTTGGTTACATTAATAAAAAATGATGATTGGTTCTGTGATAAACCAAGGATGAGTGGTAACATTATAACCTCCAATTCATTAGTTTCATTAGAAATGGTGGTTGACCATATTGGTAATTCCATTTGTAAAAATTGATATGGAAAAATGATCTCCTAAGTTACTTACAAAACATTTCCATTCTTACTAATAATTTTTTATGAAAATTTTCTAATTTTAAAAAAGGTAAGATAATAAAATTTTTGAATAAATATATGATGTCCTTTTGAGGTAAAAAGTTGTACTTAAAAAACTTATTTCATGTTATTCATTGGACTAACATATTTCTTATTTTTTATGTCTCGTACTGATCTTTTTTATGCTCATACCATATTTTAAAATGTTTTTCATAGGGCATATTTATGGTTTACAAAAAGGAAGAAGTTAAGTTAAAATCCAAGAATTGTTTTCTTAAAAATAAATCATGTATTAAAATAAAATAATCAAATTATTTTTTAAAATATATTTTATACTTTATTTTAGTATAAAAACATTTCATTTTTAGAAAGTTCAATTTTTTTAAAAACTATTTTTCAATGTGTTTTTACTATATAATTTTTATTTAAATTATTCCAAATTTATAATTTGAATTTTAAAAAAAAAATATTCTATATTTATAATTAGTTGGTAAAAAATTATTAAATTTTTATCCTTTATTTTCTTTAATAATAGTAGTAAATATTGATATTTTATTACCATGATAAAAGGTAAATCAAGTAATTTTGTGTAAAAATAAAAAGTTAAGAACCAGAAAATTACCCAATCACTAACCTAAATCTTATTGAATGATTATATATTGATTTTAATCATTTAATTGTATAATTTATGGCCTTTTGGGACACATTGAAGAGATTATCACCTTTATAATATTTTAGTTAATGAAAATTCAAACATGTCACCCTCTTGATTTTAATAACTAAAATATTTTTAAAATTGGGTAATTTATAGACTATTCATGAATATCAACATTTGTTTTGAAATATATATAATTTATCTAAATTATGATAATTTATTTTTAATTTTTAGTGAATAAATAATTACCTTATATGATTACACAAATTTGATGCATTGATTATTCAATTATTGGATAGATAAAAAATGATAATAAAAATATTAAAAGAAATATAATTTGAGTTAATTAATAAAATACAAGAATTTACAGATGGCCATATAATTTTTTGGATGTCAGAAATTATTTTTTTAGAATTTTATGTTTTTTCTTGATATTATTAAAGTCAAAGTAATTAATAGTTATAAAAATTTACATTATTGATATTTTATAGTAAATAATAATTTATTAAACGATGTAAAATTCCTAAAAAACATTAATTCTATAAATTATTTTTGATGAGTTTTAAAATATCGACCATTTTCAATTCATGGATTTTTTTTAATATTATATTTACTATATTTACACTCATAAAGTTAAAATTTATGTTTTCATGGTAATATTTCATGGGGTTAAATAGGGGTTAAAACCAAAATATATGGGTATAAATATAGTAAAAATATGCATAATTTTTATTTTATGAGCGTATTTACACTCATTATAATATTATATTCTAAATAAATTAATTTGGATCTATTTTTAATTATAATATTATTTATATTTATTTAATATTTTGATAAATGAAAAGAGTTCCCCTCCCCTCTCTTATAAAAAAGAACCCCTTCATATCATTTATTTATACTTAATAACCCATTTAAATCATCCATGACCTACCAGAATACCATAATATAATTCCTAGTATAATTATAGAGGTCTTTATTTAGGATTAATACAAATATTTAAGGTATTAATGTGTTAAAAAAAGTAGTTTTCTAATTTAGAGGTATAGTTTTTATCTACATTTTTTAGTTTTTCCCTTCTTAGACATCCCTTACACCATATTCCACCATGATAAAATAACAACTATAGTAACCATAATATACTAACATTTTGTTATATTAGATTCATGATCTATATCCCTCTCATATTCTACTAAATTAAAAAAGTAATTTATCATTCATTTGTATGGTGGACTACCGCTTCGCGAACCAATGTAATTTATTTTCCATGATTGTATATCAATATTGTATATAATGATGTAATTAGTGTTTATATATGATATTAATGAAACACTTATCTTTCTAAAAAATAATATATTATTTATGTTCGTTCCTTTCTATTCATAGAAAAATGATAACGTCGTTCAGGAATTTGTGAGGACTACCACCTCTATGAAGCGATGTGATTCATTTTTTATCAGACAACAAATGGACGGTATATATATATATATAATTATATTTAAATAAATAATATGATATATATGATATTATTATAATTATGTAAATTTAAAATAATTTTTATATTCTTTCCATAATGATCATTGAAAAGTGAAAATGTTACTCATGTGTATGTATGACCTACCATCTCCATGATTATAATGTAAGTAATTTTTTATAACAATATTTAATGGGTGGGATTAAAATTTTAATTGATGTATAAAATTGACCATTACATAATGATTATTATTATTTAATGGTGGAATTATAATCAATTTGACCATAGTCAAGTTCCCACTCTAATTTTATACTTATGAACTGAATGTCGTAAAAACATTTGACATAAACTTAAGTTATTAGGTAATTGGATATATAAAGGTAATAAAATATAAAAAAGGAATACCAAACATGAAAAAAATATCTCAATAAATTATAAAATTAAAAAAAATATTATTTAGGTAGATAAAATGAATATGTGATGAATTGGACTCGAGGTAGGGGATATTATATTTAAAAATACACTTTTAAGATCCTTTTTCAATAATTTTTTTACGAAATCCAAAAGGGAATATTTTTTAACTTATTTGGAATGATTAGTTTTTCCTTTTTTAATTTTGATCAATTATTTGAGGTTTTATTTGTATTTGTTTGTAGTTATTTTCTAACAGAATAGTTTTTTTATGTTATTCACATGTTTTAAATTTAAAAACAATAATTTTTTAAAAATAAAATGTTGTTTTTATATTAAAATGAGTTTTTACTTGTGTTTAAAAGCATTTTTAAAAGGGTTTATGGTAAAAGGGTGAAATCATAAAAACAAATTTTAATGATATGGTAATTGAAAATTATTTGTGGAATTGGTGAGCCCAATATAGCGTATACATTGGGTTTATCCAGAAAGCACTGGGTGATCCCATTTTTAATTTGGTGGAACCAAGTTTTGGTTCCAATAAATTGAGTAATGTACCTTATCATTGAAGGCTAGAATAATGGAGTTAGGTAAGGGTTTCTCCTATATATTTAAACGTTCTCCATTTATTTCAGACATGGGTATAAAATAGTTTATGAATTTGATACTCTATATTTAAAAAATGGTTTTTATTTAAATCGTATAGGTTTTAATAATTTTATTTAAACTAAAAGTAGATTCATTTTCAAGGGAAAGTTATTTACTTCATTGTCTCAAAGAAAACTGAGATTAAGGTAAACATTTCATTAGTTTTTATATTTTTCATTGAACTAATTGATTTCATCCTTTTATTTTCCTTACTAATATTTTTATTCTCATCTTGCCTTTTTAAATGTTTTTTATATGGCTGAAGGATGGGTAAGGGAAAAAAAGAAGTCAAATTGAAAGTCACAAAATATTTTTCATGAAAAGAAATCATATTTTATTTTAAATGTTATATATTGTGGAAATAATGGATACTTAATATAATTTTACACTTTGTGTATGTATGGGTTTTTTATGTAAGAGTTATAACCTAACTCTATAAAAATATGAACCTAAAATATCTTTGGGAATGTAAGAAAGATATTTCTAGTTTCAAGTCACAATAATATGTAATGTTGAAGATTGAGTCCTAATAGTTGGTGTAATTTTTCAAAAAAAATGATTTATAATTCATCCAAATATATATGAAAATATTTCAATACATATAACTCACTTGAAACAATATATATGATAGTCTAACTAGAAAAAATAAAAATGAAAATGGTAATGATAAAATGAGACTTAATGTTTCTATTTAATTTCTTTACTTACTAAAGTTTTTATATAGTCTAAATATTTTTTATTATTGATTATTATTGACTCAAGATCCCCCAATTCCATCTAGGTTCTCCAAGGCCTAAAGGATAAGGCTATTACCTTTGTCAATCCCCTTAAAAGTGAAGAAGGGGCCTCTTGGGTTTTGATCAACTTGTTCCTTTCATTCCTCTTATATATATTTTTTGATATTACTCTCTTTCTTGACAATAATCATAAACTATGGTTCACTATTTTTACCCGGACTTCCCCAAGATATATATCTCCTTACATGAGTTCATAGAGGCATCAGACTTCCACATTCTCTCATTGGTGGATCTCTTTGGTCAAAATCAACAATCAGTTGATGCCTTCGACCAATTAATCTTCAATTCATGGGATCTGTAGCATCATGATATCATAGGGATCATTTAACCCTTGTATAATATCATTTACTTTGAGATATAGGATGATATTATCTCCATCTTGATATTAGGGGATCCTTCAACAGTGTTTAGTTCTTCATTTTTTTATGGTCATTCAACATTTATTTGCGATGATATCCTCTAAAAACTACAATCTAGATATGTATTCTTGTCCTTCAGACCTATTTCAAAATATGTCAGTCCTCTTTATTCTTAGAAACTTGGTTATTATATTTTTTCTCTAGTAGTAGATCTTGTTCCCTTTTCCATCCAATTTCTCCTCGTATCCATATTGAAATTTATATTCCCAAGTGACTAGTATATTTTTCTGAATTGATTTTGTAAATGAATACCATATCAAACTGGTGGTATTTTTTGAATATTGGATAGATTAATACTCCACTTCCATCATATGGATCACTTTCAATAGGCATTTAGGCATGTTTCACTTGAACAAGGATCTAATCCTCTTACCCCATTTCATGATGGAGATTTTGTGGGTCATGAACCTATATGTTATTTTGTGTTTGTGATATCTTTAACCTCGAGAGACATACTTTGATTGACTAAAACTGATAGAGGGGTAAATATTATTTCATCTCTAAAAGGTTTGTAGAGAGATCATGATCACATCTAGAATCAGTCAAGATCACTAAATTCCAATATAAATGTTATGAACATCTTTGAGAATTTAATACATGATGTGGCTGACAATAGGTAAATTGTAAAGAGACCATCTGGGTTAGGGGGATTGAGGGGGTTCATGAAATTGATTCCTTGGAACTAATCTCCAACATACAAACAAAATAAATGTAGATTCTTTCAATTTTAAGGTCCATGAAAATGTATCACTGGATGTATAGGGGGTTGTGTGAATATTTTGAACATGGTAAGTCCTTAATTGAAAATGATGAACATTAATTTAAGAAACCACTTTAAAGGGATGGAAATTAAAGGCTCAGATCCGGAACAACATGATTCATATCAGGAATAGATATTTACTATAGGGAAAGGACTCTCTGGGGTATAATTAAGTGATGTGATCTCTACAAAATTCTTTGTAGAAGGTGTTGATATAAGGCATAGTATATGACTTCATCTCCCAAGGAGGAGGAAGCGGTAAATGTGAAACTATGATTTTGGAGTTTTATTGTGATCAAGGTAAGAAATATGAAGGTCTTAAAGTTCATTCTCATTTAATCTAAAATAATAGATAAAATGATGGTAAAAAATATTTGGACTAAGTAGATACATGGTTACCTAAATACTAATAACTATTAAGGGAATAAGATTCTATGATTTTAGAGTAAAAATCAAGTGGTCGAATGTGGTGATTCTGAGGAGTAGAAGAAGGATGGTGGTATGATAGAAGCATCAGATCATACATAGGGAGACTCTATGGTTATGGATATTACTAACACTTATTTCATCACTAATATAACTATCCTCTTTAAAGACATGTTGTGAGTCTCATAATGGTGTGCAGGTGAGGAGGATGAAAATAAAAAAGAAAAACCACTAGATATTATCATTCACTCTGAGGAATAAATAATGGAGGATGAATTTTTTATTAATGCTTCTCAATAGAATTTTTATAGGAAGAATGAGAGGATGATTCTAGTTGATACCAATAAAGATCAGTGTGTTTGGATAAATAATAAAGTTATAATTTTGAAAAGAGGTTTCAATGAATGAAAGATAAACTTCGAGAATTTCATCAAAACATGGGGCATGATGGGTTATGATTTTTAAGACCTCGTCAAAGATGATCTGCATACCAAGGTAATAACACTTTATTAGAAATTTTATTGGGATAATGATTCAAATAATTCAATATTTATTTCAATGACTTTGTGATCTCTTATTATGTATGATGTGTTCTGGATGGATTAGTGAGGTTTACGAATTTATAAATAAAAGTAATTTTTTTCAAAAATATATATTTTTCTATAAAAATATTTGTTATTAATATGAATTTTATTAAGAAATAACTCATGTAAAATATTAAAATCCAAATATTAAAGAAATTTAAACTCTTTTTAGTAAATTTTATATAGATTCATTATAGTATAATCTCCATTTGGATTGAAATAGCTTCCTCATGAATAAAAAGTTCTTATAAAATATATTCATGAAGAAACAATAATAATGAAACAAAGTAGTGATTAAATAATTATAAATACCATTTAAATTTTTTTTAATGATGATGCAGTAGATAGGGGGTGCTTTGGATCTGTGGTGGAGTAGATCAGAAATGTAGAAATAAGAATAATGAAAGGTTATATATGGTATTTGAAAAATTTTCCCCATTATATAATAAATTATATTCAGGATTTTAAAATTTTAGTGTTATGAAAAAATATATGTCACTGATGTGAGACATGAAGTTGTATGTTTAAAATTATTTAATATAAAAAACGATGATAAAACAGACCATTATAGGTTTATCATAACAATTATTCATAAAAATTATGTTAAGACTTTATGATTTGATTTTAGTTATTATAAAAATATGTTAAAGTCTATTTCACCATGATTTATAACATTACTTGTATACTAATAAATAATAAATCCATATGTTATGATATCAATTATTTATATAACCAACATTAAATACCATATTATAGTGGTATTTAAGGATCATTTTTACTAACTTGAACTAATTTTTTTAAATTTTTTAATATATTAAATAATTATAAAACCCACCAAAATTGTGGTTTTATCATCAGTTATATGAAATGTCGATGTTGATATATTTTTGGAATTAATTATTGTATAACTGATGTTAAAACCCCAATTTTTATTAATTTTTATCCTATAATGAATATCATGTATTAGGAAGTTCTTCTCATGTGATCATAGTTTCATGGATATATTAGAAAATACATACCTATCATATATCAAGATTATCCTTGACCCATCTTTTGCTGCATTACAGTGAATGATATAGTCTTTACCTGGAGAAGGTAAGGATAGAATCCATGTAGTTATCAATATTCCCATTAGCTACTTGATGGTAATCATACACATAATTTACCTTTTCTAAATACCTAAATGATTATTTTAATATCCAAAAATAGAATCTTATTTGATTCTCTTCTATTGAAACCTAAATATAACCCAATTATAACATCTTCTTTTTAACAAAATTAAATCCTTACAATCTTTGAATTTTAGTCGATAGTGTTTATAGTGAAGTGTTACCTTAAATTTTTAGCTCCATAAACCATAGGTATGTCCATGATATTGAGGGAAATATTAAGTAACATTGTAAAACAAATGAATCCATATTAGTTGATTTAAGAATTTTCCTGATAAAAATGGGAATTTAAAATTATTTAGAGAAAATAAATCATTAATGTGAAGTGTTTTCCAACAATAGAGCTAGATCTAAACTAAATGGTTTATAAATAAAAAATATATCCTTATATCCCCAATTATTAAATTAGTTATAAAGTAATATGATTTTTGATACTTCTAAAAAATGGGATCACATTAGAATGAATATTGGTTGTGATGAAAATATATTCTCATCTTTGATGGAGTATATAAGTTCATGAGTTCTAAATCATGGTGGCTTTTAAGAGTGTGAGAGATATTAACATATCAAAAATCATCATTTTAATTTTGAAAAACCTTTGGAAGAGAAAACTGGTAATAAAAACCTTCAAAGTCTAAATTGTGTTGAATTCAACAGTGACTGAAAACTATTACATAAATTTATTCATTATTTTATTTATCCTATAAAGGGATATTGTAGAATTGTGAGGCATCAAAACATATTAGTTTTATTTATTATGTTACATTGAGGGTAGGTAAACCTACCATGATATATTTTGTGATATATGGTTGAATTAATTAATACTTTATCATCATTCAATTCACTTCCATATCTTCAATATATATCATCTTTTATAGGGATCAATGGACATGTTCCTCGTATAGAGGAAAATTATAATATATCCAGTGTTATTTCTTTAAAACAAAAATATTTTAAAATGATAAATGATGGAGAGAATACTTAAATGAAAATATGGGTTGTTGATTAAAATAATATTTATGAATAATTAAATCATGTGAAAAATATAACCATGCCAAATGATATAGTGGGTCAAGGTTTATAACCTAGTCAAGCGGTTAAGGATGATAATTCCTCTAAATAAATTGGAAAAGATATTGTAGTTTACTATAATGATAAATACTTGAGTGCTTATGAGGATAGAAATAAATTTCCCTAATTATCAAGAAATATTAAGGGATAAAGAACCCATAAGAGGAGTAGTATCTCCCAATGAAGAGGATATTCTCACTGAATGGTTACTCACCTCGACGAACTTATTATCAAGGATATAGACACATAGGTTGGTACACTGCACTTGGAATTATTTAGAGTGGCTGACTCAAATAATATTAGTCTTGTGTTTAATCTCTTTGTGAGCTGTTTCAGTATGTAGTGGTATTATGATTTGTGAACTAAGGTTTTCCAATTTCCCTTAAAGTGATTTCATAATAAAAATATATTGTGGATGGATAGTTGAATGTATCTTATCAATGTTTAGGATATGGGGACCACAAATATTTGACTTTACACATCCTATATGAGAGAATTGTAGTGAAACAACTCAAAATCATTTAGACCCTTTTACTCTATAAAATGTATATTGGAATGATCATAATATATAATTCCACCTAAACATCCTGTAAATTCCATAAGTCTTATACCATATTCTCCAGATATATTATAACAAGATTTTTCATCACCTATTTTTTTAATAAGGATGTGTGTACCTAATATTTGATAATTTTTTACCAGATAAGTTTTCCCACACTCCTAAAAAACATTTTGACCCAGTTTCTAAAGTTTTATATTATAATGAATCAATCTATGGTGATCCAAATAATGATTCATTTTCTAATAAATAAATTTTTAAAAATTTATAAGTAAAAATATTTTGTTTAGGATATTGGCATGCCTGAATTTGATATAATAGTTAATGATTATTCTATGTTTACTCCCTCAAATTTGGATGATAGGGACTATAAACCCTTACATATTCCATATCATGTAAATATTTATTCCTATTTTATTTACTTAGTGAGAATAATATATTTAAAAAATTATTTTTTGGATGTTTTTAGGAATATATTTCTGAGTCTATAAAGTTCAGGTGACACCTCGAGAAATAAAAAAATATAGTTTACTATTTTTAATGTTTTTTCTACATTCAACCAATGTTGTTTCTCTAAATTGGTCATATAGATCATGAGTATAAAAGTATAATATACTTATTAGGAACTCTAAGGAATTGTTTTCTTGATATGAAACTTTAAATACAGTATATATATGATAATACTATAACTAGTGGCTCGAAAAACCCTCCACCTACACCATCTATATCTCTTGATGACTATGTCATTAAAATGATTCTAAATGAAAAACTTCACCCTATTTTAGAGAGTATCAATGATTAAATGAAGATAATGCAAAAGGATCTAGAATTGCATGGTGAATAATATTTTTACATAGTCAATGAATAGAAAAATAATACTTCCAATGAAAAAGATACTATAAAGAATTCCATCATTTATTATCTAAGATGAATCATCACTATATGTGTTCTAAATACCATGTTTAGATGTTTGGATAATGATATTTTGTTTCATTAATTAATTAGATAATATAATCCTATAGTGCAAAAATTTATTGTTGATAGCATGTTTTAAGACCAATTTATGATTGAAAATGATGAATTCCGACAAATCATGGATCATAGATCTTGGGCTATGACTTATATCAATAAGATTTTAGAGACCTATCTTTATATTTACTAAATAATGGTTTTGGAACCTCCAAAAATTCCTATTACTTGTGTTTCCATTTCTTCCAGTATAGATCCAATAGATCATTTCTGTCTTAGTCTCCCTTAGGCACTACAACAGATCAGACCTATCTCTAAAGTGATTCTATATCTAGAAAATCATTTTCATTTAGACATTCACCAACACATTATTTTTCTAAATATAAAGATAAAGTAAAAAAACACATCTTGATCCTTCCACCATTGATAATCTTACAAACACAAATTCTGATTAAGGATTTTATTAAGGTATATGTTTTATTTTTGAACAACTCCATATATATAGTCACTTTTTCTCATTCACCATTCCTTCATTCTTTCAACACATTAATTTTTATTTATTACACTATATTTTTTATTTTTAATAATCCCAAATGGGGGAGTAATTATAACACCCTAATATTTTATGAAATATTTTTTATCAAATTAATTTAATTGTTTTGATATTTTTCATTTCACACAATATAAAATATATATTATGTTAAATAAAATCACTATTTTTTTATTGAAATACCTGAAATACAAATTTAATATTGTAATACAAACAATAATGAGTTTCTATTGAGGTACACACAACACTGATTTGGTCTTGTGTTACAAACAACACCGAGCTTAGCCTATGTTATATACAACATATAGTTTAAATGAAACATGAAATACTATTTAAATATTATTATCTAATATGATAATTTTCACCTATCCATTGGAGGGGAGGTTGTGAATATGAATAAATAAATTATGAAATTATTTTTTACAGTTGTATATAAATTTTTTTTGTCCAATTAATGATAAATGAAAATAAATCCCTTTTGAAGTTGTAGGAAATCTTATTTTGGAAAACTATTTTTACCTTAAAAATTAATTCAACTACTTTTGGTGAATTATTTTAATAATATGTATATATTATATTAAATCAACTATTTAACATTCATCTTATGTTTTTCTAGAAAATATTAAATAATAAATCCAATTTTTCATATAAAAAGATGTATTTCTCTAAAAGGTAGTTTTACTACATTTTAATGGTGTTCTTATTTTAAAACTAAATTATGGAACTTTTATAAATTTTATTTTTCAAAATAAATATTATTTTTTAAATATTATTTTCAAAATTATCTTAGGGTAAATTGTTTTTATTTTTCTAAGAGGTTCCATTTTTTGTGAGTCATGAAAAATTCTGAATTTTAATTTATAATGGAATTTTTTTTACTTTATTTATATAGTTAAATGAAATTTTAATTTTGTTTTAACGTATAATTATTTAAATTATAAAAAAATCAAAAGTTGGTTAGTGGAATCAATTTCTCATTAAAATTTGATATAAAATCATTTTAAACTTTTGATATTTTTAATTTAAAACTCATTGTTTCACCAAATCTATGGGATTATTTTTAAATTAATTCTTTCTTATTATGTGATTTGAATATTTAAAAATATATTCCATATTTTAAATCATACAAATTTATAATTTATAATAAGTTCAACATAATTCTTTACCAAAATTATCTGTGATAATAGTTTAAATTAATCATAGTGATTAAGATAAAACAAGTTTACCAGGGGACTACACATTAACTTAAGCAGAAAATAACATAGACAGATTTTTAAACCCCATTTAATGACTTGATTTATCCCATAAATCCTATTTTATCAAAAAATGGTTCATTATTTGGAGGAACAGTATCTATGGGAAACCTCTCAATAGTGTGTACCTTTTCTGTTTTTTTTTGAGTTTTCTACTCACCTCCCTTATAAAATACCACCACCTATAACCCTCTCTTAACATCTCTAAAGATCTTTGGTTCATCGAAAAACTAACCAAATTAACTTTTAACTTACTTATCTTAATCATATAATCCTAACTTTGGGATGAAATCCAATCAAGGAAGTCTTTTGGTGAAAACCACAAAGAGATACCCAAAGAATAGGTAACATTCATCAACATGTATTTTTTTTGTTTCTTTATCTACCCCCTTAATTTAATTTTATAACATGGTAATATAATAAACTCAGTATATTAAATATTTTTTTATTTTTTTATCTTATGTTTATGATCTACTACTTCACACAATCCCATCAAATAGGATACACAATCATTAATCATGTGTACGGTAGACTACCCCTTACAAATTGATGTCATTAATTATTATATTACCACCTATCAAGTTTTATAATTATGATGGAAAAACTATTTTCTTATGATAAATATGATATTTATGATTCTTTATGCTTCTATAATTATTATATAACACATACCTTCATTCTTTCCTTTTTATGGGAATACGATAACATCATTTGTCGACGTGTAGACTACCGCCTCCTCAAAGTGATGTGATTCATTAAAACATTTCAATGGAATGTATTAAGGATGGGTTTCATAAA
Source organism: Viscum album (assembly GCA_963277665.1). Classification (NCBI taxonomy): domain Eukaryota; kingdom Viridiplantae; phylum Streptophyta; class Magnoliopsida; order Santalales; family Viscaceae; genus Viscum; species Viscum album. The sequence goes on from OY728145.1 coordinate 1,879,514,822, forward strand.
AATATGTGACATATATAAGACATATAATTCTACTATAAAGTTAATAAAAATATTATTCATTTACTTTCCTTCTTTCAATATGATAAGAAAACAGAAACAATGTCCATTAGTATGTAGGCCTTACTATCTCAATGAACTGTGTATTTCATTTACTATCACTAAATATTATGACTTTCTCTAAATAAATATATAATGAATATATATTATATTTAAATAATGTTTTAAATTATTTAAATTATTATATCATTCTAAACTTAAGTGTAAATAAAATAAAAAAGTTAAAACCTATATGAAAATAAAAGTGATTATTACCTAAAACACAACATTATAATGTGATTATTAATAAAAGTGTTATATAACGTCATAAGAAAAATTATATATGGTTGGAGGTTTTAATTTTTATGAATTAAGTCAAGACTTATGTAAGAGTATTTCTACTATCACTTTTATTTCTATGAGACTTATTCTATATTCACCACTCATTTCATTGGTGTGGTGTATATACTTCCTTATGGCTGGTTATATAATGAATTTCAATTATTTCATGATATTCAATGTTTAAATTTATGTCATTATTTAATGGATATCATAATTCAAAATTTACTCAAGTATTAAGGTATTTACATCTCACTTTTTTACATTTGTGATGCACATGTTGTATTCACAACCTCTTTCTTCTATTTGGTGTATATAATTCCAAAAAAATATTTTATAATTATTGTCCTAAAAGTTATTGTTATTTTCATATCCATTTTATTATAACTATTTCATGTGATTTTCTATTTCAAAGTTACCAAAGAATTAAAGTATTCTTGTCTTAATTTTCTTTATTTGAGATGTAAGTTATGTTATACACCCAACTTCATTTATGAGGTGAATATTCTACCCCTTTGACATGTTATATCAAGAATCACATTCTTTTAATTGTATTTAAATATTTATTCAATTTTATTATATAATAGATATTATTATTATTACTAACCCATTTGGTGAGAGTTAATTGTTATAATATCATCATTTATCAATATTGTTTATGATTATGATACTATTAATGAAATATTATGATCCATCTCCCAATAATTTCAATGAAATTTATTATCCTAGAGTTATTAATGTTATCATCAAATAATGGTACCATTTTCCCACTCTTTGGTACGTAAGATAATTAATAATTTTTTTAATAAAATATTACTTTATTTTTCTCTTTGGTCATAAATATTTTTTTTTTCAAAAAAATGTTCTCTAGATTTTTTTAAAAAAATGATTTATTATTCTCCCATTATTTTTAAAATAATGTTTTAACCATGTTTTACCCTTTTTATAAATTAGTTTTAAAATTAATCTTCTTTTTGGTTTCTGGTCATGGAACTTTTCTAAATTTTATATGGTGTAAAATGAATGTTCAGCATGTACATATTTATTTTCCATCATGACCATATTTTCTTTGAATATTCCTTTGAATTTTTACAAGATTATTTTTAAATAAAATTTTTTTCCTATTATAATGGAAAATTTATATTTTAATGTGGTTATAAAAAAAAATTTCAAAAACATTATCTTTCAAAAATAGATTTCAATACGGAAAGGTTATTTTCCTAAAGAATTGGTTTAAATGATCTTTCAAAATCATTCTTCATCTATGATGACAACCTTTGATATATATTATTCTTTAATAGGGATATAATCCAAGTACACCTTTCTTATTATTTATTTTACTATTTTATGTTTAATAAGAAAAGTTATTTTTGAAACTTATTTCTCTTCCACGGGTTATATTATGATAATCTACTTATGAAACCTACATTCTTTCATGGATTATTTGATGATGAAATGATTATAAAACCCATAAATTTTCCATAGTATTTTATATGGGGATAATTCTATTATACCCATTTCATTTCATGGGTTGTAATATGATATTTATGAATCCCATATCGTCTTATGGGTTGTGATATAATGAATGTTTTTTATATCATGGAACATTTATGCATGATTTCATTATGTGATGGGTGGGTCCAATATCTACCCCAAATTAATTGGGTATAGATTTATATATATCTTGAGATATAAATGATTTGAATGGGGAGTGAACATGTTAAAGGAAGAGAGTGATTCCACTGGGAATGGTGGTGTGTCCCGCCCTAGAGGTGTAGTCGCCTATGCATGAACCTGATTACATTTTCATAATTTTATACGTGAACTTGATTAAATTTTCAAAATATTATGCATGAACATTATTACATGTTCACAATGTTATATTTGAACGTAATTATAAGTTCACAATGTGATATGTGGACCTTATTTCATGTACATAATTTTATATTAGGGCCTGATTTCATGTCCCAACCTAAATGAGTCAAATTGTTTCTGTTTACACATGATCACAATGTTATATATTGATATATATACCAAATATTCCATTTTTTATTCCTATATTATGATATCATTACTCATGTTCATTTATTATCTTATGATTCATGTATTATGAAATACTAATATTTATTCCATGATTCATGATTATGATCTTTTATATGCAATGTATAGTTATCAAATGTTATGCTCATGTTCTTATACCCTTATGTTCATGTTATACATATGTATCTCCTTATTTACCCCTACTAAGAATATGAGATCACCCTTTGTTATTTCTCCTTTCCTTAGTTTATGCAGAAAGGTTTTAAGTAGGAGTAATAAAGGTGAATATATTTTTGAGAGATGTTTAAGATGTTTCACCAATAGAAGAATGTGTTCCATGTTTCCAATGGAACTAAACTATTATGTAAATCAAGTGTGTGTTTGTATAATGTAATGAATATTAATATAAAAATTTATAATATCCATGTATGAAAATCTCTAGGTCGCTATAGTAGGTATCAAAGGGAAGTATTATTCATCATTTGGAAAGTAGGATGATAAACCTTTAGTGAAATACCTTGGGATATTTCTAATGATATTTATATGGATGTCTCTAAGGATAATTCTAAGGATGAGTTAAAGTATAGAAAAATATCCTATAATATTGATAATGGGTGGAGAAATTGGTATCCTAGAAATATATCTCTTTCTATATACTATAATGTATGTGTCTCTAGAATATATGTACATAGTGGTGATAACCTTGAAAACACAATATTAGGATAGACTATATTAAGAACTGATGCATGAAAATGGGCATTAATGCACACCTAGTTTGATACTACCATGGTATATGCTTTCGAAATTCAAAAAAAATTAAGAACCATTATGAATTATTTAAATATAATATGATTATGAATAACATATTATAAACCTAAGGTGTCATATATTAAATAATGTTTCATGATTTAGACATCATATAGATGATTTCCTTGGACTGTGTTGTTTTTCTTCTATGATTAGTGTTGCGTGCATTTTGCATTTGGTTTTTGTAAATTACTAATACCATAATGAATCATGATAACATGGAATTTGATGGAAAATTTAGTGAATATAAGCAACCAAGTTGGATACTGACTAAAGATAAAGATATTGTGAATATGTGTAGTTATCTAGCATGTTATATGATTAATAGTGTGAACATCAGTGAGATTCCAAACACGTTAAATAATAGGAATACTGGATTTTAAGAAATTTCATAATGGAATGAACATTAAGGTATAAGGATTAAGCTTCCTACATATCAATACAGTTGGAATAATAACCTGTTGGAACAAATAAAATTGATAGGAAGGTGTTATCTATATAAAAATAGTGGTCATAGAGTGATAAATTTTTAAGGAATTCAATTTATTATGTGTGTGAAACATGGTCATTAGCCAACTTAATTACATAACTCAATAATTAACTTCCAAACCAAGTAAGAACCAATTATATGTCAATAATTGAAGTTGAATTATTGATGTATTTTTGTATTGGGATTGAAGGAATATTTTTATGATGTATTTTCTTAATGGTATTTTGAAACATCTATAGATTATGTTATTTTTGGAAGCATGTATTATTCTATGTAAGATTAACCAAAGAGTTAGGGATTCCGTCATGGTCTTATGATATGATCAATGTCTTAAACCACCCTCGTAAGGTTTTACATTATATGAGGTTATCAATATTGAGGATATATTAATAATATAATACTTTGGTTTTTTTTATTTTTTTAGTGACAAAGTTATTTAAGGAAGAGTGATTTAACACTTTTAGGACTTAAGATAAATGTTATTGGTAAACATTAGGGTTTACATTATCTTTGATATTGAGGTAAATGAGGCTAGTATAATATCACTATACAAAGTTATAAAACATCTTTTCTATCATAGAAAATTTCTCTTTCAATATGCTTGATAGAATATACATTAATAAGGTGGTAAAGTTCCTTGTAGTACCAAATTCAATTATATATGATTTTTATATTGATTTTAATTTAATTATTTTAGAAAATTATTCAAAAATCTCTAGACACTGAGTTGAGTTACAACACTGTGTATCATCCTTAGACCTATGGTCAGTTTGAGAGAAAAATTCAAACCCTTGATGAAGTTCTAAGATCTTTTTCAATGGATTTAAAAGGTGGTTGGGATCATACCTTCCTCTAGTTGATTTCCATACAATAATATCTATCACTCGATCATTCAATTGAAACCCTTTATAGAAAAACGTTTATAACTCCAGTGTACAAGAATGATGTTTCATAAATAAAGCTATTAATACATGAACAAGATGATTATATAGAAGATAATGTTAGATCCATTCATAAATATATAAGAACTACACAACATTGACAGAAATTTTATACCAGTAATATTCGATTAGATCTATAATTGTTAGTTGGTAAGAATTCATTTCTAAAAATTTATCCATGTAAGAAAGAAAGAAATACTAATCCCTATATATATATATACCATTAAAATACTTGATCATATCAGTACATTAGCGTATCATTTGGAACATCCATTGAATCTCTACTAGGTTCACAATTTATTCCATGTATCACTCCAGAGGATGTGCATACCTCATAGATTTATATACTGAACTCGATGTCCATGCAAATGGAACATGATATTTCTTATGAGGAATTATTAGTAGATATTCTATATCAAATACAAAAATTACTATAAAATAAGACCACTCACTTTTAAAATGTTTTGTGGTGAAACCATTAGTATATAGAAGCTATGTGGGAACCTTAGGATGAAATGAGGTATAAGTATCCTCAGTTATTGGTAAAAAAGTGGCAAATTTTGAGTATGAAATTCATTTTATATGGGGTATAATGAAACACCTTGATATTTTTTGATATATTTTTTTCAAATTAATTTAATATTTGTTAAATTCTTTATTTTAAAAAACATGAAATTTTAGTTTACATGAAAGAAGTAAGTTTTTATTATGATACATGAAACACAAAGTTAATCTTGAACTACATAAAATGATTATTTTCTCTTGTGGTACACACAAAACTGAGTTTGTCTTTCATTATACAAAACACCAAGCTTAGATTGAGTTATAACAAACATAGAGTTAAAATTAAACCTGACATATTATTAAAATATTTTCATCTAATATAAAAATTTTCAATTATATATTAGAATTAATTTTAGGAATATGAAAAACAAAATTATGAATATATGTTTTACACATGTATATAAGATGAATTCTTTAGTGACCAATTAACTATAAATGAAAATAAAACCTGTTTGAAAATATAAGAAATCATCTTATGGAAAACTATTTTTAAATCAATAAATTTATTAAAACACTTTTTGTGAATTATTTTAATAAATTATATATATTATATTAAATCAACTATTTATCATTTCTCTTATGTTTTTTTATAAAATATATAATAATAAATCTAATTATACACATAAAAATATGTTTTTTTTCTAAAATGTAGTTTTGCAGCCTTATAATGGTGTGATTGTTTTCAATATAAATTTTGACACTTTTTTAATTTTTATTTGAAAAAATTAAAATTATTTTGGAAAGGAGAATTTAAAAATTATCTTAGTTTGATTTTTTGGTATTTTACTAGGAAGTTTCATTTTTTTATTAGTAGTAAAATATACTGAATTTTAATTTAAAACTCACTTTTAATTTAATATATTTATATAGTTAAATTATATTTAAATTTGTTTTTAAAATATAATTAGTTAAATTATAAATAAATAAATTTAATTTAGTTCAATTTAATCAATTTTACATAGAAATTGGATATAAAAATATTTCAAATTTTGAACATTTTCACTTTAAAAATCGATATTTTGTCGCATGTATGGGATTAATTTATGTTACTTTATACAAATTATTTGATTGGAATTTAGAAAAACATGACTCCATATTTAGGATAAGAATAATTTATGATTTTTAATAATATTAACTTAATTTTTTGAAAAAATTATTATTGAATACAGTTAAAATAATTTCACTAATTAAGTGAAAAATGAGTTTACCAAGGGGATAAATTTTAACATAAGGGGCCAAATGACCTAGAAACATGTCCAAACCCCATTTTATGTTCATTTTTATACTTTAAACACTCTTTTTTTGAACATTTGTTTTATTATAGGAATATTATGTTAGGGATACCTCCTAATATTGTTTACCATTTTGGTATTTACAAGTTTTACACTCACATCTGTTATAAAATTCCACCAAATATATCCCTCAATTCACACATCTCAAGACCTTTTTCTCATACAAACATTCCCAAATAAACTCTAAACATCCCTCAAATCATCAAAGAATCTGAACTTTTGGAATAAATATAACCAAGGAATTCATTTGGTGCAAACCAAAAGGAGATACCCAAAGAATAGGTAATGTTCATCAACGTACATTTTTTGTTTTGATACTTTCTCCACCCCCTTCATTGATTTTTATATCATAAATATAAAATAACACTAGTATATAAAATAAATTAATATGTTTTTTTGTTAAGGTTATTACATGCACTTTGGCACACATTTATCAAATGGGATACACAATCATCCTTTGTGTGTAAGACAGACAACCCCTCGTGAGCCGATGTCATTCTTTCTTCCAATACCACCTCTCAAGGTTGGGAATAATGATAGAAATAATTTTTTAGATGATTTATATGACATTAATTATTTTTTTATGATTTTTTAATAATTATGTAACAAATAAATTCTTTCTTTCCATTTTGTGGGAATATGATAACATCGTTTGTGGATGTGTTGACTACCGACTCCTCAAAGCGATCTGATTCGTTCACTATTTACATGGAATTTGTTAAGGATGGGTTTAATAAAAATATATTATATATATTAAATATTAATTCTAATTGAATTATAATATATATATATGTGTGTTTCATTTACTTTCTTTCTTTAAGTACAACAAGAAAATGAAAACAGTGTGCATGCATACATACGACCTACCATCTCCATAAATGGTGTATTTAATTTACTACCACTAAATTTTATGGGTTAATATAAATATATATATATATATATATAATGAATTTATTTGATATTTAAATTTTTTTTTAAATTATGGAAATGTTGAATTCATGATCAATGTAAGCAGAACATAGATAATAAGTCCAAAATTATACAAAAAAACGAAGTGGTTATTACCAGAAATGTAACCTTAACATAGTATTATTAATAAATGGGTAATATAAAGTCTTAATAAAGTCATATATTATAGGATATATAATAATATATTTCTATTATGGATACATAATAAACTTAAATTTACTATTTAGAGAGTTTGAACCTGTACGAAGGAATTCAAGACTTATGGTAAGGGGATTTCTTATCTCACTTTTATTTTTGCGAGACTTATAATATATTCATCACTTATTTGTTTGGTTTGGATTATATACATACCTATGATATGTTATGTAATTAATTTCATTAATTTCATTATATTCAATATTTCAATTGATTTTATTCTTTCATGGGTCTCATGATTCAAAAGTTACTCATATTGTAATGGATTTTCATCTAACTTTTTACATTTGTGAGACATGTTATTTATTCACCAACTATTTCTTCTATATGGTGTATATAATTCACATGAATTTATTTTACTGGTATTCCCCAAAAATTTATTTTTATTTTAATATCTATTTTAGTATATTTAATTCATGGCTTTTGTTGTTTCAATGTTACCAAAGCGTTAAGGGTGTTTTGTCTCAATTTGACTTCTTTGAAATTTATGTTATGTTATACACCCACCTTTATTTATTAGGTGTATATTATACCCCTTTGACATGTTATATCATGAATATTATTATTTTCATGAAATTTTATTATTCATTCAATGTAATTTTTTCAGGTAGATTATGATTCAAATTTACCCATATGTTAAAATTTTATTGATACAATCTCATCATTTATCAAAATTGTTTATAATTATGATAAAATTGATATAATATTATGATCCATATCCCAAGAATTATCATAAAATTTATTCTCTTCCAGTTATTAATTATATATGAAAGTAATGTTACAATTTTCCAACTCTTTTTTAGTTAAGATAGATAAATAAATTATTTTTAAGAAAATATGACTTTATTTATCTCTTTGGTGAGAAATATATTTTCTTTCAAAACCATGTTTTATAAAAATGTTTTAAAAAAATTTACACCATTATCCTATTATTTTTAAAATTCATTTTTACTTGTGTTTTACCTTTTTAAAAAAAATTAAAAGGAATCTTCTTTTCATTTTTTGATCAAGGCACTTTTTTAAACTTTTTATAGAGAAAAATGAATGTTTAGTATGTAAGGATTTATCTTCCATCGTGACCATATTTTCATTGAGTATTACTTTATAAGTTTAAAATAATAATTTTAAAGAATGATTTTTTATGATATTATAGAAATTCGTTTTTTTAATGTGGTTTTCAATGAAAAATGTTTCGAAAAATGTTTTTTGTTTTATGTTTTAAAAAGAATATTCCAAGAAGAAAGGATACTTTACTCAATAAATGGTTTCAATGATCATTAAAAATACTTTTCCATATATGATAGAATAATTTTATATAGATTTGGATTTAGTATATATATGATCCAATGACACCATTCTTATTATTTCATTGAATGGTTTATATTTAAGATGATAGTTTGTTTCTATCATTTCTCTTCCACAGGTTATACCATGATAAAATGCTTATAAAACCTACTTTATTTCATAGGATATTCTATGCTGAAATGATTATGAAACCTTTATCTTTTCCATAGGTTATGATATTATTACAAGTTTATGGCACCCATTTCATTTCATAGGTTATGATATTATGATTATGAAACCCATCTATTTTTTCTTGGTCATGATATTATGGATGTTTTATTATCTTGTTGTGTATGTATGTAAGATTTCATTATGTTACAGTCAGGTCCTATATCTACATTAAATTCTTTTCATAATTATTTATATATATTAGGAGATAGTAATTCTTAGAATGGGGGTAATACTGGTACATTAAGATTGGTCTTCCATTAGGGATGGTGGTGTGACCCAACTAGGAGGTGTAGTTACCAATGCGTGAAATTTATTACATGCCTAAAAATCTATGTGTGAACCTGATTACATGTTACCAATTTTATACATGAATCTTATTACAAGTTCACAATGTTATGTTTCACCCTGATTATATGTTTATAATTTTATGTGTGAACCATATTACATGTTCCCAATGTTTTTAATGGACCTAGTTGCATGTCCATAATTTTATGATAGGGCCTGATTTCATATACTTAACTAAATTAGTGAAACTATTTCTATTTACACATGTCCAAAATGTTATAATATTTTTTATGCCATAAATTTCATGTTTTATGCCTATATTATTCTCTCATGACTCATGTTCATCGATTGTCTTAGCATTAATGTCTTATAAATTGCCTATATTTATTCCATGATTCATTATTATGATCTTTGATATATAGGGTATGGTTTTTAAATGTTATATTAATGGTCTGATACCCTTATGTTCATGTTTTCCATACATGTATCCTGTGTTTACCCATATGGAGAATCTGAACTCACCCATTCTTATGTTTCCTTTCCCTGGGTGTGTGTTTTTATAATTTAATGAATGTTAATCAAAAAAGAGGTAATATGTATATATTACAAGGCTTGGGTCACTAAATTAAGGGTATGGTGTATTGATTAAACAAGATTATTTATTTGTGTCATTTTAATTTTTATTTATTCTATGATTTTTTATCTTAAATTAGTTGTACTTTTTTTATTTTTCTATAATCTCATTGTTTTGATGAAACAAAATACTTCTTATTTTATTGTGAATGAAATTAAGTTTTATCCAATATTAAATTGTATTTTTAGGTTAAATATAAATAAAATATTACCATCAAAGAGACCATAAATCCTTGAACCAACCAAATGAAGGAATCCAGTTGACCGCATGAATAGAAATGTTACCATGTTTTAGATAATTGATATTGTACTATATACGCAAGTAACCTCATGAGTATTTGAACCATTATAAAAAAGATAAATATTCTATATAAAACATCCATTCAACCACCTGATATAATATGGAAGACTAAAAAACATCTCAATATATATAAGTGACCACATGGGTAAATGGATCAACCTTATGACTAATCCTTTAAACATGGTGAAAATATCAAAAAACTCCTTAAGTGATCATAAGAGAAGATGTCGAGACTATATGTTATAATTAATTTAGTTTGAGATAAATACATGAGAACTTAAATTATATTTATAATTTTGTAAATGTATTGAAGTGATCATATGACCACATCAACCAACTGAACATTAAAATAAAATAACTGCATATTAAAGAGAAGTAACCACATGTTTAAATGATTGATCACACAACCAATAAAATAATGAAATGAAATTTTTATCATATGAATTGAATCAATAATTAAATTTCATTCTAACATAGAATACATTGATCTATCATGTATAATTGGAGTTATATTTATGTTACATAATCAAATATATAATTATGAATAATTTAATTCACTATCATTTCATTTATTAAATCCATGGTTATTATTGGATATGAGTATTTATTAATGATTATTCTTCTCTATATATTTTAAAGAATATTTTATCAATTTAAATTGAGAAACAACCTATAGAGAAAGTAGAAATGACACACATGATGTTACACTAATCCAAAATACAATAAAAGTTTATTTTCTACTATATATCACTGAAAAATATGATAGAATGCTTATGGTTATTCCATATTCTATAAGAACCAAATAATGACATTTGAAAAATAAGACAACCTTATTTGATAACTAAAACAATGCCAATATCAAATTATAATGAATCTCACTTCCCCCAGGCTCTCTTTATTTTAACATAATTTTTAGTTGGGATTTTTTGTATATTTATTTATCACATACTCCTATAAAATTTTCAATAGTAGTCTGATACTCATTATTGATTTCCTTCACGTATTTATTCCCTTGATTAATTTTGGATGAGTCTTAGTGACATCCTATGAAACCTTCTATTATATTGTATTTTATATACCAGAACCAATGTGTGGATTATCCTTTTTATTTTAATAAAAAATCTTGATTTTCAGTTACTATCTAGTGAAGATGAATAAGAGTTGGATTGAGACTAAAGTACTTGTTTTCCAAAAAAAATCATTTTGTGGTAATTTAGTTTTCTTACTCTTCTTAAAAAACGTTTCCTTACAAAACTATATTATAAAATCATGTTTTATAATAACTATATACTAATATATATTATCTTTAAAAAATACATAGATAGTTAATCGTTACTAGTTATATATTTGTTTTTTTTATGAGATTATAGTAATATAGAATTTATGTATAATGACAATTTAATATAACTGAGTTTTGATCAATACCTTTAGAGGTTACTGTAAAAAATAAAATTATTTTGATAAATTGTAGCAGTTAAATGATGTTTTCCAAATTGGGAGATCTTGTTTTAACATTATATTTAACATAAAAAAATTTGGATGCACAAATCACCCCATCTCGAGAAATCCACATTGACAAATATTATCATTATAATTTTCTTATTTATTTTATTCCATGTATTAATTTTACATTGTAAATATTTTCAGTCATAATTAGAATTTTATTTACACATTTTTCATGTCACTAGTTTTATCTCTAGGGATTCCTTTAATACTATAAAAAATATGATTCCTTCATTAAATGCTTTATTTTTTTAGTAATGACTAAAAATTAATTTTGATTTATTTAGCAATGAACTAAGGATAAAATTTATAAAATTATGAACCTAATTCTCTTTCATTTTAATTAACACTTCATATTTTTTATTTCATGGTATTTTTTAAACCTTTTTAGTTACTATTTATTTTTCATTTTGAATTATAATTAATATTTCTTAGTATTATATTTATTTCTGTAATAAGTGGAATATAATTTTATTTTTTATATTTTAAACCTATTAATAATGAAATTATAGTATGAATATTTTTATTTACTCAATGGTAAAAACCATCAAAAATGTAGAAAATAAAAATTCAAAAAAAAATATTCATGATTTATGTAGATATGCTCAGTCGATTCATACACTTTATATCTTGAAAAATAATTACCTTTAATATTTTCAAGTTAATATTTATTTTTCAATTAATTATCATGTTTTCTATATTCTAGAAAAAAATTATCAATTTATATATTATATGTTTTATTATTAATCCATGAAAATAGTTTTTTATCTCATATGGGTATATATGTTTTGAAATAACTTCTATAAGACTATTATTTTGTTTAGGCTATGTTTAACTAGAGAATTTTTCATGCTTTTATTTCTATAATTAACTTTTTGTTTTCCCCCATCTTCCTCAACATTATTTGAATAATATGAATGGATTTAAATATTTTATTATATTTGATGCATGGAATTATATTTTGAGTTGAAGGGAAGATTTATCACTATTCAAAGTCATAACATAGATCATGTTTAAAGGTGATAAGGAGACACACTACCCTATTTGTGAGGTTCCTTGAAATGAATTCTATTTTTTTTTGAAAAATATTAGGAATTTTTCTAATGTTTTTGACTTTTTTTTGATTTATGAATATGATATGTGATGTTTTAATTTCCCTTCAATATTTTATGCATGGGTGCACATAGGTGCATTTGGTGTTTCTATAATGAATCTCACAGGATAAGGTTGAATGTGGAAGTCAAATTTAAAATCTATATGCTTGAATTTTTATGATTTATTTTATTTATTAATTTCTTCTATGGTAATATATTATGTTATAAAACTATTAATAGTCTAATATCAATGTATTTTTTAGTTTAGTTCCACATTTTAGATTTAATATGTATTAACAATAATAATAGTATTAGTTATTTCCAAAGTAAGTATATAAAAATTAATGGGAATAATAAAATAAAAAAACTAATGATCGCCAATGGTTGTCACAAAAGGTTAGAAACTTCTAATGGTGGTCACGAAAATATCATAATGAAAGAACTTATAATAATCATTAAATTTTACCACACCTATAATGAATTTGGATTTAGAGACAAATTTAAGTATTCACTGATTGTTTTTTTCCCTACTAGCATACATTTGTACTATAATAAGTTTTCATATCATGATGTCTTCAATCCTACTATACAAAATTTTTTATTTCAAAAAAAATCATTAAATAATCTAATTTTTGCCCAAAGATATTATTATGATTATATATTTGGGAAAGGAATCAATTTCAACAATTTACTTATTTAATTTGGGATAAAGAATTTTCCATTTTTTAGTATGTTAATATACTAAATAAAATGATATTTTAGGGATATTTTTCCTAGTACTGATGAATACCAAAACCACTTTATATGTGTGTGTGTGTGTGTGTGTGTTTATATATATATGTGTGTGTGTGTGTGTGTGTGTGTGTTGTAAGAGGGTCTTCACAAAATATTTATGAGGATCATGTCCTTATAGACAATTTTTACTATGGTTTAAAATTAATTTTTTTTAAAAATGTATAGTTTTTTAACTATTTTTATAATGTGACTAAAGTGTTTTGAACCCTATTCTTACTAGTGACCCACATCATGGGAAATAATAGGTTTTATTCTAGCTATTTAGTTACTAAATAGAATTTGTTGACCACGTTCATGCCACTACTATGGTTGATTAGTGTGAACTAGGTTTAAGACCTAATATTTTAGTATATTTTTAAATTATTTTTATTTTTAGTTTTATTATGTTTTTTTATATATAATTGTTTATAAAATTATTAATATAAAAAATGATGAAAAATATAATTATCTTAATTAGTAATAATAAAAATTTATCAAATTAAAATAATGAAAGTTAACAATAACAAAAAATTATAATTTATCAATTCATAACATGATTAAAATCAATAGTTACAAATAAATAAGTCCCAGATTCAAATCTTATAATCCTACCATGGGTGGTATTTTTAGGCAATTTATCATAAATGATGCAGATGATGAGGCATGCCAGGCTATAGACCCTACTAAAGGTTGACTAAACACCAAACATTGTAAGGGGACCATTGTACCAATATAACGCCCCAGCCTTAAACCTTACTTAATATTGATTTATTACAAGATTACACATTGAGGATCTTTTCGGGTTTAGAGTTTTAGAGAATTAGATCATAAAACTTTCATTACATTCCACATATAAACAAAGTGGTTACATAAAGATAGTATTTTTTATTCTCATCAATGGAAACATATTTAAAATAAAACATGGATTCTTTCTTGACACTTCCTTGACACTATCATCATATCATGTACCTTTCCCTTGACCTGTGAAAATCATTTCAAAAAAACTTGGGATGAGCAAAAAAAGCTCAGTATGGGTTATAAAAACATGGAATGGAAACATTGGTACATATATACATAAGAATGAAATCATACTTTACCCATAAAACATAAGCACTTTAACATACCTCATCAAATCATGAGTAAATCATAGAAATCATAAGACATAAAGGTAACTTGAGGCATTCATAACATTCTTACGTAGGGAGTAACCCTCTTGGTTACGTTTGGAATACCCGTCACAGTATATTCCCAAAATCTCGTCGGAGAAACCTTAACGTTTCACTCCTTCGCGTTACCCAATGCATTGGAGAGCTATATCGGGCTCACACGCCCTTAGTTTATCACGGAACCACCCGTCTTCATAATAATTCCCAAGAACCTCAACATAATTGTATCACATAAAACATGCATAAAGGAAACATAACATTTCCACCTTTCAATCACAAGATATCAATACAACACATTGATATAAAAATATTATGAAAACCATTTTCAATACCAAAATAAATGAAAAGTAAAAAATGTTATTTATTTTTCTTTTAAAAAGAAGGTATGGCGTGTAGAGGAAGCCGAAACTCAAATAATGGTCACGACTGCGGAGAAGTCGTTGTCGCCGCATACGTATGAAAAAAAACATTCCCTTTTTTCATTTTGTAAAACTCTTTGTATAAAAAAGATTCCTTTTGGATAAACGTAAAAGTAAAAGGGTTTTATACACCGTATAAAATAAAGTTGTGTATAAAATAAAATATGCCTCAATGAAAGGAGATTGAGATGAAGTCCCATACCTCGGGTCCGACTTGACTCGGTCATTCTTTAATCTCCTGAATAATAAACTTGAGTTAATTTATACATTCTTAAGAACCTTTTCAAGTTAATTATTCCTTTTATATCACTTATTGCCATGTCATGAACACTATGTAATTATTTAAGTTAATAATGGTCGTTTTAACGATCATTGGTACTTGAGTCAAAATAAGCCCTTTATAATTACATGTTGTTTATGTATCCATTATATCCAGAATGGTATTCATGATTTAGATATCATATATGTCCAGTACATGCATGCATTTATAATATCACGTAATCATTTAGAGGTAAGAAATGAAATGCACCGTTCCTGGAGACGGTAAGTTGTACGTACGCATGAACGCTACTTTCATTTCTATTTCATATTTTATATAATTGAATCATAATGATATAAATGTATATTATAATTCCAGTATAATATCATATATAATATAATAGTTCCATCCTTTATACATCCCACATATGGTATTTAACGAATCAAATCATTTTGAGGGGGCGATAGTCCGCACTTCCTTAAATGAAGATATCGCGTTTACCCATAATGGAAACCATAAAGCTATGACCAAAATGAAAAAAACAGAAGCTTAAGGAAAACATAAACATATTATATATCATATATAAATATAGTGACATCTTAATGGCCACATTTTAAGGTGTTAAAATAATGTTGAACAATCATCGTTTCGGGAGGCATAAATTTACCATCCACGGAAACCGTATGTTATTTAACCATTAGATGTTGGTGTGTGTAAGTTTAGCTTGAATCATTCTTATAACAACATCCTAGTATATTGAGGATACTGGATTTGTTACAAAATAAGATAATAAAAAGAGTTTATGTGGTTGGAGAAGTAAAATAAAACAAAAGGACTCAAAAGAAGACATTACCTTAAAATCGGGTAACTTCCTTTGGTTTGAGCTCAAAGATTTCCTTGGGAAGACTTATGCCCAAAGTGAGGCTTCAAGGAGTAAGAGAGGGAAGTGGAGAGACAAAAGTAGCAGGGTTTGGCCGAGCCAAAGGCTTTGGGAGTGTGGGTAAGGAGGTAGGGGTGGGGGCCTTTTATAAGAGGAGAGGAGGGGCACTCTTGGAAAGTAAAGATAAGTTACTTTATTTTAAAATGGTTTTCGGATTCAAAAGGTCCCACATTGATATAATTCGAGGATACGGTGATAAGGGTTCGAAATACACTCATCCGATAGGTTTTGGACATGTGTAGGTCTTAGATATTACATTATCTTTCCATTTTATTTAAATCGTTAAATAATGAGGTCATCGCTGCATCATCATGATGTCATAAATACATTTATTTATTTAATGTCAAAAAATTATAAAAAAAATACTATGATGTAGGAAATCATTTTATCTTTCTGATGAATATTTATAGTCAAAAATCAGACTTGTATAACCCCATATAAAAAAATTTCGTAAAATAACTCATGTTTGTGTCATTTTTACTTTAACATTAAATAAAAAGTTATTTATGTCATTTCCCAACCAAAGTGGCTCCATGGGGTCCTCAAGTTGACCCATGGATTGTCTTTGTCGTCCATGACACATCCAATAATGTTAGGACATGTTTCTAGGTCATTTAATATTATTAAAGCATTATTTTTATCTTAAACTACACTAATTACCACTAATCGCGATTAAAAACTTATTAAGATACTATTCACCAAAAAATTATTTTAATCTCATTGAACCACATTTTACTTCTTAATGACAACCATGTATGTCGGATTTTTGAAATTCAAAACACAAAGGTGGAAAAGTTTCATTTAAAC
This sequence comes from Viscum album, assembly GCA_963277665.1. NCBI lineage: Eukaryota > Viridiplantae > Streptophyta > Magnoliopsida > Santalales > Viscaceae > Viscum > Viscum album. The sequence continues at coordinate 1,879,532,191 of OY728145.1, forward strand.
GAAAAATCAGTTTCTTTAACTACCACTTAGTGGTTTCACTATTCTTCAAAAATTGAATTTTTTCAGAAAATTACCAAAAAATCACCATAAGCTATATTTGATATTCCAAATTCAAAAATGAAGTCTATTTTTAAAAATTCAAAACATATAATTCACATTAATTAATTTAATAATTAATTCCCGCTGTCATGACAAATAGCGTGTTTTTATGAAACAATAAGTATCAAAAGATTGACACCAGTTTAAGTCCAATTTCAAAGTGAAATTGATTCAAATGACCACCATTGGATTAAATGGTAAAAATATATTCTAATTTCACTTTAAAACCAATTCAAAAGATAATCTAATCATATAAATAAATTATATTAAAAAGCAGTTTTGATGTAAAATGTAGTATTTTTCACTATTCATAAAAAATGAACATTGTCAGAAAAATACCAAAAATTCACACAAAGTAAATTTTGATGTCCCAATCATAAAGAATAAGTTTATTTTGAAAAACATAGTTTATAAAATTTTCAAAATATAGATTCAAAAATGTTTTTCCATCAAAGCCAGTAAAACAATCTTTTAAAAATATTAGTGTATTCCATGCTTAAGATTGGATTTATTTTCATTTTAAGCCTCTAAAACACTATCTAATTCATTAATAGACATAGATGAAAATATCTATTATTCATTACTTACATGGGATGTTACATCCTTCCCCCCTTTAGAAAATTGAGTCTCCACAATTTATTTACTTATCGAATAAATGGGGGTACTTATCCCTCATTGCATTTTTAGATTCCAATGTTGCCTCTTCAATCATGTGGTTTTTTCACAAAACCTTTACCTAGTGAATCACCTTATTCCGTAACACTTGATCCCTGTGGTCAAGAATCTGGACTGTTTGTTCCTCATAAGATAGGTTCTCTTCCAGCTGAACTACCTCTAGACTCAAAACATGAGATGGATCTGGCATGTACTTTCTCAACATCGAAACGTGAAAAACATTGTGTACCTGAGATAAACTCGGAGGTAAAGCCACTCGGTAAGCAACTGATCCAACTCTCTCCAGAATTTCATATGGTCTAATAAACATTGGACTCAGCTTTACTTTCTTACCAAATTGCATCACACTTTTCCATGGTGATACTTTGAGAAAAACATGATCACCTACCTCAAAAGATAGATCCTTCCTCCTGTTGTCTGCATAACTCTTTTGCCTACTCTGAGCTGTTCTCATGTGCTTCTGAATCAGCTGAACTTTTTCTGCCAACTCTTCTACCAATTCTGGTCACATCAACTTCCTTTCACCCACTTAATCCCAGAAGGCTGGAGTTCGACACCGCTTCCCATATAATGCCTGAAATGGTGCCATCTGTATACTGGAATGAAAACTATTATTATATGAAAATTCAACCAAATAAAGATGTTGGTCCCAACTTCCCTGATAATCCATCGAACAAGATCATAGCATATCCTCCAAGTTCTGAATTGTTCGTTCTGACTGCCCATCTGATTGAGGATGAAAAGCTATACTATAATTTAATTCAGTACCCAATGACTTCTGAAGGCCTTTCCAAAAGTTAGAAGTGAACCTGGGATCACGGTCAGATACAATGGAGAGAGAATCTCTATGTAACCTGACTATCTCTTTAAGATACAAATGGGAAAGTTGATCAAGAGAGAAATTATCTCCTATAGCAAGGAAAATGAGTAGATTTAGTCAAGCGATCAACAATAACCCAGATTTCATTATTACCTCGATATGTCTTCAGTAATCCCACAACAAAGTCCATGGATATATTCTCCCATTTCCACTCTGGCACTGGTAAAGGTTGAAGCATCCCTTTCGGTAACTGCCGCTCTTCTTTAACCTGTTGACATGTCAAACACTTCACAGTAAAATCAGCAATATCTCTTTTCATTCCATCCCACCAGTAATACTCCCGCAGATCTCTATACATCTTAGTACTGCCTGGATGAACTGAAAACGGAGAACAATGAGCTTCACATAACAAATATCTCTTCAACTGTGAATCACAAGGCACACACAATCTCTTCCCAAATCTTAAAACACAATCATTATCAATGTTGAATTCAGGAAACTTACCTTTCTGAACCAGCTCTACCTTTTTCTGCAACTCACTATCTTGCTTCTGTGCTTGCTTGATTCTACCTGATAGAGAAGATCTCACTGATACCTGAAACAAAACAGAAGGACTTCCTGCACCAACAACTTCTATGCCAAAGTTCATCAAATCCTTAACCAAAGGATCACGTTCCAAACGCAACATTGCTAATGAAGCATTACTTTTTTGACTCAAAGCATCAGCCACTTTATCTGCTTTTCCAGGATGGTAATGAATTGTACAATCATAATCCTTGATTAATTCCAGCCATATACTCTGTCTCATGTTTAACTCTTTCTGACTGAATATATAATTTAAAATTTTGTGATCAGTATATATTTCACACTTTACTCCATACAAATGATGCCTCCAAATTTTCAAAGCAAAAACAACAGCAGCTAATTCCAAATCATGTGTAGGGTAATTTCCCTCATGAGTTTTCAACTGTCGTGAAGCATAAACAATTACCTGATCATTCTGCATTAGGATGAAACCAAGTCCTTTCAATGAAGCATCACTATATATAACAAACTCACCATTCCTGGAAGGTAGTGCCAAAACTGGAGCATTCACCAATCTTCTTTTCAATTCCTGAAAACAATCATCTCATTATTTTGTCCAGATAAACTTAACACCCTTCCGAGTTAGCTTAGTCATTGGACTAGATAACCGTGAAAAAATTCTAACAAACCTTCGGTAATAGCCTGCCAAACCAAGGAAGCTACGAATCTCAGTAACATTTGTGGGTCTTGGCCAGTCTTCAACAACTTTTGTTTTTGTAGGATCAATAGTTATACCATCTTTAGAAACAATATGAAAAAGGAAAGAAATTTGTTGCAATGAAAACTCACACTTGCTGAATTTTCCATACAGTTTCTTTTCTTTTAAGGTTTGCAAGATAACCCTTAAATGTCTTTCATGATCCTCTTTACTTTTAGAAAACACCAAAATATCATCAATGAAAACCACCACTTATCACCTGATTCAACTGAGCCATCACTGTAGTAAACTGCTCAATTTTGATTCTAACCATCTCAGTATGCTGATTTGGAAGGTCATTTCCCTCAGTATGACTTCCCAAAAAAACATCTCTGCTTCCTCTGCAGAAAACCATTCTGAACAAACATGTCTTAGATGAAGCAACATGGTAATCTTCAAATGCTATATCATTTCAAAAAAAATATTTTTGGATAATCATTTAATAAAATTCTAACTCCTGAAGTTATCTAAACCGACCTCTGATACCAACTATAAGGCCCCAGCCTTAAACCTTACTTAATCTTTAGTTATTACAAGATTACAAATTGAGGATCTTTTCAGGTTTAGAGTTTTAGAGAATTAGATCATAAAACTTGCATTACATTCCACATATAAAAAAAGTGGTTACATAAAGATAGTATTCTTCATTCTCATCAATGGGAACATATTTAAAATAAAACATGGATTCTTTCTTGACACTTCCTTGACATTATCATCATATCATGTACCTTTCCCTTGACCTGTGAAAATCATTTCAAAAAAACTTGGGATGAGCATAAAAAGCTCAGTATGGGTTATAAAAACATAGAAAGGAAACATGGGTACATATATACATAAGAATGAAATCATACTTTACCCATAAAACATATGAACTTTAACATACCTCATCAGATCATGAGTAAATCATATAAATCATAAGACATAAAGGTAACTTGAGGCATTCATAACATTCTTACATAGGGAGTAACCCTCTTGGTTACGTTTGGAATACCCATCACAGTATATTCCCTAAATCTATTCGGAGAAACCTTATCGTTTCACCCCTTCACATTACCCAATGCATTGGAGAGCTATATCGGGCTCACCCGCCCTTAGTTTATCACGGAACCACCCGTCTTCATAATAATGCCCAAGAACCTCAACATAATCGTATCACATAAAACATGCATAAAGGAAACATAACATTTCCACCTTTCAATCACAAGATATCAATACAACACATTGATATAAAAATATTATGAAAACCATTTTCAATACCAAAATAAAAGAAAAGTAAAACATGTTATTTATTTTTCTTTTAAAAAGAAGGTATGGCTTGTAGAGGAAGCCGAAACTCAAATAATGGTCACGGTGGCGGAGAAGTCGTTGTCACCGCATACGTATGACAAAAACATTCCCTTTTGTCGTTTTGTAAAATGCTTCATATAAAAAATATTCCTTTTGGATAAACGTAAAAGTCAAAGGGTTTTATACACCGTATAAAAGAAAGTTTTGTATAAAATAAAATATGCCTCAATGAAAGGAGATTGAGACGAAGTCACATACCTCGGGTCCGACTTGACTCGGTCGTTCTTTAATCTCCTGAATAATAAACTTGAGTTAATTTATACATTCTTAAGAACCTTTTAAAGTTCATTATTCCTTTTATATCACTTATTTCCATGTCATGAACACTATGTAATTATTTAAGTTAATAACGGTCGTTTTAACGATCATTGGTACTTGAGTCAAAATAAGCCCTTTATAATTACATGTTGTTCATGTATCCATTATATCCAGAATGTTATTCATGATGTAGATATAATATATGTCCAGTACATTCATGCATTTATAATATTACATAATCATTTAGAGGTAAGAAATGAAATGCACCGTTCATGGAGACGGTAAGCCGTACGTACGCATGAACGCTACTTTCATTTCTATTTCATATTTTATTGAATGGAATCATAATGACATAAAGGTATATTATAATTCCAGTATAATATCATATATAATATAATAGTTCCATCCTTTATACATCCCACATATGGTATTTAACGAATCAAATCACTTTGAGGGGGCGGTAGTCCGCACTTCCTTAAATGAAGATATTGTGTTTACCCATAATGGAAACCATAAAGTTATGCCCAAAATGAAAAAAACAGAAGCTTAAGGAAAACATAAACATATTATATATCATATATAAATATAGTGACATCTTAATGGCCACCTTTTAAGTTGTTAAAAGAATGTTGAACAATCATCGTTTCGGGAGGCATAAATTTACCATCCACGGAAACCGTATGTTCTTTAACCATTAGATGTAGGTGTGTGTAAGTTTATCTTGAATACTTCTTATAACAACATCCTAGTATATTTAGGATACTGGAGGTGTTACAAAATAAGATAATAAAAATAATTTAGGGGGTTGGAGAAGTAAAATAAATCAAAAGGACTCAAAAGAAGACATTACCTTAAAATCGGGTAACTTCATTTGGTTTGAGCTCAAAGGCTTCCTTGGTAAGACTTATGCCCAAAGTGAGGCTTCAAGGAGTAATATAGGGAATTGGAGAGACGGAATGAGCAGGGGTTGGCCGAGACAAAGGCTTTGTGAGTGTTGGTAAGGAGGTAGGGGTGGGGGCCTTTTATAAGAGGAGAGGAGGGGACTCTTGGAAAGTAAAGATAAGTTACTTTATTTTAAACTGAGTTTCGGATTCAAAAGGTCCCACATTGATATAATTCGAGGATAAGGTGATAAGGGTTCGAAATCCACTCATCCAATAGGTTTTGGATATGTGTAGGTCTTAGATATTACATTATCTTTCCATTTTCTTTAAATCGTTAAATAATGAGGTCATCGCTGCATCATCATGATGTCATAAATACATTTATTTATTTAATGTCAAAAAATTATAAAAAAACTACTATGATGTATTAAATACTTTTATATTTCTGATGAATATTTATAGTCAAAAATCAGACTTGTATAACCCCATATAAAAATTGTTTTCGTAAAATAACTCATGTTTGTGTCATTTTTACTTTAACATTAAATAAAAAGTTATTTATGTCATTTCCCAACCAAAGTGGCTCCATTGGGTCCCCAAGTTGACCCATGGATTTTCTTGGTCATCCATGAAACATACAATAAGATTAGGACATGTTTCTAGGTCATTTCATATTATTAAAGCATTATTTTTACCTTAAACTACCCTAATTACCACTAATCACGATTAAAAACTTAATAAGATACTATTCACCAAAAAATTATTTTAATCTCATTGAACAACATTTTACTTCTTAATGACAACAATTTATGTCAGATTTTTGAAATTCAAAACACAAAGGTGGAAAAGTTTCATTTAAATGAAAAATCAGTTTCTTTAACTACCACTTAGTGGTTTCACTTTTCATCAAAAATTGAAGTTTTTCAGAAAATTACCAAAAATTCACCCTAAGCTATATTTGATATTCCGAATTCAAAAATGAAGTCTATTTTAAAAAATTCAAAACATATAAGTCACATTAATTCATTTAATAATTAATTCCCGCTGTCATGACAAATAGCGTGTTTTTATGAAACAATAAGTATCAAAAGATTGACACCAGTTTAAGTCCAATTTCAAAGTGAAATTGATTCCAATGACCACCATTGGATTAAATGGTAAAAATATATTCTAATTTCACTTCAAAACAAATTCAAAAGATAATCTAATCATATAAATAAATTATATTAAAAATTAGTTTTGATGTAAAATGCAGTATTTTTCATTATTCATAAAAAATGAACATTGTCTGAAAAATACCAAAAATTCACACAAAGTAAATTTTGATGTCCCAATCATAAAGAATAAGTTTATTTTGACAAACATAGTTTATAAAATTTTCAAAAGATAGATTCAAAAATGTTTTTCCATCAAAGGCAGTAAAACAATCTTTTAAAAATCTTAGTGTATTCCATGCTTAAGATTGGATTTATTTTCATTTTAAGCCTCTGAAACACTATCTAATTCATTAATAGACATAGATGAAAATATCAATTATTCATTACTTACTTGGGATGTTACAACCAAGATTAAGGGGCCATCAAGATATAAAATGGTTAGCCTTCAAGCTACAAAAATATAATGGGTAGTCTTTGGAGGGGGTGTCATCTATCCTCCTTCCCAAGAGGGTAGTGATATATCCTTTTCTCCAAGAGTTGTGTCTCTTTTTTGTTTCTTGTATACTCCAATTGCATGAATGAATAAATTAAACATTTATATATTAATATTAGTCGATTTATTAATATAATTAGTTACAAAATATATTATTAATATTTAATAGTACAATTAAATTTTAACAAAATAATTATATAAATAAATAATAATTAACAATATTATTTTTAATAAAAACTAATAATATAATTAAGTTAAATAATTATTACTAATATTATTAATTATCTGAAAATTTATAATAATTAGTAATGAAAATGAAACAAAATAATAATATTTATATTAATAATTATAAAATTATATATTTAATAATTTTAGAATAAATTCTCATTTTAATTATATTTTTTATAATTAATAACTCTTTTAAAATTTTCATTTTCACTTAAATGATAAATTATAATTATTGACAAGTAATTATGTTATTATTTATTGTTATTATTTATTATTTTTTCATTTTATTGATTGATTAAATTAATTAACTAATAACTACATTAATTTCTTTGTTAGTATTTCATAGATATAATATATTATTAGTTAATAATTATATTAAACAAGTTCTATTAACCTATTAATTATATTATTAAAAATTTATTTTTTTAATATTAATTTATATTAATTAATTATTAAATGTTGTTTTTTAAAAAATAATCAAGTAAAAGTGAAAGAATCATATATAATATATTTCAATTCAAAAGTTTTGAATAATGTAAAAAATATCATAGGTGTATGTGTTATCGTATTGAATTATCCTCTCTCTCAAGGACCTATATATCGAAAGTGCACCCATTCCATGTCTATTGATTCTCATGCTCTAGTGTATGCCCCTACTATGCTACATCTACTTTAACTTCCACTACATCATCCTCTGTGATAATTGGTGGATCAATAGCCCCCTATTCTATATTATTTCACACATATATATATATATAAGATATTTTTTAGCTAGAACTCACTCATATATAAGTTAAAATTGTGTTGACTAAGTTATTCTCTCGTAATGGAATAATATGGAAATTGTGACATTAATTCTTAACCACAGATAAAATAGATATAATCACATGTGTTATAGTCACTAGCTAATTTTTCTACTAAATTAAAAAATTTAAGGGAATAATAATTAGAACTACTAGAAAAATCTTCTTGATTCCCTGGATGTAAGACCAATGTGATAAAATTTGATAGTGGGATATATTTAGGTTCAGTTAGAGTTAGAGTATTATGGGGAGGTTGTGGCTCATCTATTGTCAAAAGTAGAATAATATTTAGATGACCATGATGAACATGCTCCCCATGTTCCACATTTTCATATGGAATGTTTACATGAGGATTATAATGATCAAGATTGTTGACATAGGCCTCAACTACCTCTAGCTCATCAAAGATAATTTCCTGGAATATCTCATCCATCAATTGAATTAGTAATTCTACGATGAATGAAAATGGTTCTGATCAATTACAAATCTCTCTGTGATGTTTTTTTTGAAATAGTGGCGCATGAAATAATACTATAAAACATAATACATTCAATTATAGTTGATATAAGATTTATTAAATTGGTATAATAGTTACCATAAATTCATGATTTGGATTGTGGTTTCAAGTATGTTACAATGAAAATATCAATTGGTACTATACTTCCTAATTGATTAGTTATTAAATATGGAATTTCATTATAGATACCCCATAAAATCAAGATGTGAAACAGCTTATAAAAATGTCATTATAGTGTGCATATAATCACCGCATGTTTGCAACTATCTTTTCTAACATATTCATGGAATATAGTTATTCAACCTAAATGGGTTGTAATGAAATGGGATATATGTACCTAAACTAACTCATAACATAATATAATTGCTTCCACTAAACCATCCTAAAATATAAAAGACCCACCGAATAGGTTTAGATATAAAAAATCTCTATTGTGTTTTTTTTAGACTCAATAGAACATTTATGAAGTATATAATCCATGAAACATAAAATAAAGAAATATAATGTATGGTTAGTAAAGGAAATAATTATGATTCAACAATTTATTATCTAAGTACATAATTAAATATAACATAAATAATCTAGTCCAAGATTATCCATCATAATTCAGTAATAGTGGGTATCATTTCTGTCAATTTAAGAATTACTATGTGACTGAATCCACTAATAGATATCATTATTTCAATTTTTGTTTGATAATTTAAATTTTAATATTATATTATGGAAGAATATTATATTGTTCATATAGGATGTTAGGTAACATATCTATGATAAATGAAACATGGACATTAGGATTGAAGTGATGGATATGACCCCATGCCAACATCTGAATATGAATAACAAATCCTTTAATCTATTTTTTATTGATGTTACATAAGCTACAAAGTGCTATGTGTATATATATATACAAGATATGATGATTCTAAGTTCTATAACCCCATATAGTATAGGTCCTCATGTAAAATTAAATATTTTAATTGGATGAGTTTTATAGAATGATAACTAAATATTGTGTTTATAATTAATTTTATAAACAATTCATATGAAAATTAAAATATTGTCCTTTGGACAGTGCCATTGGCTATATGGGTGAGGTGCTTTTTTTCTATGGCATGTATAACTGACTATGGATGAAGGGCTTATAGTCGTTTTAAACATCAATTCCATGTAGTATTTAAACAAAGATGTACCAGCCACTAGAAATATATCCTATTATAATTATACTCACGATATGTTGGGTTAACATAATAGATACTTCTACCATAGAGATATATATATCTCCCTCAGGTATATGAAATGTATATATCTCCAAACTCCATCTCTTTACATGGGTGGAAATGATTTGGTGACCTATAAATGTTAAATCAAAAATCAATAACCTATAGAACCCTTCACATCAAAGATGATAGATGCTCAATACATAAGGTTAACATGATGGAAATAGTGTGACCTCCAAATTTTATGACGTGGAATATAAAAACCCTATATGATATTATGAGAAATATAATTATCCTATATCATGAGTAGTGTAAAATCAACCCAAAAAATAATGGTCTGTCTATACCACATGGAATTCATTTATATAATTGGAAATTGTCTACCATTCAATCATTCTTAGGCTGTAAAATCACTGCAATAGGAAAGGTATATTCATCATGAAAGGATTCCCATAAACATTTGAAATATTGGACATTAATTATAATGTTTTATTTAAATTATATATTTATATAGACACATTCCAGACAAGAATAAACTGGAAAACACATAGTCACTTCCTCTCAACACTTTCCCACTATGTTTCCCCATTAATTCCAACTTCTTCTCGACCAACAATAATTCAATATCATTTTTGTACAAATAATCTTATTCTCACTTATTCCAAAATCCAATTCTTGAACCATCAAACATAGGTAGCTTCAAATTTCATTCATCCAATTCATTTTTTTGAATAAAAAACTCTCATTGAATTCAATTAGGGTATAAGACAAGTAACTCATTATTTTTAAATGTAACTTTCTATGTTTCCCTTTAGAACTTTGGACTATTCTTTGATACCAATTATTATACCAAAATAACTATCCTAGAAACAACCCAAATGAGTCCTCATGTTTGGAAAAATGAAAATACAAGGTAAAAATAATATTGGTTCCATTAGTTCATGTCATAGAATTTGAAAGTCATGTAGAGCATCCATGAACCCAAACCTAACATTTTCTAACAATTCAAGATAAACACAAAACAAATTCACATAGGAACCTTTAATGAAGGTGATGTAAAAATAGTAATGAATAAAACTAATGACATTATGTCATTTGGATGGTGTCCCAATACATATGAAATAAATACTTCACTATAATTCATAAACAATATATTATGATGGATACTCAAATAAAAAACATAAGCTAAAATAAAATTAAGGTTTAGTATATCACTCTAATCATACCACATTGTAAGTATCCAAAACCCAAAAAGATATAATATCTATTATCAGGTAATTCTAGAACCACCTCCATGTAATATTATTGGAATGAATTCTTTATCAATCCAAACTTCATGGTTATTTAACCTCATATTCAAAGGAATCGCCACCTCAACTTGATTACCAAGTGAATTGTCCATTATTCTTAACACTCTAAAGTATGAAACTTATTCTTCCATTATAATAATATTACTTTTCATTAATAATTAATCTTTCATAATTCCTCTGTATCATTATTTAATTATTTCCTATATCATTTCCATCACCTTTATCTTTTCTTCTATCTTCGGCACTTGTATCCTTCAATACTTGTATCACTACCACTACTATTATGGGCCAAACATCTACTTCTGATAACTAAATTCTCTTTATTTTTTAATAGTACCATTCATCGAATGATATCCCATTCTTATTAATAAAATAATTAATTAAAAAATAAATTCTCATATAAAACCTAATAGTTTCATGTTAACCATGATATGAAATAGTTTAGGATATGATCAATAAAACCTAATAGTTTCATGTTATCCTTGAGGATTCCATGTTAGAAAAAACCCAAAACACTAAGATAAATACTGTAACGGCCCGAAATTTTTTAATAAGTCTTGTTTTCTAATTTCATGTGTTATTTTATTTTATTTTTATACTCAAAAAAAATGTTTTATTTGATAAGCATGATTATAATTAAAATGAGACCATTGGGTTTTGATTGTTATATGACCATCGGTCAATATGACCACTGTGAACAAAATGTTTTGATTATTGTCTCTAAATACAAGTAATCTTGGTTAATTATTATAGAATGAAGATTCGATGGCCTCACCTAGTAGACTTGGACCGATCGAAGCCCATCTAACAGAGCTTGGGAAGGAGGTAGCACCATTGGGCTTTGCTCTGGACCAAATCCAAGCCGAACTTCATCATGTGAAGCTAGAACGGAATCGCCTTCGCGAGAAGTTCAAACTGATAGAAATTACTACTCGGGCAATGTTGACTGAGCCGCCCCACGATTCTATCACCCTAGCACACCTTACTCTTAGGTCCTATGCTGGTATTATAAGGGGCTATGTAACGAGACCGTAACTGCCTTGTGTAATCCTTGTTTTAAATAAAAATTGGGATTTCTTCTTATGATGAAGTGTTTGAATTTTCAAATGACCAGATAAAAATAGTATGCATATTTTTGATGAATTGTCAAAAGGATAATTTAAAAAAATGTTTATGTAATCCTTAAATAATTTAAAATGTGTAATGATTTCCAAAAAATGGTCTTCTATAATTATGTCCAGTACGAAATTTAGAGTCTAAAAAGATCAACATGATTTTTGATGAATAGTAAATTGTGAATAGTGATTTTAGGCTTAGGATTAGTAATGTGACCAAATGGATTAGTAATCTTACTTAAAGAAAGTTTTAAAATAATCTAGGCACCTTTATTAAGTAATGTAATTCAATAAAATGGTTAAATAACGGTTTCATAAATTATTATTCAAGTATTAATTTTTTCAGGTGAATAGTGTTTTTTAATTAAAAATTAAATTAAAAATATTTAGAAAATTATTTTTATAAAATGGACTTTATTTTTGAACTCAGAGTATTGATATTATGTTAAGATAATTTTTGGGGTTTTTTCTAAAAAAAGGAATTTTCGATGAATAGTGTATTTATTTAAAAATAAAATAAAAAAATTTAGAAAATTATTTTTATAAATTGGAGTTCATTTTTGAAATCATAGCATTGATATTTGGTTAATGTGAAATTTTGGGATTTTTCTGAGAAAGTTGAATTTTCAGGGAATAGTAAAAATACAGTTTTAGGGTTTCGGTATGTTTAATGACATCATAACTGTGTCATGATGATGTCATGAGATCTTTTAAGGGTTGGCCGGCCAAAGGTGATGAATTATTGTTTTGGGGGCCCCATGTGGCCTAACTCCATGATAAATTCCAAGGGAGATCACATGGGTTTGAGAAAAGCACATGTGAGGTGTCCCTTGGCCATTAATGCCTTGTCCCCTCACTTTCCCTATAAATACCAACCCATCCTCTCATATATTTCGACTCCTAACTCTTCCCCAACGAATTTCCGGTCTCATTACCTCCCATGGATTCCTCCCAAGGTGCCCCCAATCCCTCAAGGTCCCAACCTTTCAGGTTTAAGAGTTATATTTTAAGGTAAGGGATCCGACCTCTCTCTTTCATTTCAAGTAATCTCTTTTATGTCATTCCTTTTATGCTCCATGTTCTTATGTTGGAGGATGTTCTTTTAAACTCCTCTTACTGCCCTTTTCATGTCAATATAGTGATAGATCCCCTCTTACTCTCATTATTTCGTTTTATGAAGTTTTAAGTGGCTCCGTTAGGCTGCCGAAATTTTTGTAACGGATTCTTTCTCCCTTCTAATTTTTCAAGATCTATTTTCATGTAAAGTATTTCATGTTCCTTTTTTATTATGTTGGGGTATGATCTCTAAATTTATCATACTGATCTTTTATGATCATATTATGAGAGACCTCATTTGATCTCTTCAATTCAGTATTTTGTTGAAGTTTAAGTGGCGCCGTTAGGCTGCCGAATTTTTAAGTGGTTCTTCACCATTCTCGTTTTGAAGTTCTACTTTCATGTCAATTCTTTCAAGTTCCTTTCTATTATGTTGGGGTATGATCTCTATATCTATCATACTAGACTCTTATGTTTATATGATGAGAGACCCTATTTGACCTTGTCAATTCAATTTTGTTGAAGTTTAAGTGACGCCGTTAGGCTGCCGAATTCACACAAGAGAAATCTTTTTTTTCTTCCTTTCATGTTCTTCATTTCATATGGTATATTTTCAAATTTCATTACCATGTTCTTAAATCTCTATTATTTTGTCCCTCTACTGTTTGATGGGTCATTTATGAATGTTTTACCCATGTCCCCTCTCTTCTCAATGTTTTCTAAAACCTTGTAACATAGCCGTTATGCTGCATAATTTTCGTCTCAAAATGCCTCTCTCTCTTTTCTAAAAATTTTTTTATGTTATAAAGTGAATACTCAAAGCTCTTATTTCTATAGGGTTATTCACATATATATCAAAATGTTCTATTTTAAATTCTGTGAATTACATACATGAAACCCTGTTTCCCTTTCCGTGGGTTTAAAGTGACGTAAAGATCATGTCTTTAAAGCAGTTTTTTAAAACGTTATGATTATGAAATGAAACCCATTTATTTTATTCTATATGGGTTATTTATGAAATGTTTGATGATGATATATGTGGCTCACATGATAATAAAGTCAAATTTAAGGGTGCTCCCTGATAGCGCTCCAATGCATTGGGTAATGATGTAACCACTAGAGATTACAATTTTCACGATACCTTGGTGAATAACCTTGGTAATTTTCAAATGACACCTTGGGGATGGACCTTGGTGATATGTTCATGATTTTCTATGTTAAATGATGTAGCCACATCTTCAAGTTATGAAAAAGTTTTATTTTTATTATGATATGCCTCATGATTTCATTTTCATGCCTTAAAGTTCTTCTCATGACTTTATTGATGTATCTCAAGTTCATATGTAAAATGTTTCACTTGTTTCCCTTGCTGGGCCTTCTGCTCACCCTTTCTTTTGATGTATGTCCCCAGGTTATGAGATGCAGTAATGAGCCTAGGGTGAACATGAGGAGAAGCCTTTCAAGTGTTTAAGAAGAATGTTTTTTTTGTTTCATGTTTTATGTTCCTTATTTCCAAGACACTAAACCTTAAAGATCCTCAGTTCCGTGTAACAGAATAAAAGTTATGTTATAAAAAGTTGGGATGCTATAAATACCTCATAAAAACCATTGCATCATTTATCACCCCTCACATCGATATCCAAAAATCACATCTAGCCTAACTCTCACACTCATCTACATGATATTCTATCCATGGAATCCTCTCTAACCCATGCTCATTCTATCCCTAGGGTCTCTTTGGCTAACAAACCAATATTTTCATCCAGTGTCTCCATTTAAACCCGTGAGTTAAAAAAGAAAAAGGATGATACTTTACATTAAATAAGAATAAATACTGTTATAGATGAAAAAGAGAAATAAGAATATGAAATATTAATATAATTTATTTATAATATAAAAGGTAATCAAATGTGGTCTTATATAAAAGACCTTGGATAAGAGAATAACTAACATAACCCACTCTAAAAATATGGGGAATTAGAATTCCACCCATAGGTTCTTGAATGTATCCTATCAAATACTATGTGATGAATCTATGGAAAGTCATGAGGACTATGTTATATAAGATAACATGAAAATGTAAGAAGATGGGAAATAAGTAGTGTGGTATAATTACCCTATAGTGGGATGTTGTATCACAATATAGGATATCATGTAATCATGTTTTGAGACTATTTTGTTTAACCACACACATTAACATTGGATAATTTATGATTGATAAATCTAAAAAATCATTTAATATAATAATATTTTATAACAAAACCTTGTAAAAGTTGATATATTATATGCCTTTCATTTATTGAATCATTTGGGTGGGACTGGGAGACAAAAAAAAAAGAGAGGAGCGGGATATTAATTGGTGAAAGAGGTTGAAATAAAATGAAAAACACATTAAAATAGATCATTGATCCATCCCCCTCACAGAGATCCACTGAACCTAGGCACATAAATTGGTATAAAATCTAACAAGGGTTCCATTAAAAGATATAACTTTAACTGAAGATTTAAACCTTCATCATTTTGAGAATAATGAATTTTTCCTTATTAATTTAAAGATGGAAATATCAACCAAAAATGTAGAAAAACATAATAAATAGGAATAGTGGTTAATGTGTAATTTGAATATTAATGAAGGGAAACCACTACATAAATATAAATATAGTGGTAAGTGTTCAAATAAATCAAGTGACTGTAAATATTATAATGTGTTAAGTGAAGATTATTATGATTTTATAATAAGATTATCATGAAAGGACTTTTATCTTGATACTTATTTTTATAATAATATGATTCTAGTTAAATATATCATCCAAACACTAGATTTTATCAAGATTTTATAGTGTTATAAATAACAGTTGAAGAAGGTTGTTTTAATTATGGAAAAATACATGATATAAAGTTAAAATAGTATAAGAATCTCATCACAGTTTTTAAATCCAATGAATATTTCATGTTGTTTCAAAAATCCTAATTCATATTTGAGGAATAAAAATTAAACAAAAATATTTGATGAGAATTCATAAATAATTAATTCTTTTGAAAAATAAACTCGTGACATGGAAGAAATCTGCAATTCTTCACTTGATTTTAAAGAGACCTAAGAAGTTTTCAATGCCAAAAGTATTGAGTACATTAAAAATTATTTAAAATAATTTTTATGAAGAAAAAAAACTAAATTGGGAAGACTAAAAATAAATTAAAAGATATTTTTATATATAATAAATATGATAATGATTCACTCAACATGATGTGTTAGACCTTGAGATAAAATTGAATAATCATGAAACAACTCATATTAGATCTTCCCAAAATACTAAAAAAACTATTCTACCTCCAAATATATTATTGAGATTCAAATATCTCAATAGATACATATTAATAGTGTGAATAGAGTGTATTCATCCACTAATAAACCCTCAAATAACTATTAGAAAAATGTTACCCATAACCCATAAGCTAAATCTATACTAAATTTGTTTCACATGATGTTGGAGATATGAAATAAAATTTACAAAAATATAGATAATGAAAAATATTTTGAAACCCACCTCAACATAATCATTAGATATGAAAAAGAGTGTAAAGATAATTTATCCATAAATATCACATAAGAAGTTAATTTCCTCTCAAAAAAAATAAACAGATCAAACTTTCCTGAATTCAATCAAGGAGAAGAAAGGAAGATTTATTGGGTATTATGGTGCTGTTAAAAGTTTGGGCATAAGTTTATTAAATATAGTTATAATGTCTTAACTCCTGATGATCCCATGAATCTATTGTTTTTTGGATAATAAATATCAATGTTTACATAAATGAAATAATACAGTAACTAAAAAAAGTTTACATATCTTGAGAACTTTTTTTCTACTACAATAATAGTGCTCATAGATATTAAAGAACCCAAGGATTTCATATGTTGTTTTATTTTTTTTCATCATTGAAAAATTTATTACATAAAATATTAGATAAAAGAATGTTTTTTGGTATCAGGATAAGATGAGGCTAAATATTCCATAGAACTAAATCGGATGTAGTTATTGAACTAAATGAAATATTTGGGCTAAATAAATTACATCAAATAAGTAAAAGATATACTAAAAAAAGTTTTTAGGATTAATATAAGGCTATTAGTTATGTAAATAAAAAAAATATTTTGATTTAATGTGGAGATATACAATAGTTTGATCTTGTAGTTATGTTAGATTTTATATGAAATTATTTTTTAATGGAAGAAATTTAACTTTGAAAACACCCAAATTGTGATTCAGTATGAGTCAATCGAATTATCAAGTTTATTGAAATAATAAATATGGTTAATTTTGAAGGACCTAAAAGATGAAATAAATGGAAATTAAATATATAAAGTCATTAGAAGTTTAAGAATAATACTTTTTGATATAATTTAAAGAAAAAAGTATTTATTTGTCTAAGAATGGTTAATGTGTGGTAAATATAAATTAAAAAAGACAAATGATGAGAGGTTAAAACACCAAACGTGTCATGACCCCCTCCCCACCAAGTGTACCCCTATTGGGATGGAAATATGATAAGGGGGATAGTGACACCTGAGTCCCACCTCCAGTAGACCTTAGGTTGGCGACTAGCATCAAAGGTATAATAATCACAAAGATAAGAGGCATTACCCTCTAAGATAACACATGTGAAAGAGAGAGATAATGAAAAAACCAACCACCTAAAACTCATATTGAAATATAAATAGAAACCGAAGTAAAAATATGTAATTTCATACAAAGACTACTACAACTAGAAAGGGAAAAGTTTTAGTACCAAAAGGATGTAAAACAACAGTGACCAAAAATCCCAAATAGCTCATGCAACCCCAAGCTAGTAGTAACCATCCTGATCTCCAACCTACTCCAAGTGAGATGAAAAATAGTTGTATATATGTAGGGTTATTATAAAATTATACTCAATTGGATCCTCCCCATATCCTCTTGTGAAAATGTAATGAAAGCATGCTAAAGCACAGTGAACAACAACTGAAACTAACTGGCCACCTAAATAGGTATACTATGTTTCTAGCCTCACCATGTATCTCATACAAGATTATATAATATAATAAATAATATCAAGGTTACCCTCCTACCATTTCCCCATTGGTTTGCCGCTTTTCCCCAACATCGCACATCATATGCATCTCTCTCCAAAAAGGCTTGCCTGAAGAAACCTGGGTGTAGCACCACAACATGCACCTTGTGAAACACCACCACTACATCCATGTAACCAAAGTAACCAGTTTTTTTTTGTAGCCACCACAACCTTCATAACATGTATCATATGTCAGGAATTATACCTCAAGCCATTACATCATATATGTCAAGTAAGGACCATCAAGCCATCACAACCTCTAAATGTTACACCTATAGTAGTCCATTGGAAACTATATCAAGAATATATGTGTTTGAATAAAAACAAGCCATTGCATCCCTCTACAAACATATATGGGGAAAACTAACCACTTTTACTACCAACATAAGTAACTACCAAGAGAAGAGAGCAAGGCCAATGGGGGTAGCCAGTCATCCATCCTCCCACTAGAATGTTTGGGAAAACACCCCACCCCCACCGAGCAACCCACAGGGCTCTAAATCCCCAGGGTGTCAGTTTCCCTAACCGACAGGGTGGAGTAGCATATAGAAACACAAAAAGTATAGAATATAATATATTTCACAACCACATTATGGGAAGAACCTAGTCTTGGACTCAACGGCAACTAACATCTTTCAAACTCCTGGTTACCACAGCTAAGACTAGATATCCTACAATCATATAACCATTTAAAGAGACATATTAAGTTAATTATCCATTTTATAAGTTTTACTATAAATAATTAATTATATAACCATTAATTAACTATTATTAATTCCATATTTCATTTCATTATCATCACACAAAGTTCCATGTCCTCAAGGCATAAACAAACCAAGTCCACAACTTCTCAAAAATATTATCTCACCAATGCATCCTTGAAATCTCCAACCACATGGGTTAACATCATTTATAATATAATTTATTAACATCATTATTACTTTCCTATAATTCCAAACATTCTATAAAAGTAAAACTGAGTTACCAAACACAAGGGGCTCAACGAGGTGAGTAGATGGACTACCCATCGAACCTTTTCCACCTATAGTAGAAGCGTAGAACCATCCATCCTCAAGAAGCTAAAAACATAAAGCATGTAACATACCCTAAATTTATTTTCCTCATTTGTAAGAAGGGTAAGAAAGGATAGCTACCTTATGTAGTGGGGAAAGTAAAAAATATAAAAAACCAACAATATTCAACAAGAATCCAATATTAATTACTGACTTGTTTCATCATCTCTGGTGTCCTCCCCGAAACCCACATGCATAAACCAAAGAATCTTGCCACTCTATGAATCAAATACTACCCCAACCACTACGCCTCCAAACCCCAAATACCACAACAGCCTCGCAGGCTCATCCATCCTATGCTCACAACAAAAAACAATCAGTAGGAAAACAATCAAAAATCAACTTAGCTCTCAACCCCAAGAATAGAATCTATCCTTCACACACAACGAACACTCATTGATCGAAGCATAAGGCTCATGGAATTTACAAGTAAGATAGTAACATAGAACCCTAATATAATTTATCTTTTATCAAAAAATGGTTATTTAATCAATATTTAATTATCCTTTTCATTTAAACATGCATAACTGCATCCATTCTATTATCAATAGTTTACCACAGCAATAACCAGATTCCATAAAAAGCCTCTTTATCATTATCCTATTATTTTATAATTAATCCCAATTTTATGTTATTTACTAATTTGTATCAAGAAAAACATGATAAACAAAGAAATCATGGATACCATCCTAGCTAGAAAAATAAGAGGAAACAACATACGATTGATTCCAATTTATTTATCTGCTTCAATTTTTTATTTTGTCAATTTAATTGTGATCTGGCAGGATAAAACATGATAAATCTACATTTTCAAATAAAATAATAGATAATCCACAAATAAACTACCTCAAAAGGTTTTGATATGTTCTTTTCATGAGAAAGACCAACATAAAAGATCACGATCACCTCTCCTGGAAGACTGCATCCACCCGAGGACACAGAGACACCATTACACCAACCAACACCCAAGAAAACACCATTAGAAACTTGGAAATCACATTACATAACATGTAAAGGAGGAATGGAATGAGAGGAACTCATAAGAAGGATGGTATAACATACTTTATATAGAATATGTATTTACACTTACTGGTTGTACCAAAATAGGGGGTGCATGCAGTAAGAAGAAACTATGTGGAAGACACAATCCAAGGCTATATCACTACACACGACTCCTGCTAGAAGAAAGGAAAGGTTTAAGAAACTTTCCCCAGAGAACAATAAGGATGAACAAGGGAGGAATATATCTTTTCCCCTTTATAAGATTTAATAGAGAAATGGTTTAAGATATGCAAGATTTTCCATTAAGATCAATTCTATCAAAGATCGCGTGTTTTAACCAAGTGAAGGCTTCCCAACTATTAGAAAAAATTAAGATAGGAGTTATGGGCATTTAATCTGACATAAATACATTAAAATATGGATTGAATTCATTTTATGTCAAAGAAAATTTCAAATAGGTAAAAATATAGGAAATCTAAAAAAATATGGAAATTTGAAAAGGAAATGACACGGTTCTGGAAACATTGTTCATGACACTGTTTTTGTGCCACTATTTATGTGCCACTATTTCTGTGCCACTGTTTTGATGCCACCATTTTTATGCTGCTGTTTTTCTTCCACCATTCATGTGCCACCCTTTTTATGACACCATTTCGGTTACACTGTTTTGGTTCCACCATTTTTATGCCACCATTTTTGTGCCACTGTTTCGGTGCCACCATTTCTGTTCCACTATTTCATTTCCACAGTTTCTGTGCCACCATTTTAATTACACAATTTCAGTTCCATCATTTCAGTAATTTGGAAATGGAAATTACACAGTTTTAAAAACACTATTGACAGAACTGAAAAATTGGAAAAGTGTTGGGGATAAGTCATCTTAACTTCCTAAAACACCTACAACACCAAATTCTAGAAAAGGAATGGATTGGATATGTCCAATTAATTACATCAGATACCTCTTAAAAAATTATTATCCTAGAGAACCCAAAACCAACCCATATTGGAAAAAATTGGGTCCAAAAACCACTATTCAAGATACCTATCAATGATCTCACCACCAATGGAGCTCAAATTCATCAAAAAGGAAAACAAGAAACCACACGACACCCACAAACATATTATAAAAACCCTCCAGGGGATATACCTCTCAAAAGAGATAAAACCACATAAGCAACAAGAGAAATAAATCTCATAACCAAGAAATTTCTATAGCCATGGACCAACCATCATTATAAAAAAATAGTAAAATATCAAACAACTCAGGGTACTGAGCATGTATCTATGACCCACGTTCCCAAATACAATCCTCCACACCACCATGATACCACAAGATACGAACTAAGGGAATAACATACCCGCAAAACACCTTCTCCTTGCGTTCCTAGATCTCTACAGGACACTCCTCAATGTTCACATCATTGTCAACATCGATCTCACACCAATCAATGATATGAGAGTTATAATGAAGATAACGTTGGAGATACGACACATGAAAAACAACGTGTATCCGAATCATATGTGGGGGAAGTACTACCCAATATGCCACAACTCCAACATGATCCAACACCTCAAAAGGCCCAAAAAACTATGTATAAATCTTACTCCTAGGACCAAACCTTCACTGCCCGTGATGGGGAGTCACCATCAGAAAAACGTGATCCCCAACATCAAACTCCATAGGTATAATCCTATGGTTATCATAGGATTTATGAAGATCATGTGCTGCCTTCATCCTCTAATGAATTACCTTAATTATCTTCATCATATTCTTTTCTAGCTCCAGACTGAGAATTATTGACTCTTCGACCCTAGTTCGACCCAACAGATAATAGAAAGGGCGGATATAAAAGGATTAAAATGGAACCACACCAATGGTAGATTGGAAACTATTGTTCTAAGTGAACTATACCAAGGGAATTTTCCTCATCCATGAACCTCCAAAATCCCAAACACAAGATTGCAACATGTATTCAAGATTATAGAAGGTTTGCTCTATCTGACCATCCTTCTGCGGATGAAAAGAAGTGTTAAGGCATAGTTGAGAACCAAAATCTAGTTGGAGACATCTCCACATCCTGGAGGTAAAACGGGGGTCTCGATCAGAAATTATCATCCCCGGGAATTTATGGAGTCTCGCAACCTCCTCTAGATACTTCCATGAAAAAACCTCCACCGAAATCGACTCCTTAATCTCTATGAAGTCAGTTGATTTAATTAAGCAATCCACTAGCACCCATATAGAATCAAACACTCCCTGACCTTGAGGTAAATCGATAAAAATGTCCATTGATATGTCCTCTAACTTCCACTAAGGAACATCTTATAGTTGGAGAAAACCATCGGGAACATGGTTCTTATCCTTCACCTTTGGGCAGACCAAATATTGAGTCAAAAACTATACAACTACACACTTCAACCCAGGCCACCAAAACTAACTTCTCAAGGAATGGTACAATTTCATCAATCCAAGATGTACCGCTAAGGGTGAACTAGGGGACTCCCTGAGAAATATCTCACACATCACCAATGGAACAAAAATTATTCCATGAAATAGCACTTGATGTTTTTCATCCTCAGACCAACCATCAGGGGCTTCACCATAAATAACACGGCCTCTCCAGAACTCTATCTCAAGATCCCCCAACTGGGACTCTTCTACCTACTACAACATATATGACTGCATCTTCATCTGTAAAAGACAACCTCTACCCCCAACTTCTACAGTATTCATATGCAACATTGAATGCTCTTTCATCACACTCTAGAAATCACCAGATTCATGCACTGCATCACTACATGACTTCCTTCTTAATGCATCAGCTAAAACATTACCTATATCAAATGTATAAGAAATTTTGAATTCATAATCCTATCATAATTATATCCAATAAAACTTCTACAAGTTGAAGTCACACTTGGATAAAACATACCTGAATCTCCTATGATCGGTGAAAATCACAAAGTACACACCAATTAGGATGTCTCCACAACTTCAGAGAAAACACCACTACTAAAAACCCTAAATCATGGGTGGAATAGTTATGTTCATCGGTACACAACTACCAAGACCCAAAAGAAATGACTGATATCAGCTACATCAGAACACATCCAAACCAAAGACACCAAGCATCGTAGAAAATGTAAAACTGAACTCCCTCTACTGGAAGAACAAGAACTAGAGCACTGAACATCTTCTCCTTCAGATACTCAAAATCTACTTGACACTCATCAATCCATGAGAACACTTGATCCTTCCTAGTCAACATATTCAAAGGAGTCGCAACCCAAGAGAAATTGGCCACAACCCTTCTATAGTAGCCTACTAGACCAAGGAAATTTCTCACCTATTCCACTGTCTTGGGGTCTTCTCAAGATATAACTTCTTATATCTTCGATAGATCCATATCTACTCCATTCGGAGATACAACATTCCCTAAGAAGAAAACTTCATGCTCCCAAAACTCAAACTTCGACAACTTCCCAAACAGCTATTTTCAATGAAGAACTCACATAATGGCATACAGATGCTCTGGATACTCCTCCTCAGATGCAAAGTACACAAGAATATCTTCAATGAAAATGAACACAAAATAATCCCGGAACTCTTGAAACACAATGTTCATAAACCCCATGAACAAAGCTGGAGAATTTTTCACACTGAACAACATCACCAATAACTCGTATGTCCCATGATGATTGTAGAAAATGGTCTTTGGGATATCCTCATCCTTCACTCACATATGATGATACCCAGACTGAAAATAATTCATCAAGAACCAATTCACACCCTTCAGTTGATTGAATAAATCATCAATATGTGGAATAGGATAGAGATTCTTCACTATAACTGTGTTCAAGCAACGATAATCGATACATAACCGAAAACTGTCATCATCCTTCTTTATGAAAAAACCGATGTGCCCCACAGTGACTCACTCATCGAATCAAAACCGCACTAAAATAGACCATTAAGCTATATATTCATCTCTGGTAACTTAGAAGGGTCTATCCTATATGAATACATAGAGATAGGAGAAACTCTTGGATGTTGCTCAATCCTGAACTCAAACTCTTTTTGAGGGGGTAATCCTACAACCTCTTCTTGAAAGACATCAGGGTACTCTTCAATAACTCTGGAAAATACGGACTTCTAAACCTATGATGAAATCAATATTAGTTCATCCATTAATATTGACAAATAAATAACACACCTATGATCCATTAGAGGGTCTCACTCACTAACAAACATTTTTGGCTCTCCATCAGCATCGAAGAACACCACCTACCTCCAAAATCAATCCACAACAACTTGCACTGAATACATCAAATCCATGCCATGAACGATATTGTATGGTTGTATCCATAAACATAGTAAATCTCCCCAAGAGTAGTGCTTCCCCAAAACTATGTCATAATCTCTACATACTTCAAACAAGTCAACTCGATCTCCAACTGGCGTAGTTAACACCAAGGGAAAAGGAATCCTCTCTACCTCATGTCCCAAACCATGGACAAGGGAAGGTGATATGAAGGATTTTCGTGGATCCTAATTCAAACAAGGCATGAATCCAAGTAAAAAATAGGAAAATGGTACCTCAAATGATGTTTGGATTGCCTGGAACTGGAAACGATAAGGCATGAAGCAAACCATGACATACTCTATGGCCTCTATGATCCTAATGATGACCACCACCACATCCACGCCCTACTCTCAAGGGATTGGTAGTATCACAGGGTTTTCCTCTTCCTGTCCCATCTACTATATACTAATCCAAAGTTGATGCAACCTACTTCTGCAACCTTGGCTACAGCTGCCTCAATGGAGGAACCTGGTATGGAACACCTAGTGCAAACTGACCACTTAGAAATTTGAGGCACTCTTGCTGTAGATGACCTCCTCCTCCAGAAGAAAAAAAAGTTCCTTATCTATTTTAATAGGCCTAAGAACTTATGTCCCCAAATAAATGAGTTACTGAGGGATGGGACCAACTCCTGGCCGAACCGAAACTCTTCTTCCCTAAAAATCAGGAACCCCGGACCACATCTCTACTTTGTGAGGAATCCTAACTACTGCCCTCTCATGAAGATTCTGTTTTTGATAACATTCTCTTGATGACCTCTACCCTCATGAGAACCTCAAGATATGTATTTAGAATAAAAAGGTTGACCTGGTGTTAAATCTCTGGATGCGAAGCTTCCTTGAAATTTCATGACCTAGCCTCCTCATTTGGAAAAAATTCAGAAGTATATCATAAAATCTTCCTAAAATGGATTCCAAACTCTCACAAACTAGGTCTCCCATGTCTAAGGGTAAGAAGCTCCATGTGACTGGACATCTTCGTGTTTAGTGAAAGAAACTCTACTCTAAACTTTTCATTGAACTCCACCTATGGTATCACTGACTCCCTGTGATATCTAAGGAATAAGAACTACCACTGCCTCACTTCCCCATGTAGCATCGTCACAACCAATGATACCCCTTGCTCCTTCTGAGCATGGATTGAATTGAAAGCTATCTCAACCTCCTCCAACCATTATTTCATTAATTCATCTGAAACGGATCCCTCATACTTCTATAGAATCTGGCACTAAAACTCTCAGAGTGTCCTCCTCCATGTTTCATCATCATCGACCTCCACTTAGTGGCAATCTACTAGTGCTGTTTGTTGGACATCTTCTATGAAAACCTGACAAGGAAGTCGACCTAGATACATACCAGAAAAATAACAAATAGCTAGAGCTCCTAAACCTAGAATATAGAATACTCAACATTAATTAATTATTTTTCTCTTACTAATTTTAGGTTAACATATCTCAAGGTCTACCCATTCAAATAAAGGCACAAAGAATAATAATGCATGATCTTTTCCCAGGTCTCTTCCCTAAAACATGAATCACCACATTTAGTAGACAATGTAAACTTAATGGTCTATGTATTAGACAAAATGGGGCCCTAAATACCTATGTCTCATCTACTCTCTAGTGTTTACAACACTTTTTAAACATTACTAAAACCTTTTCTCAACCAACTCATGCAACCTCACGTGTTTTTAACTTTAAACTCCATCCTATCCCTCAACCAGAACTCTAATACCACTATTTTACGACCCCCTCTTCACAAAGAATACCCCTCCTAGTCCAAAAATTTGATAATGGTGATAGTGAAACTCAAGTCTCTCCTTGAGAAGGCCTTGGGTTGGTGACCATCACCGAGGGTATAATAATCACACAGATGGGAGGAATTTATCTCTAAGAGAACACATGAAAAATAGATAAATAATATAGACACCAACCAACTCCAAATAATAATACAATATAAAAATAAACCTCAGTACAAATATTTAATGTCATGAAAATATTATTTCAACTGAAAAGGTAAAACTAAAAGTATCAAAAGGAAGTAAAACAATAGTGATCATGAACCCTAAAGAGATCCTACAACCCCAAGCTAGTGGTAACCATCATAATCTCCAAATTTCTCTAAGTGACCTGAAAAATAGTTTTATATGAGGAGGGTGAGTATAATAGTACACTTAATAGGATCCTCCCTAGATCCTCTCATGAAAAAGTAACAAAAATGTGCTAAATAACAGTGAACAACATGTGAAACAAACTCATCACCAAAAAAGTCATGCTATGTTTTTAACCTATCTGTGGATACTCTTACCAAGTATCACATACAAGATTATATAATATAATAAAGAATATAAAGGGTACCTTGCTACCACTTCCCCATTGTTTTTCTACTTTTCCCCAATATCGCATGTCCTAAGCATCCCTCTCCAAAAAGTCTTACCTGTAGACACCAAGGTGTAGCACCACAACATGAACCTCGGGAAACACCACCACTACGTCCATGTAACCAAAGTAATCAGGTAGTTTTCAAGAGCCACCATATCTTTCATAACTTGAAACATACATCGTGTATTATACATCAAACCATTACATCCCATACATCGAGTAGGGATCCTCAAGCCATTACATCCTATACATGTTACACCTATAGTAGTCCATAGGAAACTATATCTAGAATATATGTGTGTGAATAAACACAAGCCATTATATCCCTCGAGAAATGTATATGGGGAGAACTAACCATCATTCCTACCATCATAAGTGACTACCAAGAGAAGAAAGTAGGGCCAAAGGGGGTTGTCATCCATCCATCCTCCCACCTGAATGTTGGGGAAAACACCCCCCCCCCCCCCCCACACACACACATAGGGATCTGAATCCTTAGGGTTTCTGTTTCCGTACATGAAAGTGTAGAGTAGAATATATAAACACAAAAATTATAGAATATAATACACCTCACAACCATAGTATGGGAAGAACCTATTCTTAGAATCAACTGTAACTACCTCTCCAAGACTCGTGACTGCCACTACTAAGACTAGATCCTATTATCATATAACCATTTAAAGAGAGATATTAAGTTACTTATCACTTTTTATCAATTTAACTTTATATAATTAATTATTAAACCATTAATTAACTATTAAAAAATCCACATTACATTTCATTAAAATCACACCAAGTTCCATGCCCTCTAGGCATAACCAAACCAAGTCCACAACTTCACAGAAATATTACCTCGGCATTGCATCCCAGTAAACTCCAACCCCATGGGTTAACATCATTTATTTAATAATTTATGAAAATAATTATTTTATTCCCATAATTACAATAATTCTAGAATATAAAAACTAAGTTATCAAACACATGGGGATCAACATTGTAAGTAAATGGACAACCCATAGAGCATTTTCCACATATAACAGGAGCATATACACATATATCCTTGAGAAGATAAAACTGAAAAGCACGTGGCATACCCCATGCATCTTCACCACCATTAGAAAGAGGGTAATAAAGACCAGGTACCTTATTTAGTAGGGAAATTAAAGAATATAAACAACCAAAAAGATTCAACAAGTGTCCAACATTCATAAGAAACTTGTTTCATCATGTTAGATTTCCTCCCCAAAACCTACATGTATAAACCAATGCATCTCACCAATCTAGGATTCAACTACTTCCCAAACCCCTAGTCCTCCAAACCCCACATACCATAACAGCCTCCCAGGCTCATCCATCCCAAGATCACACCACAACACAAGAAGCAATAATACAATTAAAAAGCAACTAGGCTTTCAGCCCTAAGAAAGGCATCTAGCCTTCACACACAACGATCACTCACATTTCCAAGAATATGGATCTTGGCCTATAAAAGAAATAATGTAACTCATAAACCTTCTAGGAATTACCTTTTATTAAACAACTATTTATTTGATCCATCTTGAATTAGCTCGTTCATTTAGACATGCATAACTTCATCTGTTCGATTATCAACAGTCTACCAAAATAACAACCGGATTCAAAAACTTGTATCATTATCTTTATCCAATTAATTTATAATTAATCTCAGCTTTACATTATTTATAAATTTCAATAAATAATGAAATTATAAACAAATAAATCATAGATATAACACTATCTAGCAAAAACAAGAGGCAAAAATATTTGATCGATACTAATTTATTTATCTGGTTCAAATATTTATTTTGTCAATTACATTGTTATCCAATTGTCAAAAACATGAAAAATTTATATTTTCACGTAAAATAATAGATAATCCATGAATACCCTAACTATAATGGTTTCAAGTGTTCTTTTCATGAGAATGGCCAACACAACATATCACTATCCCCTCTCCTGGAAGACTTTATCCACCTGAGGACACAGAGATACCACTACACCAACCTACATCCAAGAAAACTCTATTAGAAACATGGAGATCACATGAAATAACATATAAAGGAGGAACTAAAGGAGAAAACCCCAAAATAATGGCCATAAAACATACCTTATATCGATGATGGATCGACACTTCCTGGTTGCACCAAAATAGGGGGTGCGCATACAGTAGGAAGAAACTCCAGGGAAGACATGATCCAAGGCAACAACACTATGCATGACTCCTATGGGAAGGAAGGAAATATTAGAGTGTCTCACACCAAAGAAATATGAGGAAGAACAATAGAAGAAAATATCTCAACCACTTTAGAAGATTTAATGGTGCAATAATTTAAGATACACTAGATTTTCCATTAAGATTGGTTCTATCAAAGATCACGTGTTTTGACTAAGTACATGCTTCCCGACTATTAGGAAATTTTAAGATAGGAGTTA
Organism: Viscum album; assembly: GCA_963277665.1. NCBI lineage: Eukaryota > Viridiplantae > Streptophyta > Magnoliopsida > Santalales > Viscaceae > Viscum > Viscum album. The sequence goes on from OY728145.1 coordinate 1,879,561,831, forward strand.
TGTGATTTGAATCATCCTTAAATACATTAAAAAAAGTTCTTGAATTCATTTTACATAAATAGAAATATCAAAAGGGTGAAACTATAGGAAATCTAGAAAAATTTATAAATTTGAAAAAGGAAATGACATAGTTATAGAAAAATTGTTCATTACACCATTTTGGTTCCATCGTTTCTATGACACCATTTCAGTGCCACTATTTTGGTACCACTATTTCTATGCCACCATTTCGGTTCCGCCATTTTTATACCACCATTTAGGTGCTACCGTTTTGGTGCCACTATTTTGGTTCCACTGTTTATGTGCCACTATTTTGGTAATTTGTCAAAGGAAATGAGACAGTTATAGAAACACTATTGACAAAAATTAAAATCTAGAAAATTTTTGGGGAAAAGTCATCATAACTTCCATGAACACCTCCAATACTATATTTTAGAAATGGAATGGATTGGAGAGGTCTAGGCCATTACAGGATGTTCATATTATAAATCGTACAAATTACCTTACTTGTCTTTAAACAATAGTGAGAAAAGAATTTAGGTTCTATAAAATATCATACTGTAAGAATATGAGGAATCCTATATAGATTAATGTATATATTATTAAAATGAAGATGATTTGTAGGAATTTCTAAAGGCAATGGAAAAAATAGAGGGCGAAGAGTTAAGCCTATAGATGTTCAAGTACATGAGTATCCCTAGAATAGAATTTAAATTATTATATATGGATTAAAAATATACATATAAGGTTTAGTTGACTAATAAAAGATAATAAATTCATAAAATAAGTTTTATGATGGATTTGATAATTTTTTGGGCTCAACGGTGCATGTGGATAAGTAGATTAAAAGAGGAAATGATGAAAAATATTTCTTAAGATATCATTGTAGATATTAATTTAATTTAATGGTGAATTGAATTTTATGGATGACATTGATTTTAAAATCTATGTTTCACAAACTTATTCCAAATAAGGATTATAAAATAGTGAATTATTTCATGACTTAGTGATAGAAATTTTGTATGAAAGTATTGATGAATATTCAACTTATAAATTACCAAGAATCAATTCACTCAAAGAATCATAGAATTTTCAAAGAATATAAAAGTTAATTATATGAGAGAAATTTCTAGAGATCTGTTGGATAAGAAATAAAAATTATATGATTCATTTAGTGAATTTATAGACTAATCACTTCAAAGAAATTAATAGTGAGAAGAATATTTATTTTTATTAAATGAATGTTCTGAGGAAGATCGACATCATTTTTAAAGAATCATGTATGCAAAGTGTGATCTGAAATATCTTATGAAACCCCATTACATACATGAGGCATATAGTACAATTAGTACCCATCCTATTTGAGGATATTTTACTATCTTAGGGAATTAGAGGTCAACCCTTCCATTAGGATACTTATAAAGTAAAATCACTAGTTTTGGTATTGTTTATAATATTATCTCTTCTCAACCAAATTTGTAATATTTTTTGTGAACTAATGATAGATCTAGTACCATGGACTAACCCTAAACATTATATATTATAGGTACACATTTTGGGACTAAACCATGTAATCATTCATTCGATTCATTTTATTTCATATTTTTGTTTCATAAAAGTAATGAAGAGTTTAATGATTTAAAGGATTAATATTATAATAAATAACATTGGTTAACATTAAATTGGATAAATTTGAAACAAAACACCACTAATTCTAGATACCCTCCCCTTATTAGTGGTGGATCATTACTAGTCACTGAAATTGGTATCATAGATCAAAATTTTTCAATAAAGATACTTATAGTTGGTGGTTTAAAATATAAACTCAATCAATACTATACTGATTTTCTCCTTTGATGGCATAAAAAATCATTAATGCTCGAATGGGATGATACTCTATCATCTCACACTTCACTTGGAGGTTATAGATGCCTCAATTATAGGGTATTAACCAATGGAAAATGAATATACAATGGATTTCACAGATTAATAGAGTATTGAATTTTATGGGAAATACCACAATATAATTATAATTTCGATTTTTGAGAGATTTTTTAAAAACATAATGTGTCTACAAACTAACAAGGAAACATAGGATAAACTAGAAATTTATTTTAAAGAGAACATAAAATTAGAAGAAGTGATGCTACATATTTTGAGTATCCTGTTATTGGAATGAAATATGGATGATCAAAAACTAATTTATGAGCATTTTAAAATGGAAAATTAAATCTCCAACAACATTATTGTTTTGAGAGATAATTTATTATTTTAATCCATTGCTAAAAATTTGGTGAGAAATAGTCTATATTGATTTGATCATGATAATATTTTATTGGAAGACAATGGTGATATATCCCAATATACACAAAATAATATTCTTATTTCATAAAAAATGATGAAAAAATTTCCCTTCAAAAAAATTATCAAAAATGAGTTGGAATTGAAAGCATTAAAGAAAAATAAAAACAAAGAATCAGAAGATGAATTATGTAGTGAATTATAAGAAGATGTATATAATGATGATAAATACATAAGAGTCATGGAATTTTTCTCAAGTAACTCATAAAATAAAAAGGTAAATGCAAGTTAATACATCCAATAAAAAATTTAAGTTAGAAGAAATCATATATTTTTCATCTGAATTTCTGAAAAGTAGAGGAATTGATTATGGATATAATGAATCTATTTATAAACCTTAAAGGGGGAAATGTAATAAATATTTAAGATTTTACAAACATGCTGGTAATAAATAAAAAATATTGTAGAAATATGGGAGAATAATTTTGTTTAAAGAGTATGATAACTACCTCAAAGAAAGTATTTTATTGGAAAAGAAGTTTCAAAAAGAGTTTCAAACATCACTGATTATGTTAAAAACATGAGTAATTTCTAGGTGTTAAAGAAGGAGAAAAAAATTATACATAAAAAGGTAATATGTTGAGATCATAACATGAAGGTTGTCTCGATCAATGTAATAAATCCAAGAGAGAATCAAAATTATGGATGAAAAAATACATAAAAGAATATTTTAATAATCTAAAGGAATGGCATCTTGAGGAAATTAAATGCTAATATTGAATGTTTTAGGGAAATAGAAGATGTTAGAAGATCCCGATTATAGTTTTTATATAAAGGATAATTAATTTGGAAAAAATTAATAATGATATATATATATATATCTGTGTGTGTGTGTGAGAGAAGTTATTTATAAATGATTAGTAAATACATTCATAAATGAATAAAATTTAAAACTAAATCAACTGAAACATCAAGGGAATTTAGTTTAAAGGTTTGTGTTAAGAATAATGTTTTAAATGTTAAAGATGATTTTTTTCAATTAATTTAGAAATTTCGAAACCAAAATAAATGTGTGTGTGGCTAAATAAGTGTTATGAAAAATCAAGATCAATAGCATGAAGAGTTAAATAAAAATTAAAAAATCAATCATGTTTCCCTAAATAAAATTAAATATAATGGATCCTTCAAAATCCGTATATTAAATAAAATATTCAATAACTTCGATTAAGTTTAAATTTTTTCATGTTAAAATAAACACATATCTTAATGTAGGATCTATATTCAATGGATATTTTTAGTGTTATAGAATGTTTATGCATAAATAAAATAACTGTTTTTATAAAATTTCATTTACCTTGAATAAGAATGAGTCAAGGGGAGAAAATTACTAGAATATTAGATAACAAAACATCCCCCATGTTTAAATGAAAAACCATAAGAAGATAAAATTGGAAAATAGAAATATACATAATTCGAGCATATTTAGCTATCTGGAAGCAGCTCATGGATGGGGTGATAAAAAAGGTCATTATCCTAATGATTATATAAATACTAATTCATGAAAGTTTCAATGAATGAAAATTTCAAAGGTAATAGGGAAACATAAGTTTAATGAAAATTAATTGTTATTCAATGTACCATTGATATAAGTATTAAATAATGTGTAATGTAATCTTGATTGTAGTTTCTCTTAACACATAAAATATAGATTGAAAATAACGACTTTTTTTAAAGAACATAATAGAGGATTTTTTATTCATTAATTATTGTTACCAAAAAATTCAAATCAAATGGTATGGTTGTAATATATCACTTAATGTTAAATTATAAGAAAAATATCTTTATTAACAGACATAATAATATCTTACTAAGTTTATCCAGTAGTGTGATGATGTAAATGAAGTTGATTTCCAAAAAACAAAATGTTGTATAATATGTTTCTTTAAATATGGGAAAACCTTATATAATTGAATGAATTCAAAATGAAATTCTTTTCTCATTATAAATAAATGTAACTAATTTTGTGTGATTGAGAAAGATGAAATCATATTTTGTATTGGATATTTTTTCATCGTGTTTAGAAAATGTTAAGTAAAATATGAATGAAAAATGTGGAAGAATATATATATATATATATATATATATATATATATATATATATCGGTTGATTAGTGGAAGGCTGTAAATCTTTCATGACAATTAAAATGGGAACCTAGTTCATAAAAGTCAACAATAATAGAGATTCAATATAATTGGCCTCTTTAAATTATTTTCTCTAATTTAAGGATAAAAATGATATATAAACCAACAATTAATGATCAATACATCAAAACCATCATTGATGAATATCCCCAGATGAACATAAACAAGTTTATGAAAAAATATTGAATTAGTGGAAATTTTTAAAAAGTCTATAAGGGAATTTGATAAGGAATAAGTGTAATATATTCTAATGTTGATAAGTTGCAATATGAAAAAGTTTAACAGTAAATATTTTCAATTCTATTTCATAAAATATAAAATAAAATCCGTATAGTGAACCCTATACATTATAACAAGATGGATTTAAATATATAAAAAATTATTTTTGTTTAGATTTGTATGAAAATTTCAATAGAATATATTCTTCAGAAATTTTTCAAGAGAGAAAAAGTATATATAGAAGTTTATATTCAAAATTGTATAAAAAATACAATGAAATGTTTTATAAGAATAAATAAAACATGAAATTATTGTATGTATTTTTGATCCCATGATTAATAAATATAAAAAATCTATATAATTAAATTATATGAAAAAATAAATGATGTAATTTTTTTTGGATCTTCATTTAATGGAAGATTATATATATAGTGGAATAATTAGTTTCATAAACTGATATATTCATGTGATGTAAATATTATTAAAAATAACCCCAACAAAAGAAATTTAGAAGATGATGATTCCATAGGTTTAATAGATGAATTCATCAATAATTTTAGAAGAAAAAATGAAATAAAGGGTAGTTATGAATTAATATTTAAAGATAAAAATTTTTATAAGTCCTTTAGAGAAGATGATGTTGATAAAATAATCATTATGAAACATAAAAATCTAAATTAGTATATATATTAAGATAATAAAATGTAAATTAATGATTCCCTGGTCTAAAAAAGAACAATGGTGAAAAATAAATATCATACTACACTTATTTGTCAGATTAAACCTCAATATTCTTTGGGAGTTATTGACCAAAATGAATGGTTTAATAAAATGAATGAAGAACTATATCATATTGTGAAAATTAACATCAAGGAACTTTTTCTAAAACCAAAAGGTGAAAATGTTACTGGAAATAAGTGGGTGTTTTAGAATAAGAAAGTTGTAAAGGTATGGGTTTTAAGAAATAAATTCAGGAATACTTTCACAAAGTTTTCATAAGTGGAAGGTGTTGATTTTGATGAAACTTAATAACCAATTTCTATACTTGAAGCCATCCAAATGTTTCTTATGGTTGATACTCATAAATAGTGAAATTTGTATAGATGGATATAAAGTCTATATTCATGATTGGAGAACATAAATAATAAGTATATATTAAAAAACTATTTGATAAAGAGGAAAACGTGGATTGTAAAATAATGAAAGGTTTTATTAGATCATGCACAATCCTTAAGCATGGTAAATTAGACATGAGATATTGCTAAAATTATTAAACTTATTTGGTTGAAATTTTGATAGCACCATATATGTGAATAAGGAAAGTTCCTAATCTTTGATTTTCATTGTTTATGTTGATGATATAATCATTAGTGGGGATAATAAAAAACCATGTTATGATTTTTTAGAAAAAATATGAATATTTATATAGTGATGTTAATTATTTGAGAGATTAATTTCATTCTAAGGATATATGTTTAACTAAATAGACATTATATCTTAATTTCTCAAGAATAGTATTCTAAGGAAATTGTAATGAAATGTTTCATAGATTACTCAAAGGAAATTGACTCACTTATTTCCATTAGTGTGAAGTTGATTAAATATTATTCTAATAAGAGTGTAAAATATAAATTTTTGTAAAAGTTAATTTTATATTTATTATATCTTACTATTTCTCAGCCTCATATTCTATATTTAGTAAATAAAATTTAAATATCAAAGTGATCCAAATGAATCACACATGATGGGTGTAATGATAATTTTTAGGTATGTTAATGAAATATATATGTATCGATAAATGCAAAAAAATAAGTAATAAATTAAACCAACATGGGTCCATGGATGCTGATTAGGATGGTGATTTTTATTTTCAAAAATCAACATCCAATGGAAAATTTATTTTAGGTGGAATTTATATCAGTTGGATTTGTATGAAATAGTGTTCATTAATTTTATGAACAAAAAAATTGGAATATGTTTCTACCACTCTTTATTATACTCATATTATATGGATGAATTTTTAAAAATAATATTTGATGGTAAATATTGAAAATAAATTGAAAATAACTTTAAAAAATAAATTTTTGAATATTTATACCAAGAATCTATTATAATACTTTACATCTAAACATAATTACATTATGTTTAATTTAATTATAGAGAGAGTTTCTTTTGAAGAATTTTCATTGATAGATTTTCCAAAAGAGGAGAAAATTTATCATATATTCACCAAGGATATATTAAGGGAAATATTTTAGGAACTATGATAAAAAATTCTTGATTATCCTACCCTTATTACATATCAAAATATATTTTAGTTTCCCAACATTTCTTTAGATTTTTTTTAAAGGGGGAGAATAAAGATACCCAAATCTATATTAACTTTTTTTAATCTAAATTCAAGATTATTATAAAAGGAAGAACAAAGTTATGATGGATAAATTGAGAGGATAATGCATCATAATAACATGTTTAAGAAAAGTATTATTATATAGGGAAGGAATTCTCTCAGAAAAATATCTTTATCTAGGAAGGCGATGAGCCCGTAAGGGGCGTCAAATCTCTAGAGTTTCCCCTGCTGTCACCGCTCGTATACTCCTCCTCAGGTCGGCCTCAACCCCCCTTCGGTACTCTTTCTTGATAGTCTCATGGAAGTGGCTCTTCTCTCAGCGGAGGCGTCGTGGTGGCTTCGTGGGCTCAACCACCTTTCCTACTGTTTGTTGGACTTTCCTCAAATGGTGGCGCGGTTATGCCTACAGCCTATGACCCATCACCTTCTTTCTGAGAGTCGTCGCCATAGCTTCTTTGTCAGATCGTTGTGTGCGGGGTAATCATTGTGGTTTTCGAGAGAGATCGTGATGGCAGTGATGGTATTTTATTCTAGTTTGCAGAATATTTTTACTAGCACGGTTTGGAATTCGAGAGACTTCTTCGTAGTGATTCTTTTTCTTTTCTTTTTTTCGATTCTCATGCTTTGGTTTTGGGTGCGGATAAATTCTGTTACATTTTTCTTACGGAATGGGGTTGGGCTTCAACAGATGCACTTCCTGGCAGTGGACAAGGTAGCGGCGGGATGTTTTCTTGCAGTTTTCTTTATTATGGTTGATGTTAGCTTGAAAGATGGAGGTTTTGGATTGCTGTTTGATTGTGCGAATTTTTGGTGTTATCTATGAGAGCTGCAGGCAGTGGAGTTTCAACCTGAGCTGGAGGTGCTTTGGTTCTCTAATTTGTTTGGAGTAGATTATTCTATGTTTTTGGTTTTATGGGTGGAGTCTTTCAATAGTGTTGTAAAGTTGTTGTTTTTTAACTGGAATGTACTTCTTCTATAAACGTTGGAAATGGATGGTTTCATAATTTTACATTATTGCATTTGTGTGTTTTTTTATGACTACTTGGTCCAGAATTTCTACTAGTAAATTCTTCAGATGTGGATTCAGAGCAGGTAGCTTTCCCTATGTATGGCACTAGGATTTGGAAGATTTAGAGGGTATGGCCTAGCCATCGGTTCTAGGCCCATGTTTTTTTTAAGGGGTAGCTTTCTGAGTACCCATGCTTGGATGAAGTCTTTCCATAATGAGGTTGATGTTGGGGCGGGGCATTTATAATAGTCTTGTTTTTGGACCATGTTATGTTTTTCTATGGTTCTCTTTGAGGTCATGTGAGGTTTCCCCCTTTCTCATTAAAAAAGGGTTTATCTTAAAATAAATAAAAATTAAGGCCATTGGGCCATTCAGTTAAAAATATCTTTATCTAAATTAGTGGTGTTAGGAAGTTTCCCTTTGGAAAAGGCTATGGATTGGTATAATGATGTAAAGCCTATAGAGTTTTGACTTATTAACAACAAATACAGTAGGGGATATTTATGAACCTATAGATTTTTAAAGGTATTTTTTTATTTCTACATCAAATAATATTATTTATTTTAACTTTTCATGTATGAAATTTTTTGTTTTAGGTAAATATGAGACTACCCATTAAGGATAACTAAATATGATTTATTTATTAATCTAACCAGAAGACATATGTTGAGTAAATCATATATTATAAAGAGATGATAAACATATTATATTGTTTTATAGATTGATAAAAGACTCAAAATGAAGTAAATCATAATTCCATGATTTATATAATTAGAGATATAGTAGGGGAATTTATAGTATTTAAATCAGATGTTTCATTATCTTTTCATTCATTGTATGAAATAAACCTTTTGAAAAATACAAAAAAGGATTCATGATAATTTTATTGAATAATCAATTTTATTGGAATAATAAATAATGAAGGATTGTACTGAATGCTAAAGAAGGTGAAAATAAAGGAAATAAAATCTATGATGTCCTAAGAAGATTATAAATTTGTAGTTAAGAGATAATTAAGATTAGAAGAAGTTGATGTGTGTGAAAAAATTAATTCTAGGTTAATCAAAATTCAATAGAATGATTCTAAGATATTGAGATACCTAATGTACATTCATTATGTCATTCTTATAGCTTTGGGTAATGGTAAATCTTTTAAAAAAATAATAATAATAAAATAAAATAACATAGTTTATGAAAATGAGTAAGACACGATGCATTAATATATAAATCTTGTGAAGGATATAGAAGATTTTTTAGTGTTAATGATTAATACAGAATCATATGGTGAAGAATATATATTTTTATGATTTTTTAAAAATATGTGTGGAATGTAATTTAGATTTTTATGATAAGTTATAACTAATTGACATGATAATAAAATAGACATTTAGAAACTCCAAAATCATGGAAGAGTATTCATAATTCTCGAATGAAAATCATGAGTCTTTGGTTCCAGTTGATGATAAGGTTTTCAAAGTCTTTAATGATGATCATTGACTAAGATATCTTCATAGGAGTTTAATATCCTCAACATACAATTGAATAAAGTGTAAAACTCATATAATGATGGTTATGTTTCTTAAACTTATTAATAATCATGAGTATAAAATACCAAGTCATTTCTCAACTCAATGTTAAAACTTTTTTGGGAATATAATAAGAGTTTATAACTTTTAAGTTCCTAATAATAAATTTTTTCAAATAAGAACTGAATTTATGGTGAAAATGATGGTCGAAATATAGGTAAAAATTTTATATATATATATATATATATATAATTCAAATATGAATCTATAAATATATCTTATAATGATTGATTTTATAGATAACTCAATCCACAAATTTTATTACGTATTATAAAGATATTTTCTATATTCTGAATGATTAGAAGAAGATCAAAATATTTACTATAGAAGCCACCATAAAATAATTTTTATTCCTTTTCTCGTGTGGTACCATCACATATGGGATTCTACAATTATAAATCAAGAATATCCTATTAGAATACACTTTATTTTTTATAGGAAGGGAAGGTTAACCTAACCATAAGTTTTTTTCTGGAGTAAAATCATGAGTGTTTATGTTGATAACTAGATGATCTCCTGTCAAATTAATCTTTAAAAAATCATATACACTAGTTATATATGTTTTTTCCACTATATAACCTCATTTATAACAAGGTATAAATACTCACTTTAGGACTGAAGTTATTAAAAAAGCATGAGCTTTGTTTTTTTTTATATTATTTATTGATATGATTAAGGGAGTATTTTATGACTAATTGGTTCAAATATCTAAAAAATCAAAGGTGTTAACATAATATTTCCAGAATTTTTAAAGTGTTACTAATAGATTAACTCCCCCTTCCCAGTTGTGGAACATTCTGGGGCACTTCAGCTAAGAAATTTTTCAGTATGTTTCAGTCAATAACAACTTTATTATAAGGAATAATGAATAAAATAAGACTATATTTTTTGTAGATACCTTAAAAAGGAATAATAAAGCCTCTTAAATAACCATGTAGAAACATAAAGGAACCTTATGATAGTTCAAGTGATAACTATGTGGAAACCATGAAGTAAAACATTCCAGTGAAATTTCTAAAGGTAAGAAGACTAATTCACATGAATTTCATGAAAGGTTTTCCTTGAGTGATGTCATAAAAAATAGAATAATTATTTTAATTTAAATAAATAATCTCATAGTCCCCAAAATATTGTCAATATTATTTCTAGTCAATATTAAATTCATAAAATGAATAAGGAAAATTCCAATTCACAAGTGGATAAAATATATTTATTTTTAAAGGTTAACATGAACATTCTAGATAAGGATAAATATGTAAAACAGATTAACCCTATTCTTTCACAAGTATTTCAAGTCTAAAAAAATAAAAGTAAGCATGAAGAGCTATCTAAAATAGTAGATCTTGAATTAAAACAATATATGGTTTTAAAGAAGACTCTTAACCATTTTTCTTTCAATAAGAGTAAAGAGAATCATATCATTCTTTATTTTATTTTTTTGTGATTATATGAACATGTGGGTATCAAAAGGATAAAACATAAATGGGTAGTGGTATGTGATGATAATAATTGTACATTAAAATAAATAGGTCCATCACAGATTAAATTCATTTTTTATGATGAGATGAAAATAGTTCATCCCATGAGGGAGACACAATGTGGGTAGGAAATAATAATCATATTATTACTTTTGAATCTATATATTCTATAAATATATGAAAATAAGTTATTCCAATAATATATTTTTTCATTAGTTTGTTTATCCCAATTCTATTTTTTAGGTGGTGTACTGATCAACGGGAAAGTTAAGAAAAGTTGAGAGTTATCTATCACAAACATGAATTTTTCTTATATGTTTTTGGACTTTATTAAAAAAATAATTGTAAATCTATTTTAACATCCCCAAAATTAAGAATTGTGAATTATATCTCATGATTGGATTATTTTTTTAAATCATTGGGAGTGGTATAGGTCACATAGACTAGATGTTTTCTAACTAAAGGCTTGGTTCTTTATAAGAGTGTAATTACAAAAAAAACTCTCTTTTGGTTCAAGGTATAATTAAGAATAAAATTGGGAGACAATGTTATTTTTAATAAATCATAGATGAATACTGGTTTTTAATATTTAAATCCCAATCCTTATTTTACATTGAATTTATAGTCAATAAGTGAAATAAGAAATGCTATAAAATATGTAAATATATTTAAATATATGTTTAATGGTATAAATAAAAAAACAAATAGAAAGATGTTAGATACCATGTTTGGATTTAATTTTTTCCAATAATCTAGAACGAAATAAGGTGTTTAAGAAGATGTTAGTATGAGCTGAATAGTAAGTTTACTACTACTTTATAAATGGTAAAAGTATATTATAATTTATTTATTTATTTATTTAATATCATGTTTGGATAAATTCATGTAGTATCCTTAGATTTGTGATTATTGTTGAGTTTATTATTAAGGAATTCAAGGACTTGTGTTTGGAGATGAATAGAAATGTATACAATATTTATGTTAACGTTTTTAGCTAGAAAAATCAAAAAATAATGGCTTGAGATTAATGATTTGATATTTAAATTAAAATGGTGTCAGGGTCCTTGAAGTGATATGAATTAATAATTTAACAAGTAACAATGGATTTTTATAATGATAAATATTTTTATGGAGGGGTCACATATTTATAAAATCATGTGTAGTGTTTAATGAGGTTTAATATTTATTTTAGAAGAACATTAAATAAATTAAAATTATATTGTAGTCATAGGATGATATCTATAATTTAGAGATATATAAAATTAATTAAGTCTTGGATATCATTTGACATACTCAGAGTACCGTAGGAGTCACTTATGTTTTTTGGATGAAAATTTTAAAAGGTGTCAGGCCTACAAATGGTTAATTAAAGAGCGATGTATAAATAATTACTATGTTTCATATGAGTAATGTGACATTGAATTCTTCTTCATTCGATTTCTATATATGAGTTAGTCGACACCATAAAATGAGTGATTTTAATCCACATAAGAGTGATTTAAAAAAATCAAATGGGTCATTGGTAATCTATATATAAATCATCTATTAACACAGTATGTGTCATTTTGAGGCTGACATGTATAGAATTTTTATGACTTTTGAGACATTTAAATATTGTGGAATTATACTAAAGGGGTGAAATTAGTTGCGAGGATGTTTGTATTGATCTAAATGTAATAAACATCACATTAAAATAAAGTAAATTTGGATCAAATCTTTGATAAAAATAACAATCCCTAAAGCTGTATTGAGATAGGTTTTAGGATGTAAGCAACACTTCCAGGTTAAAGTTCATGAATCCACGCACCTATGGGTGAAACTCTCAATTGAAATCAGTTATTTTATTTTTTGGAGAAAATGATATGTTATTTTAAATATCTTGAAATATTAAAACAACCTAGGAATAATTGGATAGTTAAATATGTATTCTTATTGAGATTTTTAATGAGTTTAATTTAGGATAAAATTTCATCTTACATTAATTTAAGGAGTTTCCACATCAATACAAAAACGCAAAATTTATAAATATATGAATTTAAGAACATAATGATTGGAATTGGATGAGTATGATTCAATATGATTATTCATGTGAGAAAAACCAAATAATAAAAGAAGGGAAAAAGTTTCCATTGTATCTTAAAGAAGAACACTAGCTAGTATTGAGGAAGATAATGAAGTAAGTGAGGATGAAAGATGTCTACAATACAATGGTATCATAGATGATTATCATCTATGGTTTTATAAATAAGAATGACGAGAAGATTAAGAATAATGTGTTCCAAACTATGATTAAGGGCCATTAAAAGTCCTTCTCACGGTTCTGTGAGAGAATCCATTCAAGGGCTAGGTGAGGAAGTCAAGACTAATGGTTAGGATTTTGTTATGTGAAACACCAAGAATTAGTGGGAATATATGAATTATGTGATTTAGAAAAAAGATCCTATAGTGGGATACTAGATAACATGTTGGGTTTAAATATAAGCATTGTGGGAGATTATTCCGTAAAAATTCTTTTTTTATTATTATATAATGCATGACTGGTGAGGTTAACCAAAAATTATAAAGAGTTGTAATTAAAGGATGAAAAATTAAAAAAAATCCTTATGTGCTATATATTTTATTTGTTTCATCACTTGGGTAACACTTAAAGACACTACAATAATGGATAAATATATTAACTTGTCTAAAAGTCTGGATTATCAAGGAAAATGGTAAAAATATATTATTGATTTTCACCCTTATTAGGGATCCACCAAACCTTTACACTTATAAAATTATATACATTTCTTAATGAAATATTGTTTATTAAGCTCAAAAAATTGATCTAGATTTTTATGTAATAATCTAATGATTCACTAAAGGTTTCAAATCCAATACTAAAGGGGAATTATTTTCCAATAATATACTCAACATGATTGGGTATTACTTAGAGAGAATAGAATATATAATTATGTTTTTCTCTTGGATATAGAATTCTTTTTTGAATCAATGTTGGAAGTTTTTTGATAAATTGAATGAGTTTGAGATATTTGTTTCTTAATTTATTGCTCTATAGAAAATATATGACATAGGTTGTAGTAACCTGACCCCATAATATTGAATCTTGTTTCTACTACCATTACATTGGTATGATTACATAGAATCAAATCCCGAAGGACCAATGAGTTTAGTATTCTTGGTAAAATAGATATATACATGAGACTTTTTTTACAAGTGAATTCACTAATTACAACATATTTTTTTATCTTTTGAGGATAGTAAATTTATTATATATGGTGTATCCAAACATATCATTCTTATTACACATCAGGGAATCCTAAAGAATGGAAAAATAAAAAGTTTTATCTCAAATGTTCAATAAGGGTAAGTACAGAGGAAGCAACAATGTATAAATGAGCATAGTAAATATGGAAAGGTAATAACCAAACACATATTCCATGTAATCAATAAAATGATAATGAAGTGGATAAAAAATATGGAAAGTTTAATAACTAAAAGAAAATTCTATTTAATCAATGAACTTATAATTAAAATCAACTATAGATAACGTGAATGAAAAAGTCGCATGGGAAATAATAACTAAATTAAAATGAAGGCAATGCTTAATTATTTGATGCCATGTTTCCTAGGTACTTGGAACCTTTACCATAAATACCTTTCATAAGTGTTTTATAATATACTGGGTACAAAACGACTTGTTTTGTTCAATATTATCTATAATGTCAAGACGTTTCACAAGATAGTTTATAACATATTGGTTGAAAATGAAAAGGTTTTTTCCAAACTAATTTCATCCCATGAGACTACCGATGCATAGAGAGGATTAATTTAAATAGTCCCCAACATATGTCATACCAGTAAAAATCATTCCTTATATATCTAATAATTTATTCATCAATGATCCTTAGAAAATATCTATATAGAGTAGAAGAAACAGATTTATCAATATTTCCCTACTTAATAAAATAACTATCAAGTACATACCATATGTAAAAATGGTATATGGTTTAGGAAATAATCATGTTTATGATAAATTATATGGATAATTATTCTAAACTTAATGTTAAATAATCATTGGAAACTGAATACTTCCAGGGGACTAACAAAGGAATCAAGGAAGTGAATGTCAAAACTATCCTTAGACTAATCAATAAAAACACATCAAGAGGAAGAATAAGTATGGTATCAATATCCCATATACCCATTTGAGTAAGAATAAGGGTTTATTTCATTGATGAAATAGAGTAATAACTTTATAATCATTCTTGAGGAAAAATTCCATTTGATTTAAAAAACCTTTTCTTTGATAATCGATTTTTAAAACATTTTCATTAAAAATTAACCTTTTAAAAATGAAAAGTAAGATTCAAATAAATTATTATGGATAAATATTTATATATCAATCATGTTGAAAATAACATTATTTTTTCATGGTACAAGGGTATAAAAATGCCTTGTTTAGAGAGAGACAAGAATATTCCTTTGAGAAAATTTGTAAAAGAAAAAAATATAAAAAAAATTATTTAATAATTCATTTTAGAAAGGTTCAAAAAAATTTCAATTTTTTTTTTTAAAATATGATTTTGAGAAGACAACAGGTTCTCCAACTAAAGAGTGAAATGAGGTTGGGATTTCTTAAAAGCATTTTCTAATACATTTTAAGTAATAGGGAGTGGAAAAATGGTACTATTATGTGAAAATTGTCCTGAATAACCGTAGGATAATATAATTAAAGGGTTCATTAGACAATGATCAAATAATTTCCTGTAATGGAAATTCAACTGTAAAAAATCTGGAAAAAAATGAGATTATGATCTAAACCCTTGAAAAGACCATAACATTGATGTGAGAATAAATCAATGAATATATTATGTGTGTTAAATGTAAATCGCCATAAAGAAAGTGTAAATAAAATAATAGATTGTAAAAAGTGATTAAGCATATAATATAAGGATACAAAAGATAAGTAATAATTAAGACAACCCAATGAAATAAAGTAAATTTTTAACTAAAAACCCTTGGTAACTTGGTAATAAACCCTTCAGATTATAAAATTCCTTACCACTTGGTAACTTTCATCTAATACCCTTTAAAATAAATAATTAATATTGAAACTAAAAATACCATGAAGATAAAATATTTTATTATATAATATATAAAAAGGGTTATCATATACATCACAGAAAATAAATAAGTTGGGATAATGTCATATTCCTCATAGAAAGAAAAGTAAGATAATAATCCTTTACCTTACATTTTCATTCGGGTGAATGTCCTTTAAATTCAGGTATAAGGGTTATAAATATGTTACTAACTTATAATAAAAATATAATAATATTTATAAAATCATATATAATATTCTTAAAATATCTTATTACCTATTTATTAATAATCATTCATTATTTTTACTATTTCTGGTGTTAATGGCCATGTTTTTTGAGTATTTTCTAACTTGTTTCTTTTTTTATTATTAAGTATATCATAATTTCATCATATCCAGAATTTAAACCATGATGTGAATATCATATATATATATATAGTATATATTAATTTATAATAATCTATACTATTTGTAGATATTAAATTAAATTTATTGTTTATAGAGACGGTAGGTCGTACGTGAGCATGAATGCTACTTCAATTTATTTGTCACATTTAAAAGAATAAAAATTAATTGATATATATGTATATTAAAATCACAGTATAATATTTGTTTCATATGTGTCTCATAATTTTATTAAACACTTCCTTTATACATTCCATGTATAGGATGAACAAATCACATTGCTTTGAGGAGGTGGTAGTCTACACTTCCACAAACGATGTTATCGTATTCCCACAAAATGGAAAGTATAAAATTATGTGTCATATAGAAATTAAATAAGAATAAAGTTATTATAAATAACATATATATCATATAAAAATGGTATTTCTATCGTAATTTCCACCATAATAGGCGGTAAATTAAATACGAACAATCATCATTTCGTGAGGTGGTAGTTCATCGTACACGAATGGTAAGTTTTTGACAATTAGATAAAAGTGTGTATAAGTGTTGTTAAAAAACTAAATATAAAAATATATTCGTATATTTAGTATACTTATGTTGTTATTTAAGAATTTAATATGAATATTTTATTGGATGGGTAGTGAAAATAAAACAAAAGATCTTGAGTAAGAATGTCAACTCTTATTTGGGAAACTCCTTTTGATATAAACCAAATAACTTCATTGGTTTTCTTTATTCCAAAGGTGAATATTCTATGATGAGGGTATGAATGCAGGGGGTTTATTTTAGTAGATATTTTATTGTCCAAATGGATTGATATGTGGAGATAAGGTGGAGTTATGAGTGTATTTTTATAGTGGAGGACGAGTGGAATTCTTGTAAATTTTGGAAAAGGGAATTCTACCAACAATTTTTTATATGAAAAGTGGATCCAATAATGGTAAAAATAAATTAAATGGATTATATGGTATAAATATTAACATAAAAAATATTTTTTTATAATTTTATAGTTCATATTGGAACTGAAGATTAAGGTTTAGTCCCTTGTTATGCTAATTTTTCTCTTAATCACTATAATAAATTTTAATTAATTTCAATAATATTTTTGGTGAAACATAAGTTTACCTCAATATAAATTGTAAATTAAAATTATTAAAAAAACATAATCCATTTTTAAAAATTAAAATCAAATAATTGGAATAAATTGATTTAAAATTAATCCTGTAGACGGGACGATAATATGAGTTTTTAAAGTAAAATAATTCAAATGATTACTACGTTTTTATATCCAATTTAAAATTTAAATTGATTAAAATAACCAATATAAGGTTATTTGGTATAAAATTTATCAAATTAACCTTTTAAACCAATCAAAAATATAATTTAACCTTATAAATAAATTAGATGAAAAGGCAATTTTGAATTAAAATTCATCATTTTTAACTATTCATCAAAAAATGAAACTTCTCGAAAAAATACCAAAAATTCATTGTAACCTAATTTTGATAATTATATTTCAAGAATAAAGTTTATTTTTATATATAAATTTTAAAAAATTTCCAAAAAATGGATTTAAAATAGGTTCACCATTAAATGGTGGTAAAAATGCCTTCTTAGAAAAATATAGGTTTCATGCATAAAATTGGGTTTTTTCTTATCTTATTCCTATAAAATCTACTGGATAAATAAAAAAAATATATGATTAAATAAATAAAATATATATTTAATTAATATCATTCTCTAATTTTAATTAATTTAATTTATTAGGATAAAACACCTTTATGAGCATAAAAACATTTCTTTATATTCAATTAATTTTTATATTCATTTCAAATTAATTGTTAACCTATAAATTAATATTATATTCCTATAAACCAAATATTTTTGTAAGTTTGTTAATAATATTAATAACCTCTAATTTCATATCACATTTATATCCTATTATATTAAATAATAATATTTTAATAATATATTTTTGTTCAGTAAAAGTCGGTCTTTTGTATAGAACAAGCCATCAAAGAATGTCTTTTTTGTGTGTGGTAAATGTTAACTCTGTATTTCTTGAATTGAAAACAATAGAATATATTATATTTATTTTAAATATTAAATATACAATAAATTCTTGGGAGTTAATTTTCTTTTACGCACTTGGTGTAGTGTGTCATACACGCTATAGAATACAATGATCTTATTTTATAATTTCTGTCAGTTACATTATACACACCATAATTAAATTGTATCCTTACAATTTTAACTTCATCTTGGTAATATATTATTTAGTATTTCTTATGTTGAAATATCACATCATGATAAGGGATCATAAAACATCCTATAGAAAATATAGAAAGGGAAGTATAAAGGTCACATGAACTAACATATAACTATGTCTTTGAGTAGGAGAATGATATTGGAAAGTGTAGATACGTGCATGGAGGGAAAGAATAAATATTTATAGGCAGTGATTGAGGTCATTAATCACACATAATTTAATGATAAATGGAAACTTGAGGGTGTCAAATCCATAAATCTATGATAATTTTAAATACTATTAGTTTAACAAAATTTAAGGTATTTGGATAACATTTTTTTTTCATTTTCATAATGTTGAGTAATTATTTTACTACCTATGAATTTGAGGAAGTATATTTAATTGATACATTTCAATTTCATATGAACAATTATTTCATTTGTTTGTGGTTCAATCAATTCTAATTCATCCCATACTTCAAGATATAATTATTAAAAAAATCAATTTCTATGTCTGAAGAAATAAAATTTTTATTTAACAGATCGTAATATTAATAAAACAAGAATTTATATGTGTTTCTAACTTTTTTCCAAAACCAATAGTTTTAATAAATTAATCTCTAAAAATAAAATATTATTGGTTCATCATTAATATTTATTCATCAAAATTTTATCTAAAAATAATGACACATTAACCAAGTCATCATGTATGCCAGTGGTGGGTGGGAAACCCCTATCGTCTATCAGTCTTGGGTTCAAGCCCTATAACCTTACAAAACATTATGGTTGTCACTCGACATATAGGTTTTCCTTTTTCAAAAACCAAATTAATATAATTTCAAAAATAAATACGATGGAAATCTTTTAAATTTAATCATTAGATATCATTTTAACTATATTTTTTAATACAACCTCATTACATAAATATTTAATTTGTTTATTTCCATAGAGTTCCTTCCTTGTTCTAAGGTTTACATTATATAAGAGGTAATTTCCTAAAACCAAAAAACATAATGTGAGAATCAATTATCATATTAAAAAAACCATATAATAATTTTTAGGATGACTAAATTTTGAAACATTATTTTCTTTCTGAGACACCTTAGGATTCACATGGGCCATTCCATATCATTATCTATTCATATCATTCTTAATGGTTTTTAATCAAAATGTGAATTATTCTAATCATATACCCCAATATGGTCAAGCCAGGTTCATAGTAAGGTCTATTTTTATGTACCATGTTATGATCTAGTCAATCTCAATGTCTATTGTTATATTTTTCATCTCTAGGTACATATATGCCATAACCACGTCTACTGTAAGTATCTAGATAGAGATTTATTTATATGAAAACTACATAATCTCTACCTAACAAAAAATTTAGGATGTTATTCTATACTTATCCTCAAATTATACCTTTAGTTTATTTACTCAAATATATTTTTTCCAAAATCTAGTTCTGAATGTTTCTACTAAACATCCACTGATACCAATTGTAGTGACCAAACCCCCAAAATGCCCAGATTTAGTGTCTACTACCATTACATTAGCATGATTACATGGAATAAAATCCAAAATGAAAAAATAGTTTTATAGTCTTAGTAAACCATATTTATATATGAATGTGGATTTAGAAGTGAATATAATAATTACAAAATAATTTATTATTTTTAAGGATAATAACTTCATTTTATCATGTATATCCTTGCATGTATTTCCTAGCACACTTTATGGAATCCTAGGGAAAGGAAAAATAATAAAGGTGAGTTCAATTTCCCATTAACAGTAAGTACAGTGGAAGAAATAATGAATTGAAGAGAATATATAATATTGAAAGGTAATAAATAAACACACATTCCCTATAATTTGTAATCTCCTAAGGAAGTGTATAAATAATATAAAAATATAAATAACTGAAAACACATTTATTTTAATCAACGAAAAAAGAATGAAATGTATCCTTAGATAATATCAAAGAAAAAATATCATGGATAATAATAAATTAAGCAAAATTAAGTAAATTCTTAATTATTGAACACTATGTTTTCTAGTTACATGGTATCTTTACTATCAAGACATTTCACAAGATGGTTTTTAACATAATGGGTACAATTTGATTTGGTTTAGACCTTATCTCTACTATCAACACCTTTCAGAAGACAGTTTATAACATACTATCTACAAAATCATGGGGTTTTTCTAACCTAATTCCATCCTATGAGGCTACTGATGCATCGAGATGCTTACTTTAAATGGTCCCCAACCTGTGTTATACTAGTCCAGAGCATTCTTTATATATTAAATAATTTATTTAACAATGTGACTTATCAATTATATGTGTGGGGTAGAAGATACGTATTTATCATTATTTTCCCAGTTAAAAAAATTACTTTCAAGTACACACTATATGTAATAATGTTATATAGTTTAGTCGATAATCATATCCATGATAAATTATATAAATATTTAGGGGAAACTTAATGTTCAATGCTCACTTGAAATTGAATATTTCAAAGGTACTAACAAAGTAATCAAGAAAGTTAATTTCAATACAATCCATGGACAAATCAATCAAAACACATCCACAGTATTAATATGTATGGTATCAATATAACATATACTAGTAAGAGTAAGAATAAGGGTTGTTTTCATTAATTAAACATAAAGATAACTTTAAAATAAATCTTGAAAAAAATATCCCTTTTTTTGAAAAAAAATTCTTTGAAAATCACTTTTTAAAATATTTTCTTGAAAAATTAACCCATTAAACTTGAAAAGTACTATCCAATGAAATAAAGATGGTTAAATCAGTGCATGTTGTAAAATGTGAAAAGAATATTCCTTTTGCATGGTAAAAGGATAGAAAAAAGTGTTGTTCGGAAAGAGAAAAGAATATTTCGTTGAAAAAAAATTTAAAAGGAAAAAAGAGTAAAAATTTCTTTAATAAATCATTTTGGAAAGCTTAAAAAAAATAAAACCTTTTTAGAAGATTGGGTATTTAGAATAAAATAGGTTCTATGACTAAATAGAGAAATGAAGTGATGTTTTCTTAAAAACATTTTCTAAAACATTTTAATTTCCAAAGAGTTGGAAATTTGTACTATTACATAAAAATGACCATTAATAACCAGATGATAATAAAATTAAATGGTTTATTATAAAATGATCAAAAAAAATCCTCTACTATAAATTCAAATTTAAACAATCCTGAACAAAATGAGATTGTAAAGTAAACCCTTAAAAAGACCATAAAATTGATGTGATAATAAATCAATGAATAGTTTATGTGTGTCAAATTTAAAACTACATAAAAATGTTTAAATACAAAAAAATAGATATTATATATTTATTACACACATAATATTATAATACTAACGTCAATGATTAAGTAATATAACCCAATAAAAAGGAATCGAGTTATGAAATTATTTACCAAATGGTATTTTTAAAACAAATCCCCATAAAATAAATAATTAAAATTGAAAATAAAAATAACCTGAATATAAAATAATTTATGATTTAATATATCAAAATATTCAGTATATACATAAAAAAAATTAGTGGTGATAATGGCATATGTGTTATGGAAAGAAAAGCGAGACAAGAATTCATTACCTTGCATTTTCGTTCAGGTGAACATCCTTTAAATTATAATATAAGGGATTTAAACATGACAATAACTTATACCAGAACCATAATAATATTTATAATGTCATATAAAATATATCGTTACCCTTTTGTTAATAATATTTCATTATTTTTACTATTTTGGGTGTTAATGTCCTAAATTTTTTATTATGTTTTACCTTGATAATTTTTTCATTATTAAGTTGATCATGATTCCATAATATCTAGGATATAAACCATTATTTTAATATCATATATACCCATTATATATTTATTTATAATAATCTATAATATTTTGATATAGTAAAGAAAATTCAATGTTTATGGAGACGGTAGGTCATACGTACGCATGAACACTACTTTCATTTCTATGATGTATTTAAAATAATGAAAAATAAAAGATGTATATATATATTCCAATTATAGTATCCTATTTATTTCATATATGTCACATTATTTTATTAAAACCATCCTTTATATATTCCATGTATATCGTGAACAAATCGCGTCGCTTTGAGGAGGTGGTAGTCCACACATCCACAAACGATGTTATCGTATTCCCATAAAATGGAAAGCATGAAATTCTGTATTGAATAAACATTAAATTAGAATAAATATATTTTAAATATAATATATATCAGATAAAAATATTGTTTCCATCATAATTCTTACCATGAGAGATGGTAAAGGAAAGACAAACAATCATCATTTCGTGAGGCGGCAGTTCGCAGTACACTAATGGTAAGTTATCTACCCATTAAATAGAAGTGTGTGTAAGTTTATTTAGAAATATTAACATTAAAATATTATTATATTTATTATAATTTTTTTATTATTTAATAATTTAATAATAAGAGTTGTGGGGTTATATAATGAAAATAATACAAAATAGATTAA
Organism: Viscum album; assembly: GCA_963277665.1. Taxonomy (NCBI): domain Eukaryota; kingdom Viridiplantae; phylum Streptophyta; class Magnoliopsida; order Santalales; family Viscaceae; genus Viscum; species Viscum album. The sequence continues at coordinate 1,879,585,259 of OY728145.1, forward strand.
GGAAAGATGTTACCTCTTCTTTGGGTTACTCCTTTTAGTTTCTACCAAAATACTTCCTTGGATTTATTTATGCTCATGGTGATACTTCTAATAAGAGGTTAGTGATTTTAGGAGATTAATTTATTAGATATTGGGTGAGTAAAATTTCATTATAGGTGTGAATAAAGTGGAGGTTTGACTGCCTTTCTATAGAGGAGGATGAGTGGTATTCTTGTAAATTTAGGAAAAGGGAATTCTCCAATATTGTTTCTATGAAATGTGGTTATATTAATGGTATAAATTCTATACCAATGAATATAGGGTCTAAATATGAACATAAAATGTATTTTAGAAAATTTTCTAGGTCATTTTGTCCCTTAAGTTTACGGTTTTGTCCCCTGTTATGCTAATTTTTCTCCTAATCATTGTAATTAACTTTAGTTAAATTCACTAATATTTTCTATAAAAAAACTAATGTAAATTAATTGAAATTATAAATTATTATTATTTCAAATAAAAATCCATTTATCCAATTCTCTTCACATAATTAGTATAAATTAATCTCTTAGACGAGACAACAACACGGGTTTTTAAAGTAAAAGCGTCCAAAAGTTTGCTAAATTTTTATATCCAATTTTAAATTGAAACTGATTCCATTGAACTTAATTGGATTTTTTTATATAAAAAATTTCTAAATAAACTATAAAACTAATCAAATATATATTTTTAACTTACAATTAAATTATATAAAAAAAGTATTTTTGAATTAAAATTTAGTATTTTTCTCAATTCATCAAAAAATGAATCTTCTCAAAAAAATACCAAATATTCACCCAAACCTAATTTTGATGTTTATATTTAAAAACTTATGTCTATTTTGACATATAAAATTTATAAAATTTCAAAAAAATGGATTTAAAGTAGGCTCACTATTAAAGGCGGTAAAATTTCCTTCTTAGTAAAATATAGGTTTTATGCATAAAATTAGGTTAGTTCTTATCTTATTCCTATGAAAAATATTGTAAGAATATAAAAAATATTTATTAAATATAAAAAATATATAATTCATTAATATCATTCACTAGTTGTAATTAATTTAATTTATTTGGATAAAAAACCTTTGTAAGCATAAAAACATTTCCTTTATATTCAATTGGTTTTTATATTCATTTATAATTAATTAGTAACCTTTGAATTATTCTTATATTTTTTTTAAACCGTATATTTTCATAAATATATTAATAATATTCATAACCAATAATTTAATTTCTAGGTTACACCCTATTATCTTAAATAATAATATTTTAATAATATATTGTTATTTGGTAAAACTTTGTCTTATGTGTACCAAAAGCTATCGAAGTAAGTCTTTATTGTATATGATGAAACCTAACTTGGTATTTAATGTATTTAAATATATTTAATATATTAAATTTATTTAAAATTTTAATTATATATTAAAGTCTCAAAATTATATATTCCTTTATGTTCTTAGTGTTGCATGTCCTACACACTATCGAATATAATGTTCTCATTTTAGAATTTATTGGTGTTACATAGGGCATGTGATGTCTAGGTTTTGGTTCCTTATTTATATTAAAAGTGGGTAAAAGTTTAAAATATAAGAAACCGCATTTTTATTTTCTAAAAAATAATTATGAATTTGGAATTTGGGGTCCTTGAAACATATCGGTAAAATCAAGAAGAGAAAAGAAATGATTCCATACAATGGGATTTTCTAGGATACATGAAGGTTTTATGAAATTATATGGATGTATATATTAGAGTTATCGTATTTAGTTATTTGATTCCTAATAGTATATGAGAAAAAAATTTATATTTTATAACTTTTTTAAGTATGGATGAGTTAAAAATAAAGAATAAATTGATTAGGAATATAATTTTTATTCAAAGGAGAATAAAAAAATTTATGTTTCCTAAAGTTTAATCCAAATGTTTATATCAAGATCATATGGATCTTAGTAAATGTTGTTTATAGTTATCCATTTTACCTTTTATATAGAGACATATTTTTTATTAGTAATGAGTTATTATGAACAATACCATATGTTTAAAATAGTTTATAATTGTTTAGATTCTATAAAAGACATTAGAATATGATAATCATAAAACTATTTTATACATAAAAAGGTTTTTATCTAATAATATAACTAAAATATGAGAGATATGATCATACTAAAACTAGTGGTTTATTTTAATGAATAATGTTTTTTAGGGAATTTATCCAAACACATAGAATATTGTCTAAGATATATATTCAATATTAATCTTTTAAAATCATCTAAAGAAATAAGTGTTATTTTTTAAAAAAAGATATTATTGATAATATCATGATGTTTTGATGATAATACACCTTATAAGATGATAGTGGGTATATTTTTGTACATGAATAAGTTCAATGTTTATACATAAAATATTATTTTTTTAAATAAAAGTGAAAGTCTGTATGTATTCCAAAGGTTCTTAGGATAAGATAGAAAACATTAAACAATATAAATAGTTTCATTAGATGATAAAATATTTCAAGAGAAATATTTTATGAAAAATATCTAATAATTATGATAATGATTTTTTAAAGATATTTTTCAATATTCTATAGAAAATATTTACATTACCACATTGTATGTTTTAAAGAAAATGAATTTTAATGATTCTTTGAATAAGTATAGCATTAAAAATATAATTTATTTATCTCTCAATTACACAAACTGGATTACCTTATTGAGGTAACTCACTATAAGTTTTTATCTATAGGTTTATTTCAAGTGATCACATAGAGATGTGGGATAAATTATATTGATATGTAATGATATTATGAAAAATATAAAATTGATGCAATCATGAGGTGAATATGGCGGTTTATCATATATTATATGATTAATCAGACACATATGTATGGTTTTGTTGATATCCATAAAATTTATTAATTATATATTATGTATCATGTTATATGAAACCCAGAGTCCAAATTATCATACTTCAAGTTATTTTCATATATTTCATGTAGTGAACTATAATTAACCACTCCAAGTGTGACATTAATTTAACCACTATTGATGTTCATCATGGAGTATTATAGTATGTAATGAATTTTTTATTTAATTATGATTAGGATTTATTATAGAGATATAAAATATTGGTATGATGAAAAAATGTGTTTTGTGCACTACATGACCCCCCATGTGTAGGTTCTGGGTGTAGCAAAAGCACATGGATTTGTGTACCCAACATTAATTTTTCTGTTAACAATAATCAATCTAAGATCCTTCATGATAATAAAACACCATATATTTGGAATAGAATGATGAAATAAAATTAAAGAGTGAAATTATAGGAACCATAGATAGGATCATCACATGTTGGTTATAATTAATTTAATTAAAAGAAAAGAGTTATTTCGATGGAATTATCTCTTTGTTGATGTTTCTGGTCACTATTCAATGTGATCCATCATTGCGCCATAGAGTCCAAGTGTACATTTCATCTATCATAGATTCAAACATGCTCTATTTATATCTGGACTTTGCTGAAGGCATCTTTACGTGTTAGCATGGAAGATCCTTCTCTTGCAATGTTTTCCTTTAATTGGCTTGAGAGCTGCTTCCCAAGCGCTCTCCTTGAACCGGTGGAGGAGGATCTCTCTTACATCTTGAGAGTGTCCATTGAGGAAATGAATTATCTCTTTCCTTGAGAGATCTCTCCAAATCTGTTGTGCACATCCATAAATAATGGCTATATCCCATGAGATTAATGCAATTTGTATTTTATTACTTATAAATAATAAAATGAATTAATTACCAGAAATCATTTATTCATTTCATTTAATTCTTAGTAAGAACTCATGTCTAATAATAATAGTTGACTATTATTATCACTTGAAATGCTCCCAAAAAATTTCTCCTAATATTATTTAATTAAATAAATAATATTACTTCTCAAAAATCTCCAAAAAAACTTCACGACATGTATATATTAATATACACAGTATGTAATTTTGTTTTTTTATTTTCTTTATTTCCTCCACCACATTTATAAGACCTTGAATAATTACTATTTATTTCTTAAATAAATATCATTATATTACTTGCTAATAAATATGTATTATTTCACCTACAGTATATTCTATTTAATAACTAGTGTCAAAATAAATGTGATTAGGAATCCTTGAATAATTATTAAACAAAAACATGGAATAATCTTTATTCAACTAGTTAAATGAATATTTAACTGAGATACTTGTACACACTTAGTGTGTGACCCTCTAGGACTCTTTCTCAGTGGCATTAGGTAGAGCCTACTTAAAGTCAAAGGATATCATCTAGAAATATGTCAAGGCACCCATAGATAAAGATGTTAATGTCATAATGACATGTCACCTCCTACAAATGCTTACCGTGTAATGTAATCCCTTTGTCTCGATATCTCGAATCAAGCAGGTTGCATGTTAGTGTCATCAACCCATGTGCTTGATTATGATTTCTTTGAATTTCCAAAATTGAAATCACCCATTCCTTACCATGACCATGGATTAATTTGGGCTATATCAATTCCATAAATGGGCCTGAGATATCAACTTCTGTTATACAACATAGGGGACAAATACTTTCTGGAATTATCTATTAATGCAGTATTACTCGTGACGCACCCAACATATCCTACATTATTGTGAATAGTGTGTTGTCACAGTTTTTGTCAATACATCTAAGTGTGTAAGTTTTAGTTCCCATTAATAATAATATTAATGTATAAATAACAATACCCACATCCGCATATTGAAACATCCAATGACACTATGAAAAGTGAATTTCCTACTGGCGGATCTTGTTCTCATAATATCCTCATAGATACTTCCAAGAGTGAACACTATAAGAAGGCCCTATAAGTTTTATGAGTCCTCAACCCTAATAGATTTTATTATTTCTATCCCTAAAATAAAATCATCCGTCCATAGAATATATATTCAGGAATAGTGTTATGGAACTTCCAGGTTCTCATCATAACAGGGATCCGCTATGACCCATTAGTGAAACAGCTATACTTAAGACAATATCACATGAATTTTCTTGCAAATGAACAACCAAGATGTGATAAGGTATTTATTAATATTCAAATACATGAATACAAGTTTGTCATAATTTACAAATTAGTTGGTTCTATGCCAAAAAATCCAATAGACTCCCACTTGGACTAGAGCCAACTGATAATAACCTTTAACCCGATAACTCTCACATAATAGTCATTCTTATACTGAGATAGGCCATTATACAAGGGGTCCACTACATTCTCTTCTTTGGAAACTCTGGTCACTTTAAATTAACTCCTTTTATAGAAATCTTTCAAGAGGTGATACTTTTAGAGAATGTTCTTTTTCCGTTAATGTGACCATGGTTCCTTTACAAGAGTCACCACTATAGTATTATCATAATACAACGTGATATGATATTTACTACTATGCACCATATCAAGCTCCTGTAAAAATTTCCAAGTCCATATGGCTTCATTGGTTGCATCAAAAGCTGTTATATATTCGGACTCCACTGTATAATCAGTATCAATTGGCTGCTTTGAACTCTTACAGCTCACAGCTCCTCTATTGAGACAAAAAAACATATCAAGACTATGACTTCAGATCATTCTGATCTATCTGAAAACCAGCATCAACATACCCTCTGATGACAAGTTCCTCATATCCTTCATACATCTAGAACATATCCTTAGTTCTTCTAAGATACTTAAGGATAGTTTTAACAGGATTCCAATATTGTTCTCCTAGATCTGCTTGATATCTACCTACCATTATTAGTGCATAGGCAACATCTAGCCTAGTATATAACATTTCATACATGATGGATCCTATAGCCTATGTTTATGGGATCTTACTCATCCTATATTTCTCAGGTTGTGTTTGAGGACACATTTTCTTAGAAAGATGTAGGCCATGTGGAACTAGAGACAATCCCCTCATTGATTATTCCATACTAAATCTCTTTAATATCTGGTCAATGTATGTACCATGACTTAGTCCAAGCAGCCTCTTGGATCTATAACGAATGATCTTAATCCCTAGAATGTAGGTTGATTCACCTAATTCATTCATGGAGAAACACTTTTTCAACCAGTCCTTAATAGACTGTAAGATTGGTACATCATTTCCAATAAGTAATATGTCATCAAAATATACTACTAGGATAACGACTGAATTCCCTTTAAACCTTTTATAAACACATGGCTCACATTCATTATTAATGAAACCAAATTCTTTTATAGATTCATCAAATCCAATGTTTCATGACTTGGATGATTTCTTTAATCCATAAATGGATTTCTGCAACTCAAAAACATGTTTGTCTTCACCTAGTGTCACAAACCCTTCTAGTTGTGTCATATAGACATATATCTGAATATTTCCATTAAGAAATTTGTTTTTTATATCCATCTTCTAAATCTTGTAGTTAAGGTAAGCTGTTATGGAAAGTATGATTATTATGGATTTAAACATGGTAAATATAATGTCTTGGACATTACATTTTGGCAGTCTAATTAATTAAGCGACCTGGGGCGTGTGCCTGCGCACCTCGTTGTGGGTCCCACACAGCTTTTTGTTTAATTTAAATAATTGCTGACGTTTCATGAAAAATGTCATGTCACATTTTGGCATGGTCTTTAGGTTTTAAATAATTAATTAAGGATTGGAAAACAGTAATAATAGATTTAAAGAAGATTTAAAAGAAAGCAAGAAAGGATAAAAGGAAATTCTGAAATAAAATAAAGAGGGGGTTATGGGAAAAAATGAAAATAATTAAAATAGAGGATTCCTGTTTTTAATTAATTTTATTATATTCCATTCCATTCTTTTGTTTTATTGTATCTTTTTCTTTTATTTCCTTTTTTCCTTATCTTTTATTTTTCTCTTATTTTTTTCTTTTCCTTTTCTTTATTTTCTCTCTTTTCTTTTTTCCTCTCCTCTCTCCCTCTCCCACTCATCACGTCACACCCCTCAATCTCGTCACACCACCCATCATCCCCTTTGGAAGGCCTCTCCTCCTCCGTCTGACATCTAATTCCTTTACAGTTAGGTGTGCAATAAACTTTATGGAAATTATAACATTTCTCAAGTGGAATCGTTCAATTCTATTGAGTATTCTACGTGCAGTTCATGGAGGAATATTCTTACCCTATTTGGAGTTTCTCTAAAATCCTTTGTTTTCATCTGTTTTAGGTCAAATTGAAGCCTACCGTGGATCTTAGAGTCATCTAAGACTATAATGTAGAGTTCCTAATCTCTTTCCCTTTGTATCATTTTTGATTTATAAAAACACACTGTTGTGCCGTTAGTCAGTGCCTACCAGCTCCGTGCAATTTTACCCATTTTAATTACATTAATGGTTCTGTTTAATTATTGGAGCCTCAATCATATTAAATTAATTTTTTTTAATGGTTGCAACAAGATCGAACACCCCTTTGGGTGTGCCGACATACTTGGCATGTTTGTTTGTTAGCCGGGTTATTGATTTAATTAACTACGAGTATTGTGTATCCCCTTTTTATTATTTTTAAATTAAATGAATAGTTGTTTGAATTATTGCAACAATTATGGACACCCCTTTGGGCATGCCGACATGATCATTGTATTCTTCCATTAGCTGAGTTTATTTTCTGATTAATTTCATGTGTTGTGAAGAAACTTTTTATTATAATTAAAATAAATAAATAATTTTTTGAACATGAACTTCAATTGTTGGATCATTGGAACTTGTTTTTTTTTTGAACTGTTTATTATTTAAATATACATTATCCATTTATTTTGATATGATATGTATATTTTATTTCAAGTTGTTTAGTTGTACTATTAAATTTAAGCCTTATGATGCATGGGTGTATCTGGTTAGTTTTCAAGCTGCGACCTATGTCATATCTGCTGTTGTGAAAGAATTAATTAAATTCAGGGCAGCGAAAGGGGGTGGTTCCCATATTAAGGACCATGCTTAGATCATCCGTTTTTGATGTGTTACCTCTATGTGTCGGGGGCGGTGTTGTTGGCTTTGCCAGACCAAGACTTCCCTGGACTTTCTAATACTTTTGAGTGATACTGGTTCCAAAAGGGCCCATTGAGATGGATCCATTGGAAATGTGGCTAATCCAACCTCGGATGACACTCAACCCCTTTTTGCAAGATCATGATCGATTCAGGGTAAATCCATGCCTCAGGAGATACTTGTTCTTTTGAAATATTTCCCTGGACGGGCTCGGTGGCATTAGATAAATTGAAGGATGTTACGTAGAGATAACTTCGGGATGGGCTCGGACTCCAAATCTCAACTTGAACCTTAAATAATTATGCACTTAAGGTTTATGTTATTTCAAATTGAGTCTATTGAGAATTTATATATTTCCCCTAATATGTGGAATTAGTCCTGGTTGTCACTGGACTGAACCCCAAGTTAAATCACAAGCTTGGGGTATAATTTTTCCTGGTTTTACCTTGCTTTCTAGGTTTTATATATATGTGTTTGTGTATGTGTGTGTGTGTGTGTGTGTGTATGTGTGTTTGTGTGTGTGTTCATGAATTTCTGCTGACAAGTACCCTTTCAGACTACCAGCTTGGGCTGAAGTAGGTGACCAGGCACGGGTGTCATTTAGGACCCAGGCCGACTTATTTATTTCATTCCACTGCAATTAATTTATTTGAAATGGTTATGTAATGGCACACTGAATTTTCATATTTACATGAAATGGAAAGGTTTAGACACCATGGGTGTCGGCCTACTGAGATTTTATCTCACACCCTACTCGGGCGTCGTCGACACCTGAGTAAATTACATGCTTGCAGGTATTGACAAGGGGAAGCGTGTTGCTTCTGAATCTTGATTGTTCATTACTACGTAAGATGGAGACTGGGGAAGAGGACTAGGCCTTGTTTGTGATGTATTTTCTACTTGTGTCTTTTCTTTTAGTTGACTGAGTGTTTGAGTTCTATTTTTTGTACTTTCAGTTTAGACTCATATCATGGCATGACACTCTTTTGTGAGTTTCTGTACTTGGTTTTTATTATTCAATTAGATTATTTACATTGATTCTGTTGTAGTTTATTTATTCACATGATTCTACTAATTATTATTTGTTGTTGTTTACTTTCTTTATAATATTATCTGTTACGTATGATAGATTAGTCTCCACCACTGACACAAAAAGGGCCCTCGCTGCTAGTCAATAGCCTCTGCCGTTCTGGGAGATGCTCTTGATGTTATGTGACGACTAGTCTGGCCACTGTCTTAGAGGTGAGTCGGTTTGGGATGTTACAAAGTGGTATCAGAGGTGGTTTTTTCTTTTTTATTAATTTTTGGGTTAGACAGGAGAATAGGATATAGGGATTTGGGATTTACTCTATGCTTGGATGTAGCTAACCCATGTATAGAAGAAAACTCAGATTTCTGGGTTGGGATTACAGTTATTTATTATGCCAGTTACTGTTGATATGATTTCACTTGGGTGACTCACTTGTATTGCGTTGTTGTTGTGCTGGTATTATTGAAATAATGGGTTTACCATTGTAGCCTGATTATATGAGGTAAAACATCCCATGCATCATGATAGGCACTATAGGGTTTAAATTTCATGCATATTTTCATGTCATATTTACATTCAGCGTGTATTTCCCTGTTGCATGTGAGTGCTGTTATACCTAGTTGTAAAATTTTGAATTGTTGGTTTACTGAATATAAGGTTTTTTTAGTCTGTTATATGTTATCCTAACTCATCCTAGGAGTGGGTTATAGAACTGTTTATATATCCTTTTTTGTTGTATCTTCTATATTGAAACCCCGTTCTTGAGGCATGATGTCTGTTGTACCTAACCTATTTTTCACCCTACTTGTTGTCTCACCTTATTTACTCCTTTTATATTGGTGTGTTTGGCTGTTGTAGATAACTTCTGTCATGAGGTCTTTGTGGCGTGCCATAGGGGAGTGGAAATGAGTGCATTCCAAAGATGGTGGGTCCAGAACCACCAGTCGGTTCAGAATATTCCCAGACCTACCCCGTATATGGAAGACCTTACGCAGGACTTTATGCAGCAGCACCCTCCCACCTTCTCGGGGAGTGGCGGACCTCATGTTTTAGATTCATGGATAGAAGTTGTATGGTTTATCTTCAACTTCCTTGAGACACCTCCAGAGTGAAGGGTCAAGCTTGCAGTCTACATGCTTCGTGAGACTGTCAAAAGCTGGAGGGACGTTGCTTCTCAGGCTGATCAGACAAGTGACATGGCTTAAGCTGATTTTCAAGAAACCTTCTACAATCACTTTTTTCTGCAAACTCTGGGATATGATCATGTGCAGGAGTTCCTACATCTTTAGCAGAGCTCTATGACTATGTTATAATATTCTACTCATTTTACGGAACTTTAGTTTTTTGCCCCATCTCTGACTAGTGACATTCCACTACCCTTGAAAGGGAAACTCAGGGACGAGTTTTATTAAGGAGTGGAGGTTGTAACGTCCCTACCTTAATCAGTAACAAACCAATTTTACTTTTTTTTGTCTAATTAATTAAGTGACTCGGGGTGCGTGCTTGCCACCTCACTGCGGGTCCCGAACAACTTTTTATTTAAGTTAAATAATTGCAGAAGTTTCATGGAAAATGTCACGTCTCACTTTAGTGTGGTGTTCGGGTTTTAAATAATTAATTAAGGATTGGAAAATAGTAATAATATATTTAAATAAGATTTAAAAGAAATCAAGGATAAAAAGAAATTCTAAAATAAAATAAAGAGGGGGTTACGAGAATAAAATGAAAATAATTAAAATGGGGGATTCCCATTTTCAATTATTTTTATTATTTTATTTTCCATTCTTTTATCTTATTTTGTCTTTTTCTTTTATTTCCTCTTTTCCTTATATTTTATTTTTCTCTTATTTTTATTATCTTTTCTTTTTCATTCTTTTCTCTCTTTTCTTTTTTCCTCTCCTCTCTCCCTCTCCCACTCATCACGTCGCACCCCTCAAACATGTCACACCAACCAGCAACCCCTTCATAAGGTCACTGCTCCTCTGTCAAACATTTGATTCCTTCTCCGTTAGGTGCATAGTAAACCTTAGAAAAAGGCTAACATTGTGCATGTGGAATCATTTGATTTTATTGCGTAGTCTATGCGCAGTTCGTTATGAAATATTCTTACCGTATTTTGTAGTTTTTCTAAAATTCTTTATTTTCATCCTTTTTAGGTCAAATTGAAGCCTATAGTGGATCTTAGAGTCATCTAAGACTACATGGTAGGGTGCCTACTTTCTATCCCACCATTTCGTTTCGATTTATAAAAATGAACTATTGTGCTGTTAGTCGGTGCCTACCGGCTTTGTGCAATTTTACCAATTTTAATTACTTTAATGGTTCTGTTTAATTTTTGTAGCCTTAATCATCTCAAATTAATTTTTTTTAATGGTTTCAACAAGATCTAACACCCATATGTTTGTGCCGACAAATTCGGTATATTTTCCGTTAGCTGGGTTATTGATTTAATTAATTGCGGGTATTTCACAGCTCCTTTTTATTGGTTTTAAATTAAATAAATAGTTGTTTTAATTATTGCAACAAATTTGTACACCCCTTTGGGCATGCCGACATGATCGGTGTATTATTCCATTAGCTGATTTTATTGTTTGATTAATTTCATGGGTTGAGAAACAACTTTTTATTGTAATTAAATTAAATAAATAGTTTCTTGAACATGAACATCAATTATTGGATCATTGGAACTTATTTTTCTAAATTGTTTATTATTTAAATATTCATTATTCACTGAGGTTGATGTGATATGTATATTTCCTTACAAATTGTTATGTTGTACTGTCAAATTTATGTCTTGTGATGCAAGGGTGTATCTGGTTAGTATTTGAACTGCAACCTTATAAACTAATTATGTCATATTTGCTGCTGTGAAAATATTAATTAAATTTAGGGAAGGTAAATGAGGTGGGTCCCATATTAAGGACCATGCTTATATCCTCCATTCCTGACAGGTTACCTCTATGTGTCGGGGGGTGATGTCGTTGGCTTTGTCGGACTGAGACTTCCCCAGACTTTCTAATACTTTTGAGTGATACTGGTTCTAAAAGGGCCCACCAGGATGGATCTATTGGCAATGTGGCTAAGCTAGCCTTAGATGACACTTGACCCCTTTTTCTAGATCGGGACAGACTCAGGGTAAATCCATGCCTCAGACAATACTTTTCCTTGTGAAATATTTCCTTGGACAAGCTCGATGGCATTGGATAAATCAACAGATGTTTCGTAGTGATGCTTTCGGGACAGGCTCAGACTCCAACTCTCAACTTGAACCTTAAATAATGATGCACTTAAGGTTTATGTTATTGCTAATTGAGTCTATTAAAAATTGAGATATTTCCCGTGATATGTGGAAGTATGCCTGGTTGACAATGGACTAAACCACATGTTAAAGCACGATCTTGGGGTATACATTTTCATTGTTTTACCTTGATTTATAGGTTTATATATATATGCGTGTTCATGCATTTCTGCTGACAGGTACCCTTTTAGACTACCAGCTTAGGCTGAAGCAGGGGACCAGGCACGGGAGCCGTTTGGGACCCAGGCCGACTTATTTATTTCATTTCACTGTAATTAATTTATTAGAAATGGTTATGTAATGGAACACTGGATTTTTATTTCTGCGTGAAATGGAAAGGATTAAACACCATGGGTACCAGGGTACTGGTATTTTATCTCACACCCTACTCAGGAATCATCGACACATGAGTAGATTACATGCTGGTAGGTATTGACAAGGGGATGTGTGCTGCTTCCGATGCATGACTGTTCATTACTGCTTGGGATGGAGACTGGGGCAGAGGATCGGGCCTTTCTCACGATGTAGTTTCTACTTGTGTCTTTTCTTTTAGTTGACTCTGTGTTTGAGTTTTCTTTTCTATACATTTAGTTTAGACTAATATTATGGAATGACACTCTTTTGTGAGTTTCCACACATGGTTTTTATTATTTGGTTGGATTATTTACATTTCTTCTGCTACAGTTTATTTATTTACATGCTTTTACTACTTATTATTTGTTGTTTTTTACATTCTTTGTGATATTATCTGTTACCTATGAGGGAATAGTCTCCCCTGCAGACACAAAAATGGACCTCACTGCTAGTTGGAAGCATCTGGTGTTCGGGGAGATGCGCTTGAGGTTATGTGATGCACCGGTCTGGCCACCGTCTTAGAGGTGAGATAGGTCGAGATGTTACAGTAACTAGCAAGAAGCAGTCATCATAGTCCATTCCTTAACATTGTCTAAATCATTTACCCATTATCCTTCCTTTATAGGTTCTAACTTGACCATACATATCCATTTTTCTCTTGATTATCCATTTACTTCCTACAGGCTTTACATCAATTGGCTCATCAACCGGAACCCATACTTGGATTTGATACATGGAATCTATCTCAAAATTCATATCTCCTAGACACTTTGCTGCTTTTGAGGTCTCTACTACTTCCTTGTAGGAGAGAGACCCATCATTGTCCAACAATAATTATTCACCATCATCGGTGACTAGGAAACCAAATCTCTCTGGTTCCTATACCTCTATTCAGCTCCTATGCAGTACTTTTGTTTCTAGAACCTCTTCCATGGTGACCTATGGAAATTGTTCTGATAAAAACTCATGTGTATCTTGAGAATCAACTTCGTCAAAGTCAATCTTTCTCCCACTATCATTTTTGAGGATGTTCTCCCTCTCAATAAATATGGATCGTTTGGAAACAATCACTTTATTATCTGAATGATTATATAGGTTAAATCCTTTCTATTCCTTGGGATATCCTATAAAGATATACCTCATGCCCCAGGGTGCTAGTTTGCTACCTGAAAAGGTCGTAACAAATTCCTTACGTCCCCATACATGTGTGTGCGTAAAAATGGGTTTTTTCCATTCCATAACTCGTATGGAATTCCAGTTTAACTAGTGGAAAAAAAAATTAACACATTGGCATTTTCCACATCAGTTATATATAACCAATGTGAAAAGATTTAATGATCGATATATCACGTCGGTTATTTTATAAATGACGTGATATATCGATCAGGATCCATATTTTACATCGCTTATAAAATAACTGACGTACAATATATGGAGATTATATTTTTTACGTCGGTTATTGTATAACTGATGTGAAAATCGAATCTGGTGCACTTTATAATGTCAGTTATAAAATAACTGACGTTATAATGGAAAGCTCGGTGCTTTATCACGTCGTTTATAAAATAATGATGTGATAAATCCTATCTCAGTAATTTATCATGTCGGTAGAAAGCGACAAATATAACGTCAGTTATTTTATAAATGACATGATAAATTGTTTTCAAAGTTGGTTATTAAATAACCGACATTATAAACACTAAAAAAATAGTTTACCACGTTGGTTATTAAATAAAAGATGTGATTAATATTTTAAATGATTTGTCGCACCCTGTATTCTATCATTCTGTTTTCTTCGATCGGGCGACCTGCGACTCTTCTCTCTCATGCTGAAAACCTAGAAATGATTTGTCAAAGTCATTCCCTCCATCCCCATTTATCCAACATCATTATTCATATTTATTATTATTATATCTAGCAGGTCGACTCACAACACTCAAGTAAGCCTCACATGAATCCTTTTCAGTTTTATTTTCTGTGATGCCCTAAACTAATTTTTGAGACGTTATTTTTCTTTGTTCTTGATTTCAGGGTAAGTTTCATAGTGTTCTTCTATACCATTCTAAATTCTTTTCTGGTAAAATAAACCTATGGAAGTTATATCATGCAAGTTTATGATTTTTGTGTGTTCTATCATGTGTGTGTGCGCGTACAGGGGGTTTCCAAGGGGGTGGGGGATTTGCAAGTGGGTGGGGGTGTTCAGGGGGGTTGGGTGGGTTGTCTAGTGGGGTGGGGGTGTCCAAGGGGTGTCAAGGTGGTGTGTCGTGGTGTCCAGGGGGGTGTGGGGGCTATCTAAGGGGGTTAGGGTGTACATGGGGGTGAGGGGATGTCAAAGGGGGTGGGGGTGGTGTCCAGGGGGTGTGGAGGCTATACAAGGGGGTGGGGGCTGTCCAGAGGGTTCAGGGGGTTTTCCAGAGGATTGGGGGTGTCCAGGGTGTCTATGGAGGTGGGGGAGAGGGTAGTCCAGGGGTGTTTGGGGGGGTCCAAGGGGTGGGGGTTTCGAAGGGGGTGGGGGTTGTCCAAGGGGGTGGGTGGGTGGGGGTCTGTCCACGGAGGTGGGGGCCTATCCAGAGGGTTTGGGGTTGTTTGGGGGGCTGTCCAGAGGTTTGGGGGTGTCCATGGGGATTTCCAAGGGGGTTGGGGTGCTGTTCAGGAGGGGTGGGGGTGTCCAAAGGGGTGTGGGGGGCTATCTAGAGGGGTGGGGGTGTCCAGGGGGTGGGGCTATCTAGAGGGGTGGGGGATATCCAAGGGGGTGGTGGTGTCCAGGGGGTATCCAAGGGGGTGGGGTGGTGTCTAGAGGGTTCGGGGAGGTTCCAGAGGGTTGGGGGTGTCCAGGGTGTCAATGGAGGTGGGGGGCAGTCCAGGGGTGTGTGTCGGGCGGGGTCCAAGGGGGTGGGGTGTCGAAGGGGGTGGGGGCTGTCCAAGGGGGTGGGGCCTATATAGAGGGTTTGGGGGTTGTCTGGGGGGTTGTCCAGGGGGGTTTCTAAGAATGTAGGGGGGTTGGTGGTGGTGTCCAGGAGGTGTGGGGGATGTCCAAGGGGTGTGAGGGTGTCTAAAGGGGTGGCAGGATATCGAGGGGGTGGGGGGCTATCCAGAGGGGTGGGGTTGTCCAAGGGGGTGGTGGTGTTCAGGGGGGTGTCCAAGGTGGGTGGGGTGGTGTCCATAGGGTTCAGGGGGATGTCCAGGGGTTGGGGGTGTCCAGGGTGTCCATGGAGGTGGGGGCAGTCCAGGGGTGTGGGGGGTCCAAGGGGTGGGGGTGTCGAAGGGGGTGGGGGGACTGTCCAAGGGGGTGGGAGGGTGGGGGTTGTCCAAGGGGTGGGGGCCTGTCCAGAGGGTTTGGGGGTTTTCAGGGGGGTTGTCCAGAGGGTTGGGGGTGTCCAGGGGGGTGTCCAAGGGGGTAGGAGGTGGGGGTGGTGACCAAGGGGGTGGTGGTGTTCAGGGGGAGTCCAAGGGGGTGGGGTGGTGTCCAAGGGGGTTAGGGATAAGTGTTAGTTGGGATTGACTATTGCATCATGGCTTCTGATATTATGACATGATTATTGTACTATTTCATGGATATTATGCTATAATTTATTAGTGTTGTTTAAGGGGGTGGGGGTGGTGTCCAAGGGGGTAGGTACAGTCTATGTTTGAGGTTTCCACTATGATTTTTAGGGATTCAGGAATTATGAAAAGATGAGGGGTGTTTAAATATGATTCTATTTGGATATATATTTTTTTACCAATCATTGACTATGAGAAAATTATGGGTTATGGGGGAGACCATGTCATGGTTTTCAAAGATGTGTATTTATCCTGGCCCCATTGTGTCGTGATGATAGGCTTTACACTGTGATTTTCTCCATTTGAGTTTTTATTTTTAATTTGATTTGATTCTCAGGTTTACTCCATTTTCTCCAATTTTCTATAAACCATTTGAGGCCCCATAGTTTTCTTGTATTCCATGGAATTTCCTTAAATAATTTACTTATTCCATGTTCTTCTTCCTTTCTTCGTTGTTTCTTTTTTTCTTATTCATCCACTTCATCTTCTCCTTCATTCCTTATATTATTAGGGTTGTTTGGTCAACTTTAAATTGATTTTTTAATATTAATCAATGTGTTATAGGGTTATTAGGAGGGGTGGGGTGTCTAAGGGGGTGGGGGCTGTCTAGAGGGGTGATGGGTTGTCTAGGGGGTGGGGGCTGTCCAGAGGGATGGGGGAGCTGTCCATGGGGGTGGTGGTATTCCGGGGGTGTCCAAGGGGGTGGGGTGGTGTTCCAGGGGTGGGGGCTGTCCAAAGGGGTGTTGGTGTCAATGGGGTGTCCAAGGGGGTGGGGGTGGTGTCCAAGGGAGTGGGGGATAAGTCTCAGTTGGGATTGACTATTGCATCGTGGTTTGTGAGATTATGACATGACGATTGTATTGTTTCATGGATATTAGGATATAATTTATTAGGCTTTACACTGTGATTTTCTCCATCTATGTTTTTATTTTAAATTTGATTTGATTCTTAGGTTTACTCTATTTTCTCCAAGGGGGTGGTGGTTTCCAGGGAAAGTACAAGGGGGTTGGGGTGGTGTCCAAGTGGGTGGGGGTGTCTAGGGAGTTAGGGGTGTCCAAGGGGGTGGGGGGATGTCTCGAGAGGTGGGGGTTATCCAGAGGTTTTAAATCGTTAGGATCTGTGTAATTTTTAGTAGTGAATGTATACATATTTTATTATTTATACTTCATATTTCTTTTTTATGGAAGGGTGAATTTGGTATCCAGATGAATCGGGATGTATTCTTTGTGAAACTTAAAAATAAAGGATCCAAGATGAATTTAAAACTGTTATATATAACTATAATTTATTTTTAAAATTATATTCAATCATATTTTTTTAAATACGCATAGATTTGTTTTATATTTCAAAATTGTTTTTCATTCAAATTATGATTTTTTTTCTTATAAACATATATTTGTATTATCTTAAAAAGATGTATAATATTGATATTTGTTATAGGTAATAATGAGTTGAAGTTGGATTACGGCACATTGAATGATCAATGAATATGAGGAAGGTGTTAATGCCTTTTTGGAATTTTCTAAATGAAATGTTCCAAGTATTGACATTTTTTTTCTTTCCATGCCTGAAATGTATGAATATGAAGAAGTTGAAATTTAGAGAGATAAAAGATCATCTGATTTTTCATGGTTTTAATCCAAGTTATATCCCTTGGATTCTTCATGGTGAAACTGGATGGAATGTCACTGATGATGATGATTCGCAAGATGGTAACTCCAATGAAATTAAATAAATGATTTGTGATATTACATTAGAACAAATTAAGATAGAACCAATAATTGTGCATCTATATGGTGATGCGGAAAAACTAGTGTATCCGGGTAATATAGATTTTACGTTTTTGTCAGTGGTGTTAAGATTGATTAACCTGAAGGCGAAACATGGATGGAGTGACAAAAGTTTTATAGATCTTCTACAATTGATGAAGGACATTCTTCTAAAAAGATAATGATCTTCTAGGTTCAAATTATATGTCCAAGAAAATATTATGCCTAATGGGATTGGGATACAAGAAAATATTTGTATGTCTAAATGACTGTATGATATATAGGAAGGAATATGAATTTCTGTCAGAGTGTCCTAAATGTGGGACATCACGGTATAAGGTGAAAGAAAAATCACAGGCTGATATAGAGATTACAAAGATCCCTTCAAAGGTATTTCAGTATCTTCCTATAATTCATCATTTCAAACGTTTATTTGTTAATTCACATGATGAAAAAAGGTTAAGATGTCATGCTGATGAGTGGTTATGTGATGGAAAAATACGCCATCCAGCTGATTGTCCACAATGGAGGAAAATTGATGAGTAGTATCCTACATTTGGAAATGAAATTAGAAATCTCATACTAGGTTTGTGCACAGATGGAATGAATCCATACTTAACCCTCAGTAGTACACATAGTTCATGGCATGTTTTATTGGTAATTTACAACCTCTCTCATAAAGTTTGTATGAAGCACAAATATTTCATGTTGAGTATAATGATCTCTGGTCCAAAGCAACCCAGTAATGATATTGATGTTTTCTTTTCACCATTGATTGATGATTTGAAACTTTTATGGTAGGATGGTATTATAGTGTATTATTCTTATAAAATGGAATATTTACAACTGTATGCAGTTCTTATGTTCACTATAAATGACTTCCCAGCATATGTAAATTTGTCTGGATATAGTGTTAAAGGGTATAAAGCATGTCCAATTTTCGAACAACATACTTCATATTGTCAATTGCATCATGGGAGGAAAACATTGTACATGATTCATCAAATGTTTTTACCTATGGATCACTCTTATAGAAGACTAAAAAATGAATTTAATGGCTCACAAGAATTTTATATTGCTCCAAAACCTTTATCCCCTGATCTGTATTTTGAGAGGGTGTAAAACCTTGATGTGACTTTGGGAAAGACACATAAATCTGGTAATGATAGACATATTTGGAATAAAATGTCAATATTTTTTGAGCTACCATAATGGAGATATCATGAAGTTAAACATAATATTTATGTCATGCACATGGAGAAGAATATATGTGATACTTCTATTGGAATATTTTTAGATATTAAAGGAAATACAAAAGATGGTTTGAATGCAAGATTAGACTTACTATCAATGGGAATACATTTGGAGTTAGATCCCACCCCTAATGGAATACGAAAATTTCTTCCACTGGATTGTCACATATTATCCAATAGGGAGAAAATTAGATTTTGTCAGTGTCTTAATGATATCAAAGTTACCCAAGGTTATTCTTCAAATGTAAAAAATTTTGTCTCAGTGAAGGACTTGAAGTTGATAGGTATGAAATCTCATGATTGTCATGTCATGATACAACAAATTCTACCAGTTTCATTACATGGAATATTTCCCATTTGTTTCTGAAAGACTACAATGAAGTTGTGTTATTTTTTTAATTCAATTTTTAATAAGGTGATTGATGTGAATGATTTCAACATTTTGGAAAAGGATGCAATTTGCATACTTTTTCAATTGGAAATGTATTTTTCTATAGATATTTTTGATATAATGGTGCATTTAATGATTCATCTGGTTTGAGGAATAAAGCATTGTGGACCTGTATATCTTCGTTTGATGTATCCTTTTGAAAGGTATATGAAAATATTTAAGTGTTATGTTAAGAATCCATGTCGACCTGAAGCATCCATTATTGAAAAGTATATTTCTAAGGAGGTTGTAGAGTTTTGTTCGAGCTACTTGGATGCGACGCAACACATAGATTTTCCTTTATCTCGCCATGAACGAGTTAATAATGAGGGAAAGGGGATTCATGGCTTGAAAGTCAAATCGTTGTTAGCTAAACAGATGAAGAAGTTAGAATCATACATCTTGGCTAACTTAGCTGATGCTCAACTGTATATCACATTGCATATTAATGAGTTGAAACAATTTCATCCAAAGAAGAAAGAAATGTGGATTTTGAATGACCACAACAACAACAAAAAATTCATGGTTTAAAAGACCTTTCTTGGTAGATCAGATGTATCAGATACATTAAAATTGTTAGTGGGTGGTCCATGTTTAAATGTGATAAAATGGTCCGATTATGACATTAATTTCAAAACATTTCATAAGAAATCTCAGAACAACAGAAGTGCAGTTCAAAATAGTGGTGTATTGGTGTTTGTAGAAGCAATGCATTTTTTGAGTGCTAAAAACAAAAACCCAATTTCTGCATCAAGTGCATATTATCGAGTGATTAAAGACATATGGGAGGTTGATTACATTAAAATTAAAGTTCTTATTTTTAACTGTAAATGGTTTATCAGTAACAATAGTGTCAGACATGATGAATTTGGAAATATAGTTGTTAATCTGAATATATTGGAAGACACAATTGATTCTTTTATAATGGAAACACATGAAAAACAAATTTTCTATATATTAGATCAATTAGATATGTTGTGGGTTGTGGTTTTACAAGTGAAAAACAATATGTTGGTGAGGATGAACTTGATGAAGATTCTCATTTATGTGAGATTCCTACTTCCATGGAAATATTAACATATCATAATGATGATCATGTTGAAGACATGTTTTGTTCCATAAGGAATGATCACGACAAAGAAATTTGGGAAAAAATACATTTTTACATTCCTAAAATTACAGGTAACATTTGTTTATTTCTTGTATATATTTAATATTTTCATAAAATGTTAGATATTGAAAGTTTTTTCTTTATTAAAACATGTATTAAAAAAATAAGTATATGTTTTTTTTGTTTTAATTTTGTTTAGTTTACTTTATTATGTTTACCATTACATAAATTATATATCTATTATTATTTTTAGTGACAATTACTTTACCATCTTTACCATTGTTTAACATGCTTACCATATTAACCATGTTTACTATTACGTAACTTAGTACAATTTTCTATTTTCTATTTACATTAATATTGTAATATTTGAATTTGTATATTTGTTAACTAATTTTTGTTTTTTTTTTGATTTGAAGGATAATGACAGATCAATCAGTTGATCAACCACATGATTCTGGAGATGAGAATATTGGACATACATCTGGGGAGGAACATTCACATGCTCCTCTTGATGTCCCCCAATCTTCATCATGTGCTCCCATTACTTCAAAGAGTTCAAGAGTTGGTAAATGTGGGTGCACATGTTTACCAAAATTATCACTTGCCTGTACGCAGGATCAGAGGATACTCATTGAGTTTGATGAGGATGATATTCCTAGAGATCCAAATGCAAAAGATTTTAAGAGTTTTGTATCAACTCAGGGTAAGAGCAAAGTAATAATTTGGTATGATGACTGGATAAGTGTGGACAAAGCGATAATCTCACAGTTGTGGGAGATAATTTTGGTAAGATCTTTTACTATTGTTTGCCTATTATTTAAATGTTTCTAGTATATATAATATGTTTAACCTCTTCTTTATTAGATGACATTTGATATTCCTGCAGCTAGAGGAGTCAGGAAGAAATTCTTATCGATGGATGCTAGGAGATTGAGGGATTTCAAATCAACCCCCGTCATCTGATTTCATTTTTGGTCATAGGAGTCATGATAATCCATGTCGTATATATACTTTCATAGATGAAGACACATAGAGACAGTTTGTTGAAAGTAGAAGAAAAGATTCATTTTTTGTAAGGGAAATGTAAAATTTTGTAAGCTTTCTTATATAAATTATCTTATTAATGTTTTGTTAATGATTTCTTATTATTATTTATAGCAAACAAGGAAATCTCATCAGGAGATCCAATCTAAAAATGTATACCCTCATATTTTATCTCAAGGAGGGTATACATTATTGGAAGAACAAATGATGGCAGGAAAATCACAAAAACTAAGAGATGAGTCTTCAAGATCTGGAGAGGTGGCCCCTCCATCCTCACCATCTAGACACGAAAAATGGAAGAGAGCTCGGATGGGAAAAAAAGGGAAATATCTTTTAGAAGATTCAAGAATCGTAGTTGAGAGGATTGTAAGTTATCTATTTTATTTATTTATGTTAACTATTTTCTTCATATAATTTCAATCATTATAGAAATGTTCAAATTAATTAATACAGGATTCTCTGGAGGATCCGAGCTCACAGGGGGTATTTACAGCTGTTGGGAGGCAAGATATTTTATCTGCAGCATTGGGACAGCCCGAACATCCTGGTCATGTATGAGGATATCTGGCAAGTGTATCAGTAAGAAGAGTGTTGCCACGTTCTTCAACTTCTTATGTTGAGATTGTCTGTAAAAAAATATAATCCTTAGAGGCTAAATTTCATAATATTAATGAGATAATGGAGAAAAATATTAGAGTGTTAGTACAGTCTATGTTTTCAAACATGCAAAGACAATTTCAGACTGCAACTCACACTCCTCCACCTCCCCCTACAGACCCCATTAGTTATCCTCCACCTCTGACAATATCTCCCACTCCCCCACCTCAGCCTGCAGACCCCATTTTTTATCCTACTCCTCCGTCGCAGCTTCCTACTTATTGTGAGTGGTATGTTGATGATCCTTAACATCATATACTTTCATATGGGTTGGTATATTGTATAGAAGATACAATTCATCATCAACAATTAGAGGTAGATAATCAGAGGGTCACATTACATGATATTATAGATAGATCATATTGAGTACCATTACCTACAGATGAGGTGGCGACAATTGGACCTATTATCGGCCATTTTTTAATTTGGCCATCCAGACTTATTTGACTCATTACCATAGAGTTATGTATGTTATATCTTCTATTTTATTTTTTTATTAATGTTGTTTTATCATTTGAAATCTAATATATTTTTCTATTTACATTAAAAGGATTGATTCAAAGGTAAATAAATAGTATATTGGAAACCACAAAGACAAATGTCTATGAAATCAGATACAGATTCTAGAAGTCTTGAAATATTTACAGGATATTCAAATTTGTTGGCGAATCATTATGAGTTCCCAATGTAAGCTCATGTTTGTGGATGTACAATAACTGTGGGTATTGTGAAAACTTATATCATGGAGCTTGTTACTAGAGATAAGTTGGGTATCAATGTGGTGCAAATTTTTTCCATGTAAGTCTTAACACCTTTTCATTGCATTATATTTATTAAAAATGTATACTTATGTCTGTTTTGTATTAGGTATGTTTATATCATTTGTGAGAAGAATGAGCAGACAGATCTATATGGATTCATGGACCCACATTTGATTTCCCATGAAGTATGTGCATTGGATGAGGAACAAAGAATGCTTTATACTGCTGAAATACTTGAACAGAATATAGTCACACAAAGTTGGATGATGCCTTTTTGTGAGAGGTATGAAACACATCTCTCTCAAAGATTTCATTATATTTTAACATAAAAAACAACTAACCTAAACTTTTCTTTTATCAGTGATCATTGGATGTTATGTGTTTTTTTTTCAAGGGAGAAAACCCTTTATTGGATATGCTCTATCCATGATGATGTGCGGGAAATTTTTATGAAAATGTTGGAAAATTTAGTTTCAATTTGTCAGTAGTTTTATGTATTATAATAAATTTTAAATTTATCCCATTCGTATTATTTAATGATAGGGTATGGGTCATGTGTGATGATGTTTTTCCCTGGTTATACTGGCATCAAAGTGATAGAATAAATGATGTTTACAGGGGAAGAAAGCATTAGTGAAACATTTTGAGAGCTCAAGATTCACATGTGGGAGTGATGAGTACCTTCCAGCGGCGTTCAGCCCCACCAAGGGATGTCAGCACCTTATCTCCCAACACCAGCTGTCCAGGGGCTGTCTAGGTGGTTGGGGGTAGTCCAGGGGGTCTAGGGCTATCTAAGGGTGTGGTGGGGGTTGTCCAGTGGGGTGGGGGTGTTCTGGTCTGTTTTGGTTTGTTTTTTGTAATTTTCTTGTCTATTTCAGGGGTGTGGGAGGTCTGTCCAGGGGTGTGGGGGGATACAAGAGGGTGGGGGTTATCTAGGGGTGTGGGGGATGTCTAGGGGGAGGGGGCAGTCTAGGGGTGTTGGGGGTGTCTAGGAGTGTGGTGGGGCTGTCTAGTGGGGTGGGGGTATGGTCTGTTTTGGTCTATTTTTGGTACATTTTTGGTCTGTTTCATTTGTGTGGGAGGGGTTTCAAGGGCTTTTAGGGGTATACAGGAGGGTGGGGTTGTCCAGGGGTGTGGGGGCTGTCCAGGGGGGTGGGGGAAGTACCGGGGTGTTGGGGGTATCCATGGGTGTGGGGGGGTATACAGGGGGGTGGGGGGTTTTCCAGGGTTGTGGGGGTTGTCTATGGAGTGGGGGTAGTCCAGGGGTGTTGGGGGTGTCCAGGGGTGTGGTGGGTCTGTCCAGGGGGGGTTCTGGTCTATTTTGGTCTATTTTTGGTAACTTTTTGGTCTGTTTCAAGGGTGTGGGAGGGCTGTCCAGGGGTGTAGGGGTATACAAGAGGGTGGGGGTTGTCTAGGGGTGTGAGGGGTTGTTCAGGGGGTAGTGGAAATCCAAGGGTGTTAGGAGTGTACAGGGGTGTTCCGGGGTTGTACAGGGGTGTTCCGGGGTTGTCAAGGGGGTGGGGTATTCCAGGGGTGTTGGGGGTGTTCAGGGGTGTGTGGGGGTTTTCCAGGGGTGTGGGGTCCTTTCTAGGGGGTGGGGGTAGTCCGAGGGTGTTGGGGGGTCTAGGGGTGTGTTGGGGGTTGTCCAGTGGGGGCGGGAGGGGGGGGGGGTGGTCCGTTTTGGTCTATTTTTTGGTAACTTTTAGGTCTGTTTCAGGGGTGTGGGAGGGTTTTCCAGGGGTGTGGGGGGTATACAGGAGGCCGGGGTGTTTTCCAGGGGTGTGTGGGTTGTACAGGGGGTGGGGGCAGTCCAGGGGTGTTGGGGGTGTCTAGGGGTGTGGGGGGTATACCGGAGGGTGGGGGTTTTCTAGGGGTGTGGGGGCTATCCAGGGGGTGGGGGCAGTCCAGGGGAGTCCAGGGGTGTCCAGGGGTGTGGCGGGGGTTGTCCAGTGGGGTGAGGGGTTCTAGTCTATTTTGGTCTGTTTTTGGTAACTTTTTGGTCTGTTTTCGGGGTGTGGGAGGGTTTTCCAGGTGTTTGGGGTGTATTCAGGAGGGCGGGGGGTTTTCCAGGGGTGTGGGGGCTGTCTAGGGAGTGGGGGTAGTCCAGGGGTGTTGGGGGTGTCTAAGGGTGTTGTGGGTGATGTCCAGTAGGGGGGGTTCTGGTATGCTTTGGTCTATTTTTGGTAACTTTTTGCCCAATTTCAGGTATTTTGGCAGGGTATAGTATTGGTTTGGTTTTATTTTTAAAAAAAAATTTACATTAGTTATTTCATAAGTGACGTAAAAAACACATTGGGATTAGTTTTAACATTGGTTATTTGGAAACTGATGTAATAAATTCATTGGAAATGGTTTTTACGTTGGTTATTTAATTACCAACATAATAAATAGAAATGGATAGTTTCATATGTCAGTTATAAAATTACTAACGTCCGAGATATGTTTTCACATTGGTTATTATATAACCAATATTAGAAACTACTTGGAAGACAGTTTTATCACGTCAGTTATAAAAATAACCAACGTGATAAAGGCTTTAGAGGAGTGCTTTATAACATCGGTTATTATATAACCGACGTGAAAGGGTTTATACCACATCAGTTATTAAATAACCGACATAATAAACCACAACTCCGAAGCGTTTTCAATGTTGGGTTTTTATCAACCGACGTGAAAAACGCTTCGGATTTGTGTTTTTTACGTCGGTTGTAAAATAACCGACATAAAAAACTATGTTTATAACGTCTCCTGTAATAACTTCTACCAAAAACCAACGTTAAAAATAAAAAATAACCACCGTAAAAAACGTTTTCTGCACTAGAGTTTCTACATTAGTTGGTACTCAGTTTAATATGTATGCTGCAATTTGTAATGCATATCCCCAAAAGGATAATGGAAAATATGCATGACCCATCATTGACTTCACCATGTTAAACAAGGTGTAGTTCCTCCTTTCACTAACATAATTCCACTATGGTGTATAATGAGTAGTGACTTTAGATATAATCCCAAACACCCATAAAAGTTTGATTAATTCTTGGTTCAGATATTCTCCACCTCACTCCGATCAAATCTTATTTATCTTCTTACCAAGATGATTCTCTACTTAATTGTTAAATTCCCTAAATTCCTCTAATGACTCTGACTTATACCTCATTTAGTAGATATATCCATATCTACTCAAATCATCAGTAGAAGTGAAGAAGTAAGAATATCAACCTCTATATTCTACTGGAAATAGTCCACACAGATCTGTGTGCACCAATCCTAGAAACTTTATGTCCCTTTCACCTTTTCCACCGAAATGTGGCATGGGAATTTTACCTAGTAAACAATATTGACATCTATCAAGTGGTTTTTTCTTAGTAGAGTCTAAATAACCATCTTTACAGAGCTTTGAAAAGCGCTTCTCATTTACATGTCCAAGATGGTGATGCCACAACTGGGTGTTTTATGAGTCATGCAAGTTTGTTTATTTATCGATTTCCTGCACCTTTTTTTTGTAATTTAATACATAAAAATCGTTATTTAGATGAACCATACCATAACATACATTTTTCTTTTAAATGAAACAACCCATATTTCCAAACATGAAAATAAATACACCCATATACAAACATGATACATAAATTATGTTCTTGGTAACAATAGGCACATAATAACAGTTATGTAAAACAAAAATCATCCTAGTTGAAAATGAGAGATGGAAATTGCCAATGCCCAATGCAGCTAGCCTCATGCCATTGGCACCTTGAATATATGCCTATCGTTTAGAAATCTTTATAAATCTACTTGGTTCTGGAATTTGAATACAGATATGAACCCCACAAGATGTATCTAATACCTAATATGTAGAAATGGAAATATTACACTCGATAACGAACTCACCTTTAGTGTCCCCATGCTTCTAGGTTTAGTTCCTCTTCCAGTGGTCTGGCTTGCCACATGAAAAACACATTGTCTCCAATTCCTTTCCCTACCTCTGAATCTTTCCCTTCTTGGAGAGATAGTGCTTGGGGGATTCTTACCATTAATAAATCCTTGGATCATTTTCCTTGTCCTTCCGTTTCTTATTCACCATAAGGACTACGGGTTTGTCACGTCCAATGTTCTTATCTACCTAGAGAATTAAGGTTATAATTTTTGATAGATTCTTATCATTGTAGCTAATGTTTTAGTTGAAAATAATGCTAGATAAGGTCTTGGGTAGTGATGAAAGGATGATATCTATACACAACTCATCTTAGAACTTAATCCCTAAGATGTCCAGGCATTCAATGTATCCAATAATCTTGACTACATGAGGCCCAAATGGCACAGAATCTCCAAGATTAGTTGTGAACAAAGCATTGGATATCTCTTATATCTCATGTCTCCCATTATATGGATAGAGATCCTTAGGGTTAGATATCATGATATACATGTCCATGTTTTTATGTTTCTTCAAGAGCTCATTAGACATGGCCAATAGCATGAAACATTGGACATATGTGGAATCATCAAAATTTTTTATATAGAGACATATTTCTTTATCCCTATAATTTTTTCTAGGTAAAACTAGAATAGGCTCCTCTTGCACATACAATTTCCTCTCATGGAAAAGGATGATGCATAAATGCCTCTACCACTCCTAGAAATTGGTGCTGGTGAGAAGGTTTTCCTTATCGAGTATGGTTCGTAATGATATGTTTGTAGTAATTTTTTTTCATTTCTACAAATTATTATGAGAAAATATTTATTAATTTATCAATATAAAACCGAGAAAAATAGTTAATTAATACTTATTAGTCTCCCACTATTTTATCAAAATCGAATATCCCTCACCATTGAATTTGGAATATTCTATTGCCTAAATATTCTAGTGGAAAGGATCCATATTTACCTTTGAATTACCCCAACTAGGGTTATTCAAGAAACATTAAGGGATTTAGGTAGTCATTCCAAATGCCAATTGTATTAACTCGCAACTCCTTGATTCTCTAGGTGGACTCCCCAATCCTATTTTTTTTATTTTTTTCCTCAACCTTTTCTTCTTGGTCACACTAAGTCCCGCTGTGGTAGTAAACCCTTGATGTGAACCAAGTAAATTAAACCCAAAACCTTGAATTATAATTCCTTAATAATTGAAATCACCCCAACAAGGGTTTGTCAAGCACATTGAACTATGGTTCAATTCTGACCAAGATTATGGAAGGTTATACTGACTTAATATTTCTTTGAGGGATTTTATCCTTATATGTAAATTTCCATTTTCTTATTTTTCTTACATGATTTTTAATATTAAGTGGGATATACTTAAGTGATTAACCATGTATAAGATAATATTTACACATAATATGGTCTTATTTTAGTTCAATCTTTAAATCTTGTTTAATTCATAAATTGTGTGATCATGAAAACACACCCATAATAAATAAACCATGAAACTGACAGAAATAAAATAAATGGTATGATCATGATATTTTTTTATTGGTTATTTTATCTATAGGTTGATAAATAATCCCAAAACCTTGGGTAGAAACACCTTGAACCTTTTGGGTTCATGTTTACAGCTTTCCACCTATCCACCTTTGTATCTCCTTGTATTGGTTTCACCTTGGATCCTAACTTGAGATGCATCCACTATCTTGGGAGCTCCATCCAATACATATTGTTTTATCTCACTTGTAGGTGAGGGGTAAATGGGGTTTTATAAAAAAGAAACCATAGGCACACATGCCCTACATATTAATGAGGAGAGGTCTCGTGGGCCAACAAATTTAATTTAAAATAATATATTAAAAGAAATCATCCATATACAAAGATCCTGGTCTAGATCAAGATCATCCATGCATGAAATGATATTTACGCATAAATAAAACTAGAATTAAATTATTTAATCACTTTTCTTTAAGATAAATAATGCTCAAATCAATTAATTATCTTTAATTAATAAATCCTTTTATTTTAAACCATTTTATAAATTTTTTTTAGATTCACATCCATCATAATTTTAAACAAATAAATTCATTTAAATTGATCTTTGTACATAATTTGTACCTTGGAGGAAACTCAAGTAATTCCCATTCATAACTACCCAATGAGTGTAAATAAACATTACATAGATGTTAAATTAAACACATATATATAAAACACCTATCATGTGTTGTGCCTCAGCATTACGCCCGCAACACAGTACATGTCTCAAGTGTTTGTATAATATAAAAATAAATTTTAATAAATCTACATAATTTGGATGATTACACAGCATGTAGTTATAACTACACATAGTGTACTATCATTCATCATTCATTAGAAGTACATGCCCGAGGATATGGTGTGTAGATGTTCTTTGGAAATATTCAGAGTACACAGCATGTCCAGTGGGCCACACATTGTGTAGTATCTGCATTACATGGTCTCCAGCCAGGAAAGCTATGTATGGTGTACATGGTCTAACCCGAACCTGAAGGGACTACATACCATGTCTAGTGGTCCACACAACATGTAATTCAGAAACCGGATGCCACCTGTTCCTGGTCAACACACAGCATCTTTAAGACTTAGACAAACTCCAATGAAACAGCTTGGTCTAGCAGACTAGTTAGATGCATTTAACCTTGACTACATAGTGTGTACTACTAAATACACATCGTGTGTTCTTTTTTTTGTATGACCAGGTTGTTTTGGAACCTTTGGATGAGATCCTCTATTTTATTTTAATCAAAATTAAAATAAATTATTGTTTCTTTTATCTAAAAGATAAACTAAAGAGGAGGAACCGTTCTTAGGATTCATATTTGAAAAACAATTAACATTAATTGAAAAAACTAAATTATTAAATGAATAAATCATCAAAGAAAAACTAAATAATTATTATCAGTGATATGACCTCTCTAATAAAACTTGTAGGTTTTAGGTGTTGCATAAGCACCTAGATTGGTGTACCCAACTTTAATTTTTCTGTTAACAATGATCAATCTAAGATCCATCATGATAATAAAATTCCACATATGCAGAATAGAATGAATAAAAAAAGGAAAGAGGGAAGTATAAAACCCATATATAGGATAATCACAGGTTGGTTATAATTATTTTAATTAAAATGAAATAATTACCGCGATGGAATTATTTCTCTGTTGATGTTTCTGGTCACGATTCAATGTGATATGTCATTGCGTCATAAAATCTAAGTGTAGGCTTCCTCTAGCGGTGATCCAAACATTCTCCATGTATCTCTGGATGTCGCTGAAGGGATCGCCTGGTGATATCATGGAAGATACTTCACTTGAAATTTCCTCCTTCAATCTCCTTGAGATCCACTTCCAAAGCGCTCTCCTTGATTCAATGGAGGAGGATCACTCTTATAACTTGAGAGCATTCTTGGAGGAATGAAATTCTATCTTGGCTTGAGAGATATCTCTAGATCCATTTTGTATGCCCAAAAATAATGGATATATCTCATGAGAATAATGTAATTGGGATTTTATTACTTAGAACTAATAAAATTAATTAATTATCCAAAATCATTTCATCATTTCATTTCATTCTTAATAAGTCCCCATGTATAATAATAATAATAGTTGACTATTATTATCACTTGACATGCACCCAAAAAATTTCACCTAATATTATTTAATTAAATAAATAATATTATTACTCAAAAATCCCTAGAAAAACTACATGGCGTGTATATATTAATATACATGGTGTTTACTTTTGTTTTTTCTATTTTCTTTATTTCCTCCTCTACATTTATTAGAACTTGAATAATGAGTATTTATTTCTTAAATAAATATCACTTAATTAATTGCTAATAAATATATATTATATCGCCCACAATATATTCTCTCGAATAACTAGTGTTGAAATAAATATGACCAGAAATCCTGAAATATTTATTAAACCAAAATTAGGAATAATATTTATTCAATTCGTTAAATGAATATTTAACTGAGATACTTGGACACACTTAGTGTGTCACCCTCTAGGCCTATTTCATAGTGGAATTAGGTATATCCAACCTAAAATCCAAGGTTAGCATCTAAAAACATGTCAAGTAACCCATAGAGAAATAAGTTAATGTCGTAATGATATGTCACCTCCTATGAACTCTTATCGGGTAATGTAATCCCTTTCTCTTGATATCTCGAATCAATCGGGTTGCATGATAGTGCCATCAACCCATGTGCTTGATTATTATTTCTTTGACTTTCTGTAGTTGAACCCATAAATTCCTTAATATGTCCATGGATTTATTTAGGTTATATCAATTCTATTAAAGGGCCTAAGATATCAACTTCTATTATGGAACAAAAGGTGAAGATCCTTTCTCGCATTATCTATTAATGTAGTATCACTCGTGATGCAGCCAACATATCCTACCTCACTGCGAACAATGTGTCGTCACAGTTTTCTTCAATACATATAAGTGTGTGAGTTTTAATACCCATTAATAACAATCTTAAAGTCTAACGACCAATACATGCATCCGCATATTGGAACATTCAATGACACTGTGAAATATGGATTTCCTACTGGTGGGTCTCATTCTCATAATATCCTCCTTCATACTACCAAGGGCTCATACCATGAGAAGGTGCCTAAAATTTTTATGAGTCCTCACCCCTAATATCCTGTATTATTTTTGTCCCTCAAATAATATTATTCGATCATAGAACATATATTTGAGAATAGTGTTATGGCACTTCCTGGTTCTCATCATAGTAGGGATCTGTTATGACTCTTTAGTAAAATAACGATCCTTAGAAATTTATAACATTCACTTTCATGTAGAATAACAATCAAGATGTTATAAGGTATTTATTATTATTAAAATCCATGAATATAATTTTATCATAAAGTACAAAGTAGTTGGTTCTAGGCCACCAACTCCAACACCATGTATATACCATATATAGTGTCATAGACTATATCTTTTTTATACTAAAGGTGCATGTTTTATATTTTTATTTCATCATACATGAGTTTGGTGATATTTATATCATTAGAAACTTCATTATTTGATTCATTTCTTATGAATGATCTAATATTTAGACATTCATGGGTGATCGGTCATGTTGTTGATCATTTTTTCTATTGTATCTTTACTAAGATTTTATTTATCATATTGTATGAGGAGTATGAAACCTGGTCCCTCTATTGTGATAGACTGAGGAAATGTATGGTCATACCAATAAAGTACATATTATTATCTTATCTATTTATTTAAGGGGAATGTGATTTTATCTTCTATAAGGTTTAATTATATGTGATGTATGCATTGACCTTGTCAGTCTATACATTAAAAATTAAGAACATATTAGTAGAATATATGGTATTGAAAAACTATTTGTCCCATTTTACATGTTTTTCGGACAAAGGGGTCATATAAAAATGAATTCTTGTATATGAAACAATTTTTGTAAATAAGTATTTAGATACAAATGTTTAATAGATATCATGTAAGATCCATTTGATGCTTTAGTATCACTAATGGTATGCTAGAATTTTCTCTTTGTGTACATTTATGTATTTATAAATTAATATTTTTTGTCAATGATATAAATTATTGGGATTTTACACTATGTGGTTAATTAAATGGGGATTGATATTGAGTTGTATAAATACTATAAAATGTTATTTAATTTAACCAATGAGGATTTTGAAAATGTATTCATGTGGTATTAAAAATGTTGTGATACACAATAGAGTTAATGATATCTTTTTAAAAATATGTTTTAGTATATATATAATTGGATTTTTCGATATAATTTCACATGTTATTGTATATGATATAAAATATGTTAAAATGGAACTAAGTCTATTAGAATTTACTATATATTGATTATTGGCAGATATATACTCTAAATTTATAAATATTGATGTTATATTTATGTTACATCGTAAGCTGTACTATGTGTATTGTGGGTTAAAGATTTCATGACATGGTATCTTATATTTAGGTACATAATTTTATATTTTATATTTTTATCTATTACTATTACGTGAGCTAGTGAGAATTTATGAGTAATTTTTACTCTATCATTCATCAAATAGGAAAATGATAATTATTTTCATTTATACGATGTTGTACATTTTCTATCATTATTATTAAATGGATTATATGATGAAATCCATAACTAATAAATTGTTTAATTTAAAATTTAAATCCATGAAATAGAAGTTCCATTAATCATATATTTTTTTAATGAATGAGTAAATTCAATATCAACCATGAATGTACTGAGGGATAATACATGGATGTGGTCAATTATAGGGTAGTGAGTAATCTTTAGATGGGAATCCTATTACTTAATATAATATCTTTACTTATTATTTCATCTTAAACATTTATAGATACATGAATACCTTAGAGAGAAATAGTTTCCCACTTGAATTTTATGTTATGCATTTTGGCCCATGGATACACAAAAAGAAAGGAGTCTATAAGATACCTTTTTATGAACATAATAAACCATAGAGTGTAAGGATGTTATAGAGGATCTTTTGTGTAGGGTATATAACTAGTTTATTCATTTTATATATACATGATTTTAGGTTTCATGTTTATTTTTTATGGTTTAAACGGTTTCTACTTATATCTTCAACATTGATAGAGTGTAAATTTATCCTTACACTCCCTATCATGAGGATCAAAGAAGTGGTAAATATTTGGTCATCAACTAAAATATTCTTCATCACAAAGTAATTTTACCACAAAACAACTAGGTAGAGTAAATATAAAGTAAATTCAAACCTTGGATTTGATGTTTTGGGATAATATTATGATATCTATAATATTCAAGTATTTTCTGGGAATATATTTTGCTTTATTCCGTTATGAATATTATTATTATTTGGTAGAGGTTACTCGACAAGAGAATTTTTTTTTTTTTTAAACCGTCATCTTTAAACCTTATAAATTGAAACATTATATAGTATAAACCTATAAATTAATCATGTGTTCATATTTTTTAGATATCTTATTCATTTCAAATGTTTTTCACTTTAAGAAATAAATATTGGGGGAAAATCATGTTGTGAATTGGTGTATTGATTCTTTGAATGCCAGTAAAGTATTATTAACTCTACTTTGATCTTTTCTTATACTATCATCTATAAAAATTTCTATATAAAATCAGAGGATTAATTGTCTATTCATGATATATGTCCATTATTTTATGATTGTGTAGTCTCTTAAGGGATTATGATCCAATAGTTGGAGGACAATGACATCATGAAAATGAATGATTTTTCTTTTTTATATCATGTTTTGTTTTATTATCCCAATGTGTTAAATGAATTATAAATTCCATATTTTTCCTTTAATAAAATAGAAAATTTGGGTACCATCCCTTTTGATATAGGTAATTATAAGACAATTAGAGAGGTCTTTGTTTTTTTGTGATGGGTACATAATTTACCTTAGTCTAATTAATATCATTTCATTATAATTTCATGGACGAGTTAATGTAATAATAAGTAACATTAAAACATTAATGACTAATTACCCCATGGGTAATCTCAAAACTAATTAATTCATTTCATTTCTAAAATTAATGAAAACACAATATATAGAAATAATATATTCTAAAGTAGTATTATAATTTCTATTCTAGAAAAAAATAGTTTTTTATGTGATTTGAAATTAATTTTGTTTTAAAAATATATTTTATTTGTTTTATATTAAATATATTTGAACCAAAAAGTAAAAAAAACATTATAATCTCAAATTTATACACTACTCTCAGCATTTTGACTGTGAAACTCATCACTGATATATGATATTTTTATGGTTTCTCATAATGGGTTCCTTGTATTAAACTCTAAAATTAGAGAAACTAACTTAGGAGTTGATTAATGTCAAGATCACAACATGTTTCAACACTGTTTATGGGAATTATTGATTAAAATATATAAAATCTCAATTTTGATATATTAGATTAATTATTTCTTTTATCATTATATTTTTAATTTATGCTCCCCTTTACATGCACAAATATGTTTTTACCTTACAATTTTCAATTGTATAAGCTAGACCAATGATAGTGAATAAAGGAGAATGGATAGTATAATAACATTATATATCCCTCTTTAAACCATGTTATATCTTATTTATCACCAATGAGTCTAAATGATAGTTTTTATAAAATATCTAATAAATTAAGATCATGTTTACCACAACTACAGAGCCCCATGAGTGCTATACAAGAAATCCTTGAAGGATTATAGAATTTATATTTTCATAAGAGCCACTTACAGTATAGAAAAGACACCAATCAGTGTAAAAAACATTGTAGTTAATAAAACCATGTTTTATATGATTCTAAATATTGTCTAATTTTTTGAATTTCAATGTGAATACCCTCTCATATACCACAATGGTTTTTAGATATATGTGATACATTTAAGAATAGTGTAGTGTTTCTTTTTATAATTAGACACCAATTATTTATATTATAATTAATGGTCCATTCTAAATAGTTGTTTAAGTCCCATCCATAATTTTTTTCCATAATATAAGATGCTCTTTCATGTGGATTTTTGGAAATGTACTTCCCATAAATGAAATTGATGATGTTGTGGTGTGAATTTAAAAAATATTTTTATTAAGGTGGAAAATATAATTAATTATATTGGAATTGATTGAAAGAACTATTACTAATATATATATACCATAAAGTGAAACATTATATGAAACTTGAAAAAATTTACATCTTTTTTCAAATAAATTCCCATATGGTGGTTTATTTAGAATAATAGGGAGGAATAAATTGAAACACACCATCAAGAAAAATATATATTTAGGATAAGGTAGAAAATGAATTTTCTTAATTAAAGGGGTTAATAAACCCACCTTGGAGAGTATTTTATCATTTAGAGGAGACCAAAATTATAGTTTCTCAAATGTATGGGATTTTGGTGAAAATTTACATACAACCTACCATTCATAATTAAGTATTATAGACCAATATATAAAATTTTATCTCATGTGAGATATGTAGTGGTTTCAATACTACTATTCCAGCATATATGAGAACCTAATTTTTCAAGTTTATTATTATTAATAACTAATCATAAACATATTTTCAAAAATAATTCAGTGAAAAAAATTTCTTAGAAGTAAAAAAACAATGTTTGGATGCATGGGTTGGGAAACAAAATTCCCACAATCCTCTGAGTTTTCCTCAAGGAAAATAAGTAATATAACCATAAAAAATAAAATTTCACGATGTATGATATTTTTATTTGAAATAACCCACAAACCAAAAATTCCAATCACATGTTCAAGAAGAAAACAAAAAATTTGATTAATTGGGCACAATGTATATTAATAAAAATGATTATAATCTCACTCTATTACAGAAAAACATTCAAAATAATGTTCATACATGTAAACCCACAAACCATAGCTCTAGAATATTTACCACCAAATGGGAAACCATTATTTGACTTAGATTGAAATGCCACTTGAAACTTTATGAGATAACATTGAGGTTCTAAGAGAGGAGACACAAGTTTATACATTATAAGGTAAAAGAGTGATAAAGATGGTGGGAACTTGTATGTAAATAGGATCAATAAACAAAAATTAAGTTGAAAATTTTGGGTAGTATAAGAAAGGAGGGTTTTAAACTATAGTGTAATGTAATGAAAAGGAAGAAAAGACAATAAGGATCAAGAGGAACACATAAAATAAATTTGTGTTACAACTCTAATATCTAACTATTTCCATTATAGGAATGATATAGTAAAGAAATTTCAAGGTACAATATATGAAATTCGTTTATATTTTCATAAATATTTCCATAAATATAGAAGTCATCAATGTAATTTATAAAATTATATCATTTTACATGTTTCACAAGGAAAATTTATCAAACAATAATAAATTAAATGATTTAGCAATAATTTCACTAATTAAGGAATTCATTGAAGTTTTGTAGAGGAATATCCCTTTAAATAATCATGATCAATTTAATTTATATATTATATGATAATTATTTTTGTTTAGAGGGAGATATTTTTGTTGTCTAGTCCCTTTCCAACGTTCTAAATACAAATTACCTCCCACCTTAATCGTGATGATGATGGGTTATTTCATCGAAAGAGAGGATGGGAGGTCAGATAACCTTGTTGAAGAGTTTATTTCATAGTCTAGGTTTCACTCATAAATTTAAGAAATGTTTTTTAATACCTTAGTTATTTCATTCTCATGTAAATCAACTAATTTCAACTATTTCTACTTTAGTAGGTGCATAAAATTCTCTCATATTTTTGAGTGTGATGAGAAAATTAGATATTGTGATATGTCCCCCACACTGCTGAAAGGGAAAGTCATTTTTATCATATATTGAGAGATGGGTCTATGATATATAGCACTGATAGTTATTTATAAGTATTATTTTGAAGCCAAAGAGGTTGAAACTCATAGTTTAATGTCTAATTCAGATTCTCATGATTTAGAGTTCTATGGTGACATTCATGGTTTAGAGTCTATATAGGACACTGCATATATAAATTCAAGTGGTGAACAACTATATGATGATGACCTATATCTAGAAACTCAACTATATTTCATTTCCCATTTTGAATGGAGATAACTAGATTGGTGGTTGGATTGAACCTCAAAGACACATCCTACATATCTTGTTGGAAAAAAATCAATAGTTATATAGTTGATGTTTAAATTTTTACAACCATGTGACATGACCAGTCTATATAGTTCTAAATATTGTGGTAAGGATTATAATTACATGAATATAATAAAAATTAGGTATTTATTGAGGACTACACATGGGTTTCCTTACCCATGTCTAATGCAATGGAATATATGAGGGAATATCACTAACTAGGTTTCAAAAAAATGATTTTTTAAATGATCCATGTTTAAAAGAACACCCCTTCAAATAATTTATGTTTCATTGAGAAGACACCCCACATGACACTTTTCTCATTCATGGTGTTCTATATGAAAGTTTCATCGAAATAGAAGAAATAAAATTTATTTTACACAAATAATAGTTTATACAAAATATAATTCTTTGGGAAGCAACATGATTTGTATGATATTGTTTTTATGGTATGTGTTTTTATCAACTCTCAAGAATTTTCAAATGAATTAATCACTAATGAGATGAAAGTTGTATGTTTTTTTTCCAACCTTTAGGAGGAAATTATTGATTAGATCATTATGGGTATCAAATACATTAGAGTTGCATGTTTTGGTATGTATATTCTTTCAATGTTTAGATAAATTCTAAAAATAAGGGTTGAGGTGTATTTATTGGACTCTAGATCATAAAACATTTATTTTAATTCCATAAATGACATGGAGTGGTTCACTCAATCCTCAAATTATTTTTTTATCACCTTCATAAATAATAATG
Source organism: Viscum album (assembly GCA_963277665.1). Taxonomy (NCBI): domain Eukaryota; kingdom Viridiplantae; phylum Streptophyta; class Magnoliopsida; order Santalales; family Viscaceae; genus Viscum; species Viscum album. Next base: position 1,879,623,919 of record OY728145.1, read on the forward strand.
TAAAACTCAAGAAGATTATATAAAAGTTTATTCTCCAATTCCAAATTTCATGATCATTCTAATCTTCTTCCATGATCTACTATGGATATGATTTTTTGTGCAGGAAAAATTTACAACTATATGATAAGAAACTATTGATATAGGTAATGTCGTATTATATGGATAAAAAAGGTTATCTGTGCTTTTCTCCATCATGTTTACGTAAACAAGGTGGGTGAAAAGTCAATTGTGTCATCTATACAATGGATTGTGGATGTCAAAGAATGAAATAAATTTTAAAGTATCTAGAGTTAATCATATCCTTTCATATAGATACATCTATGCCTGAATCTTTTCTAGGATAACCATTATTTTCAAAGGAGGTTTATCTTTTCTATAAACATATATTTCATGAGGTAATACAATTATGTGAATATTCCTTCCATGATGATCACACTGCATGTTGTCCACTCAATTTTAAAAAATTTGATTATTTTATAGGATGGAAAAAGGTGAATAAATTTTTCACTGAATCTTCACAAAATTTAAACTATTAACTCCAACTCTAATCTATCCATTAAAAATGAAACTATTGTGAAAAAAAGTTATATAGATAAAATCATTGAGCTAAGAATCATCCATCATATCAAACCATCACATCCAATTTTAAAAAAATTAATTGCCTTTGAATTAGGAAACCACCTATATTCATATTGGCCTCCATAATAGGCATATAATTCCCCTTCATATATTATAAGTCATTATCCCTTTTTGAAAGGAAATAAATTTTAATAAAAATTAACTTGAGCCACTATTCATTTTTTCCAGTGTATAGACCTATGATTTTCATTCCACAGACATTGAAGTTCTATGAATATATAGTGGTGTAGAGTAGATATAGAGGGTAATACATGTTTTAACATGAACTTCATTGATAATATAAGGATTAAAATTTCCCTTTTATTCACTGTTGGAGGATTCCATCAAAACATTTATTATATTGGACATTTTATAAAAATATTGTATCACAAATATTGAATTGTTTTCTTTCTATGAACCTAGACTTTCTTAGATCGACTTGATATTAACTTCTCATTTTAGAGATATTCCACATAGGTATTCATCAAGTAAGATCATTATTTTATAGAATAGTAATTTTAGGGAATCTTCTATAAAAATATAGTATAATTCTCATAAACCAATATCTCTTTTGAATTAATCATAGAAGGTAATATCACTATCCAGTATGATGAATAGATCACCGTGTATTCCTAGTAAATGTGGGTAAGGGATACAACCATGTTTTCTGGATCACACACTCAACAACATTATGATCATGAGGTATGAGATAGATTTGGTTCAAAGGTTTATTTCTCATTCAATATTTTGGTGTGTTCAAGCTATGGTATGAGATCCTCTATTTTGGTATCATGATGGACACTGATTTCCTCACTAAATTGATTAGTTACACCCTTTGGTTGTATATTTTGTACATGGATATCGAGAGAAAATTCAATAATGATAATGAAACCTTATTATTCTACAACATTTTTTTCATTCCTCCAAAATGTGTAATGAATATACTCTAATGGATTTTAAATGGGAATGAATAAAATCATTAGGATTATTATTTTAAGTTTAAGTTTATCTATTCTCTTCCCTTTCGGGTTTTTTGAGTAACCATAAAAGTTTATTTCTAATCATAGAAACACATCATAAATATAGAGAATGGATGAATCTATGATTTCAAAATTAAATGGTGATTCCTCTTGAAATACATGTGATGATAAAAAATCTATCAATTATTTTCCCTTGAAACCCTTCTAAGGGATTAACATTATATCAAAAATCTGGAAATCCAATATGCATAATGATAATCATCTAGTGAGAACTATAATATTATGGATATATTTTTGTGATTTGATATGGGAGATCAACTGAACCTCGTAATTCAATACATAATGACATTGATTATGGATACAAAAGACTAAATCATAGAAATTATTCTCAATTTTTAAGTATCTAGACTCATTATCTATCTTAATTTTTCTATGGTAATACATGTTTTTTTACCTACCATCACTATACTTCTGATCCAGTTGGTACCCAGATATTTATATAAGATATAAAATAGAGAATCCACATTTTACATAGATTAATGGAATCATGACTAGAGAATATTATAATTACTTCTTGATGAAAAAGAATACACATTGGTATTCTTTATCTCATATGTATTTTTCTCTTTTCCTCATCTATTTTGAGGACTTATATTTACCTACTAAATTAGATATATCTATAATCTAGAAATATTTAAAATCCTCTCAAATACTAACAATTTAATAGAGGTGTAATTTTTATGATATCCATTACTTAATTAGGGTAAAACTCGACACCAATATATTAGAAAATAAACCCAAGAATCCTCCCTGATGTGACCCTAAATGCACTCTTCAAGGGATTCATCTTTAAGATGTGGGTGAATACAAAAATAAACACTTTATAAAATTCTCAAAGATGATCATGGAGTAGTGAATATGTTTACACCAAATATTCCACATAATACTACCACCTACTTACCTAAGAAATAATAAAAAAATATGATTCATAGCTCATTAACAAGATTCCCAAGCATTCTTTTTTCTAAAGGGAGTAAACTAATGATAGTATTTTACCTAGGGTCATATAAGAATATTGGAATCATTAACATAGAGTGAAAAATATATTTGATTATATATAATGTATTTATACATAAAGAATAAGTCTTGAAAGATGATGGTTATATAAGCTAACAATTCCACGACCAATTTAGAGAACTATTCCCTTATGAAATAAATAATGAGATCATAAAATTCAATAAAAACCCTAATCATCCTATTATTCTTCCTCTAAAATAAAATATTGACTATCTATTTAGGGTTTTATGCCTCAATGAAAATAATGTTATTAATCAACTTGATCACTTATATTATGGCCTGATGCATCGAAGCACCACCTTGATTAGTAGTAAGCTAAGAATTACACCCGAATACGGCCTCCAACTGGAGAAGTTCTAGAAACTAGAACTAATAAGAAATACCAAACATATTGTAGGCCTTAAAAATTAATTTCTACAAAATCAAACCTCTATGGACATCACAACCATATAGGATAAATAAAAAATATATATCTTAATAGGAAATAAATGCATATAATAACATCTATAAAAACCAGAGTGTATTAATAAAAATGTATCAAAAGTGTAAAAGGTAAAATTACATGAAAAATAAATAAATGTAGTCACAACCAAAGAAATAATGTAGAGGTAAAACCATACTTATGAAAATAGATAACGATTACCACATGTGATCATTATCATTATGAAAAACTAAGATCTAGTAATATAAGGCTCGTCGTGATCAATGTCTAACTAACTATTTCTTTCATATGGCACTACAAGTGGTAGAAAAAACCATGAATGGGTGAGTATATAAAAATCCAATAGGAAACCCCCAAAATCAAAGGAAAATAAATAATAATAGAATATTCAGTAAAACCAAAAGTGATGAGGAGGGGAGAAAAAACCCAATAAATATATATTATCAAATAATCTTCTAAATAAATAGAGAGATATGAAGCTCTAGATCATCACAACCATCTAAGAATGACAATTATATCTAAATCTCTAAGTACTAGTTTTTTCCGATTCTATTATCCCAATTTAATACCCATGTGATCTATGGGGGACCCATGCCTCACTGATGGAATATCATGACAGATGGGGAGATAGCCCCATTGTGATAACGAAACCACACCTCATCTTTACTCGATGAAAAGAGGGTTAAACAAAACATATATAAGACCCACACCCCATGCCTCTATGTCTCTAAATATCAGACTTGAGTCTCAGTATCATCCAACCATGTTATATGAAGTGAAATACTAATGATTCCTCATGAAGTATCTCTAATATCAAAACGGATTCCGCCACCGCGTTCTATGTGATACAAAAAATGTACTACTCAAGAGCCCAATTTTGAGTCTTGAAGAAGGGTATATGTAAAGTAGATCATATAATGAAAAGTACATGGTGTGTTCTATAGTATAAGTAGGGTATAATATCAAGTATTTTCCTATATGTTTCCCACTTCTATTCATATTCTGTGAAAAACCATTTACATGGCATATAACCTCGAGAAAACGGCATGTGGGGAAACCAAGGATTCTAGGTGTGTACTCCTTGTACACATCTCAGCTGGCCGGGTATGGTCATAAGTAATGTGGGCTAGCCACATGGACTTTTGATATTTTTGATGTCTTGAAATCATAACAGCCATAGAAAATGGAAAACATGATTTCTATTCATGAAGTAAAATAGAATGTAATTTATAATTTCATATATATTTATGTCTTTAATTCATATAAGTTTATGGGTACCCTAATTTAAACATTAATCCCATCTAAAGATGTATCTAAGGCCCTAATATTGATAGAAATCCTCTTTTTATTAATTTCCTACATCTTATATCCAAATATAATGATTCCTATCAATATCAATGAATCCCATCATTCTTTTATTATCATTCGATGGTCATTCCCTTTTTATTCATCCAAAATACAATATAGACCACCACCGCTTCTATAAATAATCATCTCCATCGTCAATTTCACAATGCAAAGTTAATCCTAGATCGATCACATGTCAAGATATATTTATAGTTGAATCAACATCCATTGGAAGGCTAGTGATGGACATGCAATGAAATAGGGGAGAATAGAACAATATAATATGTGGGTTAAATGATTGCCATTATATACCTACTTATCAATGTTAATTACAAAGAAATATATAATATTGGAGATTTATAGTTTAATAGAGTAAATCATGGGTCAATGAAATAATTAAAATGATAAATCCATGCTAAAAAATGTTAAAAGTATAAATAAACTGTGGTTTAATAGTCTATGCTCAAAATCTCAAATAATAAGGGACTATTCTATAATTATGAAATCCCTACCTGTTTTCATATTGATCACTGATGTTTAATGGCTTTATATCAATGCTGATAATGAATCTCATTGATTCTGATAGCAAATTTGTGATACGTATGTGATCATTTATTATATATCCCCTCAATTATGGTTCTTTAAATCTCCCAGTTTATGTATCTAACCCTAAAAAAGTTTTATATAATATATTAAATAGGTTTAGCTGCTAGATTTATCCAATTATAAAAATTAAATTAATTTTTTAATTTTTTAAATTTAATTCCTCTAATATTTTCTTGAAACTACATATTTACTTAAGGTATGATGTGAATGAAACATATATTATTCCTAGGGTAATGACCATATTTTTAAAAAAAATCAAATGTATCCATCTCCATATATAAGCCTCTATTCAACTGAAGTCCAATTATTCTGGAAGTGATTTACACACATATTTTTATTGTTTTTAATATTTATAATATGTTTTTATGGGGTCCTATGAAACCCGGAACACTAATCCATATCTATATAAAACCCTTAATAATATATTTAAATATCCAAAGGGTTCTAATACCAAAATTAAATTCATTACATTCTCCTTACTTTAGAGTAATTCTACCTCAAAATGAGAAACATACCTGAAAATGTATGTGTATTGAGGCTAAATATGGCTCTCACACTCCCATGAGATCACGTAAAAGTTCCCATAATTTCATAGAACAATAAAAATTAGGATATTTCTTCTATAAATTATGCTCTCCTATTAATCCTATATAACCATTGAGTATTTTAGAAATGTGTCTCCATCATCAAGGTCTAGTTATCCCCATTTAAAAACATTTGGTATTTTATACATGTATCTCATCAACTATAACTTTTGGAAGGCGTCATGAATTCAAACCAATAGTGGTGGTAAATTCAATAGGTAAGAAACCTCCCTTACCCTACCTAGAACTTAGAACATCCTAAAAAACCATAGGGATAGTTTGATAACCTAAACAAACCTCCACTATCATCATTATGGAGAGACACTCAAGAACACAGGGTCTCTATGTTCAAACTCCAAGGGTCTATTATGATGGAATTTATTTGATTTATTCTAACTTTAAGGTTTAATCCTTCACTCTTTGATAACCATAATCTTTTCCATCATTTACTACACCTAACCTGGTCCATTAAACGATGACATGTTTAATTATGTAAAATAAAATAGTTAACTACAAGGTATATCATATATATTCTTGAATAAATTTATGTTAATAGTAGAGGAAAATCTATTCTTATTGGTGAATTTATCTAAAGGTAGTTTATCCTACTAACTATGAATAAAGTCTAACATGAAGGCTCTTAGGATATCCTCTAAAACATTGACGGAGTGTCCAGTCTAACTGTCATTCTTGGGGTGTAATTTCATTCTCATCTATAGAGGGGTTCTAAAATCCATTAGAAAACATCACCAAATATGTGACATGAAATTATAATCATGTTCTAAGATAATATTTTTAGGTACATAATTTATTTATATAATCTATTATACTTTCAAGTGCCTAAAAAACTCTACCAAACTCTACTCCCATATGGTAATACTATGACTTGACATGGTAAGTTAGTCATTAGTCACCTTGATAGTGTTATTACCTCTTATTTTTAGAGGAATAATTCTCAAAAAAAATCCATCAATATTTCATACCAATTCATCTCACTCATGTCAATGGTTGATTCAAACCATTTAGAAATTTTTGATCTTCTTTCACCAATTGACAGGTGAGGCATTGAGGACTGAAATGGGAAACACTCTAAATCATGATTTTGAACCAAAAATGATTCCAAATTTCCTGTTATAACATATTAAATGCATTATATTCCTCCTTAGGGGAGGTATGAAACTCCCTAATTTCCCCCTCTCACATCGTGTCCATAACCATTGTTCGTTATTTAAAAAGGATGACATAATCCCTATTTTTTGAAAATATTTATAGTGCTTCACATCAGGATATAAGCTTGTATAGAACTTAAAATTTTATGTATCCTAAATGAACTTCTTTAGAATGATTATGAAGTGGTATATTCATCACAATCAACTATATATAATAATTCCTTCTCTCCTCCACCAATATCATCTGAAAAGAGGCCATCTGTGCTTATATCTCTTCCACAAAGAGGGGGGATTTCATGCTAATGGAAAATTATAAAACATTTCCCTTACTTAAAATATATACTATATTGAAGTTGTAATCTTAAATAAACTCTATAAAATACCTATATTTATATTTATTTATCTTTGGTAAATTATATACCTAAGACTCTGGTGGTCCGAGTAAACCACAAACCAGTCACTAGGAAGATAATCCCACTACATATTCAAGTTCAACACTACTATTTAAAAATCCATTTCATGAGTCTGTAGATCTACCCATGGGGACTCAAAAATATACAAGAAATAAAAACCTTATTTAAAATCAATACACACTCAATCCTAGTTCCAAATGAATCAAAGATCACCAAATACTCAACACCTTCCTCTATCAGTCTCAAAAATGGGGCACTGGTTATTCTTTGTCTCAACTCCTCAAAGGATTTCTGACATTATCAATCTAGTAGAAAAAATACCCTTTTAAATTAAAGGTTATTATTGGGAACCCAATCTAAGAAAATTATACAGAAAACCTCTAATTTTACCCAATCAAACTAAGATAAAGTTTCACCTTAGACACACTCTGTGGAGGGTCCCAATCTAGCATTGTATCTATCTTTTTCAGGTCTATAGATAAATTATGTTCATATATGATGAGCCAAAAAATATAAACCACACTAATGTATAACTTTAACTTTAAGATATTATCATACTATTGAATCAGATGAAGTAAGTCTAGGTCCGTCCTCAAATTCACTATGTGTTCCTCCTTTATTTTTGTATAAATGGGTATTTCATTGATAAATACAATAATAGTCTGATCCAAGAATTTCCAAAGGAATTAGTTAATAATTTCTGTAATGAGAGTGTGGGAATTCAAGAAACCAAATGGAATCACCAAAAACTCATAATTCCTATAGTGACATTAGAATTATGTCCTCATATTGTTTTCCTGGATAACTTGAAAATGGGGGTTGTCAGATCTTAGATCAATCTTCAATAACCATATTAATACTTTATAATATATGAATATTTCTTTAATCATAGGAAATCTTACCTTGGTATTAATTATCCCTTGGTTTGGGAAATATTAATCTTCACACAACCTCAATCCCTCATCTCTCTCTATAGAAAAAATCACTTGATTCACTATATTGGACACACTGGGAATGATAAAACCAATATCCAAAAGGACCTCCAATGGCTCCCTCATCTCTTGAATCTCTAAAGGGTATATCTGATATGTCATGAAAGATATCAAACCATTCCTGTGGTTCCAATCAATAATTAATTCAATATATTAATGTATAGGTAGCCTTGAAACATCTTTGGGGATAAAATCCCTATATTCCTCCATTACCAATGGATATTGGGTGTTTGAATAGCATGTTACACCAAGGGAAAAACTCTCCAACTAATGGGATATAGGATGGAGATTCCTACTCATTTCCCCTACTCATTTTTTTAGTAGTTCCTTATCACTATTGGATGAGAATTTCCTCTCATCTGTCTATAGGAACAAACATATTCTGTAGTGACAATATATATTGGATGATTCCATAAATATCCATTCAATTCCAATAATTAAATTAGAATTCTTCATATAAACTACCAAGAAGTTTCATGTGAATCTCTCTCCACCAAACACCAACTCACACTATCAGCAGATGTGTTAAATGGTAGAATCACTCTCTTTAGGTATCACTAACCACAACTATCAGGGTAAAGAGTCAATGGGAATCTCAATCTCTCGAAAAAAGGATATGAAGATTATATAATGACTTAGGAACGTGTCTACAAGAATTAGTGATATTTTATAAAATATAAAGACCACATCAAAAATCATATAATGTGATTCATAATCATATATGTCTATATTATACAACTTAAAAAAATTGGACACCATCCCTTTGATCCTAAGGTGAACCATCGGTGGGTGGTTGGGGATGTATATCATTGATTTTTCTTCCAATCATATCTCCTCGTACTAGGAATCCTCATTCCGCTTTTATAGCACTGCCTCCCAAGGTTTTATCATGACCACCTCTAGTATATCCTTGATCATGAAGTTGTATCCATCAAGGATGTCCATCAACCCCCTATAAACTGTTTTCATCATTCTAAGATGAAAAATCATGAGTCATGTGACCCTACCTATCATAACCATCACAACACCTATATATTTGTTGGATAGATCCCTTTATGTATTTGTATACTACTAATACTTTATACTAATAATTCTTGTGTGAATATCTTGTGTTTCGAGACCCTAAAGACTAACATCACCCACATGTAGTAGATCTCTCAACTCTAGGATGTTCACTTCCATCTCGAATTTCGTAACACTCATCTCCCACGAATCTCTCTATCACCAAGTCTGAATCTGGTAATCCATCATTGTTTGGTATGCATAGAGATACCACACTAGTAGATATTTCACTATTAAGACCCAATTATAGCTTTTTCACCCAAAATAATCCCTCTGAAACCATATTGAGATACTATTGTGTGATACCTGGGTAAAAAGAATCATAATATACAATAATAATACCATCCTATTACCACTCTAGAAGCTCCTAAATACCCATAAAGAGCTTGTTTTATGGATAGTTTTCATTACAATAAATTTGTTGAATCTCGATCCATGAGAGAGTCGCCTCATCATTGGTGTGGGTGACTAGACTCTACTAGTACCCTTCTGCTCCATGAAAAAGAGTTTTCATGAGAGAAACCATGTAATCAGTGGGGTATAAATGAGTCTAAATGCATGTCCCACCAACTTAATAAAATTATTTAAAACCTTAGGTTCTATATCTCCATCAATATAGAGTTCTTTATTTCACAAAAACTAATATAGTTAACTAAAATAGAAATCATAATTATCTAGTCCCACTGAAGAAATCATCTACTCAACATATTGATAAACATCATCATAATGGACCAGAGGTAGGTTCATGTTCCACCCATATAGTGGAAGCAATAATATATGCTCTCTTAGAGGGAACACATCATGAACATGGCCTTGTACTTATGCTTAATAAATCAACTAGCCATCATCACACCCCTATCTCAAAATCTTAACTCGTTATCATCCTAGAGACATCCTAAAAGTAAATATGATTTACCATAGTTAAATTTTCATATATGAGGAGCTAACTCAATAATGATATGTATTTCAAAGACCCATTCATATATGATTCATATACCATTGGTTTACCTGTAACTATGGTCTCAATCTATCAATTCTACTAGTAGATTATCATAATCTTGGTTTATATATATGTTGGTGTCCCACCATCACATTATTCTGATTCCTCCATTCTAAACATGAAAAACCTAAACGTCATCACCCAATTTTTCCAAAACAATAATCCTAACACAACTATCTACGAACAATGCCCTTAGGAAAAATGGCTCTAATATAACTCTATCATGAACCAGATCATCGAGGACCCACTTACACTGGTGGTTGGCCAAGTTTGACACTATAGGCCCACCATTAATAATTCAAGGGTTGAATACTAGTTCTATGTAGGTATATCACACATATGGGATGAACTTTCCAAATAAACATGAACACATGCACACCACTATGTAAATCACAACTATACATGAAAAATAAAATTATACTAACTTGTGAAAAAAATATCTTTTAATAGGATCTTGAAAAACTACAGTGTAGGAATAAAAATTTATCTAAACTATTAAATGGGATAATATAGGTAGAACCAAAAGTAAAGGATGTCACAACCTTAAAAAATGAGGAGGCGGTAGAAACTATTTCCTGAACATTGATAATGACCACAACATGAGATTTTTATCAACAAGAAAATCTAAACCCCATCAATACTAAACTCACTAAGGTTACTATATATCTTTATATCATATGTAAAATACATTAAATGTGTGGGAAAATATAATTCATGGGTGAGTATATGAATACCCAATAGGATGGAATAAAAATTAAAGGGAATAAAACATGAATAAAAAAGTCTAATCAACCCACTAGATGAATAGGGGAGACAAATCCCAACAAAAAGATTTAAATACAGAAGTAAATAAAAAAGGGAGTGGAAGATCTTGATATTTATAGCGATATATGTATGATGAGTGCATACAAATCTCTATGTTCTAGTTTTTCCTTGATGTTATAAGCATAATGTAAACCTTACAAGATTTATAAGTGACCCACACCTCACCAATGGAACATCATAACCAAGGGGGATCCAGCTCTATAAGGGTGGAGGACTCATGCCTCATCTACACACGATGAGGAAGGAGTTCCGCTAAAATTATAGAATACACACACCTTGAGGTGAGTATGAGGTTTCCAATCCAACATGTACAGGAAATGGGGGACCCACATCCTAACCTGAAATTGTCATCAGGGGGTCTTTCAACCCCTCTATAATTCTTAAGATCACACTCAATTCATTACATCAACTATCCAAGTTAGGATAATTGAACCTATTATTATACCTAATAATGTATCTATGATGTAAAAAAATAACCACCATCACATCCTACATGAAAATAATATATAGATATAAAATTTATGGGAACATTTTCAATTTTTAAGGATAGAAATATGGGTGGTAGAATATTTGATGATAATTATATATTCTATCCATTAGTCTAAAGGGTGTAATCCCATGTCTATGGCTGACCACATCCTGGTGCCCATCGTAGAATGTGAAAAATTATTTACAAGTAATTTCTTTTGAGTTATATAGCATTTGGGACTACCTAGAATCCCAAGAACGTGCTCTATGAACATGCCTCATCCATCCATATAGGATAAAAAGGTGTAAGGTCTAGACATAAGGGCCTTTGATATTTATATTGCCTTGAGACCATAGGTACCACAAAAAAGGACTATATGATGTTTTTTATTCCATAATAGAAAAGTTTTAGTTGGCAATATCAAATATAGTTGATTATTATTCCCAAATATTCACACATCTTCTCATTTTACTATTGGTATCACCTAGAGATTAATCCATGTCTCCAATATCAATGGAAAATCCTTTCATTTTCTATTTTTGAACTCAAATTGATGAACAACATTATTATCATCAACCACCACAAATATCATCACAACTCCATCATCATATTATGGTTAGGACCTCTAACATTCATGTGAAAAAAAATTATATCATCAACTCTTCCATAAATAAACATCTTCTTCATCAATGACACAACCCAAAATGAATCCAAGGTTTGACCATGTCTTGGACTAGATTGATAGTCAAATCACCAGCCATCCTAGGAAAATAATGAATAAATTACTAAATGAGGGAGAGAAGAACAATAAAGAAATTTATTTCATTTATGGCCATTAAAAATGTAACCATCAATTTTAATTGCTGTAAAAAATAAAATCAAATAATTCTTGCACAAAAGAAACATGTCAGGGCTAAAGAAATGATTAAATTTACAAGGGATTTATTAAATGGGATATAATAAGAAATCAAAACCTAGTTAATAAACCATCCTAGAAACCCCATATCATAGTTAATGGATCTATAAATAAAAAATCCATACCTCATCATTGGATCGACAAAAAATGTATAAAGGTTCTTCATAAATGTGTATGATGAGTCTCATTGAATCTGATAGTTTGTCCATAAACCACCTATGTTCTTTCATTGGAAGTAATCTCTATTATGCATCTCTTAATCCCTAGGTTTACACAGCTACCCCTATGGAATTTTCAGAGCTTGTATTATATAGAATTAACTTCTAGGATTATCCAAATTTATAAATTAAATTTATTATATAATTTTATTAATTTAATTCCTCTAATATATCCTTGTGACTTCTTATCGGCTAGAATTCCAAAAAATGGTACTTATTTGATACCTATGGTAGTAATTTCATTATAAAACCAATTATTATATTCATTTTACCATCTAAGAATTTTTTTCAAGTGTAAATCCATTTTTACTTAAGTGATGAGCATGTGTGGTTTTAATCAATTTCATATTATTAATATATCATTTATAGGATTTTATAAAACCATAAAACCATGATAAATCTATAGAAAAAAATAGGGTTACTATATGGATATATGAAAAGGTCTAAATGACAAAACTGAAATCATTGAAACATAAATTTAAACCATGGTATAGTGGGAGGGTGTATCATATTGGGTGCTTACTTATACCCTCGGTGTTTGATATAGAGACCAATATAGGGAACTTTTTAATAAGGATCAAACCTTCATATCTTCTTATAATTTCATTTGATTATATTGTTATTTTTTTCTAGAACATGAATTATAGACATAGTTTTTTTATTGGAAGGACACCACTCATTAATATCAACCTCATGTCTTCCTTGGTATCGTGTTTCACATATATATACTTATTTATTATAGAAAACCCCTTATTTAAAAAGAGTAGACTCATCCAGTTCTATATAGGTCTAGTTGATGTACAAATATACCTACATAATAGTGGTCATAACATATAATCATATCATTAATATAGAACAAAACAGTTAAATGTGACATTTTAAACTTATGAAATTTTGGAAATCATATAGGTGGACACAGCACCCCTATCTATTTTATTATTCATCTATGAAACTCAATAAGTGTATTGAAATGTTATAAATCAACTAACATGATGTCTTTTAACCCAACACACTAGTATATATGAAGAATACACTGATTGATGATGTTAGAGAGAACCCGTCAACCCATGTGAGGTTAGATTTATTCTTGATTTCGACTTGTGAGTCCCTTATATTAATAGTAGGAGATCATTGAGAACACAAATTTTATATAATAATGAATCATCTACCAAGATATCAGGTCATTATTTTAGGTTGATTAATTTTATGTAGTGTGTTTCTATTTAAATTCTCACAATAATTTGATAAGATTTTTTTCATGTCATTAGCCCCATTTATTAGTTTATATCATGTAACGTCCTGACCTGAGTCACCCATGAACCAGTGGTCGGGTTGGTTGCCACATAACCTCAACCGTATCTCCTTGTATACTAAAGGCTACCGACTAGTAGTGAGGATCTAAGGATAGTCAGTGGGGAGACTATGCCCTCTTATCAGAGTTTCATAGCGGTATATTAGAGTAAATAACAAAAAATTGAAATAAATAGAAGAAGCAGTTTAATAAATGATAAAGCAGTGGAAGTCCGATTTTATAAATCTTGTACAAACAAATGGCCAATTCCAATTATACAGTAGATGCATTCATGACATGATAATGACACAAAAATGGAAAATAGTGAACAAAATACCATTATTTACATTCTATTAGAAAAATAAATAAACAATGACTCCAAGCCCTGAGGGTGGTCTCCTCAAGCATCTCAAGATTCTGCTTGGTCCTTTGCTTCTATCTTCCAAGTAAATGAAAACTGCACAATCCTGCAACCAAATTGAATATACTCGGGTAACCTAGTGAAATGGTAGCCCAAGTAGGGTGTGAGATATAAATATTAGTTTGCCGGGACCACCAATGTCTACCCCAAATCCAAAAAATTAATAAATAATTTAATCATGCATAAATAAAGTAAGCAGTACAATTTAACTACATACCCAAGTACCTACGTCAGCCCTCAGCTGATGTCTGAACCTACATTATACATTTTTCTTGCATACTCAACAATCATTACATAATCATTTTCATTTTTAAATTATCCAAACCTTATTAAATTACAAAAGTCTTGAGATTCATTCTAAGCCTGACATCCCCCGTATAAGTCACTCACCATAGACGACTCTAAAGTCCATCTAAGTAATTAAATTAAAGACTGAATCCAAGCTTATTCTATGGCTTGGATAATGCTTCATAAGTTATTCAATTTAATATTTATTATACTATGTCTGATCCCATCTAAGAAAATAGTGATTCACTCTAGGGTCCATCCACTAATAGTGATTCACCCAATTCATTAATAATTTTGAACCCTTTCTCATATTCAATTCACAAATCATTATGTCACAACAGTTTTCTTTAACCATTAATTCATTTCACGTATGACCAATTGGACCCATAGTCTAATGTCAATTAATGGGTGTACAACATCATGTATAGCACCCTCATGAGTATTTAGAGAATCAGTCCATGTCTCACAATCCATGGGTATTTGGAACATCATTACCTGACCCATAAAAGAATATTTGCATGCAAGCTGGGAGTAGAACTCCATGTCTAGCACCCCATGACTATTTGGAGCTTCAGAACTTGTCTCACAACTCATTTATCAATCATACATATATATTTATCATTGGTGTAGAACACCATGCCTAGCACCCCATGAGTATTTGGAGCTTCAGTACTTGTCTCACAACCCATTTATCAATCATACATATATATTTATCATTAGTGTAAAGCATTATGTCTAATACCTCAAAACCATCCATTAATTAATTCATAAATTAATTAATCTAATCTGTTAATTAATTCAAAAACTAATTAACAACATAAATCACCCATCAAATAAGTCAACAATTAATTAACTATTAAACATTGCCATAGTAAATAATTAATTAACAATTAATTATTCTTAGTACGACAACTAAATAATTAACTCGACATTTAATTATCCAAATTTTTTAAGGAGTCTGAACCCATCCACTCAAACAGTGATTCATCCAGAACTTTAAAAATTTACTTGAATTTTATAATCATCTCAAAATATGATGAACAAAGCCCAGATATTTAGAATCCATCTCACATAGCATATTTTTTTATAAACAACTCCATCTAAGAAAGCTTAAGGCATGTAAAAATAATACGCATCAAAAGGTACCCTTGTCCAAAAGTCATAACAAGAAATAAATTCACAATCTTAATTTAAAGCAAGAAAATTAATTAATTAAACAATTAATTAATTAATTAAATTTATCTATTTAAACAATAATCAATTAATTAACCATTTAACATTTAACATGTAATAATTAATCCATCCATTAATTATTACCAGTTTCCAATTTATATTCTGAACATGTCCAATATTCAATATTCTCAATAATCAGTAAAAGATATAATTTATTTCGACTCATGACTTGATAATTAATTCTACAATTAATTAAACTATTACCCATTCTAACCATCCATATCATTTACCTATTTAATCATATCACTTTAACCAAATTAAAGAACATACTTAAAATCAACACATGTTCAAGTCCTCATTTTATCTCATGTGGGTGGCATCATTTAATAACATCAAAAGTGTCATGCATCGACATATCATAATTAAGGAAACTCACATTATCAATTCATTTAAAGAATCTATAATTCTTAAATAAATTGTTAAGGATTTGGGACCCTACCTCGGGGTGGCACCATTTTAAATTTGAAGAGTTTTAATATACTAGGTGGCAGCCAGTCCACAATTGGTCTGCAATCGCACGCGGGTGCACCTTTTATATATATATATATATATATATTCAAGATTGCACCATAAAAAAATATAAATAAAATTCAAAATATTAAACAGGTACTCAGAATCAAAGCAGTAAGGACCAACTCACCTCTAACTAGGTACCGGGGACTCATATAAAATATCAAACCCTTAATTGAATGATGAAAAACAATACCACAGTTATATAACCTTACTCAAAACATGAAGAAAAAGATAAAATGAACTCATCCATATCACCTTTGTCGGCAGATGCCGAAATATGGTCCAAAGGGTCTAGAAGAGACCCTTACACATCCCTAGAACCGAAGAAACAAGGAAACCCAAAAAAACATGAACCTTAGGGTTTTGGCCAAGAAAATAAGTTGATGGAGGAGCCAAATGGACAATGCGAATAACAAAACAAATGTCGACGGACTCACCTCACTGGGATGCACATGATTCGAGAAGAAACTGGGAGGATTCGATCGCACGAAGAGGATCCAACGAGGGGGTGTAGCGCGCCTCAAGGGAGGTGCTTTGTGCGTTTTTGTTGTTCCTCTCGTATGGTGGTGTGCCACCCTCATGTTCTCTCCTCCAATAATCAATTACACCCAATATAAACTAATAGTTTTAATATAATAATAATAACATTTAATATTCTCATTTAATATAATGTTACTTCATTAACTAACCTTTAAATAAACTTTTCAAATGTATTTGTGAAAACCACTATTAATCATCCAATCAAATTAATACAACAAAAATAACAATATCCTTATTATTAATATTAAATATTTATTTCATTTAAAATTAAATAAATAAAAAATTCATTTTAAAAATTGGGTAACCGCATAGATGACCTGCACCATTTGACTAACCATGCACAACCCAATATCTACATTTAAAATTTTTTAATTAAATTAAACCCAACTCCACATTTATTCCTCATTTAATATTTCCCTTATTTGATAACACCCAACTCCTTGTTTACACATTATTTAATTATATTTGTTCACAAAATTTAATTAAATAAATTCCCCACTGCAGGTTTTTTTAATTAAATTCTCTCAACACATATTAATTAAATTTTAAAACTCAAAATAATCATTATTTAATTAATTATCTCAATGAATATTAATTAAATAAAAACCTCTGCTTTGTAGTGATTAATTAAATTATTATTGACCTTGAATTTAATTAAATACAACCTCAAAAAAATCAATTATTGTTATTATTTATAATAATAATAATAACCACTCATAAAACCATAATAATAATCACATTATTATTATTCTTATTATTCAACCTTAGATAAAACCCAACACCTCTTATAAAATAAAAACACTTCTTTATTAATTACGAAACTCCTTATTTAATTATATGTTTCTTTGATATACCCAAAAGCTTCATTAATTTTACATAACTATTACACCTAATTAAACATCCAATTAATATATTTTAACATAAATGTTACACCCTATTTAATTAATAATGATTCTTCATTCATTATTCTCTTAATAAACATTTCATAGTTAATTATGAGACTGACTATTGATCATTTAATTAAATTTTTTTAAAATTTATTTAACTAAATAACCACAATAATAATAATAACATCATTATTATTATTATTCCAATTTTTATTTATTGAAAACCCAAACCCCCAATTTATTATAGTATCATTAATATGATAAAAACTCCAACCCATAACCCCTAATTTAATTTCCTTAACAATAATAATTATTACTTTCATAAAACTAAAATAATAATAATATCATTATTATTATTTTTTAAACCATTGATAAGCAAAACACCACTATTTAATATCAACAATTTATTAAATCTGGAAATCATCATTTTATTAAATATTTCTTTGAAAATCTCAAAAGCCACATTAAATTATCATAAATGATACACTCCTCTAACATGAAATTAAAATATCAAAGCATCAAAATAATTTATGACATTATAATAATAATAATAACATTATTATCATTAGAATATTCCTCTATTTAATAATAAATGTTCCTTTAAAAATTCTAAAACTCTTCATTTAATTAAAACGGTTCTTCGATAAACCTAAAATCCACATTAATTTCTTCAACCATTATTTAATTAATTCTTTATCATTCATTTAATTAAACAAACACAATAATATTAATAATAATATCTTTATTATTATTATTAAAACTTTATTTTAATTAATAAAAATCTCTCATATAATCTTATTTAATTAAGTTAAAAAAATTATTAAATAGGGTAAAATGCATGGGTTTGCCCGCAACTGTGCGCTTCCCGTGCAGATTCATTAAAGTGGACTTTTCTGTATCTGGTGATCCCGAGACTCATTGGGAAACCGACTAAAAATTATTGAGTAATTATGAAAGTCCAAAAATGACACATTTGGGTGTTCCAACACTTAGAATAAAATTCTAGAGCTCTGTTTAAAAAAATGACTCATCGATAAACTAAAAAAAATCGAAAACCTTTGTATTTTAACCCAGTTCAAAAACACGGGACTTTACAATATACCCACCTTAAAAACTTCTTATCCTCAAGAAGCCATCGAGAACCACTACTAAAACAACAGACCTACCAAGGTCATTTAATCTTGTTAGAAGTGACGTGTTGTGTTCCCAATGCCAAATGCACCTTTAACTCTTCACAGGCCTAATGGATAAGACTTTAAAATCAGATCCAAAGATCACTTTATAGCTTAAACATTGAAACAGATATTATATCTTAGGCCATTAGAGGGACCTCGTCAATGAAAATGGTTGAACCTCGATCAATAAATAGAACAGGTTTCACATGCTTCCCTCGAAAGACACCTCGGACCAAAAACCCCATTTTGTCCTTTATCTGACGATGTGCCTTTAAAACTATCCAAAAGAATATTCATGTAAAATGAAGTGATTAACTAATATATGGTGAAATTTCCATATAAAGTAATTGAAATACTATTTTAAAACAATCGTTCTCCAACACACACAAAAAAACCAAAGATTCAATGCATCCTCCGTACTACCCAGATAACAATCACTCATCAATCCCAACAACATTTAAACTGTAGCATGGCATAATACCAATTCTATCTTAGTGTCTCCATGACGAGGTCAAGATAGGGGAAATGCTCATTTTATTCAAAAGAGAGTACTAAAAGAAAAACCAAGTTCATTAATAATATCAGTCGAACTATTATCGGACAACTCTTTTCTAAGAGCTCGACATCACCTGCCGACATGTTTATCAAAAACAAAGCTACATTACCCACCTTAGGATTGTCCATGATATCTCATGAAAAGATCATATGCTCACCAGTGTGTGTTTTTATAACACATTAATGCATTTGTGTGACATTCCTCAAACCACGATCACCACATCAAACATTGATCATAAAAGTCATAGCATAAACCTATCAGTGGTCTATAACACTCAAGTACCAATAAATCCTCCCCCGAGTAGTGGTAAAAACTTACTTTAAAGACCTAAAATATTCTAAGGGTACTACCTACCATGGGTTATACCCTTATGAAACATAAATGTTGACCCTCTCTCTTGGTCACACAAAACTGAAATCACAAGGTTCAAAAACCCCTTTTTCCTTTTAAGAATTTTTATTAATTCATTTCAGCCTTTTAACATTTGAATGAATTTCAACATACACACAAGTACATCATCACAACAAGTCACTTGGTTTTCAAAACAACGACCTATGAAAAAAATAGGCATGCTATCACAAACAACATCTTTAATTAAATAACATTCAGTGTTATTCAAATATAAATAATAAATTTAGCATCTAAATTCTTTTACCAAAAAGGTGACCTTCAAAGGTCTCGTTTATTCAATCTAGGTTCTTCAAAAATCAACCCAACAACATTTCATTACAATAAAAACTTATAATTTTTACATTTTTAACCATTTCAAACATATTATGGTTGTAAAAGGTTCGAACACATGGGTGTCCATCTACCAATCGATAAGGCGCCCATACACATTATCGCTGGAATTTTGCTCCCATTTATCACAATCAACATTTATTTAACATTTTATCTTTATCACCCCTTTCACATATCCAAAACATCTCTAACATGTTACATAAGAAGTAACACAACAACATGCTATAACATAGAAGCATGGTACAACAACAAAACATGCTAATAACTAAGGCAGTATGGAATATAATCACTCAAGCATATTAAATCTATCACTGAAACATGATATCTAGAGAGGCATGCTAAATAAGATCAAAATATGGCGTTTCAACAAAGGAACACAATCCAAATTAGTAGGAATCCTACTAATAAAACTACATTTCATGTTATATGCATGACATGTGAATCTCTAAGTACATAAGATGATGCATGTATGACAATTTCATGACATATCAGGCCAAGACAATTATTTCTCCAAAATTATCAAAATCAATAAACAGCAGAATATACATCAGTCACTCAAGGTGAAATCATATCAAATGTAACCTCTAATAGTACAAATATCAATTCCCATCCCTATCCACTTGGTCATTTACCATACATGAGGTGATCAGTCCCAAGAACAGCTATTAAACCAAGTGTCAACACATTCCTATTCTCTTATCTACCAACCCCAAAATAGTAAGACAAAGTAAAATAAACCCTATAATACCACTTTTTAATGTTCCGACCTAGATCACCTTAGAACCGTTGGCCAAACCGAAATCCACATGACCTCAAATGAGTCTCCCCGTATTCTAGAGGTTGATGACTAGTAGTGAGGGTCTAAAGATATTCAGTGGGGAGACTATACCCTCTTATCAGAGTTGCAAAGTGGTATATCAGAGTAAATAACAAACAATGTAAATAAATAGTGGAAGTAGTTTAATAAATGATAAAGCATCGGAAGGAAGATTTTATAAATCTTTTACAAACAAATAGCTAATGAAAATTATACAGTAGATGCATTCATGACATGCTAATGATACAAAAATGGGAAACATGGAACAAAATAGAATTATTTAAATTCCTTTGAAAAAATAAATGAACAATGACCCCAAGCCCCAAGGGTGATCCCCTTGAGCGCCCTGATATTTGGCTCAGTCCTTTTCTCCTATCTTCCAAGTAAATGAAAAAAACCCAATTTTATAACCAAATAGAATCTACTCTAGTACCCCATTGTAATGGCAGCTTGAGTAGGGTGTGAGATATAAATCTCAATAGGCTGGGACCACTGGTGTCTACCCCAAATCCAAAAAATTAATAAATAATTTAAATTGTGTGAAATCAGGCATAAATAAAGGATTATAAAGTAACTATATACCCAAGTACCTACTTTAGCCCTTAGCTAGTGTATGAACCTGCATTATACATTTTTCTTGCATACTCAACAATCATTTAATAATCATTTTAATTATTCAATTATTCAAACCTAATTAAATTATGAAAGTTTCGAGATTCTTCCTAAGCCCAACATTCACTGTATAAGTCACTCACCACAGATGTCTCTAAAGTCCATCTATGTAATAAAAGTAAACACTGAATCCAAGCTTGTTCTTTGTCTTGGATAACACGTCATAAGTTATTCAATTTAATCTTTCATATACTATGTTTGAGCCTATCCACTAAAATAGTGATTTGGTCCTAGGTCCGTCCACTAATAGTGATTCACCCAATTCATTAATAATTATCAACCCTTTCTCATATTCAATTCACAAATCATTATGCCACAACATTTTTCATTAACCATTAATTCATTTCATGTGTGGAAAATTGGACCCATAGTCCAATGTCTATTAATGGGTGTACAACATCATGTCTAGAACCCTGATGAGTATTTGGAGAATTATTCCATGTCTCACAACCCATGGGTATTTGGAGCATCAGTCTCTGGAAAATAAAAGAATATTTTCTTGCAAGTTGGGTGTAGAACGCCATGTATAGCACTCCATGAGTATTTGGAGCTTCAGTCCTTATCTGACAACCCATTTATCAATCATACATATATATTTATCATTGGTGTAGAACACCACGCCTACCACCCTGTGAGTATTTGGAGCTTCAGTCCTAGTATCATAACCCGTTTATCAATAATACATATATATTTATCATTGGTTTAGAACACCATGTTTGATACCCCAAAACCATCCATTAATTAATTCATAAATTAATTAACCTGATCTTTTAATTAATTCAAAAACTAATTAACAACATAAATCACACATCAAATAAGTCAAAAATTAATTAACTATTCAACATCACAATAGTAAATAATTAATTGAAAATTAATTATTATTAGCAAGCCAACTAAATAATTAACTCAACATTTAATTATCCAAATTCTTTAAAAAGTATGAACTTGTCCACTCAAATAGTGATTCATCCAAGACATTAACAATTTACATGCAAGTAATAATCATCTCAAAACATTCTAAACAAAGCACAGATATTTAGCAACCATGTCACACAGCATATCATTTTTTTAAACAACTCCATCCTAGACAGCTTAAGGCATGTAAAATTAATACGCATCAAAAGGTACACTTGGGCAATAGTCATAACAAACAATCAATTCGCAATATTAATTTAATTCATAAAAATTAATTAATTCAAAAATTAATTAATTAATTAATTAATTATCTATTTAACCAATAATAAATTAATTAACCATATACCATTTCACACATAATAATTAATCTATCCATTAATTATTACCAGTTTCCAATTTATATTCTGAACACATCAAATATACAATATTCTCAATAATCAGTAAAAGACTCAATTTTATTTCAACTCCTGACTTGATAATTAAATCTATAATTAATTAACTTATTACCAACTATGACCATCCAAATCATTTAACTTTTTAATCATGTCACTTTAACCAAATTATCAAAACATGTTCAATATCAACACATGTTCCAGTCCTCATTTATCTCAGGTGGGTGGCATCATTTAATAACATCAAAATTGTCATGCATCAACATATCATAATCAAGGAAACTCACATTCTCAATTTATTTAAAGAAGATAAAATTATTAAATAAAGTGTTAAGGATTTGGGACCCTACCTTGGAGTGGCACCATTTTAAATCTGAAGCGCTTTAATATACTTAGCAGCAAACAGTCCACAACCGGTCTGCAATCACATGTGTGTGCACCTTTTATATATATATATATATATATTTACATGTGCTCCCTGCAACAATATAAATGAAATTCAAAATATGATATAGGTACTCATATTCAAAGTAGTAAGGACCAACTCACCTCTAACTAGGTACCAGGGACTCATATAAATTATCAAACCCTTAATTAAATGATGAAAAACAATATAATGGTTATATAAACTTACCCGAAACATGACAGCAAAGCGAAAATGAAATTATTTGTCTCGCCTTTGTCGGAAGATGCCTAAATATGGTTCAAAGGGTCTAGAGGAGACCCTTGCACATCCCTAGAACCAAAGAAACAGGGAAACCCTAAAAAACCCAAACCTTAGGGTCTTGGCTGAGAAAACAGGGTGATGGAGGATCAAAACGGTCAATGCGAATTACAAAACAAATGTATACGGACTCACCTCATCGGGAGTGACAGGATTCAAGAAGACATCAGGAGGATTTGATCGCGCAAAGAGGAACCGATGAGGGGGGTGTAGAGCGCCTCAAAGGAGGGGCCTGGTGCGTTTTTGTTGTTCCTCCCATATGGTGGTGTTACACCCTCATGTTCTCTTACCCAATTATCAATTACAACAAGATAAACTAATAGTCTTAATATAATAATAATAACATTTAATATTTTCATTTAATGTAATTTTGCTTCATTAACTAGCCATTAAATAAATGTTTCAAAATTATTTCTGAAAAACCCCATTAATCATCCAATCAAATTAATACAATAATAAAAATAATATCATTATTATTATTAGTATTAAATATTTATTTTATTTAAATTAAAATAAAGAAATAAAATGCATTTTAAAAACTGGTTAACCATATAGCTGACCCGCACCATTTGACTAACCGTGCACAGAACGATATCTGCATTTAAAATGGTCTAATTAAATGAAACCCAACTCTACATTTATTCCTCATTTAATATTACCATTTAATATTACCCTTGTTTGATAACAATAAACTTCTTCTTTACACATTATTTAATTAAATTTGTTCACAAAATTTAATTAAATAAATTCCTCACGTCATTTTTTTAATTAAATTATCTCAATAAAATTTAATTAAATTTAAAAACTCCAAATCATCATTATTTAATTAATTATCTCAACACAAATTAACTAAATAAAAACCTCTACTTCGTAGTGATTAATTAAATTCTTATTGACCTTTAATTTAACTAAATAAAACCCCAAAAAATCCATTATTATTATTATTAATTATAATAATAACAACCACTCAAAAACACATAATAATAATAATCACATTATTATTATTCTTATTATTCAACCTTAGATAAAACCCACCACCTCTTACAAAATAAAAAAACTTCATTATTAATTACGAAACTTATAATTTAATTAGACGTTTCTTTGAGATACCCAAAAGCCTTATTAATTTCACATAACTAGTACACCTCATTAAGCATCCAATTAAAATGTTTTAACATAAATGTTACACCCCATTTAAATAAAAATTACTATTCAGTCAATATTCTCTTAATAAACATTTCATAATTACCGATTGATCATTTAATTAAATTTTTTAACATTTATTTAACTAAATAACCACAATAATAATAATAACCTCATTATTATTATTATTCCAATTTTCATTTATTGAAAACCCAAACCCATAATTTATTAAAATATCATTAATATGATAAAATATCCAACCCATAACCCCTAATTTAATTTCCATAACAATAATAATAATTAAATTCATAAAACAAAAATAATAATAATCTCGTTATTATTATTTTTCAAACTGTTGATAAACGAAACACCACTATTTAATAACAACGATTCATTAAATCTAAAAATCCTCATTTTATTAAATGTTTCTTTGAGAAGCTTAAAATCCACATTAAATTCTAATAAATGATACACTCCTCTAACATGAAATTAAAATCTCAA
Source organism: Viscum album (assembly GCA_963277665.1). Classification (NCBI taxonomy): domain Eukaryota; kingdom Viridiplantae; phylum Streptophyta; class Magnoliopsida; order Santalales; family Viscaceae; genus Viscum; species Viscum album. The sequence goes on from OY728145.1 coordinate 1,879,649,446, forward strand.
AGCATCAAAATAATTTATGACACCATAATAATAATAATAATAACATTATTATTATTAGAACATTACCCCATTTAATAATAAATGGTCCTTTAATAATTCTAAAACTTTTTATTTAATTAAAATGGTTCTTCAATATACCCAAAATCCACATTAATTTCTTTAACCATCATTTAATTAATTCTTTATCATTCATTTAATTAAACAACCACCATAATATTAATAATAAGAACTTCATTATTATTATTATTAAAAAAATTATTTTAATTAATCACAATATCTCATATAATATTATTTAATTAAATTAAATAATTTATTAAATAGGGTAAATTGCACTAGTTTGACTACAATTGTGCACTACCTGTGTAGATTCATTAAAGTGGACTTTTCTGGATCCAGTGCTCTTAAGACTCATTGGGACACCCGCTAAAAATTATCGGGTAATTATGAAAGTCCAAAAATGACACCTTTGGCTGTCCCAACACTTGGAATAAAATTATAGAGATAAGTTTAACAAAATGACTAGTCGATAAACTGAAAAAAAAATTATAAAACCTTTGTATTTTAATGAGATTCAAAAACATAGGACTTTACATATCCATTCATATATAGCCTTGTTCTACTCATTTTTTAATACCTTGAGTCAATATAATGGGTCTCTAAAAATGGTTGAAACATCAACCTAGATCACCCATACTCATTTTTTCATGTAATAATTTGGGAATTTTTGGTATGGAGAATAGAAAAAAAATAATGTTAATCCAAGGCATTTTAGATTGGGTGTTGAATGAAATGTCTTAAGAGATTACCATGAATTATTTTTTAGGTAACAAATCACTAAACTGGGTCTATAAGTGTATCCTTACTAATACTTATTTCTCACTTTAATTTATTCCATAAATTATTTGGTTGTATGGTTCTAGATTGGAATCTTTTATACAATATATGAGAGTATCTTGGTTTTAATAATATTGATTCTAAATCCATTATACACTTAGAATTTGTGCACATCAATTACATTGAGCATTACTAATACAAATAAGAGGTGTATATAGATTTTTATTTCCATACCTATATCTTCTGTAAAGAAATATATGATTGTTTGAAATTCATCATGATATCCTTCGTCTTTGTCGTACGCTTCAGCATTATCCACTTATGCCTCAATCTCAAGAGGTACCTTTAAGGAATTAATGAGGGAATTATTAATTTATTTATAATTTAAATATCATCGAGGATTTGATATCAATATGTGATACTAATGTGATTATAGATCACATCATACATTTATTCCGGGGTTATACCTTTTTTCATAATGGATCATTCCTTGATTAGTTGTACAGAGAGCTTAGATGGTTGGGTTGAAGGATCATGGATGGAATACATTGAATTCTACAAATGATTTAGTGTATGTGACTCATTAAAACATTAAAATAGTTAGATATGCATGTGGGATGAAATATATTTCCTTTTTAACATATGGTTTCTCTTGTGGAGGAAAAAAACACGTGTTCCTTCTCATCTCAGTAGAATATAAATATTTCTCAGGGATTACATCATTGGATCCATGAATTCCTAGTGATAAACTTTATAGAGCACATTTGTGAATTATGAAGAATTATAAAGATCTGGAGATGCATTTTACCCCTATTCTCAACACAATAGTACTCCAATATCATGAAAGTTTTAGATTTATAATGATTTTCCTCACCATATTACTCATTCTATTCTTTAATGTACATGGGATTTCACCTCGATGAAGGTTGAATAAAGTCTATGGGAGTGTGTCTGAATCATGGTACATTAGTGGGATACAAAATACCCTTTATGTGCTAATGTTTACTAATTTGAGATAAAGAATATTGTGAATGATGTTGTGTTGAAAAAATATATGGGTTCATGGTGGAGGGATTTGATATATTCATTCTTGTCAAAATTATCTCATTAACTCAATAAATTTACTTTTAATCCAAGAAATTAGTGAAAATTTGTGAATATTTACCAAAAACCCACAACCAATTATTTTTATACTAATTATTATATGTAATGGTTGAGAATAAATTTTTCACATGATAGAGTTTTACCTAATTATTTCATAACCTCATCTGCCATCTTATTGAAACTCCCATGAAGATGAAATATTTTTTTATAGTTGTCTTAGGAAATTTTGTAGGGGGAGTAGTTGGTGTGGTTATTCATCTTGGATTCTTATTGATTCTTACTTTATAGAATATTTATTTTGTTTTTTTTTTCTATAGAAAATATGAATTAGCCAATAACATATTAATTTCAAATGAAATATATATTTTTATCTATATCATTGAAAGGTCTTCCCTTATTTACATATAAAGAGACTTGAACATCAATATTTACATGGAAATTCACCTGAAGTGGATAGTTTTGTGAAGGAACCCCAAGTTGAATTAGTTAAGGGGATAGGTCCTACAAAAAAATCACTTTTTTTAAATTTTTCTAATTTTTTTTTTAGTATAAGGAGTTAGAATATGAGAATTTGTTTGGTCTACTATATAAACTTCTTTGGATATTGGGTTGCCTCAGCAAACTCTCTAAACCTTTAATGATATTATAGAAAGAATAGAGTAGGGACCAACTCATCCTATATATTTTATACACATATACTTGACTATTAATCCTATATGAGTCATATGCTATCAAAATTTGTTAAGTTTACCCACCAGGTTATGAAATATGTTAAATGATCATTATTTCACATTACACACCAAAAGAGGTCTAGAAATCTTGTCTTTCTTAATATAGAGATAAAATAATACAAGAAATATTAATTAATAGCTTCTTAGTAGGTGAAATACCTTAAGGATATATGTATATGTGATCAAAACAAATATCATTATAATATTTGGAAAAATAAATGAGGTTAGGATGCCTCATACTACCCATGGGTCCCCGTCATACAACCACACTGATCAAAAATGTTTGGAAGGTGATGCTCTAGGTTTTATTTTTTATTGAATCTTGTGAATTTTTTATTTATAAAATTTATAGATTTAAGGATCTCATCTAACCATTATAGAGAGGGTTTATTCTAAAATTAGATCATTACATATTTTTTTATACGAGATTTCATTAAATCAATAAGGGTATCAATCAATTTATTTTGGGAAACACTATTCTATACTTATAATAATGTATAAAAATCAATTTTGAATTGTGGTTTCCATGATTTAGGAGATAAAACCATGTTGAACTATTAGAAAATATGCTATAGGGACAATTGGATCCTACTTTGGATTTGTAGAAAAACCAAATTTACACATAACTAGTTAACAAATATCTATATATTGAATAAATTCCATGAGAGGTATTTTGGAAGTTCCTATGTATAAAAACTCCAACACTAGAAACCCAAATCCAATTTTTACATTATTACATTATCACTAGATATAAGAAATCATATCAAAAAGGATCAATTAATTTATTAGTCATGGAGAACTAGATACATGTATTAATATCACATCATATTTGAAAAAATTAAATAAAACAAAGAATGTTCTTTTATAACATCATTATTATCACTTAGTTATCCTTCTATATCAATAATATTATTCTTCCTATAAACTTGAGGAAAGGAACTATAAAAAATATGTGATCCTAGATACTTAGTAAGAGATTATATACAGCAAGAACTATCATATAATAAATTTGGCATGGATAATATGGAAGGAATAAATGATGATCAAATAATGAAATATAAATATTCACATATGGTTTAACTTTATACATGGATATCATAAATATTAAAATAATAATATATACAATAGTAATTTGTTTTATAATAATAGAATTCATAATGTCATACATCTTAAACTTACCGCCAAGGCCTTATACCAAGACATCATAAATGAATGGTTAAGGGCTTGGCTAAACACTCAACCTATTTTTTTACATGAAACCAACTAATGCATCAACAGTTAATGTAATTTTGAGCCCCACTTGTCATATAAAATATTGAACACATTTATCATATGAATAAATGATACAATATAATCAATATATCTTAATAATCAATAACCATCAATATTAGAAGAACTGGAATATTGAAGATCAATACATTCCTTAGTAAAATGATCGCAGTCCTTCCATAGAAATATATTGGATGGTATCATTAGATTATATCCTTAGAAAAGGATAATATTCATCAAAGGATGTTGACATGGATGAAAATACTTTTAAAAGCTAACTAGAATATTTCTTAAGGAAAATATCATTTTTAGTTTGAACTCAAATATTTAAAAGCTAAATATTTTAAATATGTTAGGTTTTTTATTTCTAATGATCCATGTAAAATTTTAAAATAATTTTAATGATAAAATGAAGTTATTATATTAGTAAAATTTCATGTGGTTCATGTTCAAACAATAATATCATTCATACATTCAGTAAAATGTGAATCATACAAAAAAATGAGAGTAATATTCCTTTTAAATATTTTTATAAAAATAAAACTTTCATAAAATTTATTTAATAATTGATTTAAAAATATTAAAATATTCTTGAAAACATTTTATTATAATTATAGACATGGAAGAAAATTATTTCTGACCAAATAGAAAACAAAATCAGTTTTCCAAAAAACAACTTTCAGTCAATTAGGTTCTAAAATATAGTAAAATGAAAGTAAACCATGTATTATACAAAGGTAACCATGGGAGAATAAAAATATATGGGTTTTAATAAATAAATATAAAATTATTCCCATAATGGAAACTTAACCCTAAACAACCATACATAAGGATGAGATTATGAAGTAAACACTTAACTTGGCTCTACCATTATTTTTAAGTGATTTTAGACACATATATAATAAATTTATACTTATCATACTTATATAACATAAAAATATACATAATTATAATATCATAGATGATATATAAATATATATAATTTTGACATTTTTTTAATAATTATTATTTAAAATCGTCACTTCTGAATATTAACTATTTCATTTTTCATATAAGATTTAGTTTGGTGGTTTAGGCCCTTACATATTTTTCACATTTCCATAATCGATATAATGTAAATAAATATATAAAATATAATAAATATTCACTATATACATATTTATAATCATCCTCTAATGGTATTCACTAAATATTAATCCCATCACTTTGTGGAGGTGATTGTCAACATGTGTGCATGATCCATGTAATCATTTTTTTATTGAGAAACAAGGTTAAGAAGGAATATTTTTCATATATTTAAATAAAAACACTTATATCATAAATTTAGTATGTATTTATCAGTTATATATTTACAACAATCCAATTGAAATGGTGTTGAAAAACATATTATAGTGCTTTGTGGACATGGTAATACATACGTATACACAAGCAACATTTTGGAATATCTTTGGATGGAAAAGTGGTGGAAAATGTTTGTCCAATGATAATAATAAAATACTAGTAAATGGATTCAAATCGTTTCATTATTTTATAGTTATTAAAATATATTTTTATGAATTATAAGAATAAATAAATATTAATGAGTCTGTATTGATGATTACCTCTTCTTTGAGAGACCTCTTTTAGGTGTCACCATTATCCATGAATGATTGGTCAAATGAGAAATCTAAGGGATATCGAAATAATGTAAGGGATATAATAAGGTATTATGTTAGGTATTAAAAAATATATAAGGTGTATTCTTTGTGAATAATGGAGTATATGAGGTTCCCTTTATAAGTGAGTTAAATGACACATTTTGAATAACATAAAAGATTATATAATATATAAATCATAATAATTTTAACTATCTCCAAAGATCCAAATATTCTGATATAAGGTGGTATGGGGTAAAAATAAACATAACCAATCATATTTAGACAATTGATATATATATATATATATATATATATTAAGCCTTATCTTTTAGTTAAACCACTTTGAACCCATTTTAACCTAAACTGTGATAAATTAAAATTTTACCATGGTGACTTAATTATATGAAAGAAAAAAATAGTGGAAATATAACAAATTTGTACATAAAAATTAAAAACAATTAATCCAATATATTATTTAATTTATAAATTTTTTATAAAATACTTTTAAAATAGGAACATAAAACACATGAAAAAACAGTTTTTATGGAAAATACCCTATTTTGGAGTAAAAATCATTTCACTATGAAATAAAGATATAATATGGTTTTGATAAATTTTTTGGTAAAATTAAAAACATTAAAAATTTTATATACTTTTTGAGAAATACAAAATCTAATAGAATATTTAAACCTTGTAATTAAATGCAAAGTCCTAAGATATATTTATTTGGAATAAAAAATGATCTTAAAAAGTCATGATTGGTTTTAAAATTTAAATACAATGTTTCAAAATACATTATATGTCTCATTAAAGATATATTTGGTCAAAAAACTCATAAAATATGATAATTAAATATTTTATAGTAATTTTAAAACTTTACACCATAATTTTAACCAAGTTTTATGTTTTTTACCATGGTGACATATATCTTCCATGGATGTCATTCATAATAACAAAAAATTATGTTCATACAATTAAATTATATAAATTATTATGATTCCTATTATGGATTAAATTTTACAAGATTCAATTTATATATATTGTAGAAATTAATTTTAAAATATGAATATAAATCACAACAAAAATAATTTTTAGAAAAATACATTTTCAATCATAAAATTGGATTTAATCATATTACATACCTAGTAAAAACCATTTGATGTTCGTTAAAAAATATTATTTGATATAAATATGTATATTTCATTAAAATCATTTATCAATAGAGATTAAATTAATTTACCATGATAAAAACACAATGCATGACTTAAAACTGTTTTTTAGGAATCATAAATTTTACTTTACATATTATTGGTTGAAGTAGATTACATGAGAGGGGGTGAATTGAGTATATATAAAAATTTATTTTAAAATTGGTTCTTTGAAAATTTCCCCCAATTAAAAATAATCAATGTATGTTTTTAGTGGATTTATAAAAGTACTAAATTTTCAATTAATTTCTTAGAAGATTTATTAGTTCTCGGGTATACTAATTTGAAGATTAATATAACTTTTGAAACTAACCTAATGGTTCAACACAGATATAAACGCTTGTTAAAATAACTATCAAAGTTTAATTTAGTGTTTTATAAAATTTAATCAACACAAATTAAAAGTAAAAGGAAAAGGCATCGTAGATAAAAACAATAGGTTAAGTCTCAATCTGAGACTTAGTCCTCTCTACTTGGTGATCACCTTCCACCAAGAAGTTTAATTTAATAAAAAAATTGATCCACACCCTAGATTGGGGTTCACAACAGCATATAAGGCTATCCAGATCACACTTGAACTCTACCATATTTATTTGTTGGAAAAACAACAAACAGGTCACACATGAACTCTTCCACTTTTTTACATGGGATATAAGAATAATATGAGTGTGAGTATAAGGATATTCAGTATCATTAAGTTAATAATAGGATACAATGTGTGTGTTACAGATGGATATACTCACTACTCAAAAAGTAAGAAAAATAAGCACAACCAAGCTACGATGCAGAGAGAGGTTTATAAATCTTTGTGTTTTATACAATAAAGTTATGAACTCTTTTAATCTAGTGGAAATGATGTTTGAGTCCTATTTTAGAGTTGAATCCAAAATAAATTATCATTTCCTCTATGTTCTAGCTTCCAGGTGTGAAATTTTAATCTACTTGATGATTGGATGTTTAGAGTAGCTCAGCAGGTTTTGCTTGTCTTATTGATCTCCCTGTATGTTTTTTATTTTGGTTCTTGGGAATTTGAATAAGGCTTAAAAAGTTTCAAGAGTTTTCAATTCTTCTATTCTCTCTTCTTTTCAACATATTCTTCATTATGTCTTAAAAGACCCAGTGTGTAATTATTTTATACTTCAAGGTCCAGTAGGATTGAGGATATCCCCACGTGCATGTACTTTGTATTATCTACAGATAGTCCTATAGAAAATATTAAATATTTTTAGAAACATTAATTTTTATAAATATGACCATTAGATATAAATTAAAATTAATAAATTATAATAATTATTTATTAATATTGGTGAGTCATAAGTATTGGTGACTCATTGGCATCAGTATTTCATCATTAGTCTATCAACATCGGTGACTCTACATATCGGTGAGTCTTTTCCATTGGTATTGGTGACTCAGTGAATTAGTGAGTTTTTTGCGCTATTCGTCTAACCGCACATGCGTGAGTCATCATTGGTAACTTATTTTGAACTATCAGTGTATCGCCCATTGGTGACTCGTTCATTGGTGTGTCATCCATCGGTTACTCATTCATCGGTGTGTCTTCCATCAGTGACTCATTCATTGGTGTGTTGTCCATAGGTGACTCATTCATCAGTGTGTCAACCATCAGTGAGTGATTTGTTCTATTGGTGATTCCAGCATTGGTGTGTTCTTCGATCGGTGATCCCTCATCGGTGATTCGACCATCAATGATTCCTTTTTAACTATAAGTGCTAGGGACTCTGAAAAACTAATAAAGTGTTTTTCTTACACAGAACACTACCAAATTAAGTGACATCCATAAATACATGTAAATATACACTTGTAAACATATTAAAGCATAAATATTCATATTTTATGACTTATTAGAATGTATTATATTATGTGAAATAATTGATTCACTAATAAATATTCATTGACAAGATTAACCGGAGTTATAACTTGATGTATAATTTGGCATGATTTGTGATTATTAAAACAACTATTTCACAAAAGTTCCAACAATCTCCCCCTTTTTAATAATCACAAATTATGTCATAAATATGATGTTAATGGCTAATAATTACTTGACTTAGCAAACCAGAGTAAATGTTAATTCTCAAAGTGACTAAAGCTTTCCTTTTTAATCACCCCCTTAATTTTTTAATAGATGAAATATATTTATATATTGGTGACTTTATATCAGATAAAAGTAATTTAAATTGGAGTAGTTTGTATTAGAGGTGAGATATATATGTATATATTATGTTGATTACATGCCATGTTTCCTATACCAGAGTTTCTCCCCCTTATATTAGGAATTTATGTTCATATATACCTTTATACCCCTTATGTGATTAGAAAAAAGGTTAAAAGAAAGAAAAAAGGAAGAAAGAGAAGGAATACAAAGAATATGAGAAACACAGTGAAGATAAAAGGGTTTTCATTAAGGTGAAAAAAGTACATTCATAGAAATAAAGGTACAAATCCCTATCAAATAAAAAATCCACATCTAAGGCTTTGGCTTATGAGGTAGTTTTCATTTATTTGAAGGATGAAGAGGTGGTGTAGGAGGTGGAGTGGTTTGGGCTCTAGGCAGAGGTGGTATAATGGAAACATCAGTCAAGGAAACACTTATAGGGACATTGGCTGCATAGATAGGTCTCCTTTATGACAAAACACTTGCCTGAGGTTGTTCTATAATTACGGAATAGATCTAGGATAAGTCTTGAGAGACTATCATCTGAGGAGTAGGTAGGGAACTAGGTCCAATAGAAGTAGTAGGTGGAACCACTATGGATTCAGCCTGGACATGCAAGTATGGCTTCAGAAGCATGATGAAATCATTAATTATTTCACCCCCATATTGTATAGACTTCTTGAAGTCATCCTTGTTCTCCATGAATTTATCCAGGAGAGGAGTAAACTCTTTCAATTATACAACTTTCTTCTTAAAATCTTCGGTTACTGGAGAAATTTTGAAATTTTCTACCAAATATTTTAAATTTTTGATCGTATCATACATAGTATAGATCTTGAAAGAATACTTATCAACCATCTCTCTAATATCCTTCTAAGCAGTAGAGGCTTAATTTGTGAACTGACTCACCATATTGTAAATAATAATGGTATTTTGGTGAACCTTAGAAAGAGTTTCTCTATCATAATCACTCTAAAGACTCTTTATTTCGTCTCTCATCATAGCCCTGAGAGATTCCAAGTCAGCAGTAGTAGCCCTGCCACCGTTAGAACTATATGGACCAGTGATCATATTGCCAATTTTCTCCATCAATTTCATTAAATATACACTTAAAATAAGTGTCACTAAGTTTCTAATAACATCCATTACACCAATAAAAGAAGTATTGAAATCATTGGTCAAAGATTTTTAGTCATTTCTCATCCCCTTCACTTATTATCTCCGCAAAGTATTTTTTCTGATGATAGTATCTGTTTTTGTAATGATATTAGGCTGAATCTCATGAATAATTATCCTTGCAATTTTAGCAGCATCAGAATCTGAAATGATCATGGAAGTAGAGGCTTTACTTTTGTCTCAAACCAAAGCTCTCACTAACTCACAGATATCAGCTTTGAATTACTATAAATCAGCCTTAGTGACATAGTCACTAGGCACTAGCTGTGATACTGGATCAATTATAGGAGGTGAAATTGGTGAAGTAGGTGCAATAGGTTTTTCTTCCACTTGGTCTTGTGGATAGGGAGAAGGTGTTGTAATCTCCTCATATGAGTTACACTCTAAGCCAAACAGAATGTAACCTAGATCTATATTCCACTAACAAGTACATGTCCAGTCTATGGGCTCCACTATATCAACCTAAACTCTTATTCCCTGAGGATCAGGTACAATCTCATCTTATTATTCTTATTCTTCATGTCCTCTATCCAAAAAAACATTTCAAGGTACTGGTACCATATAAACTTGAGCATGTTCTTGCACTCCAGCCACTTCAGCTACTCCAAGCACTTCAGCAACTTGGGGCATAGGTGAAACCTGATCCTCATCCTCTTCCTCTTGGCCACCATCCATAATTTCATTTATCTCCTAAATAATTTTCTGATCCTAAACATTAGTATGGTCATGCCTATCCTCATCACTAGAATCTCTATCAACATCATGTTTAACAAGATCATCTTCACCCTATCTATCAGCTCTATCATCATATCTATGCACTGATTCCTCGCTTGATATGTTAGCTAATTATTGACCCACTTTTAATGAGTCACTAACATGCTCATAATTACCTTCCTCATCATTATCATTATCATCATCATCATCGTCATCATCATAATCATCATCATCATCATCTGACTTACTTATATAGCCTTCTACACCAATGACCTCTATTACTTCCTCTTATTCATCACCTAAAAAGGGATCGTGATTGGGTAAGTCTAAAGGTGGACTAACCGGTCCATAAGAAGTGTCCTTTGGGCTCTCAGCAATATCAGGTTCACTCCTGTCATCTATAGGAGACCCTTATTCCCTTGGTAGCTCAGCCTCAGCTTCCTAATCAAAATAACCCACTTCCTCTCTAGGTTTAAGGCCCAGATTAGCTTTATCCTTTTGTCTAGTAGGATGTTCAATGGAATTATAATATTCATATAATCTCACCTCATCTTCGACCAAAAACATCTTCTAGGGGTTCTAGAAAATCATCATCCTCTTGCAAATTTCTTCTGAAGGTATAAGCCATTTTAGGCACTGATCACTCCATCTCCATCTTCCACAAAATCCATCATTTTTAGCATTGCAGATATCATTCTAGGATAGTAAAAATAGTTTTATTTATTAGAGGGTTTTATAATGTTAGAAATGTGTACCCTCAGGTACCTACACTGGTTCACCTTTATCCCATTCTTCAACTTGTAAATCAAGAAGACATCCTAATATTTCATAGTAGAAAATTCTCCCTTCCTTGGGAATATTTGATGTTGAATGAACTTAAAGACAAGTCTGGCCTCTCCATTAAACTCTATAGTAGTATCACTCCTTGACTCTTTATTCCTTGTAAATTTATTTAAAGCATCATCATATGAAAACAAATATGATGTGGTAGGAATGTTACCCTTGTAGTCAGCAAAGATACCCTCATGAGGTATTTTTAAACATTCATCCCATTCCTTCTAGGAAAAAGAAATCCTTTTTCCATTCAATTATAACTTCATCCTTGTTTCCTCATCTCCATCCAAAGATATATTTATGATGAGGTAGAATTCATGTATCAACTAGGGATAAAACAGCCTCTCATTATTCAAAAACCATCTAAGCCAACCTTGAGATTCAATCACTCTGACCAAGAGCGAATTTCTTGACAAGATCTATTTAGATGACACTTTCTTCTCACCTGTAACAACCCAACTTACCAAACCTAGCTTTTTAGTACCACTAGATTCAACTTTTAGATGCTTAGATGATATATATTCACTCGGTCCTTTGATTACATGCTTCGTACTCTCTATTTTTAAGGTTCAAGTTTGAAGGGAGTTGAAAGGTCATGGGTAAAGAGGTAAAGTGTTGAAGGGTAGAAGGTTTGAAAGGTAGTGAGGGAGGTGAAATGTAAAATTGGATTGAATTTATTTTACCATTAAGGGATTTTAAATCTTAAAAACACAAAATTGAAAAATGGTAAAAGAAAATAAAATTGTGTCGTTCTACTTAAAATAGGCAGAATTACAAAAATATCCTTAAAAACATCAGTTTCACACAAATAGTATTACACAATAAAATGTATGTGATTAGTTTCACACAAAATTTTTCACCTAATTGGTTTTACCTAATTGATTTCACTTGATCGGTTTCACCTGATTGGTTTCCTAGACAAAAAGATTTTTCTAAGGGGAAAGAGATTGGATAGACTTTATAGATTTATCAATCCTAGTTCATGTTTGATGTAGTTTATTCTCTCAGAGTTTAAGGGTTTGGTGAACATGTCAGCAAGTTGATGCTCAGTCCCAATTAAATCAAGAGTTATATCACCTTTTTTATAACGATCTCTCAAAAGGTTATGTCTTACATCAATATGTTTTGTTCTAGAGTGAGAAATGGGATTTTTAGAGTTGTAAATAACACTTTTATTGTCATGGTTTACGGGTATATGTTTGAATTGAAATCCATAGTCTAATAAAGTCTATTTCATCCAAAAAACATGTACACATCAACTACCAACAGTAATGTACACTACTTCAGCAGTTGATAATGTAACCAAATTTTTATTTTTACTACACCATGATATTAGAGACTTTTGTAAAACGTGACATGTTCCAGAAGTAATCTTTCTATCTAATTTACATCCACCAAAGCCAGCATCTGAATAACTAATCAAATCAAAAGGTTTCCCTCTAGGATAGAATAGTCCTAAATTAGTTGTATATTTGTGGTATTTGAAAACTCATTTAACAGCATTTAAATGTGACTCTTTTGAGTTTTATTGAAATCTTTCACATATACACACACTAAACATAATATTTTTCCTACAAGTAGTTAAGTACAGAAAACTCCCAATCATTCCTCTGTAAGCTATTTGATCAATAGATTTTTTTTCTTCAAGATCTAACTTACATGTAGTACTGATGGGGGTTTCACTAATTTTAATTATATAAAATCCATATAATTTTAAAATATCTTTAGTATATTTACTTTGATTTATAATAATAACTTCTTTGTTTTGAAATATTTGAAATCCAGGAAAATATTTAAGTTCACCCATCAAACTCATTTCAAATTCACTTTGCGGCCTTTTTGAAAAATAATTACATAACAAATTTTTAGAAGATCCAAAGATAATATCATCTACATATATTTGAGATATTAAAACTTCTTTAGAAATTATTTTTATAATAAAGTAAGATCAGTAATTCCTTATGTAAAACTATTAGAAATAAGGAAGTTACTTAACCTTTCATACCAAGATCTTGGAGGTAGTTATAAACCATATAAATCTTTAGACAATTTTAATATTTGATTTGGAAAAGTTGAATTTTTAAAACCTGGGGGTTGTTCAACAAAAGTATCCTCAATTATAAAACCATTTAAGAATTCATTCTTGACATCCATTTGATAAATTTTGAAATCCATGTGTTCTTCATAGTCATGTAAGATTATAATGGCTTCAATCCTAGCTAATAGAGAAAAGGTTTATTCATAGTCAATTCCTTCTTCTTGAGTATAGACTTGTGCAACCAACCTTGCTTTGTTTCTAATTATATTTCAAATATCATCCACTTTATTTCCAATAAACCATTTGGTACTGATGGTCAAAGTATCTTCTGGTCTATCAATAAGCTTCCAAACTTTATTTATCTCAAATTGGTTAAGCTCTTATTACATATACATCACCCAAAATTCATCATTGATCGAATCATTGATATTTTTAGGTTCAAGTTGTGATAAGAAAGCTTTATATTCTACTTGATTTCTCAAAGAATCTCTAGTTTGTGTTCCTATATCTAAATATCCAACAACATCATCTAAGGGGTGGTTTTTAAGGGTCCTAGTTGGTCTTGTAAAGATAGGACTAGTTATTTCAGGTTCATCATTTTGATCTGGTTCATTGTGGTGAGATTTTGGAGAATTTTCAGAACTAGAAGTTTTCACAGATTCTTTTATGGGATTGTTTGATGATTTGGAATTAATATCTAGATTGGACGCATCTTATTCAATATTTTCTAGTGAGGTTTTAGACTCATGTGTATTTTTTTCATCAAAAATGAAATGTATATATTTTTCCACACATTTATTTATTAAAGTCTCTATAATATTTTCTTACTGTTGAATATCCATGAAACATTCCTTCACCACTTTTGGAGGAATACTTATCTAAATTATCTTTAGTGTTCAGTATATAGACTTTACATCTAAACACTTTACAATAATTTACCTTGGTTTTTATACTATTCCACAACTCATAAGGATTTTTCTTAAGGAATGGTCTGATTAAGACTATATTTATTATATAATAAGTTGTATTGATAGCTTTAGCCCAGAAGTAAATCAGTAGGTCATATTCATTAATCATAGTTCAGGTAATTTCTTGTTGGGTTATACTTCTTCTTTTTTATAATCCATTTTTGTGAAGTGTCCTAGGGGTAGAGAAGTTGTGCCTATAGTCATTTTGTGAGAAAAAAGATTAAAAATATTTATGTTCAGAATCACGGCCATGTTCAATTAATATGGATTTAATTTTATGTCCACTAATATTTTCTATAGTTTTATCATACATGGTAATGTAAGTACATAATTCACTTTTGTGAGCTAAGAAAAAGGTCCATGTATACTTAGAAAAGACATATACAAGAACATAAACATAGTGCTTCCCATTAAGACTTGAAACTGTAGATATTCCAAACAAATCCATGTGAACCAACTCAAATGATTTATAAGTAGTCACTTCTTTCTTTGGATTGAAAAATATTTTTTATTGATTTCATTTTTCACAAAGATTTCACACCTTATTGTCTAGAAACTCTAATTTGGGTAGGTATTTAACTAAATATTTTCTAGTTAACTTCTTAAGGGAGAATATATTTCAATTTTCGAGACTTCTGTACCAGATCCAAGACTCTTTCTGAAATTCAGTTTGACAAGAAACATTCTATGAATCTAGTGTGTGTAAATTTATAGAATATACATTATAATTTCTAAGAGTAGTAAATATTAATTTATTCTTGGAATAAAAACATAGCATGAATCATTTTTAAATTTAACATAGAATCCATAATCACACAGTTGGGATATACTAAGCAGGTTAAACTTTAGTCCATCAACATAATGTAATTTGGAAATGGAGATAGAGTTAGGGTTACCAATCTATCCTTGGTAGATGATTTTTCCTTTACCATTATCACCAAGTGTGACATGTCCACCATCAATTTTGATAAGACTTTTGAATCTTGAGTAGTTTCTTGTCATTTATCTTGAACACCCACTATCCAAGTACCACATATTTCTACAGAAACTCTTTAGACATTTTACCTCAGAAGTGTTTTTCATAAAACACATATTATCCATATTATCATTCTCATAATGAGAAGAAGTAGATTCACTAGAGCTGTCCTTACAGGTACTCTAGGTGGACTTTATTTCTTTATTATATTTTATATTATTATTCTCATACTTCTTTCTGTATTTGAGCTTGGGACTGTCAGCCTTGACATGCCCATTCTTATTACCTTCATTGAACACTATCTCTTATGATTTTTCAGTTCTCTTCCAATCCTTTTTTCAACTTCCCCTATTGTCATATTTGCCTTTTTAATTGGGCTTTCTGAAAAATTAATTTTTCATATAAAATTTCATAAATATTCTAGCCAACTGGGCCATTTCTTCATCACCATATGAAGATGATTATTCTCTACTGGAGCTTTCAATATCATCTTGTATTTTCTCTTTGTCTTTATTTTTGGAGGTAGTAGTATTGAAAGATATAGACTTCCTATTAGGTTCATCATCTTCCTCTTTATTGACTTTCAAATATTCTTTATATAGCATTAGATTTCCAATGATTTTATTAACAGGTAATTTGATGATGTCACATGATTCTCTAAATAAGATAGAGGTTTCTCTCCATCTGTCATGTAAGCATATGAGAATCCTCCTGATATGTTCTTGGGAAGTAACTTCTCTTCTAATAGAGATCATTGTGTTTACAATTTCATTGAACATGAGATACATGTCAGAAATAGATTCATCAAGCATCATTCTCAAATTATCATATTTCATATTATAAGTATTTAATATCATCTCCTTCACATTAGTTGTTCCCTCATGAGAAATATACAGAGTGTCCCAAATCTCATGGGCATTTTTACAAGCAGAAATATGATTGAAATCTTCATCTCCTGGTGAATAGTGTAGAGTATTCATAGATTTAAAATTATTGTTATTGGTATTCTTGGTATATTTATCCCACGTGTTTCTATCAGTTTGAGGAATTGCATATTTACTTTCAATATCTGTCCAGATTTCAAATCCCCTACTTTCTATATGTATTTTCGTTTTAAGCTTCCACTGAGCAAAGTTGGTTCCATTAAAAAAAAGGTGGTATATTATTAACAACTCCTTATAGTTTATTGCCCATGATATAAATTGTCAAAAATATTTCAAAGAGGTAAAATTTTGAAATAACATAAATTTTAAGATCATTGAAAGAAAACTACAGTCACAGATGAAAAAGAGTTCAAAAAGATTTAACAACTGACATATTTCTAAATAACTTTGATACCAAATGATGGTTGGGATAGATTACTAAAGAGGGGGGTGAATTGAGTATCTATAAAAAACAATTTTTAAATTGGTTCTTTGAAAATTTTCCCCAATTAAAAATAAATAAAGTAAGTTTGTAGTGAATTTATAAAAGTACTGAATATTCAATTAATTTATTAGAAGATTGATTAGTTATCAGCTATACTAATTTGAAGATTAATATAAGTTTTGAAACTAACCTATCAGTTCAACACAGATATAAACACTTGTTAAACTAACTATAAAAGTTCAATTTACTTTTATATAAAATGTAATAAACCCAAATTAAAACTAAAAGGCAAAGGCACAGTGGATAAAATCAAGAGGTTCAGTCTCAAGCTGAGACTTAATCCAATCCACTTGGTGATCACCTACCACCATACAGTTTAATTTAATAAAAAATTTAATCCACACCCAGGATTAGGGTTCATAATAGCACACAAGGTTATTCATATCACACTTGACCTCTACCATAGTTATTCATGGGAAAAACAACAAACATGTCACACTTGTCCTCTTCCACTATTCTACGTGGGATACACAAATAATATAAGTGTCAGTATATGGGTATCAAGTATCCTTTATTTAAGAATAGAAGACAGATTATGTGTTAGATACAGATACACACACTTCTTAAAAAGCAGGAAAAAGAAACACAACAGAGCTAAGATGCATAGAAAGGATTAGAATTCATTGTGTGTTATGCAATGAATCACTGGACTCTTTTAATCTAGTGGAAATTATGTTTGAGTGATCTTCTAAAATTGAATCCAAAAAAGAGTATCGTAGCCTCTGTGTTCTAGCTTCCATGTGTGAAAAGTTCAGCTCCTTGATGATAGGATGTTCATAGTAGCTCAGTAGCTTTTGCTTGTCTAATTGATCTCCATGTATGTTCTTGATTTTAGTTCTTGGGAATCTAAAGAAGGCGTTGAAAGTTATAGGAGTATACATTTATTCTGGTCTATTTTCTTTTCAGAATATTCCAAGTCATTTCTTAAAATAGAAAGTGTAAAATTCTTTAATACTTTGAGGTCCAGCAAGCATGAAGATCACCCCACGTGCATGTACCTCGTAGTATCTACGGATAGTCCTACATACAGTATTAAATAATTTCAGAAACATTAATTTGTGTAAATATGGCCGTTATATATAAAATTGAATTAATAAATTAGAAACAGTTTTTATGACAATTGGTGAGTCATAAGTATCGGTGACTCATTGGCATTGGTCTGTCATCATCGGTCTATCAGCATAGGTGACTCTATGTATCAATGAGTCTTTTCCATTGGTATTAGTGACTCAGTGAATTGGTGAGTCATTTTCTCTATCGGTCTATCCGCGCATCAGTGAGTCATAATCGGTGACTCAGTTTGAACTATCGGTGTGTCGCCCATCGGTGAATCGTTCATCGGTGTGTCATCCATTGGTGACTCGTTCATTAGTGTGACATCCATTGGTGAATCGATCATTAGTGTGTCATCCATCGGTGACTTGTTCATTGGTGTGTCATCCATTGGTGAGTAATTTGTTCTACCAGTGATTCTGGCATACGTGTTTTCTTCGATCGGTGAGTTGACCATAAGTGACTCTTTTTGAACTATCAGTTCCAGGGACTCTAAAAAACTTATAAAGTGTATGTCTTACAGAGAACACTACCAAATTAAGTGATATCCATAAATACATGTAAATATACACTTATAAGCATATTATAGAATAAATATTCAGATTTTATGACTTATTGACATGTATTATATTATGTGACATAATTGATGCACTTATAAATATTAATTGAAAAGATTAACTGGAATTATAACTTGATGTATAATTTGGCATGATTTGTGATTATTAAAACAATTATTTCAAAAAGGGTCCAACACATATAATAATAATATTTTCATAGTATATCATGGTTTATTTACACTTAGGGTTGAACATAAAGGAATCTATCAAAGCAATTATATTTATTTTAAAATAAATATTTCATAATATCATGAGTTATTACATTATACCTCATTATATGAATTTCTCCCTTGAAATTTAGTCACTCTGATATATAAAATTGAATCTAATTCTACCTCAACATATCCACGAGTTCACACATTACTTATTCAAATGTTTTTTCCCCACAAAACTTTGACAAGGTGAGTGATCTTATTTCAAAACACAGACACACACTCTATCTCTCTCTCTTTGATCTAGAATATCCATTATTTTTTCATTATAAGATAGATATTTTTTCAATAGTATAACCTGTGATTTTAGTATATGTAAAGGTTCAATAATGTACTTATTTAAAATAGATACATGGAACACATCATAAACTTTCAAGAGATTGGGTGGAATCGACAATCGATAAGTAACCATCCTAATCCAATAATGATTTTAAAAGGTACTAATACATAAATGGATAAAATTTATCTTCATTACAAATCTCAAAACATTATTCCAAGTATATATTCATTGTAATTCTTTATCACCATTTTTAAATAGTATATCTCACTGATGATTCTCAATATAACTTTTCTATCAAATCTGAGATACATAGATGTGCTATTAAATATTTATAACATTCTATGTAACTTACTAGGTTATATTAGGTCCCAATATCTTTCTTTATCTAACTACATTCCATCATGTTGGAGTTTAACACATTTTACTATAGAGTGATTCTTATGGATCGATCTGTATGCTCGAGTGAAATCTATCATTTTCAGAGAATTCCACTATTAGAATGTGTTAATTATAACCACCTTTCAAATAAATATAATAGTATCTCAGTAAAAATTATACCATTTAAATGATCCTATAAGAATAAACATCTTTTTAAGGATAAAATAGAGTAGTAAAAATTAACTATATATCCAGATCCTGTGGAAGACTTTTCCATATCATTGAGATAAACCATATATCCTGATTAGATAAAACAGAATGTGGTTTCCCCATGAAACAATACCACATAATTAATTTATATCTAGAAACTATGATAAGGAGGGAAATATTATTTACTGGAAATAAAATACATTAATTTTATTAGGTGATTGACTATAACCAAAATAGAAATTTTCCATTTAGATGTCTTGGAGAGTTTAGTGGAGAAAACCATGGAAATGTTATCTCATTTTCTTTTTGGTATGGTTAATGATTGAAAAATACCCTTTGAATTTTGTCTCATAACCTTATCATGTTGTCATACTAGGAATTGGGTTACAAGCATTTCAATATCTTGTTTCATATTACCCCACTAGAAAAACTCTAGCATATCACTATACATCTTCATAATTTTATGGAGAATAAATAATGATGAACTATGATTAACATACAATATCTTCATATTCAATAGAGGTATTGATGGGATACATAATAAATTCATGATGCTGATAATTCTATCACAATAATTTTTTAATACAATAATATGTATTACCTTCATCTATAATTCTGCATCCTTTTTATGCACCTTTTTAATCCTCACATGGATTGATGGTTGAAAGTTCATCTGATAAAGATATGATCATTCCATTTTCCTCATGATTTCAAGGTATATCCTATGAAAATAAATAAATATTATATCTCTTTAAATCCTCATCATGAACAAACTATTATATTCTTTCTGACATACAACGTCAACCTCCTTGTTCAGATTCCTATGGTGGTAATGTATTGAGTAGTAATAATTATTAATAAACTCCAACCATATTCTCTAGTTCATACTCTTTCATTTCAGTGTAAATTTATAATT
Source organism: Viscum album (assembly GCA_963277665.1). NCBI lineage: Eukaryota > Viridiplantae > Streptophyta > Magnoliopsida > Santalales > Viscaceae > Viscum > Viscum album. The sequence goes on from OY728145.1 coordinate 1,879,670,208, forward strand.
CAAGATTTTATTATCATTATATATATAAATTACCTTTTACCATATAGATATTTCATTTATATATATAATAAAATAAATAGTGTTATCTTCTCTAAATCTTGAGTCGATTAATTTTTCTATTCAATGTTCAATTCGAAATAGGAATGGGATATCACCATATCATTATTTATAAGGAAATATAATATTTCCTTTTATAATATTTCACTTCATATCACAAACCCATCAAAACTATAGGGTAGTGGGAGTACTGACTAACCATCTATTTAGTTCTATGAAATTACCCTCACATTCATATATCCACAAAACATGGCTCTCTTCTGAGTCAACTCGGTTATTTGATTTGATATCCGTGAGAAATGTTTCTCAAAACATTGGTATTATCCTTCCATTACAAAACATATATAGATCCAGATCAGCATTTTTATTTTTTTCAGTGTTCAATAACATCTATCTTTAAAGGATCAAATGATATACCACAACTTTAAATTATATGACCTAACAATGAGACTTTCTATAGCCAACATTCATAATTGGTTAATTTTTTATATAGATTCTCCTTAGGTTATTCAAAAAAATACTAGAATATTATTTATGTTTTTTCATTCTCTTAAAATATATAATAATAAAATCAATAAATACTACAAAAAATAAATCAAGCTAATATCTGGTGAGTCTATTCATTTTATCTATAAAGACAGCAAGACCATTGGTAAGTTTTAATGGACTAATTATAAATTAATAATTTCAATACCTTATACAGAAGGATTTGTTTTGTATATCCACATTCTTAAACCATAACTGATGATATCTAAGTAAAAGATCAATCTTGGTAAAAAAATATTGAGATCCTCATAATTGATCAAATATATCATCGATACGGGGTATAGGATACTTCTTCATAACAAATTTTGTTGTTAATTTTGTGATAATCAATGAAAAGAAGCATTGAACCATTTTTCTTCTTAACTAATAGGATAGTTTCACCATATAGTGAATCACTAGGAAAAATTACAACTTTATTTCCCAAGAGTTACTTCTTCAATTCGTACAACTAAATCAGGGAAATTCTATATAGATACCTTCAAATAGGTGTAACACCAGGTATGTGTTATATTTAAATGTAAAAATTATTATTAAGTAGAAGACTAGGAATTTAAGTAGAAAATACATCATTGTATTCCCAAAAAAATAGGAAAATTTTCAATATTGAGTTCTCCCCAACCATTTTAGATAAATATCCATCATTAATAGGTAGGAAATCCAATTTGATGTAAATAATTAACATTGTGAGTTTAGGTTCATCCTTAAACGGATAGATGATTGTAGGATGATTTTGAATATCGAATGTAACTTCCCATCCTGTATAACATATATGGTCTCTATAATGAGAGATATCATCCATTCCCAAAATTACATCAAATTAAACTAGTGAAAGGTTAACATGATTTATAGGAAAAATATTCCTACGAACATCTATATGATAGGTTTCATAAACCTGATATGTGAACATATTACCATTAATAGTTTTCACTTCTGACTCTATAGCTAATTTTTGAGGTGTTGATGTGATGTTCTTAAAAAAAATCAGATATATAAGTGTGGGTACAACCTGAATCAAATAAAACATTTTCAATCATAAAGAGGATGACAAGTGTACCTTTCACCAAATCACTATAAACTTAAACTTTAGTTGTAGTGATTTCATAATCTTAGCATTCTCCCAAAGGAGTTGAGTCCAGGACTATCTATTTTTATAGGTACTATTCTTATAGCCCCAAATCTAGTATCATCCCTTTTTGATATAGGTGTATCACACTCTTTTCTACCTACTATGACTATGGGAAGTCTGGGCTTAGTGATAAATTACTCTAGTGGTGTTATGACCATTGACACATTGTTAGGATTTATAGAGGAGGTTATATTCTAGTACAGGAGTTCCCTATTTAAATAGGTGGGTAACATTTTCTATATAGTTTCTTCATCTTTGAGATGCACGACTTCAACACCATTCTCAGTATGGATGGGATTGTACCTTGTAAAGAACAGGTGGATTGGTATCTGAATCAAGTATCTTTTATGTCACCTAATGGAAATTCATATATCCATAAAGGTGAATGGGATATCCAGGAAAATCAAGCTGGACACAAGTATACTGGGCTGGGAGGATTGATGTCTCAGATGGAAAGTCTCTTTATGAGTGATCAAGGAATGTAGCTTATGAATTTTCTTCATATTTTGGATAGTTTCAATGATGTATTTCTGAATATTTATATATATTACCTCCTAAGAGATAATTTGAGTTCACCATCAATCTACTGTTAGTTGTGGCACTTGGGTCCATTACTCTATATAGTATGGAACCTATAGAACTCTAAGAACAAAATAAGCAAATGGAAGATCTTGAGGTTGTGGGTTTTATCTAATCCAGCACAACGTCATGGGGTTCACCTTTCTTTTTATCTAAGAAGAAAGATGGTACAATTATATTTTGTATATATTACCACTGATTGAACTAGATTTCTATGAAGAATAGGTATCCACTTCCTCTAATAGATGATCTATTCGACCAGATCCAAGGAGTGAATGTCTTCTACAAAATCAATTTGAGACGTCACTACCATTAGGTGTAAGTGAGGCACACAAACATACAATGTAGAGAAATCCCAAGATGGTATTACTTGTATGAGTATCTGGTCATGTTTTTTTGTTTGAAACATGAACTATAAGTATTCATGGATTTGGTGAATCGGTTTTTTCACCTGTATTTTGATTCCTTTGTGTTGGTATTCATAGATGACATCTTAGTGTATTCACACACCATAAATGACCATTCCAATAATCTTGAGATCATGTTGAGTACACTAAGAGAACACCATCTATATAAAAGTCTTGGTAAATTCCACTTTTGGATTAGAAAGGTTAACTTATTAGGTAATATAATATCTGAGAAAGGCGTATTTGTTGACCTAGAGAAGGTGAGCATCGTGGTTTCTTGGGAGCATCCCAAGAACATATTCAGTATTAATAGATTTTATGGGATGGATATAGATTTTAGGTGATTTATAAAGTATTTATCATACATGGAAGTTCCTATTATAGTATTGACTATGAAGGGTGTGACATTTTACTACACTGAAGCATGTAAGATAGCTTTTTAAAATTTAAAGAGAAGACTGATTTCAGTGTTTATCCCAATTATTCTTGAGATTAGAAGAATCTATACTATTTATTATGATGTTTCAGTAATTAGTATGTTTTTAATTCTGATACAGGGTGATTGGTTAGTATCCTATGGGTCCTTCCAATAGATGCCTCATTAGATAAATTACCCTACACATGACCTTGAGCTAGATATTGTGATTCATGCTCTATGCTATTGGATTTCCTACTTATTGGGTGAGCAGGTTGTTGTTAGAAAGGATTATAAAATTCTTAAATACAACACCATTGTGTGATACTTGAATCTAAGTAATCATGGGTGGGTGGAATACTTGTAATCATTCGACTTTGAGTTGGCGTACAAACCCGTAATGGATAATTTCATAGCCGATGCCTAGAGCCGTAAAACTCAAGAACAGTCTATCAAGGAGGCTAGAAGTGAGTGTAAATTGATTAATTTATTCTCTATAATTCACTTGTAGGTTCAATAATAGCATGGATAGTCATTTCTAGCAGCTCTAGAAGTGATATCCTCCCTTCTGGAGTGGGTAAAAATGAGGAAATTTTTTATTCCATTGGCCTCTTCTTGAGGGAAAGAATCACATGAGAGAACCCAATTCTTGGTTGGGTTTTTGATACGAGTGAAACCCAACTCATCTGTGGTTGGGTATGGGTTCCTTATGAAATATAGGAAGTGTTGATGAGTGAATCTCATGCCTCTATTTTATAATTTCATCCTTGGCTTACCAAGATGTACAGAGACACCTCCTGTCAGTATTAGTGTCTTGGTATAAAGAGGTAGATAGAGGGTCGTATCACTTGGTGCTCCACTCTTTGGCAGGTTAAGGAATAGTACTATGGACCTATTGGAATTATATATCCTTTATTAATTCCTAAGTGTAAATGGAATGATATCACTATAGACTTCATTACGGGCTTACCTAGATCCCCTCAATGCACCGATGCAGTATGGGTGATCATCAATAGACTGACCAATATTGCACACTTCCTACCGATCTGGGAGTCCTTATCTACTTATGAGCTAGGAAGGTTTTATATATAGGAGATAGTTTTCCTTCATGGTTTATGTAAATTTTATCATTTCATAAAAATACACCCATTTCACATTATAGTTCTAGACAGGGTTGTAATATCCATTGGGTTCATAGGTGTTCTTGAGAACTGTATAACATCCTCAAACTTATGGGTAGTCCAAGTGGATAATATGGGTATTTGTGGATATTCTTGAAGCCTAAAACCTTGATTTTGGAGGTTCATGGTAAAATCATATCCCTCTTCTTGATTTTTACTACAAAAAAAATTGGAAACAATTCATATGGCTGCATATGAGGCCCTCTATGGTAGACTTTTCCATTCACCTCTATGCTGGTTAGAGGATAGTGAGGTAGCTCTACTGGTTCCTCATATTGTTTAGGAGAATTTATAACAAGACCATATAACTCATAAGTGTATGTATATAGCTCATCCTAGGAATAATTATTATACTAATCATCACCACAGACCTCTAGAGTTCGAGGTGAGACATTGGGTCTCTCAGAATGTATCACCTATATTGGGTCACAAATGTATCAGGGGACAGACCAAGTTATCACCTTGATATTTTAGGATAGTCAAGATGGTGGATAGAGTCAGGATGGTAGCCTATCAGTTTGAGCTACCTCAGAGGTACTGTTCCTTAGAATTCATCTTCCATGTATCTCAGCTTCCACATTATCATCTCGAACCATCATATTCATTCTCCCCTAAGGATATGGAGCTGCAAACAGATTCATACTTTGAGGAGAATATGATATATATTTTTATCAAAGCATGAAGGATCTCCAAGGAAGGTTTGTTCCTCTAGTATGAGTGTTATGGTTGCATGGATGCGTACAGGATGATACATGGGAGATGGAGGCCGATGTATGTTCACATTGGCCAAAACACTTCTATGATGACATTTCACCACCCTCAAAAGGGAAACTCAAGGATGTGTTGTCTTAAGGAGGGGAGGTTGTAACATCCCAGCTTTTCACAAATATATAAATCATTTGTTTTTTATTTTAATTATTTCTTTCTCATCATAATGTTTTCTTATGGAGTCAAGGAATTCTCAGGTTTGTCCAAGACTCATTAAGAGCCCAAATCCCTAAAATTGAAAGAGGTAAACTTGACTGCATAGTTATTAGAAACTAAGCCTCTAAACCGACATAGTTTCCCTAAACTATATGGATAAAGATATTGGGGACCTAGGGACACATGATTTCTATAAAACTATGAGACCCAAGGTGCATGATAATGTAATCCATAGGTATTTTTTGGATATTTTATTTTTTACGTTTTGTGCATGGTTAGTCAAATTGTGCACCTAACTATATGGGTTAGCCCTTTGAAGAAGATTATGGTGCACAGGTGGTGCACGGTTTGAAAAACTATTTACCCAAACCATGTTCCCTTATTTTTAAAGTTGAATTTTATTTTTTCCCATCTTAAATTATTTAAATTATGTCTTCCTTCATCCTCAATTTTCTCTAATAGATTAATTCATCCATCTATATATGAAGCACACTCCTCCTTCAATCTAGGGATCAAGCCACCTCATCCATTTGAAATAAATTTTTCTCTCCATTGGATCTATTGTAAATATCTCATTAATATCCTCAATCCTCTCCTTTCTATTTCAGTGTCATCATCCCATCTATTGTGAAATCTCAATACAAGGTCATTTTCACCATTTTCAGGGAATTTGATGATTTCTTCAATTTATTCCAACCAATCTCAAATCAATGATCGACACTGGATGAGGGAATCTCTATGAAGATAAGGTAGGTGGTCTAGGTACTTTCCCATCATTTCATTCTGTTATATATTATGCACTATGCTTCTACAATCCAGACCCTTATGGCTTTGCCCCAATTTTGTTATATTGAATTAAATGGAAAGCATTGTCATACCATTTGAGAACCCAGATAGCAGTGGATATACCCCTTAGGTTAATATACATGAATTTATTCCAAACAATGATTGTTTTCTCCTTAGATCCTAAAAATCCCTTCTTCCCTAGTTTTTTAAATTCTCTTTAAGGAATTTATTTACAATTAATACATTGAAATAATTTATTAAGTTGAATCAAGTGAATTAAACATGAGTTTAAGTTGTAATCCTTAAGACTTATGGAATATATAAATTTCTAAATGGAATATCCGTGACCCATATGCCTATTATAATAAAAATTCTCAAATTAAATGAGGTTTCATGTTTGTTAGACTTGTTATATGTGCATTGATTGTTTGACTATTTTCACCTTAGTGTTGAGGGTGATACAAGGGGTTTCAGCTTAAAGAACCCTTGGATAGACTCTTGTGAGTTATTTCAATAATTTTTAAGGCTTATTAAACATTCCATTGGTGACATAATTTATTCCTAGGATAGGATCACTATAAATTTTCTATTTTACCTCCTGATGAGTTACAATGGTTCCCTAAAGCAGACCACTTGGGTGGGATCAATAGAAAAATGGTTCTAACATTCCATAAGAGAGACGCAGGTCCATATGTGTGATACTAGGTACAAACACTATGGTTAGTTCATGATTACTTCACACCATTCTTGGTGTGACACTTGGGACTTCAATCTTGGGTCACCTTGGATGGACTCCTTAGGCACTGGACATATATCGATACACTAGAGTGATACTTAGGATTCTTTTATATTTTCCTTGGATGAGCATAGGGGGAATCTTAATATTTTATAAATAGTTTATAATCCAATTAAAAAGTAAATTAATGTTTCCAAATAAAATTAAATGAACATTTAGTATTGGAGGCATAGGGAAGTGTCCTCCAAGACCAATCACAAGCTTGGAGACAGTCCACCTACTCAATATTGCTCCACTTAATTTACCTTTGCAGGATATCTTGGTTCAGATTCACTAGATTAGGATAAAGCAAGTAAATTGGATTGGTGTCCAAGTGTAACCTATCCCAATTTATTTAATTATACATTTCAATTTTTCATTTATTAACTATGGCACACTGTTAATTTTATATTTCAAAAAATGGATTGGCCTAGACACTGTGGATGGAAGACTACTAAGATTGTATCTCACACCCTACTTGAGCTTCGTTTGGTACCCCAAGTAAAATTTATAACAATAGGTTTATTTAAAGGAAAGAGACCTACTTATGATGTTTGACTTCCAACTTTAGGCTGGAATTGGGGGGTAGAGGATTGAGCATATACTTGAGATGCTAGATTTAGCAGTTTTTTTGCATTTTTGTATATTTTGTTAGCATGTGGTATATGCCTATATCCACTACCCCTTGCATAGTAATTTTTGTGTAAGATCATCTTGTTGTATCTTTTTATTATTCATATTCTTCTTATCATTTACTTAGTTTCATGTTTTATTATAATTGTTTGGTTACTATTTGTTATTGTGGCATTTTTTGGTGTTTCTTGTAGTTTATATATATAAACCTTATATATACACATAATTTTGTTCTCCAATATGATAAATTAAGGAATAGTATCCTCACAAACACACCCTAGGCCCCCACTGCTAGTCGGAAACCCTTGGCATTTGGAGAGGCATGCTTGAGGTCTTGTGGCCCACTATCTCGGGGCGCCATTAAGTGGGATCTGGGGCAGGATGCACATTCCCATTGATTAAATAATTTAAATTGAAACTCAAAATTCATTGAAGTATGAATTATTCATGACATTATATAAAAAATGGGTAGTATGTACACGGTATAAAATAAATTAGATGAATAACAATAAAATACACCTTATTGAAGGGAAATTGAAACAAAGTACCTTACCTCAAGATTTATTTTGGTTGAACATGATTCAATCTCATGTGTATTGGTTTGAAGAATGTTATTAATTTTTTCATACCAATATATATATTTATAATTTTATATATGATCCCCTTATAAAATATTACCACTCATTTGTTAATAATATTCCATTATTTTCATTGTTTCGGGTGTTAATTACCTTGTCTACTCAGGACTGTTTGTTCATGAAAGTTACAATTATTGAAAATTCTATATAGTTACATAATATCCAGAATTATATTAATGTTATAAAAAAATATTGACCCATAATATAAATTTTTATAATCATTTTTTAAGTTTAAACATATAAAATGAATCGCACCGCTTCGTGGAGATGGTAGGTCTTATGTACGCACGAGTGATGATATGATTCCCTTAATGAGTGAAAGGGTAAATAATTGGGTGATATATTGATATTATAGAATTTATATAATTTAATATATGTCACTTATATTCATTAAATTTATCTTTATTACCTTCCTTGTAAATTTTATTTGAAAAATGAATCACATCACTTTTGAGGCGGTAGTCTGTCGTACACACAACTGATGTTATAGTATTTTAAATGGAACAGAAATTAAAAAAATATATGTGATATTATAATTTTAGAAGTATAATAATATCATAAAAATCATATACATGTGTTAAATCTATCATTATATCATCCCTTGAATTTTTGTGATGGAAAATAAATTATATCGGTTCACGAGGCGGTAGTTTTCCATACACACGATCAAAGGTTTCGTTTACCATTTGATAGAATAGGGGATGGGTATAGGTCATACCCTAAACATAATAATATCTAATTATATATAATATATTGATGTTATTATATAATCATGGTTTACTAATTTTTTAAATAAGTGGTTGAAGAAACAAAATGAAAATGTTGGTTTAAGTACATTACCTATTCATTGGGAAACTTCTTTTGGTTTGAACAAAAAGATTTCGTGAGATGGATTTATAATCAAATAAATAGATCTATGTTGTTGGTATGGGAGTAAGGAAGTGTTTTGGGTAGGTCTTTTCCAAACCAACTTGATTTTTAAGTGTGAATAGGGGAAAAGAGAGGGTTTTCTTTTATAATTGGTAGAGAGGACACACATGAAATTTTTTAAAAGAAATAATTACACCCATACTTTTATCATGCCATAAGCACAAATACAAATATGTGTTTTTAAAGTTATATACAAATTATTTATCAGTTCTAAGAAAAGTTAATCTAATAACTATTAAAAGTTGACCATGTTAATCAGCAATAGGAAAGTTTTGATAAAGGGGATCCTTTATCAGCTCTAGTTTAAAGCTGATAAAGGGTTCTATATATTAGTGTTCTTTTAGCACTCATAAAGGATGACCTGCTATAAAATGCTATTAAAATTATATCACACTATAGCAGGAAAAACATTTTACACATGTCTAAAATTGTTTTATAAAATTCATAATTTAATTGAAATAAAAATTATATCAAAAATACAAGAAAAAATATTATATTATACATATTTAAACATTATTTTTTAAAATTACATTAGAAAGTGGTATCACTAACATTCAAAAACATCAATGGTTTCATTGTCTTTGGCACTTAACCCCCTCTCAAAAAATCTCGATAATGGTACCAATTTATAAAAAAACCATGCCAACTCAAAAAAAAATCCACCTGTATAAGAGAAAAATTCTTATGTTAGTAATATTGTAGATAAATAAATAAAACATAAATATGAAATAATACATTAATAAAATTTTAATTTCAAATAAAAGGACACATATAGAGTTATACTAGTCACACCATGTGTCAGATTTATGTGTGAGTGATTCTTATGTGTCACAAGTGATGTAAGGATCATTTTTCTAAAGTATCTAAACAATTTGAATGTGTTTTATTATTTTTGATTATTTCATGTGTCTTTTTTACTAAAATGTCAATTTAAACTTAAAACATTCACTTTAAGTCATATTGGTCACATTGTGTGTAATTTTGTTGTGATACTCATTCCTATATGTTGTCACTGACTAACGAATCATTTTACTACAGTATCAAGACAATCTGAGCATGTTTTCTCAGCTTTCAGTGAGTGACGCATGTTTTAAACTAAATTGCCAATTTAAAACAAAAAATAGACACTTTAAGTCATATCGGGACCACTATGTATTATATTGAGGTTTATTTTATTTTTACCCATATCAAATGACTTATGGATCTTAATGATATTGTTTCATAACAATTGGGATTTATTTCCTTGATTTTGAGTATGTCACTTGTGTTTTGAACTAAAATGTCAAATTTAAATAGAAGGAAACACTTTGAGTCATACTGATCACATCATGAATTGGATTGATGTTAGGTAAATTATTATATGTCAAAAATGAATTAAGGATAATTTTTATAAAGTATCAACACAATATGAATGTGTTTTCTTAGTTTTGAGTATATTATGGGTCTTTTTTAATAAATGTTTATTTAAGCTGAAAACATGCACTTTGAGTCATACCAGTCACATCATGTGTCGATTTGACATGAAACTAATTAGTATGTGTAATAAATAACTTATCAATCATTGTCTTAAGGTATCAAGACAACCTGATCATGTTTTATTGATTTTCATTGAGTGAAACACATTTTAAATAAATAGTCAATTTTGTACTGATAACAGACACATTGATTTATACAAAACCCATCATATATCAGATTGAGGTGTGTCAGATTCTTACACATAAAAAATTATATATATATATATATATATCATTTTACTAATTTAACAAAACAATATTAATGTATTTTTTTGGTTTTGAGTATGTGACATGTGTTTTGAAATAAAATTTCCATTTAAAATAAAAGGACACACTTTGAGTCAAATCTGCCACACCATGCATATGATTAATGTTTGGATGATTCTTATACATAAAAAATACTTAAGGATATTTTTTCTAACATATCAAGACTATATGAATGTATTATCTCGATTTTCAATATGTCATGTATTCTTTTTACTAAAATGTCCATTTAAATTGAAAACATGAACATGAATCATATCAATGACATTGTGTCAGTTTGACATGAGACAGATTCCTACAAATCAAAATTAACTTATAAATCATTTTAAAAAAAGAATCAAGATAATATGATTATGTTTCCTTGTTTTAGATGGAGTGACTCATATTTTAAATTAAATTATTAATTTTAAACTGATAGCAAACACTTTGAGTCATACCAGGAACACCATGTGTTATATTAAGGAGAAGTTAATTCCTACACATCCCAAATGACTTGTAGATTATTGTACCAAATGATCAAAATAATCCAAATGTTTTTTCTTGGTTTTGAATATGTGATGTGTTTTTTGAAATAAAATATTGATTTTAAATAAAAGGACCTACATCAAGTCGTAACAGTCACACCATGCATCAAATTGGTGTGTACTTGATACCTACACATCAAAAATGACTGATAGGTCATTTTCCAAAAGTATCAAAATAATTTTTTTTATTCATTTTTTAATATATCATTTGTCTATTTCTCTAAATTGTCAATTTATAATAAAAACACTTTCCTTGATTCGTACTGGTCATATAGTGTCTCGATTTGATGTGTGACTAAATACAGTGTTTCTCAAATGATATAAGAATAATTTTATAAAATTATCAAGAAAATACAAGCATGTTTTCTTAGTTCCTAGTGAGTGACACATGTTTTGAACTAAATATTAAATTTTAAACAGATAATAGACACTTTTAATCATACCAGGAATATCATGTATCAGATTGAGGTATAGATTATTTCTACACATCAAAAATGGATTATGGTTCATTATCCTAAAGTTTCAAAATAACCCAAATGTTTTTTCTCTATTTTAAGTATGTGACATATTTTTTGAACTGAAATGTCAATTTAAAATAAAAATAGACACTTAGATTCGTACATGTTACGTCATTTGTTGAATTAATGTGCAGTTAATTTATATATTTCATAAATGACTTATAGGTCATTTTCCTATCATATCAAGAAAATATGAACACGTTTTATTGGTTATGAGTGTAAAATGTCTCTTTTTTAATAAAATTTCATTTGAAACTGAAAACACAAACATTGAGTCATAATAGTCACATTATGTCTCAGTTTTACATGAGACTGATTCATACAAATCACAAATGACATATGAATCATTATCCTATAGTATTAAGAAAATTTGAATGTGTTTTACCATTTTTTACAGAGTGACATATGATTTTAAACTATATTTTTAATTTTAAACTGATAATGGATAATTTGAGTCATACTAGTCACACCATGTATTATATTGAGGAACATATGATTTTTATATATTTCAAATGACTTATCGGTCATTTTCCTATATTATTAAAACAATCTGAATGTGTTTTCTTAGTTTTGAGTATATGATGTGTGTTTTGAACTAAAATGTCGATTTTAAAATTAAAACATGTAATTTGAGTCATATTGGACACATTGTGTTTGAAATTTAGGTGTTGTTGATTCATGTATGTCACAAATGACTTATGTATCATTGTCCTAAATTATCAAAATAATCTAAATCTTTATCTCATTTTTGATTTTTAGGTGTATATTTTCAACTAAAATATAAATTATAAACTAAAAACATTCACATCAATTCATACCAATCACATTGTGTATGATATTTATGTGTAGGTGATTTAGGTGTGTCTTATTCATAAATGATCATGAGTAGCTTCAAAAATGTTACAATTTCTGTCAGACCAGGCTCACCATGTATTGGATTGAGTTGTGGATGATTCCAACACGTTTCAAATGAATTGTGAATCATTTTCCTAAAGTATCAAAACAATATGGATGTTGTTAATCAATCTTTGAGTATGAAACATGTGTTTTGAACTAAAATTTAAATTTTAAAATAATAACATAAACTTTGAGTCATATTAGGGAAATTCTATATTAGATTGAGTTATAGTTGATTCCTACACATTACACCGGTTTTTAGATTTTTTAATTCATTTAACATTCAAATTTATCTAAAAATATCATTGATTGATAACCTAGAATGTTGAACTCATTCCATAATAAAAAGAAACATGCACGATCATGAGTGTATCATCCTTATTGAGTGCATAATCAGAGTACATGAGTGTATCATTAGTGTATCATCCTTCTTTATAGCCTCCATGAAAATTAAAAAAATAAGTATCGTATAATAATTAAAAGGCAATTAACTAAAAAAGTATATATAATGATAAGAAAAATCCCTAAATAAGTAGTAAGAAATCAAATCTTCAAGACATTTTTATACAATCTGACACCATGTATTCTACCCATTTGTTTCTAAATAGGTCTATTTCCTCTTATGAATATAAGAAATGTCGACAGACCAAATAGTAATGAAAAAATATAAATAAACCAAAGATCATTAAATATTTTAAATGACACTGTAATTATCACTGGAAATACCTCTTTGGGGATGCTAGTTTGTTGATGTAATATGATATCTTTCATAAATTTACACAGATAATAACCATAATATTTGTTATTAGTTTATTCTAGGAACTATAGAAACATTGAGAAAAATAAGTACCTTTTTTATATATGTTTTGATAATAGAATTTTATTATATATACCTTAATAATTTTCCATTTTTATAAGTCGATAGGATTTTTATGCTCTTGGATTGTCCTTATGCCATGATTTTGATGGTATTTTAACACCTCCCTATAATAAAAACATTTTCCTTAAAACATAAAATAAAAATGTATAACTTGATGTTTATTTGTGAAATATTTCATGAAATGTATTAAACTTTTATAAATGCCATCACATGGGGTTGTTTTATTGGGTATCCATACATTGAATCCAAAAAATGAATATTTAGAGTATCCAAATTGACTACAATGAGTGACCAGTGTTACCTAAAAAAGGAATAAGTAATGAAATGAATGAAAATATATTTTATATGATAAAATTTTATAGTTTTACACCTATATCATGGGTATTAAGAAGATTATATCATTTGTAAGTTCTCTTCCAAATATTGTGTCTATTTTTTCTAATATTACTTCATAATGATTTGGTTCCATTAAGAATTATTCTATAGAAGTGATGTGAGGACTAATGAGTCTGAATTTATATTCATAAGGTTTCCCCTTCAAATATTATTGATATATATGCCTTCAAAAATTATGAATAGAATTTATTCATAATTAAAATATCAACTATTTAATAAAAAAACATGAAAACACACCTCATGTATACATTTACAACCAAGACTCCAGATATTCATGAGTGAGTTTTTCATTTATATTATCAATACCAATATATACAATAATAAACTACCCACACATCTATTCTCCAAAATTAGTTATGGTAGTATCACTACTATCTAAAATTATATATGTATGAACCTTAAATGTTCATAAACTTGGATGTTGAATGGGTGGGGTAAAGGCACATTGTGAAGATATTTTCAATTGGTTGGTTGATCTTTTAGACCATTTTGATTCAAACTTCCATTTCTCCCCCTTCCCTTTGTCTATCTATGGTAAAATTCATTGGTTACAACCTTTTTTCATTAATTATTAATGGTTTTACATGAAAAATAAATCACAAATGAATACCTTCTTATCGATATGTATTTTTACAAGATATAACCTCCATGCTTTAAAAGTTACAATAGATTTATATACCATATGAATTTCCACATCATCAATAAGAACATGTATCTTATCACTCTCCTCATTAACTACATAAATCCCAACTATCACCAGACCTATTAGAAGTTGTTTTTTTTAGAATATCTTCTTGGATATTTTATATGGTACCCCTCATAACAAGGGGATGGGTGGGTGTTGATAGATATAAATCACAATCATTTTCTATATTTAGAATATCAGTACTAGAAAGTTATTAGTGTCTACCAAATTCACATTTCATAGAAAAAAATTATGAAAATATTTATTACCACTTCTAAGATAGCTCATTGAGTGTAATGGCTCGCCTCAAAGCTGGTGGGGTGAGGGGGATCTTCACGTAGTAGTTATTCTTATGTTTTCTCTTCTATTTCAATCCTTCCCATAACATTTTCTAATAACTATTATTGGAAATTAATTTTTTATTCTATATTATCCATTCATTCCTATAACTATTGAATTTTCTTATCTTTATCACTCTATTCATTTCTTTTCTTAAAAAATGTTCGGGGTGACACCCCAATACTCGTACCTCTGACTCGACCATACTAGTCTAGCCTCTTCAAGACCACTAATAGGAGTTTTTCATCAGGTACAATTGATTATGATTCTTATATCTAATTTGGATAAAAAAAATATAGTAAAATAAGTAATCATTGTTATGTAATTTTAATTTATAGAAAACAAGTTTTTATTATGTCATACTTATACATGCTTCCCACACTTTTTTGTATTTCATCTATTTATATCCCTTCATTATTTTCATGTGCCTAATTCTATAGCACATGAAGTGGGATGGATGCAGCTTTGGATTTCATTTCTTCAATATATATAAACATGGGAACATAATTATGTTTTTATTTCCTGTTACATAAAATTATTATAATATATTTAAAATACATACTATTTTTTCAAGTGATGTGTTCCCCAATCTTCCTTTAAGGTAAGGATATGTTGATTTTTCTACTCACTATATATTTTTACCACTCAATTTATATTTCATAAAATAAATAAATTCTTAATCAAAGGTATTAATACACATATTTTAAAGTAATATATTACCAATCACAATGTACCAAAAAAGATGTCTCATCATAATGACCAATAAACACGTCCCACACTTATTTATTTATGATTTGTGCATACATTTGTTATGGGTGTGGGTTTATTTTCCCATCATAATTTTTGAGATGATACTTCATAATAATTTTTTGAAACCCTCTATGATAATTTCAAGTGTTAATTAATAAAAACTTAATTTGGGAGTCATCTACTATAAATGCACTCTATAAGAGATAATGAAGAGTAATTCAACATTTCATTATTATGTTTTTTATTAAAATAAAGAAATTTTCTCATAATGTTACCCTAATCTCTTCTAAAATTAGTTTCTTAAACATGGGAACAATATTATTACATTAATCTATATCAATTGGCACATGCATTCAAGTGTTGATCCCAATGTTACTACCGAACATAGCCATGTTGGGGTTAACAGGCTACTCACATGCATTCCATCCAACCTCAAATTTTATATCCTTTTTCACATAAATAATTTTTTTAACACCATATCACAACAATGATCTTGTTTTTGCTATGACATAGGTTGTTCTCCATCTACCATTTCCTTAGATTCAACATCATCAATATGTTGTTCCTCTAGATTGGTATCAACAGCATCTACTGGAGGTTGTTGTTCCTCTACATTGGGAGCACTAGTATGTTGATAAACCTATTGTTCCTCAAGATTGGGATAATTGGCATATGTATAAGTTGTTATCTTCAAAAGTGGTTAAACATTTAATATATATAACATAAATGAATTAGTTAATAGATAATAATATGAGGTAACACAATGTATATTACAAAAACAAAATAACCTGATTAATGAACTCTTTTTTTAAATTTGAAGGGATTTAGCCCCTCTATAAAGTACTCAAATCCCTTCATTTGGGTATCCTCTTCCATATAGGATTACATCAAATTGGGACCACTATGAAATGATTGTGACATCCTAATGAGTGGTTTATCTTTAGTTTAATTGACATCTGTCCCATTAGTGGTTTTGATCGATAACATAACAATTGACCACTTGCAGTTTTTGGGACATAGAAGATAAAATACTTGTAATTCCTATGATTCCATTATAAATGGTTTGTGTTTGTACCCTTATATACTAAAATACAGTTTCACAAATCCCAAATCATCTATTTTAACCACACTTCTATTATCTACACACATGAATTAAAAAACATACCTTGAAATATTATATAATCCAACTCCCTTATTTGTTTGATGATAAAAAAGTATGACATATTAAAATAAATTTGATTTTTTCCCTTTGTACCATATACAAGCATTAATTCAACCACAAGTGTAAATCCACTATTTTTTAGGGAAAATTGTTCATCGTGTTAATTTATATAGAACATATAACCATTAATTACATAATTATTATAAGATAATACATCCACACTTGTTATTCTAGATATCCATCAAAGTCCTTCTTAAATTGGTTATAAATTTTCAGCAGATTCATTAAAAATGTGGTCTTGAAACCATTCTATTAACTATTGATTATGTATATTTGATATCTATCTTTCAACCATTTATGGATTCAAATGCCTAAGAATTACTTTTGAGTTTCAATATATGGGGAAACCTATAAACTATTATAAAAAATTTAAAGGTGGACTATCTCTTGATATGTAATAGTAATTGTGACAATATTTATTTCAAAAAAAATCTCCCACAAGCCACCCAGTGTGCTAAGATTTTAGTTAAGAAATGCTTTCCATATTGGATGGGTATTCAGTACAAAATTCAATGGCTTCCTCAACAACATATCACTCTATAATACAACCTTCTATCCAATTTTTATTTTGTATATACCATTTAAAAATATTCATATACTATTAAATGGGGTACATCAATCTATATTTTATAGGAAAAAATAGCTAGATCTCTCTTACCAACTAAACCATCTGGTGACTCATCATATCATAGAATATTAAAGGGAAGAAAATATCCAATTAAAAAAATATGACATCAATTTATTTTTGTATAGTTGGAAATTATATCAGGTCTATAACCATTTTTTTTATAGATTTTAAAAAATAAATAGATTTTGGTTAATATATTATGTACATTCTTTGGAAAAATGAAATGTAAAGCTACTGGCATTGGATATTGCATAAAAAATGGCAATAATATGATTTCATACCCTTTAACATTAAATTATTCATTTACATGATATTATTTATATTTTAGGAATACCCCTCTAAAACCTTTAAATAATTTAAGAAGTTGAGAAAATGATATCTCTCTTTTTTAGAAATACTGTAATCAACCGAATTAAGAAAAATTTGTTTTTCACTCTTCACTAAAACCAACTCTTCTTGTATTCCTATTTCAATCATGTCTAACCAACCCTTAATTATATCCTTTTTTTCAGGTTCATTTAGTAACATTTCAATGAAACTATCACATAAATTTTTTTCTAACATGAATAGAATCAAGAAAATTCTTGACATATAAACAATTCCAGTATAGAAATTTAAAAAAAACTAATTTCTTTTTCCAACCTATTTTTATAAAGTTTTTTGAATAATTTTTTCTATAAGTAATGTCCACATATTTTAATTTATCAAATAGTTTTTCACCTATTAGTGGATATAGTTTTTCATGTCCTTCGAGTCATTAAGGTCTTCGGGCCACCTTAAGGCCTTTGGTCCACCTTTAGTGAAGATGAAAACCAGAAAACCTACAAGGAACAAGCTCAAGAAGGAGGATGAGAAATGAGATTTTACTATAGTAGAAGATAAATGGATTTAAAGAATGAGAGGGTATGGAAAATACCACTACGAAAAGCCTGTGCATGCACGGGAAAGCCTGGTCGAATAGCCATGTAAAGGTGGAGAGATGATTTCACGATGAAGATGCTGGGGTGGGGTAGTTCCAAGTTGTTAGTCTGGGTTGTATGTAATGTTTGAAGCCTGCGAGCAATGAATTACTCTAAGGCCTACGGGCCATGTAATTCTTATTCCTATTGACCTTGTAAGGGTTCCACCTCATCCCTTGAAAGGTGGATTATTAAAATCAATAAAAAAATGAAGGCCTTCGGGCCATTGGAGATTGGTACTTATGTCATCAAGGTATAAATATGTGATTTATTAGAAACACAGTATTCGATGAATGTTTTAACCCAATTGAATATGTACCTTTTTTAAAAATGAAACACCCATGAGTTCCTTTAATGTTATATCTTGAAATTTTACCATAAGAAGGAAAATCATATATCATCCTGCACAACATGGATCTTGACATTAAAACTTTATTTTTGTATGAATCATACAATATAACACCTAAATCCCATAATAATTTCAAATATTAAATTAATGGCTCCAAATAAACATCAATATTATTACCAATTGTTTTTCTCTAGATATACGTAGAGATAAAACAATTTATCTTTATTTCATGTATACCCATGATAGTAGGTTATAATTTACCAACATAACCAGCCATGTACTATGTGTGTTTCTTTGAAAACCAAAAGGATTCAATCCATCTATAGATATCACAAGATGAAGGTTTCTTGGATCATTTCTAAATTCAGGATACTCTTGATCAATTCTATTTCACTAAGTATAGTATTTTGGGTGATCAAGTATCCCATATTTATTTCTTGTATCTGTGTGCCACATCAATTGTCTTTTAGTCTCCTCACTTACACAAAGGCATCTAAAACATGGAATAATTGGAAAGTACTATACAAATTTATTAGGACCTGATTCATCTTTCTTGTATCGAGAAGCACCAGAAATTGGGAATTTTTCTATGATTTTTAGTCCTTGTGAAATAGTATACAATCATTTAGACATACATGTATTCTTTCAGAGATCATACCCATTGAACATAGCATTTTTCTAGAATCATATTTTGTGAAATGAATCTCATTATCATCTAGGAGAATATCATTCTAGAGATAAAGTAGGTAAGTAAAACTAGTGTCACTCAATATATTTCTAGCTTTTAAATAATAAGTCTTCAGTATAGATGACAATGTTGTATATTTAGTACAACCAGTATATGATAGCATCTTTGGAAAACTCTTTAACTTCTCAACCAATTTTGGACAATCACAAATTTCATATTCAATTATCATTCTTATTTCCTCAATATGATCTTCATTATCATTCACACCTATAATCACAACCTCGATACAGTCTTCATTATTTTACAAACATGTAATCATATCTGATGATCCATAAAAATTACTCTCATCCTATTCACTAGATACATTCAGTTTTTCCCTATGTTTAGTCCAAAATTTAAAACTTCGAACTATTCTGTGATATATTAAGTGTTCTTATAAATTTTATGGACTAATTAGTCATGAATAACAACATTGTAAACATAAAAAAAGGATTTTAGAAGGGTCATATGCTTGATCATTTGAAAAATTGATGAACTATTTCACCCCATCCTCTTACTCTTTTATTGTAGGATTGGATTTCATCCATTTTTTATTCATAACCATCCTATTTGATTCTATAATATTAATATTTATAAAAATAAATAATGTTTAAAACCCAATTCATAGAACAGGCTAATCTTTTGATTAAAATATCAATGTAAGGTAAGATTATTAATGATTATGATTTTACTAATATGGGTTATCATTAATATTTTATATATTATATGAACCTAATATAGAATATCTTTCACTAATTTGGGTCCAAATAGAGACTTACCTCCTATCATAACCTAATATTGAGGTGATTGACATATGGCCTTTAATACAAAGCTTCAAAAATAGCTTTTTATTTCAATTATTAATAACTATTTTTAAACAAAAAGTACAATTGGTCAGATTTAAAATGTTCTCCCTTAACGTTTTTCACAATATAATTTCATATAATGAATCATATTGTTAAATAGTTATTCTTTATAAGAAGATTATTGACCTTTATAAAATATAAAATTTAATAATTTTAACACCAATATCTATTCATAGTGTTCTAACATATATATTTATTTTATTTTATTTTTTTCAATGATGATGGGAATTACTAAAAAAAGTGAATTTAAAAAATTTGAAGACTCTAACTCCTTGTAAGGAACATAAAAAATATGATTAAATAATTATGTATTTAACCTAAATAAGAAAATTTTCAAGACCCAATCCCACTAGAACTCCTATTGAGTTACCAATGAAATCAAGAATAACTTATGAATCTTTCATCTTAATGGTCCATGACATTGAGACTTAAAAAATTGATGAATTAATAATCAAATGACATAACAAAAAATAAAATGTAGAAAAATTTATCACCTCACAAAAACTAACTCACTCATATTTAATTAAGATTTTCTCTACCCTCAATAAAATGAAGCTCAATAGAACAAATTGCATCCTTAATCATCAATTTAGGATTAAATAGAAATAATTTACTACAGGGATAGATTTTTACTTCATGATAAATAAAGTACTTAATCAAATGAAAAGGTTTTTTAAAAGAACGTGGGGATAAGCAATGATACTAACGTTAGTATAAGGGAATATATAATGAGAAAAATAAAAAATTTAATCCAAAAATAGGTCCTCTATAATTTAATTGAAATAATATCATGATTTATCCATAAATATTATAGAAAATTATTTGATAAAAAACACCTACATGTTGAAAATTCACTCACAATTGACTTATGTTCAAATGAGACCATTTGAGGAATGTAGGATTAGTTTTCATAGGTAAGATACTAAAATAAAAAATTATTTACCAATTCAAATAAAAAATAACTTGAATCATTCATTGTCAACACTATAACAATTAACAACTATAAAAATTAAAATTTTAAAGCAATAGAGTATAATTTTTTATCAAAAAAAATTCCATTATCTAACATTATTAAAAAATTAATTAAAAATTAAGGTTCCATAACCCAAAACAGATAAACATGATATATAGAATATGTAAATTTATTAATATATGATAATATAATATATATAATTTAATTTTTGAGATACAAACAAACATTTATAAAATAAATAAATGTATATTGAGAAAGTGTTCTATCAAAAATGTAAAGCAAAAATATTTTATATAATTTAAAACATAGTTCATTATCACCAGAAAAGTCATGTTATATATCAAAAACTAAACTATTAATAAATATATTTTATAAATATAATAAAATATATCAAAAAAATTTAATGATGACACTCTAATGGTCACTAAAAATAAAAATACACAAGGTAATGAAATGTTTTAAAAAGACATTGAGGTTAGTTCTAATTGCAGTTTAGTTTGATGACTATATAATGAACTCCTCTTAAACTAAAAACACATTACCTTATAATGTACTCTCATGAAATTTGATTTAAATTGAGAATTAAAGAATATATTATGGTTGATAGAATTCCATTTAACGATAAAATTTTCTTGATGTATATCATGCTGATGTATTTTTAAAAAAAACCCTCTATTGGTTTGGGAAGGAAATTAAACCATGAACTGTACAATAAATGTAATAAAACACCATTCATAACCATAACACATGGGTCACTCAATCATAGAATGAGACTAGGGATGGAGAAAAACATTGAAGGGTGTGAAGGAAATGAGACCATGAAAGTTAGATAAGAATCTAAACTAATGAATCTAAGCACAAATCTTTACACGGGTCATTCAAAGCATTTGAAAAAAATTAAAACAAACAAATATCTTTGAGGGGGAGAAATGAATCATAAGTGATTGCATATCTTGGATTTGGAAGGTATTGATTTATCTGAAATTATCAAGAGGGATAGATGATGGGGATTCGGTTCTGTAAAATATTAAATGACATGAGAAAGGAGGACTTTGTTAGGGTTCTATTTCAAACATTGAGAAGGCTTTTATCATCACTTTCAAAAAAGTGTTGATAAAGAGCAGTTTTATCAACACTAAAATAGAAAGCACTTATAAAACAGATGTTTATCAGTACTAAAAAAGAACTCATAAAATGTGTCTTTATCAGCACTCAAATTATAGCGCTTCTAAATATATGTTTTATCAGCACTAAAAAATCATAGATAAAGACCTAATTTTAATAATATAATTAATATAATTTAAAAATAAAAATATTTATAATTAAATGTAAATATTTAAAGAATTAAAAATATGTATTTATACATATAATTATAAATAAATATATTTACTATTTTTTTTTCAAGTCTCACCAAGTACTTTCCTATTGGTAGCATAATATTTTATTATATTTCATACCCTCCCGGATCGTTATAATATAATTATAATTATAAATAATTATATTCAGAAAGTATTGGTATATAATTATAAATATTAATGGTTATATTTATGTATATTTATATATATATATATATATGTGTATATATATATATGTATTTATATTTATATATAAATATATATAATTATAAATATAATAAATATATTTATTATTTAAAAATATTTATCATAATTTTATAATTATTTAAATATATATATATATTTATATTTAAAATTATAATTATAAATAAATATATTTAAAACTATTTTTATACAATTATAAGTATATTTATATAATTATTTATATATATATTTCTTAATATATATTATTATAAATATAATCAATGTATTTATTATTTAAATATATTTATCATGATTTTATAATTATTTAAATATATATTTCTTTATTTGGAATAATAATTATAGATAAAAATATTTAAAAATATGTGTATATAATTATGAATAAAATTATATATATTAGGTGTTTGGGGTACAATTACATTAAACACACACACCACACACATAAGTTGGAAAGGCAAGTCATAGCCCCTACAAGGGATGGTCCACCCATCAAGGCTTATTTAGTCAAAACATGGTCCAAATGTCTAGTGGGCATGAAGTCCATTACATGGCCTAAATGATCACAAACTAGCCTGAATACCCAGTGTAGCGTCCTGCATGTATTGTGCTTGTGTTTCCATCTGCCTTCATCATGCCTACATCACCGTCTGGCAGAAGAAATTCGCTACCATCTGAATTTGAACATGAGTCTGATGCATGATTATGAAGAGCTTTTACCACTCGGGTAAGCTCCCAACTGCATATATATATATATTATTTATATTCATATAATTATACATATTTATTAATATATAAATATATATAATTATAAATATAATAAATATATTTATTATATAAATATATTTATTATAATTTTATAATTATTTAAATATTTTTTTATTTATTTTTTATTTATATTTATAATTATAAATAAATATATTTAAAATATTTGTATATAAATGTATTAGTTTATTTTTTAAATATATATAATTATTTATTTTTATATAATTATGTATATTTATATAATTATGTATATTTATATAATTATGCATATTTATATAATTATGTATATTTATATAATTATATATATATATATATATATATCTTAATATATTAATGTATATAATTATAAATATAATAAATATATTTTTATTTAAATATATTTATTATAATTTTACAATTATGTAAATATATATTTACATATTTATAATTATAATTACAAATAAATATATTTAAAATTATTTGTATAGAATTATAAATATTTTATATAATTATATATATTAAATAATTATATATATTTATATAATTATATATATTTATATAATTATTAATAATTATATATATTTATTAATATATAAATATATATAATTATATATATAATAAATATATTTATTATTTAAATATATTTATTATAATTCTATAATTATTTAAATTTACATTTATTTATTTATATTTATATAATTATATAATTATATATATATATTAATATATCAATATATAAAATTATAAATATAATAAATATATTTATTATAGTTTTATAATTATTTAAATATATATATTTAATTATAATTATAATTATAAATAAATATATTTAAAATTATTTTTATATACTCAAACGGCTTAGCCATGGATTTGGAAACCAAACTCATAACCGAAAAGTTTATTAATAAAATGAAAATGTATAAGGGGGAAATGAAGCAAGTTAAACAAGGCATAAATTCCCACATCAAAATAAAAGTGGCCATAAAAAGAAGTCAATCCATTCAAGACCTTATAGAACCCAAATCCATAGGAAATATTCCTCTTTCCTTTGGATGTCGCCCCCTTCGCCATGTCTTGACTCTTTGTGGGGCCTCACATTCTTCATTTGATAACAATTCGGATGAGGCCCTGGAGTGGAATAGATCCTGAATTTCCAATATAAATATCAAATTTCCATTTATTGACTAGATTAGAATCCATCTTCTATGTTTATAGAGGACAACATCTACACTACTACATAGTCATTGAAACCAAAACCCTTTAGTTCCATCCAAGAAAAATTGACCTCAACTTGAGAGAAATACCATTATATCACTTCCTCATTGAGGACTTCAATGGGTCTTTGGCCTTCATAGTCCTTAGATGCATAATTCTAGAGTTTCTTAACCATTAAAAAACATATTCCTTTAGTGAGGCCTTTCCAATAGATACATATTCAATTTTCATAAGATTATTTAAATGGGGTGTATAAGACCACTCTTCACTCACAATTCCATCATCACTCTTTCTCTTATCAACATGCATTTGAGTTAGAGAAGATGTAAACAGTGCATTTTATGATCGAGGCTCATATATTTTGGATTTTCAAGGGATAACCAATTGTAAACCCTTGTTTTCCACCAATATTTTCCTACCTTTAGAAAGCAACCCTTGGATAGTCCCATATGAATAATCATACTATTCATGTGATTCTTGAGCCTTTGTAGCCAATGAACCCACATTGATTGTTCTTCCCTTAATGGCATTAAGAATCTGGTCATGGGAAACTCCCTATGGATGCTATTTTTTCATATAAGAAATCCCTAAGACATTAATAGATAATAAAGTAAGAGATAAATCTTTTCAAACATAAGACTAAATCATATATTCTACCTACGTATTTTTAATCTTCATAGAAATTCTAGTAAGGATTTTTTGTTTTCTTTTGTGAGACCTTGATGCAGTCATCTACTCCTAATTTAACTACTTATCAGCCATCTCTTGAACAACATATTCATTAATGGGATGATCATCCATTGGTTCTTTATTGGGTCAATATTGACGTCCTCTTTAGATATTTCTAGCTCATCAGTGAAAGTGATGACATTTTCATCCACAAACCCCTACATAGGCAGAGGTCAAGGAAGCCTTACCAGAGATGAGTAAAAAGTGAATGTAAAGGTGTGAACACCTATATCCGTAAGAGGATAAAAATATAGTGAAGAATTTATAGTATCTTTTGTGCATTTAGAAAGATATTATAGTTTTTTTACATCCACATTAGCATCAACTAGATTCATATTGTTAAAATAGTCATCCCTTCCCCATTCCAGGTCCCAGAACATTTGTTATGAAGTAGGACCACCACCATCATAACTGTCTTCCACACTTGGTAGGGATTTCTGACCACCACCTCTATCTGTCTTGAGCATCAAATCATGGAAAACATCATTTTCAATATAAACACTATATTTATCATGACTATTGGAACCTAAGGCACCCACATCAGTAAACAAAATTATATAATTCACTATTATATGTAGTTTGAGCATCACTACCACATACATTCTTTTGAGGCCTTCCACCTTCATCCTATTTAACAACTGACCCTGCAACATTATTTTCATCAGAAGTAGGTGGATTAAATATTTAGACCTCATTCCAATACTCATACTACTTATAATTATAACACTTCAAGTCTATTTGAAATTTTTTCCTAACATGTCCAGTTGACATGTAATTGTAGAAAAAGTCCACAACAAATTCATACTCAATAACCAGTTCAAACTTAAACTCTCAAGAATTAAAATATATTGTCTCAACTAATATTTAGTTGAGATCAAACTCAACCAAAACTCTAGAATAATGACCATATCTGGCTAGTTAAGTTTCTTTGTCAAACATAATTAGATAACCCATGGATAACTGTTAGTAGGTCTCAGATATGGATGAAGAAATCATATATGGAAAGATATAAATCCACAAAAAAAAGAGATTTTAGAAGATACAATCATAAAAATACCCATTGAATCACTAAAATTAAATGTCTGTTATAGAGGATATATTAGGTCCCCACCTACCCTTACCATCAGGAGATCTTCAATAATGATGTTGGCCATGCTTCCAAGTTTTTTTCTCTCCACTAAGTCTTGTGGTATTCATCTGAATATAGTTTGGTAGGGTTTGTTTCTCCCACATCAATGGATACCTCCCTATGATGTTTTCCTTGTGTCTGATGATTGGTCATATGTCTGATAACTCCCACAATGTTAACTGGATCAAAAGGCACCTCTTTATAGTCAACATCATCTTCACCATCATCAGCTACAACAGATGAAATTGAATCATTATTATTTTTTCCTAAGTATTTGGAGAGTCTTCAGTTTCTGAATCACTACCCTTAATATGGGAGTCAACATTTCCGCATGAACAACCCTTAAGTGGGAAGATTCATCCATGTGAGTTTTAGAAGGGGTGTTGTCTTCCCTAATCTAAAGACCAAACCCAATTCACTTAATAGAATCCCCTTCCACTTACACCTCAGAGACCTCCTTATATGATTTGAGTACTCCAAAATAATTAGATCTAAAACCTGATCCTTGCCCAAATTTTCTATTTTAGATGCATGTAAACTTTCTACCACAACTCCCCATACATCATCTTGGGAATTATTACCAAGAAAAGAATCCTTTTTCAATAGAGTTTGGATCTTCTGAAATCTATTCTGAGCACCATCATCAAGTGAATAACTACCCTCCTAATTATTATGTGTAAAAGGAATATCCTTAGTTACATCATTTTCTATAACTATGGGAGGTTGGTCATCAGATATTTCTTGAATAAGGGCTAAATCCATCAATGTAGTTGAGTCAAGACCACCAGTCATGGGCAGTTCCTTTTCACCATTTTCTTGAATCCTATAGAACTCTATATTTCTTTTATTAAACTTCAAGCTAGTGAAGTTAGAATAAATTTCCTTATTAACATTATAAGTAGCAATAACTCCGCTTCTTTTAGGATGATCCAAAGTTATTTTTCCTTCTGAACCAACCAGAAAAAATTTTAATACACTTGAAGTGATCATATTCTCTTGAAGAAGCTACTGATCAACAAATTCTTGTGCCACTGCATCATCAGATGGATGTGCCACACCGGCCTACTCCTTTTCAACAATCATTTCCTCTGACTTAGTAGCTATTGGTCCATACGGTTCATTTTCAAAAAATTATGTAAATAGTATTTATATATTATATTTATATATATATATAATTATTTTAATATAAGTATTATTTAATAATATATAAATATTTATATATAAATTAAATTACTTACTATGGCCTTTTTCAATACTAGGAAAATGTGTTGAGAAATGTGTCACTTTTATCAGTACTAAAAAAATATTGGATAAATGGGTGAATTTTTAGTAATAAAAAAATAATTGAAAAAAGGCACCCTTTTATCATCACTTTTTATAGTGTTGATAAAAGTTAACTTTATTAGCACCTTTTTTGAGTGTTGATAAAATTATCCCCTTTATTATCACTTTTTGTTGAGAATTGTTAAGGGTCAGCACTAGATAAAGTGTGGTCTATAGTTGTGAACCCTCTGAAATGGGTCATTATTGGCCCTTATATGTGATAAGTTCAAAATACGGTGATTAAATGGTTTTTGACAAGTTTATGTCATTTT
Organism: Viscum album; assembly: GCA_963277665.1. Lineage (NCBI taxonomy): Eukaryota > Viridiplantae > Streptophyta > Magnoliopsida > Santalales > Viscaceae > Viscum > Viscum album. Next base: position 1,879,698,661 of record OY728145.1, read on the forward strand.
TAACCCTTATCTTCTTAGTTTAACCCCCGGTAAATCAGTTTTTATCTTACCCGTGGTAATTAATTTTTACTACTTTTACTATTCATAATGGTCAAAACTTATATTAATAATATTAGATAATATTAATTATCCTAATTCTAAATATGAAATCCATTTTTATAAATTAAATTCACATATGTGGAAGAATCCAATTTAAAATTATACCCACAGAAGCGACAAAAAAATAGGATTCCAAAGATAAAATTCCCATTAGTATATATGGTTTTATTATAAAAAATCAATATAAAATTGATTCCAATGACATAATTTTTATTTATTATAATATAATTAAAATAATTTTACATTAAAACAATTTAAAATTTGATTTATCTTTGTAAATAATCTAAATAAAAAATTAGTTTTAAAAAAAGCTGTATTTTTCATTATTCAATGAAAAATAAAGCTTTTCAAAAAAATCCCAAAAATTCACCATAATATAATTTTTATTTTATGATTTAAAAAATTAATTTATTTTTATCAAATAAATTTTCTAAATGTTTCCGAAAATTAATTTTATCGTAAGTTCTCAAAAAGTGATGAAATCATTTTCTTTGAAAAAATATACATTTTTTCAGAAAAAAAAAATTTCCTATTAAATGATTCTAATTTTATTTATAATAAATATATATATACATTTAATTAATAATTTAAATTTATAAAATATATAATTTTTATATTTAGTTAGTACTATTCATTCCCACCAACTTAACAACAAAGTTATAATGGACATGATTAAATAATATTTTAATAGAGTATATTCGTTTAAACCTGGTGTTGTGTGTATCAGAAGTTATCCAAGAGATTGAATTTAATTGAAAAAAAATTAAGTCATAATATATTTATGTTTTACAAATAAAAACTTTCTTGAAAAAATTTTAATGAAAATATGTACATGGAATAAAGTGATTCATGACTAAAGAGAAAAAATGACATTTTTTTATAATTACACTTTATATGTCTCATGAGTACTTAAAGAGAGGAAAATGAATGGTAAAAAATTATTCTCTATATATAACCATAGGATTATAAATATATATGGGGTTTAAGAAATAAATATCTCATAATCCCCCCAATGGAAACCTAAACTTAAATAATCCCAAATAAGGATGAGATTGTGAACTAAAAAGTTACCTCAAGTCCAACATACTTTTTAATAACATTTACCCTTTTGTAAAATAAATTTATATTAATATATTTATATAAAATAACAATTTAGATACTTATAATATCATATATGACTTAATTATAACATTTCAACACCAATTTATTAATAATTTATTATTAAAATTGTTGTTTATGAGCGTTCACGGTTTCATTTTTCATTTATGTTTCAGTTTAGTAGTTTTGATCCATGAACCTTGATCATATTACCATAATATTATGAAATTTAAACATTATATAAATAAAATATATATTAATTACATTCATTTTTATAATAATATTTGAAAGGAATATAATAAAAATAAATCGCATGCTTCGTGTTTGTGGTAGTCAACACATATGCAGGATCAGCGTTATCTTTTTTTAACAAGTAGTAGGGTAAGAAGGTAAATGATATAATATATTTAGGAAAACATAATTATTTCATAAATATAATTTATATTCATTATATCCTTATTTATAACCATCGACATAAAATGGTGATCAATATCAAATAGCATCGCTATTTGTAGACAGTAAGTCCTAAATACACATGAGAGATGTTTTCACTTTTCATAGGATGGAAAATAGTTATAAAATAGTTTAAGCATAATAATAATAACATATTTGTAAATTTATTATAATAGGGTCACTATATTAGTATGTTTACAATAGATTTATTAGAAGTAGAAGAGGAAATAAACTTGATAGAGTCGATAAATATGATTGCCTCTTCTTTGATAGACCTCCTTTGCCTTGCAACTTAAACCATGAATGATTGGTATTAGGAGAAGAAAATGGAATATAGACCAAAGGTAAAGAAGCTATAAATTTAATATGTGAGGTAATTTTTGATATAAAATGCTCAACATTCATGAATAAGGGAGGATATGAGGTTCCCTTTTGTAATTGTGTGAAAGGTTACACTTGGAATAACTTAAAATATTAACTAATATATGCATCATAATCATTTCTAGTGTAACATTCACTTTATAATCAAATATAATGTGTTATATGGTTCAAATAAACTCAATTAATTATATCTATAAAATGTTTGGATAAATTTTAAGTCATATCTTCTAGTTAAACTACTTTTAACCTTATCTGTGATAAAATATTTTTTACTATGATAACATAATTAGATGGGAAAAAAGTAGAATTATAAAAACAATTTCCATGATGATTCATAATTTGGAATCCATTTTATTAGAATCATTTTATATAGGAATAAAAAATTACATTAAATATTTGATCAAAAAATTTATAAAAATGGTTTTTATGAAATTACCCAATATAAGATTAAAAATAGTTTCACAATGAAATCAAGTAATAAGTGTCTATGATTTTGTTCTTTTATGATAAACAAGGGAATATTATTAGACCATGGGAGAAATACCAAACAAAATGCAATCTTCAAACCATTTCATCAACTCAAAATACCCAAAAAAAATTAAACATTGAATAAAATATAACTTATCTTCAAAAAAGTCAATATTGGGTCTCTTGTATCAGAAAAATGTTTGGAATTATATTATTTAACTCCTAAAACATATATTTGGTCAATTTAAACTCATAAAATAATAAATAAGAAACTGTTAGAGAAGTTTAAAAGCTTCACCAGATATTTTTAACCACTTTTTACCACTTTTATTAATGTGAAAAAACCTTTAACATGGTTATTATTCAAAATGACCAAAAATTAAGTTGACCCTATTAAATTTTATTAATTATTACGATTATAAATATAGAATAATTTTATATGATTAAACTTCTATATATGGTAGAAATTCATTTTACAATTAATGTTTAGAGAAACCAAAACCATTTGTAGATAAGTATATTTTGAAAAATAAAACTAGTTTTATTCATATTACATTCCTAGTAAAAAATTATATTAAAAATAAATAATTTTATTGAATATATAATCTATAAAATATAATTATATCATTCATTAATAGATATTAAATTAGTTTATTATGATAAAACACATTGCATGAATAAAAACTATTTTTCCAAAAAAGACATGTTTCTACCTTCAAAATGATTTAATTTTCATTTCTAACCAATTGATAACTAGTTAATTAATTTTATACTAGTGTTAAAGAAATTTTTTTCATTATTTAGTTAGTTTTATTCACATATTCCAATCCAACATCTAAGTGATAACTTTCACATTAAATAATAAAATTTTAATATTATCTCGCGGTTTATTTAAACATGGTGTTTCATGTAAAAAAGCCATCAGATAATTAAAATTTATTTAGAAAGAAATATATCATGTATGTAATGTCACATATTTTTTAAGGGTATAAAATTTAAATATAATTTTAACTTTTCGTTTGTGGGATGGGCCAAATATTAACTTGAGCATCAAAATTTAAATCTGAGCATCGAAAAACCATAATTTCTTATTTTTTATATTTAAGGCCCCAGAGGTGTCATAAAAGTTTGGATGAGTTTCAGGAAAATCAGGTTATGGAAGATCAATTTTTGTTATAAATAGATTGGATGAACAGTTTTTTTAAACCATGCAGCCCCTCAAGAGAATAAATGTGCCCATGTAAGCAGTGTCACGTGATTTTTTTTAAACCATGTAAGGTGGACACATGACTATTTAAAATGTCTATAGTAAATTACAAAGGTGGGTATATGGGATATGCATGGTTTAAAAAAGAGTTCAGCTAACCACATGTTTAGTTCTACATAACCAGTAGCACCTCATGGTTGGTTCATGGTTATCCCAAACCATGTGTTTAAACTATATTCCTCATTTAAAGGGATAAAATTAAAAAATTTCCCCTCAACCCGTAAATAGGTTTTCCCCATTTTTCCTTCTCTCTCGTCCAGGAATCCTCTCATGAATGAGCCACCCTTCCTCCCTCTTCCATTAGAGAATATCCTTTATTATAGGTCTGAATCAAGAACCGCCAGGTACATTGGAAGTGTATCAATGAGTCTATGACTCATCTTCCTTATTTTCTTCAAATATCCCACCAGACGAAATTTTAAACTTGTGCAAGCTCTTATTCCCTAGTTTCAGGTCATTTTATGTTTCTTCTAATTTATCTCATTATAGCATGAACCAATCCATGATATTGGATGATTGGACCATCCTAATAATGAGGTATGTGGTCAATATGACTTTCCCTTAAATTTTCTCCATTTATATAATATTATTATTGTGTTGCACATAATAATTTCATCACATTTCACATAAATTATGAAATTACATGAATTTAATACCTTGTTATAACCATTTTATATAAATAATTTTTAGAATATATTTATACCACCATTTTAAGGTAGTTTTTATTTAATGTTGATAGATTATTGTTTCCAGCATGTGTTTGGGTGTGATGGACTTTGTGTTTGATAACAAAGCATTCAAATTAAGTTAAGGAATTTATTAATCCAGGTAATGGAAACAATAAGAAGTTACACTTTTCCATCATTGGTTACTAAATATAATTGTTGAATCTTAATTTAATCCAAGTAATATATATGTTAAAATGATGAAAAGGTTGGTTAAACCTATTATCCATTGATTATTTCCTTCATCTTGTTGAGTTAACCCATTTTTTTAATAGACATTTATAATTTAATTATAGTAAATGACAAATGGAATGAACCTTTTCATAGCCTTATTAACTAGTTAAATGTAATCACCTAAATTATACACTTGAATTATGATACGACATGCTCATAGATATTTCCAATTTATTATTTCTACTTGAATAGTAAAATGGAATACTTGTCCATAAAGTCTCTTACATTATGATACATGGGAATGAATTCTGTTATTAATTATGAAAATTGTTCATGGTGAACCTTATTTAAAATATGACTATTATTATTATACATGGATGGATGAATCACGTGTTGGGTCCAAAATAGTACTACGTATCTATACATATGGATATATGTGTTTCTATGTATATAGTGTATATATATTCATACATATATAAATATAGTGACACATCATCAATGGTTTTTTGTATTAGGTTAAAGAAGGTATGGTCGGCCTAGTGTCCTTGAGGAACCTAAGTTTACTAGATTACATTTACTTTTATTACACTTATTTACATTAAATATACCTACACACTTCTTTATTTTATATTCATTGGCTGGATTGAATTATACACCATTTTTTGTGGCCTAATATGTATATCTCACACCCTTTTCATTCCACCATTTTCACTTGGGTATTTGAAGAGGCCTCATGGTTGTAGGTTCAGGATCATGGATTGTGATATGTGTTATTATTCTTATATATGGGAGATTAAGAAAAAAAGACTAAGCTAGAGGTCATGATGATCATGGAGATGAACTTTGGGGATGTTTTATTATAATTTTATACAGTTTATCTATTACATACTATGTTTCTATTTCTTTACATTATATAATGTTCATATGTAGTTTATTTATTCATTTGTTATTTATTATCAGTTATTATAATCTTCTATTGTTTCATTTAATTATCAATTATTCCTCCTCTATAAATTACTGATCTAGAGGCTATAGTGTCACCATTATACCTCAAATATACCCTTGCTACAATTCTTTAGCCTCTGGTGTATGGGGATGTGCACTTGAGTCCATGTGACCGACCAGCTCGGGGCACTATTTTAGTGGTTCCTAGGTCGGGAATTTATAAAGTGGTATTAGAGGCTTTCATTTCCTTTTGGTATTATTTTTTGGGGATGTTTGATAGGATACAAGTGTAACACTCTGGTAATTTATGATTTTTTTACTTTTAATTAAATTCAATCTCTTCAATATGTTGTGATTCACACAACAATAGGTTTAAATGAAAATACTCTATTAAAATATTATTTAAACATAACCATTATATCCTACCTGTTAAGTTGTCTGGTGTGAATAGAAATAAATAAATTATTAAAAATTATATGGTTTATAAATTTATAAAATAATTTAAATCTATATATATCTATTAGAAATAAAATAAAAAACATTTTAACGAAAAAAAATGTTTTCGAAAAAGCTATATATTTTAAATAAAATAATTTCATCACTTCTTATGTACTTATGATAAAATTAATTTTTGAAAATTTTAGAAAATTTATTTGATAAAATCAAATTCTATTTTGAAATCATAATATAAAACTTATAATAGGGTGAATTTTTGGTATTTTTTTGAAAATTTTCATTTTTTGATGAGTAGTGGAAAATAATGCTTTTTATTAATAACTGCATTTTGGTTTAGATTATTTAAAAATAAAAAATATATTCCAAATTAGTTTTAAAGTAATATTAGTTTAATTGTATTATAATGAATACAATTTATTTTATTGTAATAAATTTCATATTTAATTTTGATATTACAATCTTTTATACTTATTAAAATTTTATCCTTGAAATCCTGCTTTTTCATCGTATCTCTTAGTTTTATTTTAAATTGGATTCTTACAATTCTTTGAATTGGGTTTTAAAATTTTGATTCCATATTTGGAATCAGAATAATTTATATTATCTAAAAAATCAACTTATTTTTTAAACATTATAAATAATAAAAGTAGTAAAAATTAATTACCACAGTTAAGGTAAAATCTGATTTAGTGAACGGTTATACAAAGAATATAAGGGTTAAAAATGACCTACCAACTTTACAAACACAAATTTTCTATCCATATTTATACATTTTTTCCTATATAGTTTGATAATGAACCATTTTTTAGGATTTTGGGATGGTAAAAAAATTAATTGATTCATTTTAAAATCTCCAAGTGTGTCCTCTTTCCCTCTTATAAAATTCCACCCACTCTCCTCCCCTATTCACGCATCAAAAGCCATTTGGTTCAGCTAATAATTACCCAAATAAATTTATTACTCCTCTCCCAACACCCTAGAGACATTTTAATAATCATAAATCCATCCTATAAATCTATTGGTGGAATCAAAAAGAAGTTCGTTGAAGAATAGGTAACGTTCTTAAATGAGTTTTTTCATGTTGTTTATTCTAACACATTTTTCAAATATTATTAAAAATTTATTATATAATAACCTCATCATATTCCATATAATTTTATTTCATTATTTAAATATAATGATCTATATTCATCCCCTATTCTGTCAATTGTCAAACAAAATCATCAATCATGTGTACAGTGAACTACCACCTTACAAATCGATATAATTCTTTTTACATCACCACATTTAAAGGATGTATATAAAGATAGATTTAACACATTAATATGATATTTATGGCATTATTATACTTATGTATTTATAATATCAAATATAATTTATTACTTTCCAATCTATTTAGAAAATGATAATGTCGATATCACATCCAGTACTTCTTTTAAAGGTATTTTTCATTTAATTTTAATTCATACTTTGATTTGGGGGTTTCCCATGTGTTTTGGTAGAAATGGTGGGTTTTCAAAATTTGGGCCAAACCGTGAGCCCATTTACAGATTTAGAAATAAATTTTGTTTCTTTTATAACTCCTTCATTTTTCAACATTTTAGACCCATTCAACTTCCCAATTGGAATCCCCTGGTATATTAAAATCACCATATAAATTTGGAGCCATTAGAATCCATAATAATGATAGATTAGGGGTTTTTATTAAGGCTTTCGTCCATCCCATAAACTCATTTGCTACTTTAAATTATTTATTTTAATTTTTCAATATATCATTCATTTTTTAATTTTTTTCAGTGATTCTACCACCCACCCAAATCCAAACACTCGAGTCTCACTCTAATTATCTATTTAGCCACTTTACAGCTCATTTTTATCTTGAAGTATGGAGAAACTTATCAGGGTTTCTCAAATCGTCTATATTTGATAAGGTAATTTTATTCTTTCATAAACCTTTAAATTTTCACTCTTTCTCCACCATTTGAGTCCTCACATAACTTAATCAGCCTAGTTAAATCCTAACTATCAGTTTTAGTTACTTTTAAATTCAACCTTTGGTGGATTTGGGGTGATTTGTTCAAGATTTTTCAAGGTAAGTGACTCTTTCTTGGTTTCTTCAATTTTCCTAAGGGTTTCCTCCCACTATCATGAAGTTATAAAATGTCCAGAAGTTATGGTTAGAACCTAGGGTTTTATATGTTGTATTTTTTTGTCAAATATTGTTTTTTATGGTTGGTTTTAACCCCCTTTTGGTGTGACGGTGGTGCGGTTGATGTTCCGCATCACGTTTTGAGGGTTTCGGCACAAAAAGGTAGGTGGTTCCATGTGTAATCAATTATTGATTATTTATCATGATTAATTTACTAATTTTCATGTTCTTATTATGTTGTATGTGGTGCAAAGATTTTTTTTTTTTTTTTGATGTATTTGGTTAAGCATTTAATGTTATATTTTCACTTTAGCTTTAAATTGGTTGTTTTTCAAGTGTAACTCTTGGGGTAGTATTCGGGTGTATTTTATAACATATGAAAGTGGTTTAATAAATATTTTTTGGGCTTCCAATTCTTCTTTGGTAGGGTCTTTGTGTGCCTTTCATTTTAAAAGAGGGGTTTTGAATGTGTTTTATATGTAAAACCATGGTATGCCACATGAAAGTGTTTTATGAAAATGTGTGTTTTTCATGTGAATCTTTTATGATCTTATTTGAGGTGATTTTATAATACTTGAGAGTGGTTTAATAAATATTTCTAGGGCTAAAAATTATTTTTTGGATTAGTGTTGGAGTGATTATGGCTTTGGAAGAAGGTTTTGAAATGGGTTGTGTCCAAAACATAGTTATACCCCTTGGATTTGTTTTATTAAAATTTTAAATGTTTTATTGGGTTAAAGAAAGTGGGAAAATTATGTATATGTACTGTTTTGGTGAGTTTGTTCACCTAAAATAAGTTTTTTAAAGATAAAGTGGTCAGTTGTGATGTCGAACATTTTGATAATGTTTTTTAATTTTTCGAGGTGATTTATAAAATTTTTATGGGGGTACGAAACATGTTTGTGGGAAATTTCGTGTGAGTGTGATGTAAAAAATAAATTTTTTTATGAAAGGGTATTTTGTAACATTTGAGGGGGGTGTTATGTAATTTTTAGCATCTTGGGAAAAAAATTATAAAATTGTTAAAGAATTTTTTTTTAAATTGTGAAATATATACAAAATGTGTTGTGGGATATTTGGGTGTGAGTTTGATTTCAAAATAAATTTGAATGAAAGGGGGGATAATGTGACTTATGTGATGTACATGTGGGATTTTTGGTGAATGTGTGATTTGGAAGTGGTATTTTTATGTGAAAATTTTATTCCATGACTTGTTGAACTTGTTTGAGAACAAGAGGGAAACCAAGGTATCTAGGTGGGTGGAAATATACTAGTATTCTTGTGAACCCGTAGGGTTTGGCCTCAGTTTCATACAGAAAGATTGAATATGAAAAAACTAAATAAACTATGATGATGATGATGATTGGGTACCACTAGGTTATGGGTATGTTTCATACTAGTGTCTCGTACACGAGAACAGATATTGTGATGGTTACTCTCACCGAGATACGAGGTACCTGGGACCCACAACAAGCTAATTCCGAGGGGTTATTTTCCCATTTCATATGCTCATTAGATACTTTTACTTACTCTCGGTATATGGTATGATTAGATGTAAAATTAAGTAGATTTGGTATTTTATTTAAAAAAATTATTTTTTAAAATATCCTACTGGAATTTTTTTATTTAAAGTCACATCTTTTAAAAATTGTAACTAGAATTTCATGTTTATGAAAAATTACAAGACTTTTTTCTTTAAATGTTTGTCACATGGAATATCATAGTGGTGGTATCCTACTAGGATTTGGATCACACCCTACTTACACCCTTGTTTGTAAGTAGAATTTTTTATTTTTGTCGTAGGTTTGGGAACAGATTTTGTTCCAATGGTTTGGGTTTTTAGTGGTCCACCGTGATACGGTGTTGTGGAGATGGATTGAGGGTGGTGCCTCTTGCCATTTGTAGGTTCTTGGGATGTCATTTTGGGTTTTATTACTTTTTAATTGTCATTAAACATTTTTTTAAATTATGTAAATCAGTTAAAAAAATTTGTAAAATTTGGTTCTATTTGAAAAATACAGATTTGTTTTATTGGATTTGTTTGTCGCTGTATGTTTATAAACTCAAGTAAATCATTCCCAAATCTCATTTTATGATACTTGGGAACCTGTACCATCCCATGGGTATTAGGGATTCCCTTCATTTATTTCCATGGGCTGGGTTAGGTGTCAGTTTTGATGGCGACCAGATCTGGTTCATGGAAAAATGGTATCATAGGAGGTTAACTCTTTAGGTCATGTTATATGGGGAATTTTTGGGATGGACTAGATTTAGGATTTTCAGGGCATGAGGTTCTAGTTATAGGTAGTGTTCCTGGACAGCCCACCTTATGATGAGATTCAATTCACCATGGGAAGTTTGGATTCATCTGAGTCCTTTGGTTTTCTTGGTTTGATGATGATTAAGGAAAATGAAAAGAGAGTTGGGTTAATGGTCTCGGTGAGCTCGTAGGGCCTAAAAATAAATGTATAGCTAGGGATATTTTCCTATAAAAATCTCCATGATTTTTAAGTTATTGTAATATGGCCACTAACCCTATGTCCAAGTCACCCACTGAAACTAGTTTCCCCTCGCATTGTCTTATGTTCTTTAGTTTTGAAATCATGGTAGTTCAGTTTTAAAGCAAAAATGACTTGGTTTTAAGAAGCATAAAGTTTTTTTTGAAATGATTTCCTCATAAAAAGGTAATGTTTAGATTTTTTAAATGGTGTAACTGAATTCTTAGATTGTTTTGAAATGTAAAATGGTGTGTTTACACGTCTTTTAAAAATAGGAACTATGTTAAAGTTGGTTTTTAAAAAGTGTTTCCAATAGAGTTTTATAAAATACAAAAAGGTGTTTTAATGGGATGAGATGTTTTGAAATTGATGTTTATGACTTGAAAGTGAGTTCTTATCTTAATTTTTCTTCCATTATGAAAAAATTTTTAATCATTAAACTGGGATTTTGATCTTGTGGTTAGAGGTCTTGAGAAAAATAATGTGTTAGTTGACCATTTTGGTTCTGAAAAGTGTAAATAATTTTTGTTTTAACCCTTGGTATCTCCATGATAGACCACATGCATGGTGTTATATGGGATGATGGATGGTGAATGGCATGACTGTATGAGTGATGGGATGGATATGAGGAGGTTGTCCAGTGTGGCACAAAAACATGCATGTGTGAGGCCTAGGGGGTACCATTGGTGGATATGCTAACTTCTGAACCATTTGTTTTCAAAGAAATGTTTTTAAAGGAAAACATGATGTCTTGATGACTGGTTTGGGTGGGTGTGTATTATTTGTTTTTGAAAATGTTGATATTGTGGTATGTTTTGAGTCCAATAACCCCTCCTGTTTGGACTGTGTTTTGGGTTTGTGTTTGGTCGATAAGCTGGGTTGAAGGGCTGGTTAGTGGTCTCTTCGAAGAAAAGTTCAGGAAGCCTTTACGGTGGTTCCACTCATGTGTTCGGTTCTAGTTTGTAGCTTGGTTTGACTAATGTACCATCTTGGTTGGGTCATTAGGTTCTTTTGTTGGATAAAGTATGCCCCTATTAAGGGTTAGTGCATGATTGAAGTGCAACCCAGATTGTTTCTTCATTGGAAAATCCTCTATTTGATCGATATAAGGAATATTTTTCTCAAGCTTTTTATATTTAGTCTACACTATTTTCCATTCTTGTTTTTGTAGATCCTCTTGTACTATTAGATTGGTCGTGAAAGATTGAAATAAACCATAGTATCTTAAGTTACATGATTCACTGAAGGTGGAAGTGGTCTAGGGTTGTTAGTGAGGATGAGTGCCTGGATGGTGCCTAAGAGGGCCTCTGGTTCCTTCATAGTCTCTTCGAAGTAGGAGTTCACGTTAAACCACCAGTGTGGGAAATATGGTCATGAGAGGATATTATGGCCACTTTCTATAATTCCCTGATGTTTGGTGACATTGTATAAGGTCCCCCATCCATGTATTGTTACTATTAGTAGTATTGGTCATGTTTGGTGATGCGTTGTGATGTCGTGTTCTTGTTTGATTGTAAAGGTGATGTTGTAAAATATTTTATGAGTCTTTTTTTGTCATAAGTGTGTCTCCTTTTAGGAGATCTCGACATCCTTTGTTTTGAGGAAGGTGTTTCTATATATCCTTTCCTCTTTATATTTCCCAACCAAGGAAACAGGGGGTAATGTGTGTGCATATTCAAGTCACTTACTTCAGTGAAATTTAGGGTTTTGGTAAAGTGAGTTTTGGAATGTGTTATGTCTTGGTAAACCCATCAGGGTTTATGGTGTAGTTTTTTTGTTGAACCTAAAGAATAAGTTATTTTCAGGGGGTTTCTAAAGCTTAATTGTGAGGCCAAAGATGATTCAATCATTTGAGCTCCATCTATAGGTCTCAGAATGAAGATGGCATGTAGTCAAGGGAAATCTCAAGGTTTTTTAAACCCTTGTGAAAATTCCCATACTCATTATAAAATATGGGAATAGTTTAAACCTATGGTGTCAACATCTTGTTCTAGTTGTTCTCATTCAGTGGTAGAGCTAGGAGGACCTCCTTTCCATGCTTTATCCTCTAATGTCCCAAAGGCCTTAATTTTTTATTGATTTTTGATAATCCACCTTTCAAGTTATGAGGTTGAACCCTTACAAGGCTCATAGGTATGAGTATTACATGACCCATAGGCCTTAGAGGAATTCATTTCCCATAGGCTTAAAACATTACATACAACACAGACTGACTAATTGGAACTACTCCTCTCCGATATCATCATTGTGAAATCAGCTCTCCACCTTCGCATGGCTATTCGGCTAGGCATTCTCGTGCATGCACAGTGTCTGCTACAGTACCTGCTACAGTAATGCTACAGTAACTCGGAAATTCTGCCTCTGCCTGGATTTGATCCCTGGTTGCTTGGATACACTTATGAAGTCCTTACCAACCAGGCTAAGGCTCATGTTCCCCTAAGTTCATACATTACACATTTATTTTCCTTAAAGTTTTTGGATAAAAGTTGGAAATTTGGGCTATGAAGATTAAAGTACACGGTTTGTGCATGGTTTATAGTAATCGTGCACAAACCTAGGGAACCATGCGATAAGAGATAGTAGCTACCACATGGACATGTTCCTTGGACCATGTAACTATTAAAAATTTCCACTTTTGACTGAATTCTCCACATGGTTAGCACATAGTTTCCCAAACTGTGCAGACTAACCATGCAGTCACACCAACTATTTATGTTTTGGGGTCTTTTGTGTCAGACTGTGCTAGTCGGTTTAGATGGTTGGTTATTATGGTGGGGAGACACACTATGGGTCTCATGTAAGTTATTTTGCAAAATTTTAATGAGATTCTACACCTTATTATAGGGAGTCTGTTTGGGCCTCCCCCTACTAGTGTCATGATTCCATCTTGAGAAAATGTATGTTATCTCTTACGGGGGAGCCCATTTGTGTCTCCCCGTATCAATAACTTGGTTTTTTCCATGGTCTTGGCTTGGGGTAGATAGTATTGTTTAGATCTATCTAACTATCAACATCCTCCTTGGGTAAATATTGGGATTGGAGATCACCTAATGGTTTATTTAATGTCAGGTCAGTGTAACCTTGTTCGATGTTGTTGTTCGTTTTGGTAAACTGCTTGAGTCTTGTTCAGATGGTGTTTGAGGTTTTCATTTGGGATTAATTAGGAATGTTCTTGATTTCTATAATAAACGGGTGTAATTTTTTGATTGGGATAGTATTCCTTCCTTGATTGATCAACTAGAGATATTTTAGCCTTTTCTATGGCGGCAAAACGTGGCAAAGGAGTCCATTTTTGCCTTTCAGTTAGGTTTGGTTTTTTCTTTAGGCCTTGTTGTGGCTTTCTTAGTGTGGAAATATTTATGGTGGAGATAATTGTCACATAAATTAATTCTTTTAAAGGTATTTTTAATTTAATTTCCATTATTACTTTGATTTTGTGGTTTCCCATTCATTTTGGTGGAAATCGTGGGTTTTCAGAATTTGGGCCAAACCTTGAGACCATTTCCTTATTTAAAAATAAATTTTGTTTCTTTTATAAATCATTCATTTTTCAACATTTTATACCCATTACACTTCTAAAATGTCATACCCTGGTATATTAAAACCACCATATTAATTTGAACCTCATAGGAATCCATAATAATGATGGATTTGGGTTTTTATTAAGGTTTTAGTCCAAACCGTAAGCTCATTTCCTACTTTAAATTATTTTATTAAATTTTCAATATCTCATTCATTTATTAATATTTTTTGGTGACTCCTCTCCTACCCAAATATAAAAACTCGAGGCCTACTATCATTATCTATTAAGACACTTTGGAGCTCATTTGGATCGAGTATTAAGGAGAAACTTATTAGGGTTTCTCAAATCATCCAGATTTAAGAAGGTAATTTGATTCTTTCCTAAACATTTAATCTTTCACTTTTTATCCCCCATTTCAGTCCCAACTTAACCTAATCAGCCTCATTCAAGCCTACTTATTGGTTTTGGTTGCTTGCAGATTCAACCTTTGATGGATTTGGGGTGGTTTCTTCAAGATTGTTCAAGGAAAGTGATTCCTTATTGGTTTCTTCCATTTTCCTTAGGGTTTCCTCCCTCTTTCAGGAAGTTATAAAATGTCTAGAAGATAGGGTTAAAACCTATAGTTTTATTTGTTTTCTTTTTTGGTCTAATATTGTGGTTTAGGGTTGGTTTTAACCTCCTTGTGGTGTGGCGGTGGTGTGGTTGATGTTTCGCACCATGTTTTGAGGGTTTTAACACAAAAGGTAGGTGGTTCCATGTGTATGAAATTATTTATGAGTTATATTGATTTATTTATAGATTTTAATGTTCCTCGTATGATGTATGTGGCGAAAAAACGGTTTTTGATGGATTTGGTTATGTTTTTAATTTTATAATTGCACTTTAGATTTAAATTGGGTGTTTTTCATGTGTAACTTGTGGGGTAGTATTCAGGTGTATTTTATAACATATGAAATTGGTTTAATAAATATTTTTTGGGCTACCAATTATACTTTTGTATGGTCTTGGTGTGACTTTAGGTTTTAAAGAGGGTTTTTAAATGGGTTTTATGTGTAAAACCATGTTGTGCCTCATGAAAATGTTTTATGAAAATGTGTGTTTTTCATGTGCATCTTTTGTTTTATTATTCGAGGTAATTTTATAATACTTGAGAGTGGTTTAATAAATATTGATAGGGCTTCCAATTCTATTTTCAATTGGTATTGGTGTGATTTTTTCTTTAAAAGAGGGCTTTGAAATGGTTTGTGTGAAAAACATAGTTATACCCCTTGGGTTTGTTTTATAAAAATTGTAAATGTTTTATTGGGTTAAAGAAAGTGGAAAAAGGATGTATATGTACTATTTTAGTGAGTGTGTTCACCTAAAATGAGTTTTTGAAATATAAATTGGTCAGTTTTGATGTCATACTTTTTTATAATGTTTTTTAATTTGTCGAGGTGATTTATAAAATTGTGATGTGGGTACGAAACATGTTTGTGTGCTGTTTTGTGTGAGTGTGATGTGTAAAATATATTTTTGTTTATTAAAAGGGTATTATGTAACATGTGAGTGGGTTTTTATGTGATGTTTATCATCCTGGTAAAGATTTTATAAAAACTTTAAAGGATTTTTTTGAATTGTGAAAGATATGCAAAATGTTTTGTGGGCTGTTTTTGTGTGAGTTTGATTTCAAAATCAATTTGAATGAAAAGGGGGATGATGTGAATTGTGTGATTTACATGTGGGATATTTAGTTAATGTGTGATGCGGAAGTGGTATTTGCATGTGAAAATTTTATTTCATGACTTGTTGAACTTTTTTTAGCATAAGAGGGAAACCTGGTTATCTAGGTAGGTGGACGTGTAATAGTATGCTTGTGATCCCATGGGGTTTGGCATCAGTTTTACGTCGAAATATTGATGATGAAAAAATTTAATAAACTATGATGATGATGATGATGATGATTTGGGACCACTAGGTTATGGTTGTGTTCTATACTAATGGCTCATGCATGATAATGGGTATTTTGATGGTTACTCTCCCTGATATATGAGGTACACAGGACCCACAGTGAGCTAGTGCCTAGGGGTTATTTTTCTATTTCATGTGCTCATTAGATACTTGTTCTTAACATCATCATATAGTATGATTGTATGGAAAATTCAGTAGCTTTGGTATTTTATTTAAAAGTGTTTATTATTTAAAATATCCCACTTGAAAATTGTTTTTATTTAATGTTGTATCTTTTAGAAATTGTAACTAACATTTCATGTG
Source organism: Viscum album (assembly GCA_963277665.1). Taxonomy (NCBI): domain Eukaryota; kingdom Viridiplantae; phylum Streptophyta; class Magnoliopsida; order Santalales; family Viscaceae; genus Viscum; species Viscum album. The sequence continues at coordinate 1,879,715,150 of OY728145.1, forward strand.
TATGAAAACTTGAAAGCTTCTTTTCATTGAATTTTAATCACAAGTAATATCATAGTAGTGGTATCCTATTGGGATTTGGATCACACCCTACTTACACCCTTGGGTGGAAGTAGACTTGGTTATTTTTGCCACATGTTTGGGCCCAGTTTTTGTGCCAATGGTTTGGGTTTTTAGTGGTCCATTGTGATGAAGTGTTGTGGAGATGGATTGAGGGTAGTGCCTCTTACCATGTGGAGATTATTGGGATATCCTTTTTGGTTTTATTACTTTGTAATGGTCTTTAGAAATTGTTTTAAATTATGTAATTCAGTTCTGAAATTTTTTAAAAGATTGTTTTGTTTAAAAACTCCAGATTTGTTTTATTGGATTTGTCTGCCATTGTATATTTATAAACTCAGGTAAATAGTTCCAAATTATCATTTTATGATACCCAGGAACTTGTTCCAGCACATGAGGATTTGGTACACCCTTTGGTTTTTTCCACGGGCTGGTTTTGGTGCCTGTTTTGATGGACACCAAATCTGGTTCGTGAAAGTCGCTCATGTGTACAGCGAACACCACCTCACAATGTGATGCAATTCCTTTTTAACTTACAATTTATATGTAATTTAATAAGGATAAATTTAGTGAATATATAATATATATATTAAATTATATAAATTAATTAAAATTGATATATCACCCACTTTCATACCCATTCACTCGTTAAGGGAATTATATTGTCGCTCATGTGTATGTATGGCCCACCATCTCCATAAAGTGATGTGATTCATTTTCCATGTCCAACCTTCAATAATGAATATAAAAATATATATAATGATTCAATATGATATTTACAAAATTAAAATAATTTTTTATATGATGGAACTTGATAATATGTCTATGAACTAGAACTTTCATGACAAAACATGAATATGAAAACAATACAATTATCACCTGAAACAGTGAAAATAATGAAATATTGTTGATAAATGGATGGTAAAATGTTATAAGAGAATCCTATATGATATTATAAATATGATTATGGTTTTTTATGAATTAATAAAATTATTAAAATAATTATTCATGTGGTTTAATCATGTTCAAACAAAAAATGTGTGAGGTAAGGGACTTCATCTCAATTATCATTCATTGAGGAATATTTTATGTTGTACACCTAATTTATTTTATATAATATATATAATTAACCTTTTAATATAATATAATTTATAATTAATAATTCATGGTATTTTATGTTCTAATTTTAATTCTTTCATCAAAGGGTCTTTTTACTTGAATGTTGCCAAGTGGTAAACGATTTTGTCTTAGTTTTCATCTCAGTAATAAAATTTTGTTAATATGCACCTATTCATTGTTATGTAGTGTATAAATTATAACCTTTATGTATATAACATGAATAAATTTTTTTTCATAATGCTAAATGTTTTTTTTTCAAGTTTATTCTTCAAGGGGTTAAAATTTAAAAGTAACAAAACTCGTAAAAAAAAAGACTGTGATACAATCTCAAAGTATTTTGCTATTGTTTACATTCTCTTGAAATAATCACTTTCTTGTGAACATATTTCATTGGAAACTACATTTTTTTAATTATATATATTATTTTTATCATATATATTATCATTACTTAAAATTTACACCATTTTTACATATGGTGTTTAGTTTTAATGTTATTTGATAAACTGGGGAAATATTCATAAATTTGTATTCTTTACTAAATGTAAATATTTGATGATAAGGAATATTGATTCATGAATTAAATAAATTATTAAATATATTATTAATTATTTGGATAAGATGTTATGGGTGGGTCTTGGTTATATATATTCCCTTGATGCATCGAAAAGTCTCATGAGACAAATTAGTTGGCCAAATCAAATGGGTATTTACTCGGTGGTTTTAAATTGTCTTGAGAAAGATATTTAAAGTAGATATATCATGATTCCTGAGATCATAATGTACAATAATTAATAATTTGTTTCAATTATAATTCAATTATTATTACTATTATCTATGAGTTTTTATCAATGATATTATCTCTGTATGTATTTCATTCTATTTTATTTATTAAATGGATAATGTGTTCAACTTTTTACCTTTCTATATTGATAATACTTAATTGATTTATAATAGCTCCCTCTATATGTAACCCTTAATGATCATTTTATCACACCCATATTTTTTTCCTTTCACTAGGATATGAAGAAGAATTATTAGAATGATTTTAATGATGTAAAAATTTTCCATTACAATACTTTTTATTTTATTTACCTATGAAAAATGGGTGTCATGTATGTATCTGGTTTTCCAAAAATTATAAATTGATCACTCCTTCAAAATTTTACCCCTTGTTTCTTTTCCAATGTAAAAATGTATTCACTAGCTTTGGTATAATGGATTCAGGGTCATTAGCATTTGTATTAAAGGAAGTTTAGTAGGAACTATGGGAGCTATATTAAGTAAAATATTGATTAGGGAACATAACCCTATGATCAACATTGAGGTTAACTATATAATAACATTCTAAAGTTTTAGAAAAGAAAATATTATGTTGTTTTTTCTAGGAATACATGTTTGGATACTATAATTTGGGGTAGTTCTAGAAAAAATGAACCTAGAGTTTATAACTATGAAAAGGGTGCATTGATCTTGACCTAATTGTTACCTAGTGAATAACAATAGGCCTTACTTGAGACCTATTTTTACACACCTAAGGGACATTGTTACGATAATTCATATTTTTTTACACCCATTATAAAGGATTTGAAATTAAATATATCAGCAAAGAATCCATGTTTATGATTCTGATATTAGAAATTGATATATATTAATTTATGTTATGTGTCACACCATATTTATAATTATAAATTATGATTTAAAATTCATAATTTTATGAGATAATATAGTATATTACATTGATTAGAAATAGTTCCTAGAAAGAAAAGTGGTATCAATACTCATGGACAGTATAGATATTTCCCTACTAAATAGGAAAATACATTTTATATTATAACAGATAATATCATTGTTATATTAGGGTAGCTTAACCAAGTTATGAAAAATAACCTTGCTTGAATGGAGTAACCTATTAAAAAATTTGATTTTACTCTATTGGATTGCTTCATACAATATAATTCCCCATCATTTGGTGAGACTACTAATCTAATGGTTACTGAACAATGGATTATATCTTTGGAGAATATATTTATGGCCTTAAGATGTAATTAAAAGGAAAAGATTAAACTTGTAGTGTATTTTATCAAAGGTTATGTTGTTAAATAGTGGTAATTGATCAAGAATACTTATGAGTAATATAAAATAGAACTCATGGAATGGAAATATTTTAAGGATTCATTCATTTAAAAATATTTCCTCCATGAGGAAAAAACTGAAACAAATTGAAAATTACATAGCATAAATAAAAAAAGGAAGAAGGTAGTGATTCTTTGTATGAGGCTACCATTATAAGGTTAGACATGTATGATGCACATTAATTGTGAGACATAGAGTGTAATATTAAATATTTATTTAAATTGATTAAGTGAAGTCTCTGAAGGGAATTGGTCTCTTGAACTTTTTCATCATATAATGAAATAGTTTTATGTTCTATAAAAATGGATAATAAATTATCTAGGAACCTACATGTACAAAGGAAAATCATGAAAATAATAGGTTTAATGAGTACTAAGAAAAAGGTAATGAGTTGAAGAAGAAGAAGATAACAAAGGAACTTACACCTTGTAATAACTATGGAAAGTTAATAAGGTATCAAATGAACTGTTTAAGAATGGTCTAAGAGTTCTAACCCAAATGATGATTAATAAGGATCTTATGTTCATGAATCTAGAAAAGATGAATATGGTAATTATTAAGGAAGGATATATATCAATCCATTTTCAAATTATTGTGAAACCATCATTATTAGAAAACATAAAATGTTATCAATATGTTGATGAGAATTTTTAGAATAAAACTAAAGCATTAAATAATGGGAAATTAGTAGACTTTGTTTGTGAAAATTTTGTTCTGAAATTTTAAAAGAGATTATATGTTCTTCTTTACCTGATCTAAAAATGGAATTATTGGATGATTTTTATAGTTCAAACTTCTCTATACACCTTGTTATAAAAAATATGTATAAGGATTTTAGGGAACATATTATGTAAGATAACATGAAGAAAAACTTAGTGACCATGTGTCTAGATATTTTGTTTTTTCAACAATAGAAATCTGTGAGATAGCATCCTAGAGGATTCATTGAACCTATTTATATTCTTATGGAGAAATGAGATTACATTAATATATAAATTTTTCATAGAACTACTAAATAATCCTATAAATAACGATTCAATATTGTTTATCATTGATCACCTAACCAAATATGCACATTTCCTCACTATAAGATAAGATTTACCTCTTGAGTCCTTCACAGGGATCTGTATTAATTAATTTTTAAGACTTCATGGTGTACCTATTTTGATATTTTCTTTTTGTGATCCCCATTTTACAACAAAATTATAGAAGTGTCTTAATAAGTATCTTGATACTGAGCTTTATTTGAGCACTTCCTACCACCCTCAAATTGATGGACAGACCAAAAGGACTATTCAAACAATGTAATACATGTTGAGTTTATTCCAACTTGACTTTCAGGGTATGTGGTATTAGTATTTATTTTTGATGGAGTTTTCCTATAATGATAGTTTCTATTCAAGTAATGAAATGGCTCTATATGAAGCATTATATTTAATAAGATATCATACTGAAAATTGTTAGGATGAATTTTTTTAAGGGAAGCTTATATTTCCATAACTTTTTGGAGAGACAATAAAAAAATTAAAGGTTATTTAAGATCACATTAAATCATTTTAAAGTAGGAAAAAAAGTTATGCCAAATATTGGAGGAAGGATTGAGATTTTTATGTGAGATATCATGATTTATTGAGGGTATATCCATGGAAGGGAGACATAAGGTTTAGTAATAAAGGAAAATGGTGCCCCAGGTACATCTAACCCTTTAAAATTTTCAAAAGTATTGGATTTTTCACTTACCAGTTGGAAATTCCATCAATTCTCTCAAAATTACATGATGTGTTTTCATATATCATGGCTATAAAAGTAATTTTTAGACCCAATTCATGTTATCACCTATGATGAAATGGAATTTGAACATGATATATCTTATTGTGAAGAACCCATATATATTCTTGATACTATAGAGAATGTATTGAGGAATGGGATGACATATCATGTAAAGTTACTTTAGATAAATCAGAAAATGGAAGAAACAATATGGGAACTAGAGTATGTTATAAAGAATAAATACCCTAATTTTTTTAGAAGGTAATATCCATGAAATTTCAATGATAAACTTTTTGTAGGATGTAATAATGTAGGACCTTGAGATTTTATGATTTATTTCCTTTTAATTAAATTCAATTTCTTTGATATCTTTCACTGCACACAACACCAGGTTTAAATGAAAATAATTTATTAAAATATTATTTAAGCATAGTCGTTATAACCTAGCTATTAAGTTCGTGAGTATGAATAGTACTAATTTTTTTTTGAAAAATATATATTTCATACATGTATAAAATAAAATAGATGGATAGATTTTGATTATAAGTAAAATAAGAACCATTTTAAAAGGAAAATAATTGTTTTCTAAAAAACTATATATTTTTTTCAAATAAAACGGTTTTGTCGCTTCTTGTGAACTTATGATAAAATTAATTTTTTGAAACTTTTATAAAATTTATTTGATAAAATTAAATTAATTTTTTGAGATCAGAATATCAAAATTATCAAATGGTGAATGTTTTGGGTTTTTTTCTGAAATGTTTCATTTTTTGATGAATTGTTTAAAATAATTATTTTTATTGAAAACTACCTTTTAATTATGATTATTTACATAGATAAATTATATTTTAAGTTGGTTTTAAAGTAAAATTAGTTCAATTATATTATAGTAAATATAACATAGTTCATTGGAATCAATTTTATATTGAATTTTGATATTAAATCCTTACATTATTATGAGATTTTCTCTTTGGAATCTCGCTTTTTCATCGCACATGTGGGAATAATTTTAAATTGGATTATTCCACCTCTTTGAATTGAAATTGTTAAAATGGTTTCCCTATTAGGAATCAGAATAATTTATATTATCTAATATATTAAACATAATTTTTTGAACATTATGAATTTTAGATGTAGTAAAAATTAATTATCATGGTTATGGTAAAAACTGATTTACCGGTTGGCTAAACTAAGTACATAATAGTTATAAATTAACTAACATATTTTATAAAAACGATTGTATGGACATATTTATACCTAATAACCTATAAGGGTAAATAATTAATAGTTTTTTAGGGTTTTTCCATGATAAAAACATAGGTTTAATTGATTCCTTTAAAAAATTTGTGTGTCCTCTCCCCTACTTAAAAAAGGCCACCCCCTCTCTTACCCTCCTCATAATTACAAATAAATTTTGTTCAAAAAAATAACTTCCTAAATAACTCACTTACTCCCATAAAAACATCTTATATCCCATGGTTTTATCATATATCAATCATAGGAAATCTTAAGGTGAAAATCGAAAAAAGCTTCCTAAAGAAGAGGTAATGTTCTTAAATAAGTGTTTTCATTTTGTTTCTCCCACCATCTCTATAAAATATTATCAAACCATTATTATAATATAATATAATTAACTTTAATATAATGAGATATTATTATTTTAATATCATGACCAATATCCATCCCCAATTCCATCAAATGGTAAATTAAACTATCGATTGTGTGTACGGTTAACTACCACCTCACGAACCGATATAATTTTTTTTCCATCACCAAATTTTAAGGATAAATATAATTTTGAGTGTAAAAAATATTTATTATATTTATTATATTATTATACTTATTTAATTTTAATATCACATATATATTTTTACTTTCAATTTTGTTTAAAATACAATAATGTTGCTCGTGTGTATAGCAGGGTGCTGCCTCCCAAGTGATGTAATTCATTTTTCACATACAATTTACATGGAAGTTAATGAGGATAAATCTAATGAATGTATTTTTTATATATTAAATGATATAAATTCATTAATATTAATATATCACCCACTTACCTTAACACTCATTAAGAGAATGATATCATTGCTCATACTTACATACGGTCTAGCATCTTCACGATGAAATGTGATTCATTTTCCTTGTCCAACCATCATAAATGATTGTAAATATTTATATAACGACTAAATATGATATTTATAAAATTAATATAATTATATATATTATTTAATGATATAATATGTGAAAGAATCAAAACATTCTTTATAAAACAAGCATGATAAAATAAGGCAATTAACACATGAAACAGTAAAAATAATGACATATTATTAAAAAAATGGGTTATAAAATGTTATAATGGGATCATATATGATAAATATTAGTATGGTTTTTTTATAAATTAATAACATGGTTAAAATCATTATAAATGAGGTTGAATCATGTTCATCCAAAAGGAAACATGAGGTAAGGTACTTTGCCTCAATTTCCCTTCATTAAGGAATATTTTATTTTCATGAAACTAATTTATTTTATATGGTGTACATACTTCCGATTTTTCATGTAATGTCATAAATAATTCATACATCATGGTATTCTATGTTCCAATTTTAATTATTTCATCAATGGGGATTTTACTTGAATGTTACCAAATGGTAAGGGATTTCATCTCAATTTCAATTTCATTGAGACATATTTGTTAATGTAAACCTATTAAATTTTATGTGTTGTATATATTAACACTTTGATATATCTAACATGAATACCTATTAATTCATGATGATTAATTTTTTTCATGTTTATTCATCAATGGGTTCCAATTTAAATGTTACCAAATTAATAAAAATATTATTTTACAATCTCAAATTATTTTGTTATTGTTTACATTCTCTTAAAACAATAACATTATTTTGATCATTTTTTATTAGACATTACATTTATATTAAATATAAATATTCCTTGTATCGTGGATATTATTATTACTTAAATTTTTACCATTTATATATATATTGTTTACTTTGAATGTTATTTGATTGGATGGGGAAATATTAAAAAATCTGTATTATTTACTCAGTACGAATAGTTGATGATAAGTTATATTAATTAATGAATTAAATATATTAATTTATATATGAGGAATGATTTTTATATGTAGTTATAGGTGGGTCCCAATTATAGATATCCCCTCATTCCATCGATAAGTCTTATGAGAGAAATCAATTTTCCAAATCAGATGGGTTTTTACCCAGTAGTTTTAAACTGTCTTGAAAAAAGTCTTAAAAGTAGAGGTATCATGATTCCTCCAATCATAAAATCCAATAATTAAGTATTTAATTCATTTATAATTCATTTATTGTTATTATCCTTTGTATTTTTCAATGATATTATCTCTGTATTAATTTCATTCTCAATTTAACAATTAAATTGTACGTGTGTTTAGTTATTTTTCTTTCCATGTTGATTATTATTTATTGGTTCATGGTTGATTTCATTGTATGTTACCCTTACTAAGAATTTTAGATCAACTTATTTTTTCCCTTTTCCCCATGATATGAAGAAGAATTCTTGGAATGATTTCAATGATGTCAAATGATTTCCATTACAATGCTTTGTAATTTATTTCCCTCTGTAAAATGGATATCATGTATGTATTTAGTTCTATAAAAATACTAAAATGATTGGTACTTTAGTATTTGACACCTTATATCTATGTCAATGTAATAAACTAGGCACTGACTCTAGGTTACTAGATTTGGGTATGTTACAACTAAGATATTTCATCACTAGGTAAATAGCTTGTGTCTCGGTTCAACTAACACATGCATGAGGTAAATATCATGTTCCCAGGTATGGTATTGTTGTTAATTTTGTTAGATATTATAATTGGTTGTCATTTCAAATTTTTTGATTATTATACTTCCACTAGTTACTTATTTATGAGATTTTACCCATATCCTAGTATGTTAAGGAAGTTTCACTATAAGAATCATTTTAGGTACATGGATATTAACATTCCATGCATGTTCCATGACATATAGACTGCATTGATTGACTATTTGATTGTGTTTCATCTTATCTATATATTGTGTGTAGGTAATTATTAGGTATTCATGTCTATAATTCATGCTTTTTTTATTAATCATCATACATTCATGTATAATATTCTTTTATGGTTTCTTACTTCATCTATGTTTTTCTTAATCAGGGATTTCATGCCTAGATATAATTATGATATATAAATAATTGGTTATTAAAATTCTTACATCAACATAAATAGTGTTTTCTCATATAGCCTATTGTTGGAAAAATAATTAACCAACTATGACATTTTTGACCCATGGAACATTGGTTTCATGGGCTTAAACATTTATGGTTGTGATTAAATAGGAGTCACTAATAAATTATAAAGTGTGTGGGCCTTTATAAATTAGGAATAGTAACCCATATCTTCAAAACATTATACATCAACATGAAATAATGGAGACTAAAAATAAAAACCCAGTTTCAATTAAATGAATTCCAATTGTATCGTATAATGGTAAGTACCTTTATAATTTGGGAATAGTAATTTATCTAACTAAACCATTTTTATTATATATATATATATATATCAGTTTGTGTGTGTGTGTTTGTGTTTACTAAATTTAATTCCTACATAAAATGGTTGATTTATGAAGGCTAGTCTCTTTATATAATTTAGGCATGATGAATCAAGTGACAAAATTTCAAAAATTCACAACTTGACCCAAGTAAGTGAGTTTGGGAATGTTGCTTATGTGATAAACCCATTAAGGGTGTCTTGAAAAATAAAATATTATGGTATTCCCTTAAATGGGATTCCAATTGTAATTTATAGATATTTGGATCCATAAATTAGGAAAGGATGCCATGTTAAATTGACGGGACCCTTATAGGTATCCATTACTTTCTTATGTGATTAGTACATATACCCCATGGGGGTATGTTTATGCTAATTTTATAGTAATTTAATGTTTCATAAGCCTCTTATATGTTATCTCATATAAACATATAATGTAATCTTACTTTAACAGTTCTATTAATTGATAAAATGACATTTTATATTTTTTTTGAGCATTATTAATATGATGTGTCAATTAATTAAAATACTAATTACAAACTAAAGAGCGTTTTCATCTATGGATTAGATATATCATTTTTATTTAATTAGGCCAAGTTGTGTAAAAATTATTGGTTGATTAAAATATTGGTTTAAATGAATAAATTATGATATATTAACCTAATTATATATGGTATCAATTGAATAAAGTACTTAGTACAGTTTGTCTTGAAAAATGGTACATGAAATTTTTCTTTGTGAGGTGATTAAAATGTTATAACTAATAAGTATAAATTAAATGCATTAAAATGAACCTTCTAAGGTATTATATATTGAACACATGTGTAGGGGTTAGATTTTAAATTGATTTTAATAAGAACATGAATGTTCTCAAAGGTCACAATAGCCTTCCGTCCTATTTTTTGTTTAATCATAAAGGTTATTTGGTATAGCCTAGTAACCTATTATGCCTGACTATAGTTTATAAAGATGAATCCTTATGATAAAAATGATGGTTTACCTATATATTAGTACCCTCAGAGATGAGAATTTGGTAGATCCTTATTTGGAGTTTATAAGAATGGTGAGTGGTGTATATGGGTCCAATTGATCTAGGTAGAACAAGTTGTTGATAATGTAATATTCAGTTATATGTTTGGTTATATAGTAAGTTAAACCTTGGGGTATATTACGAACTGAAGATATCAAGGAGTGTCATCCTTGTATCCTTTACATTAGTGTTTTAACTTTTTAGAGATCTTTCCCCTATTTGGATCCTCATTAATAATTAGGTCCTAGTAGCCTGATTACTGGTAGGTAATGTTGTTATACCTATTATGATAGACTTTGACCCATGTAGGTTGATGCTTCCTTACCTGTCTCAGTTTAATCCCTTCAAAAATAGTGTTTATATGCTCCTTATATGCTATGTAATATATGCCTATAAATGGGATTTTATTCTCATGAACGAGACCATAGGTCTAGTTGGGAGACCCTGACACCCTTACTCTTGATGCAGACCGTAGTTGGTCAGTTATGTTTTGTTTGGTAGAGGGAAACTTGTGAGAGAGGTTGGCCCAAGGTTTACATTTTCATTAAATGAAACAATATTGGTTTTACACTCTTTTTAAGATCATTTCATGAAATTTGATCATGTTTTATGTTATATGAAGGATTATTCATGGGTTTTCAAGAAGCACCTATGGTGATAGATATCAAAACTGGCCTCTATGGGCAGGATCGTTTCGATGATTGTCCCAATTGACAAGTAGTGGTGTGGTAGATTCCTTAGTTATTTAATCAACCCCATGAGGAGTATGATAATTTGATAAATCATAGCACATGAGAAATTCCCAATATTGAAGAGGAGTTACAAGGGAACTACTATCATATTCAAATACCGACATGCCATGTTGTACTGTCAGTTTAACCTTGTTGATGGATGAATTTAATGTCCTTGAGTCATGTTTGGAAATAGGTTGTATGGAATATACACCTATTTTTTATGTCTAGTTTAACTCACATTAGTTTCATGTTGGATAAATTTAGAGTTGAACATTGGTGATCAGTCGAGGGTGATTTGTGGACCAACGGTTTAAAATAAAGTGATTCTTATGGGAATGGTGACCTAAAGCTTCTGGAAAATTATGGAAGGTGCCTGGTGATGAGGGTTATTTTTAAAGATGGTAGTTTAAGGGGTTGTAGTACAGTTCACTAGTGATAGAACCATAACACACATTGTTAAGAGATGTGGTGTCAGGAATTAGTTAAGGAAAATTTGGCTTGTTTGATGTGATAATGGCTTAGGAGATCTATACATGCCCGATGATAAAATATAAGTTTAATCCTATTATATAGGAAATCATGTACCCTAACTTGACATCACCCTAATTATGATGATATTGTTTCATCTATATTCCAAGCTACCTATTTAAATATATTTTATGGTTTGATGAATAGAATCTCTTAGAGTTTCACTTGCGGAATAATTTAATATAAGCCATGTGGCGCATAGTATTCTAGTGGTCTTTTGAGGATGGTGACCCTTATAGTGATTCATCACTGAAGGAATAATTCTTAGGAATTGGGAATGAGTTATGGTTGACGTTTACATTATCACTCAAGAAGAGTGGTTTTAAGGTTCGGGGGTGGATAGGTCATGGGATATGGTAATCAAAAATCATTTATTGATGCATCGATAAGTATGATCCTAAGGTGGGGAGTGGGACCTAATTCACTAGTGGGAGACCCTATTATAGGGTCAATAGACCTTGAGACCGGTTGGATGGTAGTAGTGTTGGATCTTATATTCTGTTTATTTAATGAAATAATTTACATCTCAAATCCTTTGTAAATTCAAGGTATAGTTTGATAGTGGATTTTGGTGAAATCCAAATATAGGATTTAACCCCTAAGTGCATTATGAGGATCCATGGATGTTGCATCAGAATAGTTTCTACGCTGGTTTTATATAATGATGGTTTTTATTAGGATGTGTCCCTGTAAGTTTGGTACGATCTTCAGTGAGCATGATTGGAACAATCTCGATATGCCTTGGGATAAGGCTTCAGAATTTATTTCAGTGGTGTGTCAGCTGTTAAAGCTAATCAATTTCAAAATTCGTCAATTATGGATGGATATAATTGGGTTTCATCAAGAATTAGGATTCATTTAATTAGGAACCATGTTTATCATGTCATCAAAATGAGGTGGGTTTGATTTAATGGTCGACTTTAGTTTTTCAAGGAAAAATGGAATGATTGGTTTGAGTGTGGTTGATTGGAGTTAAACCAATCTGATCAATCTAGGATATAGGGTAGTTCCCTCATATTTAATCTGATGAACATGCTAGAAGTGATATTATAAATCTTTGGACGTGCTTGGTAGGAAATTCTGATGGTGGTAATATTGTAACTCGAAATTGTTCATTAGGAATATAGAACCTATGGTGGGAAGTTCCATTGGTTGATTGATAAAAGAGAAAATAAAGTGATCATGTCTCAGGTTAGACATACTTGGGTGAGCATCACCTTGAGGTTTTTATTTTGAGTGTGAGCATTGGATCAGGTTTTAGAAGCTTAATTACTGCATGTTTAAAGTGATGTATAGAGGTGATTTGAGAATTTGGAATTGAAAAACAATCTTTTGAATAAAAATTCACTACCCAACTATTTCAGGTGATGTTTTAAATGTTCCTAAAGGATTATAAAGGATTATAATTTCTAATGTGTTGAGATTTTAACATCTTGTGTTTTGAACTGGTTGAAAATTTCAAGAGAATTTGAAGTTTTTATTTGGTGTATCAGAAAAATCTTAAACTGAACCTCAGAATGTAAATTTGAGCATAGAAAAACCTAGTTGTGTTGTTTTTTTGATGATGTTTAAGGATTGGGAGGTGGACCAGATGTTTGGATGAGTTTTGGGATCATCAGTCTCTAAAAACTCTATTTCCAAGAGAAACAGACTGGGAAGATAGTTTTTTTAAATCATGCTACTCCTTAAGAGAACCTATGTGGCCATGTAAGGGGTGTCACACAGTTTCTTAGTCCATTAAAGGTGATGTGAAAAAACATTCATAATGTCTACAATAAATTGTAGATGTGGGAACACAATTTGTACACAGTTTTCTATGTTGTTCACCGAACTGCATGGTTAGTTCCACTAAACCAGTAGTTCTTCCTGGTTAGTGAATGATTAGACCAAATTGTGCATGGTATGGATCTTAGAGAACATGATCCACATAGATGGTTCATGGATAGACATAATATGCTTCCAAACCATTTTCTTCATATAAATGGTAAAAATTATAGGTTTTATCATCCACCCTTAAATTGGTTTTCCCTATATTTTCTTCTCCCTCACTCAAACATCCTCATGTACGTGAATCACCATTCCACCATCTTCCCTTGGTTAATATCTTTCATTGTTAAACCAATTAAATCATATCAGGGTGTGTTATAAGAATACCAGTGAGTCTAAAACTCTTATTCCTTATTTTCTTCAAATATCTATCCATACATAATGAAAATTCCATGAAAACGCTTTTGCCCTATTTTCTGGGCATTTAATATTTCTACTAATTTATCTCATTCTAACTTAAATCAAAGACCATTGTTGGATGATTGAACATTTTTAAGCATGAGTTAGGTGATCTATATTACTTTCCCTTAAAAAAAATTATACAATATTTTCATTATTTCACATTCCATGCTTTTCATGCATTGATCATAAATTATGAAATTACTTAAAATTAAAAGTATACACCATTAATTAAATACCATCTTAGAAAAATTGTATATATAGATGTTGTGTCCTTAATTCAAACCAAATTTTTTTGTGGTTTCAATTTAATGTTGATATTTTATCACTTCAATCTAGTGTTTGATCACCCCTTGGGTGTGATGTACTTGTTGTTTTCTAAAGAAGCAGTCAAATAAAGTTAATGAATTGTTTAAGAAATGTATTTGATATAGCATGGAGTTACACAAGGATATGACAAGAGACTAAATAAAATTCTTGACTATTAATTAAATCCTTGGAATATATATATATATATATCATGAAATGATGAAAGTTTTTGTTAATCCTTTTGGGCCTTAATTTATTCCCTCTTAATGTTGAGTTAACCCCTTTTTGTAATTTACACAACTAATTGAATTAAATGAAATGATAAATGGAATATAAATTCCCATGGAATTATTAAATACTTAAATTCAATGACCTAAATTGTATATTTTAATTGAGATATGATATTATCATGGACATGGCCTCTATATTATTTCAGCTTGAGTAATAAAATGACATTCTTACTAACATAGATTGTCTATATTATTACATTATGATACACGGTAATAGTTCCCCTTACCTTATGATTCGCGGGCATGGAATACCTAGGCATGGATGTAGAGACACATTTTTTCTTTGTAAGACTTTGAAACACTTCTACATATATTTTATGAGCCAAACACTAATATGGTGTGCGATTATGAGGTCTGGTGTTCCGGGAATTAATTTTATAAAAATATTTAATATATTATATATTATGAGTGTATGATTTATTAAATAAAATGGGATAAATATTAATAAAAATATTTAATCACGAATATGAGACCATATTTGAGTCTAAAACATGATATTTAACCTAGGATCAACCTAAAATAGGTTGGCATGGGGCGTTCGGATAGCTCACCCATTGGTGATGCATTTAGTTAGTTAATTAATTAAATTAATTAAATTAATTAATTAATTTAATATAATTGAAAATTATATAAATCCACCACTATGTAGAATCCTATAGGGTTAGTCGCATAAACCTTGGGATAATTCTAAATCATTCATCCTCCCTCCTTTGGGGAATCAACTTTCAATGATGATAAATCCCTAGATCAGTGTAGATCAGGATGCCAAAAAAGTGAAAACTTCATCCATTATTTTAGTGAGCATGTTATTCAATGAATAATGATCCAAACACAAGTTATAAATATTAAAATTGTGTATTTCATCCTTTTTTAAATAAAAATTTGATCAAAATCACCCCTTTTATGATCTGTGCCAATTTTTGAACCTTGGTAATCTCATATGTACCAGTTTCATTGATTATTCAATTATATTCTAACCCTATATATCATAATTCTTGATTGTTGGTCAAGAACACTTGGAAGTGATCAATTAAACCTTTTTGTGGTTCTTTTCTCCCTTGATTATTTATATTCTTAAATGATTCAACATCACGTTCCCGAATCAACATTTTCGGACGCTACTGAGCCCAATCAGACCCCCATATTCATGACAGATTCACGTTCAAGAGATGGATAAATAAACCAAGGGTGTTTTTGGATAGATTTTGGGTTGTGTGTGATCTTTTTTATGATCATAATTCAAATCATGAATGTAGAAATAACTGAATACATGCACGGTGCGTGAGTTATGTGGTGGGTGAATCAAGAATCGATTGTTGACCACCAGATGGATAGAATTTCAATTTAGATCATGATCCCTTTATTTTAGGAGGATATGAGTCCAAAGTCAAGGAGGAAATTTCATATCTTAAGCATGGTGTTTGGATCTAAAGTTCTATTAAAAACTTTGATTACACATCATGTAGTTCAATTAACACACATATTGTATCCCTTATTCTTGGTGGATAGGGTTTTGGAAATTTATAAAGATATCCTGATGGGTATCCCTCCTACACGTCGTGTACCCCCTTTCCTAGGTGTTCAAGCTATGGGGAAGATCACATGGGTTGGTCCCCATGTGGAAAGACACTGTCAGGAACACAACCATGTACCAAAGTAAAAGGATAGGGCCAGGTACACGGTTATGTACTAAAGTACACAGACATGACCAAGAACATAGGGAGAATCCCTGAGTGGTATGGACATATCGTGTAGACTCCCTGCATACTGTGTAGTGTTATAGGGTCAGTGAACTATGTACCTTTGTGGATATAGATAGGAAATAGAGTGGGGCCACACATCATGTGGGTCCCCTCATACACTGTGTACCCATTGGTTCTTTTTTATAAAAATTAAATCTCTTGTATCTCCTTCATTTGGACTTGGATCTTGGATCATGAATAGCATATCCTAAGTTTTCTTCACATAGAACGTGATGGTTCCCTCTATTGTGTTTCTTGGGATATGATGTGAGATATTCCAAGTTTTTAACTTATTTAGGCAATGCTCAATGATAGAATTGATCACACAATATCACCAGAGGCTTTCAGAGTGGAACCCTCCAGCTGGGCTGGGCATGGGTCCTTTATCGACTATCATAGTGGAACTCTCCTGTAAAGATTGGGTATGGGTCCTCTAGTGCTAGAGTGGAACCCTTCTGTAGAGACAGGGCATGTGTTCTCTACCACTAGAGTGGAACCCTCCTACAGAGGTAGGGAATGGATCCTATAGCATCAAAGAGTAGAACCCTCCTATTAGTATAGGGTAGGGGTATTTTTTAACCAATATAAATGGAATACACCTACTAGGACAAGGAATGGGTCCTCCATGTTCTAGAGTGGAACCCTTCTATGGAGTCAGGGATTTCACTACTTGAAAACTGGTTTTATCTAGTGATAGGTCTTTAATAGTGCTAGATAAAAGAGTCATTAAGGACCCCATTTGTCGTAATTAAAAAATCATTGTTAAAGGGGGTCTTAAAAGTGCTTTTCTTTATTGCTGGTAAATGGTGTCTTTAATAGTTCTAAAAAGCATTATTAAAGGGTTCCCTTTATCAGTGCTTGTAAAAATCTCTCATAAAATCCCCCTTTATTAGTGCTATTAAAAAGTGATAATAAAGGGGTCTCTTTATTAGTTCTAGTAAGAAAACACAGATAAAGGGGGGCCTTTATCAGAAATTGATAAAAAGTACAGATAAAGGGGGGTCTTTATCAGCTCTTTTTTAGAAGTGATGATAAGAACCCCCCCCCCCCCCCCATCAGTTATTATTTAATAAAACTGATAAAGGGTATATTTCAAAAAACAATATTTCATTAAAAATAATAAATTAATATATTATTATATTGGATTGATATTAATATATTATATATTTTTTAAATATGTTTTCGATAAGGCTAAATAGTCATTTACACTTAATATATATGATATTTAGTGAAAATGGATTATAAAATAATTTAAATATATATTTTTAATTAATAATTTTCTAATTATTATCATGTAATAGTTATTTCAAAACAATTTTAAGATAAAAAATCAAAAAAATAATAAAATTTCTAAAATAAGTTGTAAATATAACTCAAAATTCAAAGGGCCATAACTTTTGATCTGGGTGTCCTTTTAGGCTCCACCATATATCAAATCAAATCCTAGGATGATATCTATGTCATTTTGACCAAGATATTATTGTCACTATTTTTTTATGTTAAAAGAGGCCCAAAAGGCCTCTAAAACTGATTTTTTAGTCATGGTACCCTAGTTTTTAACATTCGATGGAATTTTAGCCTCTTTTAAGGGGGTATTATTGTCTTTTTTCAGTGTGTAGTGAATTTATTTTACCAATATTACATTCATATTGATATTATGGTTTTTAATTTTTATCATTTTTTAAAATTTACTATTATTGATAATCAAATATATAATAATGTATACATATTTTTTATATATTCACAAATAAACACACCCAAAAAAACATATTTTATATATTTATTTAAATATATATATAAAAAGATATATATAAATATATATTTATTAAAAAAATAGTGAAATATATATAAATATATAGATATTTCATAAAATAGAAGATAAAACAACATAGGGGAGTGGAAAAGACGTTGGGATATGAGCAAGAGGTCTCCAGTATGAAACTAGCTAGAGTCAGGGGCACGCATGGGAGGGTGGAATTATCTAAATCACTAATAAAGGGGTGGTAAGTGCTGATAAAAGCTGGGGTGTGAAGATTTTTTAATAAAAAAATTGTCCCCCTTTATCAGTGGGGCCTTTATCAGCGCTTTTTTTAGCACTCTTAAGGGGGCCCTTTAACAGCGCTAAAAAGAGAAGATGCGGTGAACTTTAACAGTGCTGAAAAACCACTATTAAAGGACCACTTTATTAGTGCTAAAAAATCACTCATAAAGGACCCTTTTATTAGTGCTAAAATAATCTCTTATAAAGGCCCACTTTATCAGTGCCTTTTTTAATGTTGTTAAAGGGAGATTTAGCAATGCTTTTTTAGTGTTGTTAAAGCTAACCCTTTAACATCACTCGTATTATCAATGCTTTTAAAGCACTGATAAAGCCCTTTTACTAGCACTATTAAAGGCCATATTTTTATTTGTGTTGGGTCCTCTAGCATCGTAGTGTAACCCTCATGTTGGTCAGGGCATGGGTCCTCTATCAAATATTGGAGTGGAACCATCCCATTGGAATAGTTTATAGGTACCCCATCTATCCACTGATTGGAATCCTCTTATTGTACCAAGGCATGGGTCCTCAACCTAGATATTTTTTCCCCTCAATAGTGTGGCACTGCGACTTGGTGTAAATTGACCTGCAAGTTTTATACTGGGAAAACATGTGATGTGTTGGGAATCATAGATGGGCTCTTAGATCCGATGGTGACTCTTTTCCTGAGTTGGGATTTGATATAGAGATCCCATTCATTCACATTTTGGATTATCTGGTGTGATCATACACACACACATATATATATATATGCAAGTTTTTGGATTTGGTTACTCTCCTTCCATGGGTTATAAAGACACATAGGGTATATTATGTGTTGTTCATGTTTACCTCCTCATGTTTGGATGAAGTTACTTGCCTACTATTGGTCAAAAAGACTCGATGTTTAGTCCATATGCACATTGTGTTGATCCACTTGTGTTTGTATGTGGTTACTCTCTCCCTCTTGGTTTGGGTTGAGCTATTTCACTACTTTATGTTCACTATTTACCCTTTTGTTTATTATTATTGTGTCTATTTTTACTCCCCCTTCTACTTTAGGGTCATACAACTTTGTATGTATATACTCACCCCTACCTGGTATTTTCATGAATTTTTTGTGCCTTATATAGATGAAGGATAGGTTGGCAATGACTACATAGTATATTAGGGATACTTAGTGCGTTGGACTGTGTATGGTTGTTGTATATTGGAGATCAAGAGATGGGATCTCTAAGTAGTTTACTATCTAGTTTTGTCAGTTTAGACATTTTTCTAGTTAAGCATGTATTTTTTCCCTTTACATTTCAGTTTTCACTATCGTACTATTGTATAACCTAGAGGTTTTTCATGATTGATTTACTTTCTAGCTATTGCATCTTTTTATTCTTATTCCTCAAGACTTTTTCTTTGATATGGTTGGTTATTTGCATACAGTTACATAAGGTAGTGGCTTCCCCATGTTAGATATGCCTTTCAACACTTATCACCAGCCCCTAGCCTATGGAGGAGAGCTTGTGTAGTTGTGGCTTGAACCACAGTTAGGGTCAGGAAATGATATATTGGTATTAGATGTGGTTCAGTCCTTGAGACTGTGTTTGGAGTAGTCCCCTTATGAGAATTTTATTAGGATTTAGGGAACCATTTTCAAAGTGTTTTGATTGTGACTCTCAATCCATGGAACCTAATGATGGTGTGGGTGGTCGATGTATTCATTCATCACGAACTTGAATACCTAATTTTTGAATCTACATACCGAGACATCTATTATAGAGATCAATGCTACATTAATAATATAGGATTGAGTCTTTGAATTTTCTTCTTGATTTATCTCCCCATTTATATATATATATATATATATTCTCTTTTGATCATCGTATGTCTTGATTAAATTTTTATAATGCCTTTATGATGAAAGCCATTAATGATATCAGTTATGGATCATGAAGAAGATCTGATTGGTGATGAAGCTTTAATTTAGGGTCCATCTCATGAAATTTTTCCTCCATGTGGTAAGGTACAAACACCCCCACCTATCAAGTAGCAGATCATACCAACATGTTAGGTTGAGGATGTGCATGGGCTTAGCGCACTCCGTAAGTTCCAACTCTAAAGGCCAATATGTTTCCATAGTGATCAAAATCCCTAGGTAGAGGAGGATTGGATAAAGGTAGTGGTATGTATCTTTAGTATAATCTACACATTGATGGAACAGGTGGTTTCACTGAAATTAATCCCTTTACATGGAGTAGTTGGTCACTATTGGAGTCTTGGTACACAGATACGTGATGATTCAACGCCCTCATGGCCTGAATTTCAACAGTTGTTCTATGAGGACTAATACCTATAATACTTGTGATTGGTTCTAATTAAGGATATCTTGGAGCTATATTATAGAGGGTTGATAGAGGATGAATACACATCGAGGTTCATCAACCTGACATGGTACACCCTTTATATGATCTTGGATGGCTACTTCTAAGCATTGAAGTTTGAGAAGAGAATATATAGAGATATATGTGCCAATGTTGTGCCCTTGTGAAACCCCATACATGTAAGGGTATTGTATTAGGCACTATTGATATATAAATTTTTATCATATAGACACCAAGTAGCTATATCTAGCACTAGGCATCACTAAGTTGAGTCGTATGCAATAGCTAGTAGGCGTCAGTCAGCAAGATCTCATCAAAAGAGATCATATTATGATCCGACTTAGACACATGGTCATGTAGAATAGGGACAATGTGGATAACCAGGGAATCCAGTAGAATGGTGTTTCTATGCTTGTGATGGTCAAGGTCACATAGCGCCTGACTGCCCAACCAGACGTACTAAGGAGCACATGCAAGTAGCAGACGGACCACTACGAAAGAGACAATGTCATGATCAAGGATCTACCAGGAGAGTTAAGTGTGGTCACAAGGGAGGTGAAACTTATAGAGGAGGAGTACGAGATGTGTATGTTGGATAACACTAAGATATTATTACATCACCACCACTAGGAGGCCCATGTTAGGCACAGGGAGCTAGTGGTTGGGGCCGTAGACAACTACAAGCTCTGGAGTCTTAAAACCACATAACACATGAGATGATTAGAGGTAGGGTATATGTATTTTATAATCTTTCCTAAGTATTATTATAGATATGCTATAGTCATTCAATCATATATATTCTGGTGGTGTGAAATATAGAGCTCCGAGTTGAGATTCTAGCCTATTAGTTTTGTCTTGATGTTCTTATAGGGAACACTTCTTCTGTATCTTTTATCTACCTGTGGTACAAAATATTGCTTGCTAGATAGACGTTCATATGGGACCTTTTGGTCATAATTATGGGACTCTATGAATTCATCTTGGGTATAGATTAGTTTTCTATGGTCTAACCCCAGATTGACTATCACTACAGACAAGTCTGATTCCTTCACACTGATGTGATGGGATTCACCTTTATGGGTGAGAGAGATCTCATGTAAAGACAAGTGGGTTCTATTACTAGGAGTTTTCATCCCATTACCCATTATTTGGTTAGTATTTCTATTGGTTTATTAGTTTCTTCAAGCATCATTATTCCTTTATCTGTGGAGGATTATATGGAAATATTTCCCAAGGATATCTCGGGACTACCTCCATGGTAGGAGATGGAGTCTTATATCGACTTTCATCTTGGGACCACTTTGATGTCTTCTTCACCATATCTAATGGCCCCTAAAAAGATCTAGGAACTAAATTTGTAGTTTGAGTACCTTTGAGAGAAGCATTTCATCAAACTCAATGTGTCCCCCTAGGTAGTGCTAGTGTTTTTCGTAAAAATAGAGGATTGGAAATTATGACTTTGTGGGGATTATTGTCGCCTGAACTAGGTCACGATAATGAAAAAGTACCCCTTTCCAAGGATTAATAACCTCTTTAACCAATTGTGAGGTGATAGATGGTTCTTGAAGATTTATTTCATGTCTGGAGACACCAGTTGAGAGTTTTTAGGGCTGATATTTCAATGCTGGTATTACGATGTCACTATAAACACTATGTGTTACTGGTGATTCTCTTTGGTAAGATGAATTCCCCTACCATGTTTATGGATTTGATGAACCGGGTATTGTAAATATACTTGGACCAGTTTTTGGTTGTACTTATTTATTACAAACTCATATAATATGCATCATAGGAGGAGAATACATATTGGTTGTGGATGGTCCGAGATTTTCTTTGGGAGTGTCGGGTTTATACTAAAATCTCAAAGTGCTAGTTTTGGATACATGAGGTTCACTTTCTGTAAAATGTCATCTCTAAGAATAGATTATCCATGGACCCATTAAATATTGAAATAGTTATTTCTTGTGGTCCACCCAATATAATATCAT
Organism: Viscum album; assembly: GCA_963277665.1. Taxonomy (NCBI): domain Eukaryota; kingdom Viridiplantae; phylum Streptophyta; class Magnoliopsida; order Santalales; family Viscaceae; genus Viscum; species Viscum album. Next base: position 1,879,738,062 of record OY728145.1, read on the forward strand.
AGGTGTAGAGTTTCCTTGGCTTGGAAAGGTACTATAGGAGGTTTGTGGTAGACCTATCCAGGATTGAAGCCCCTTTGACCACCCTAATGTGGGGAATTTATTTACCTAGACGGAGCAGTACCATAGGTCCTTTGAGAAGTTAAGGCTAAGGCTGACTAGTTATCTTGTGTTGATACTACCATATGAGGGTATGGAGTGTGTATTGTATTACAATTCCTCAAACGCTGGGATTGGCAGTGTATTGATGCATAGGAAGGAATTTATCTCATACAGGTTTATGTAGTTGATACCTCATGAGTATAACCACGTGATGCATGACCAATAGCTTTCAATAGTAGTCTTAGCCCTAGGGATGTGGAGGCACTATCTTCTAGGATATAAATTTTTGTTTTATTCATACCATCAAAGTCTCAGATATGTCTTCACACAAAGAGACTTTAACCTGAGATAGCGGTGCTGGTTAGAGTTTCTATAGGAATTTGACTTCGATATAGTTTATGCTCTGGGGAAAGGAAATTTGGTAGTTGATTCCATTAGCAGGAAGTCCCATGATTGCTTATGCTAGAGGATTCTGAGTAGTTGGCTTCCTTACGGCTACCCCCAGTGGAGAAGGAGGGTGCAGAATTTCTTCAGTCGATGGTGTTGACCCCTACACTTCTCGAGCATGTGAGAGAGTCCTGGTTTGGATACGTTGACTGTGAGGTCTTTCATGACTATATATTCATAGTAGATTCACTATATGGATATTATAAAGGGGGTAATCACATCATCATTTTCCAGGGATGTATGGTTGTCCCAGTCATGATGCGGGAGGAGGTAATCTGAGTGTTCTATACTTATCCCCTATCTATACATCATGTTGTGATGGATATGTACTAAGAACTTCAGTAATAGTTTTGGTGGTTTGACATGAGATTAAGTATAGCTGATTTCATCTCATGGTTCCTCACCTGTCAGTAGGTGAAGGATGATCACCAGGTTTTGGTAGGTTTTTTTCAACCCTTGAGATCCTAGAGTGGAAGTGGGATGACATATACATGGACTATATGACATGGAATCCAATGATAGTGAAGATCCATGATTTCATCTGGGTGATAGTTGACTAACTCATGAATTCAATGTGCTTCCTTACTATTAGGGAGTAGATTTAATTTGAGAGTTTGGGGTGAATTTATGTACGGGATATTGTTCGCCTTCATGGAGTTACCTCAATTATTGTCTTTGATCATGATGTGTGGTTCAAATCACAGTTTTGAAGAGGCCTACATGAGGCATCCAGGACCAAGATGAAGATGGGTACAAAATTTTACCCCTAAATAGATGGTAATACTGAGCATACTATCTAGGTGTTGGATAATATACTAAGGGGTTTCATGTTATACTTCTTCCATAGATGGGGTCACTTACCCTTGGTAGAGTTTTCTTACAACATATGATACCACTATACTATCAACGTGGTACCTTTTGAGGCCCTATATGGGAGACCTTGTAGGCCACCCTTGTGCTAGATAGAGAGAAGAGAGATGTGTTTTATGGGTCCAGAGTTGGTTCAGACAATGGCAGATAAGGTCTATGTCATCCATGAGCAGATGAGGTCAGCCTAGAGAAGATATAAATCTTACACAGATCAATGTCATAGGCCCTTGTAGTTCGAATAGGGATACTATATTATCTTGATAGTCTTCCTACAATGAGGATTTTAGTGGTTTTTTTTTGGGTGAAAATCTATTCATGAGGTTCATTAGGTCATTCAAGATCGTTCAGAGGGTTTCCAAGGTTACTTACCACCTTTCCCTTCCCCCATAGTTAGATTAGGTACAAGACAACTTCCACATATTGTAGATGAGGATATAAGTACATGACCTCAAGCATGTTATAATTAGGTATATCTAGACATAGAGGATAGAGCCACATTTTCAAAGCACCCAATGGTGATTGAGGATATATAGGAGATGACCCTGTGTGGATAGACTATCCTCTTGGGTCCCATGTTATTATAGCAGGGGAATGTGTAAGAGAGATTTGGGAGTGGGAGAGCCAGATGTGGGATTAATATCTTGAGTTTTTTGTTCAGTTTTTCTTTTCAGGGATGAAAATATTTAAGTATTGAATGATATAGATATTTAATTATAAAACTTTTAAATATTTCTACATATATTTTTGGAGTCAGGTGTTGAGACAGTGTGTGATTCTTAGACCTGGTGCGCTTAGAATTAATTTTATAAAAATATTAAATATATTATATATTAAGTGCACAAGTATTATTAATGAAAATGGTACATATCTTAAAATAAAGTTTGAATCAAGAATTAGATACCACAGTTGAGTCTAAAATGCAATGTTTACCCTAGGTGCAATATAAAACAGGTTAGCCTGGGGTGTTTGGATATCTCACCTATTAGCGGTGCATTCAGTTGGTTAATCAATAAAATTAATGAACATGATGTATTTATTCAACTTAACTGAAATTTCTATAAATCAATCACTATAGAGATTCCTCTAGGGTTATCTACATAAAACCTAGGAAGATTCTAGAGAATTCTTGCTCTTTATATTGGTGAATAGACTTATGACAATGATGAGTCCCTAGATTAGAGAAGATCAAGATTCAATAAATGAAACTACTTTTTCAATTCATTGGAGATAATTTTGTTAAATTAATAATGATACAATATCTAGGTAATAATTTTTAAATTTTGATTATGTCTTTTTTTATTAAACAAATTGAGTAGGATCATCTCTTTTATGATCTGCACCAATTTTTGAACTTTTCATACACATATATACCATTTTTATTTATTATTAAATTATTTTATAACCCTAGATATCCCCATTCTTGATATATGGACAATAATTCTTGTAAATGATCGATTAAAACTTTATTGTGGTGATTTTCTCCCTTAATTATTTTCATTTTTCACCAATTAGACCTCACAATCCTGATACGACATTTTTAGGCAATACTAAGCCTTATTAGACCCTCATATTCATGATGGATTCACATGAGAGGGATGTATCGACAAACCATGGATGTTTTTAGATATATTGAGGGTTTTGAATGGTAATTTTTACAATCATAATTCAAATCATGAATGGCGGAAGAACCGAATATGCATGAGGTCACAAGTTATGTTTGGGATGAATCAAGAACTGATTTTCTCCACCATATGGAAAAAATCACTCGATGGGGAAGGATCCCTTTATTTTGAGAGCAAACAAATCCAAAATCAAGGTGGAACATCATATCTGGATCATGGAGTTTAGATCTTAAATTCTATGGAAAGCTCAATAACATTCCATGAAGTTCAATGAACACATGATGAGTAGGGCCTATGCTGTAGTGGATACGGTTTTAGAAATTTAGAAATATATAATATCATGTATCCCTACTACACATAGTGTACCCCCCTACCGACTGGTCAAGACTTGTGGAGGAGCACACGGGCAAGACCCTATGTGTAAATAAATGACCTGTCACACGACTGTGTACCGAAGTACATGGATATGGCTAGGCAGAGGTGAAAGGACCTTTAGTGACTTGGAAAAACCATGTAAAATCCCTATCATAAGTGTTTTTATGAATAGAACTTGTTGGTTCCTTCTTTTTTAGATTTTGGGACATGATGATAGATATTCTAGGTGCAGCACTTATTTAGGTGGTTCTTGATGATGGATGTGATCACATAGGATCACCAGAGTCATTCAGAGTGGAACCCTCTAGATGGGTTGGGTATGGGTCCTCGATCTATCAGTGTGTGGAACACTCCTTCCAAGATAGGGAATGGGTCCCCCATGTTTCATATTAAACCCTCTAGCTGGGATGGTCATGGTTCCTCTATCAACTATCAGAGTGGAACCCTCCTATAGATAGAGGGTATGGGTCTTCTAGCTCTCGAGTGGAACCCTCCTATAGAGACAGGTCATGTAACCACTATAACTAGATTTGAACGCTCCTATAGAGAAAAGGAGTTGATCCTCTATCATTATAGAGCGGAACCCTTATGTTGGCACATAGCATGGGTCCTCTATCTACCTATAAGAGTGGAACCCTCATACAGAGATAGGGAAAGGGTACTTCATATTTCATAGTGGAGCCCTTATATGGTGTTATGTCATGGGTCATCTAGCATCAGAGTGAAACCCTCCTACTGTATAGGGAATGGGTTCTCTATCAACTCTTAAAGTGGAACCCTCATGTTGGAAAATGGTATGATTCCTCTATCTATCCACTGAGTGGAACCATCCTATTGTATTACGGCATGAGTCCTCTACCTAGAGATTGTTTCCCCTCAAATGTGAAGTATATTGATGAGGTGTGGCTTGACTTGGATTTTTTCTACTGGGAAGGCATGTGAGATGTTGGGAATCGTTGATGGACTCTTAGAACTGATAGAGACTCTTTTATTAGGTAGGTATGTGATATAGATATCCACATTCACTCTCATTTTGTATTATTTGGTTTTATAATATATATATATTTATATATAAACATCTTTATCCAAGTTGTCGGATTTAGTTACTCTAATACCATGGGTTGTAAAGACATGCATGGTATTCCATGTGCTTTTTTTGGTCACCTCTTCATGGTTGGATGAGGTTACTCTCCTACTATAGGTGTAAAATACTCAATGCGTATTCCATATATATACTATGTTGATCCAATTATGTTTGGATGAGGTTACTCTCTCTCTTGGTTTGGGTTGAGTTGTTTCACTGATTTCTATTCAATATTTCCCCTTTATTTTTTATTCATATTGTGACTCTTACTACTCCCCATTCAACTTTCAGGGTGTCCTACTGGGTATGTATATACTCACCCCTTTATGGGATTTTCCCAAATGTTTCATGTCTTATAAAGAATATGGATAGGTCGATGGTGACTATAGTGGAGCTTAGGGATATTTGGGTATTTGGACCATGTACAGTGGTCATAGCTTAGAGTTTAGTAGTTAGGCTCTCTCTGTAGTTTACTTTACAATTTTGTCATGTTGGGACATATTTTTTGTTGGGTGTGTATTTTTCTTCTTTACTTTTTAGTTTTCAATGTCGTACTCTAGTACACCCTAGAGCTTTTTCATGCTTGGTTTACTTTCTAATTGTTGCATCTTTTTATTCTTATTCTTTATCATTGTTTCTTTAATATGGTTAGGTGTTTACATACAGGTACACAAGGTAATGTATTCCACTTGTTAGATATGAAATTTGACACTTGTCACTAGCCCCTGGCCTATGGAGGCAAGCTTGGGGTATTTTCGTCTCAAGTCCCGATTTGGGTAGGGTCATGAAAATAGAATTCATGGGCATGGCATCCCTTATGTTATGATTCACAAGCATAGCTTCACTATGCATAGAATCCCTAGGAATGGAATCCCTTATGTTAATATTGACATATATGGAATACCTAAGCATGGAGTTATTTATATTATGATACATGGGATGACATCCCATATAAATTATGTCACTTGTGCATAGAAACCCTTATTTAAAATATGACTCTTATCATTATACATGGATACTTGTTTCAAGCCTTATGTCCAGACTAGTAATACATATCTATATATATAGATATATATGTTTCTATGTATACAATTCATATATATATATATATATATATATATATATATCTAGTGACAAGTTATCAAAGTAATTTTTTCTTAGGCTGAAACAGGTATGGTCAGTCAAGTTTTCTTGAGAAACCTGAGTCAACTTGATTATATTTACTTTTGTTACACTACATTACTTTTGATATACATACACACTAATTTATTTTATATTCATGGATTGGATTTCCATATACATCGTTGGTGGTGGCCTACTGGGTATATCTCAAACCATATTTGTACTACCATTGCACTAGGGTACCCAAATAGAACTCATGATTTTAGGTCCAGGGTCATTGATTATGCTATGTGCTGACATGCGTATACATGGGAGATTAAGAGCAGAAGACTAAGCTAGATCTCAAGATTCTCATGTAGATGGACCTTGAGTCTTTAATATTGTTTATATATTACATGTTTTGTGTATGGTGTTTTACATTATATCATGTGCATGCATGGTTTATTTATTCATTTATTATTTTTGGTATGTTATTGATATCATTCATTATTCCATTTATTCATTTATTATTCATATTCTGTCTATTAATGATCCTTAAGGTATAGTCTCCCTGTGGTACCTCCATTATAACCTCGTTGATAGACGTTAACCTCTAGCATATAGGAAGGTACAATTGAGTCCGTGTGACTGATGGACTCAGAGAACCATTTTAGTGGATCCTAGGTTAGGATGTTGATATTTAATATGGGGGTGTTACACTATGTTTCATCCTAGTAATATTGATATCCTTTAAAAAGATTCATATAATTTTTTGGATAACTCTCAAAATCTTATGGAAGGTTAGTAAACTATTGATAAAAAATATTTCAATGGATTTAAGAAGGTAAGAAGAGGTGGTATTTCCTTTACCTTTTTCAAGGATTCAATAGAAAATGGGTGGTTTATGGTAGGTGGAACCATAAGTTATATTTAATTCCATTTTATTCATACATAGACACCTATAGGTGGATTTTCTTTTCAATAGAATTCTCCTAATAAAAATTCATTTGACTGAGTTAAATTTCTTGAATTATTCGTTTGGTTGCTTGGGGGAATGATAACAAAAAAATTCCCCATTGTAGTGATCAATAGAAAATTTTTATAGATTTGGTCAATGGGTTAATGAAATTGTTTACATTCTTACATGAAAATAAATTCACATGTGGTCCTTCATAGTGAACCCCTTTGTCCATGGGAAACCCCACCCCTGGAACCCTCAAACCCCCTTCATCTACGGGACAACCCCCAACACCCTCTAGCACGGACGGACACCCCCACCAGGAAACCCTCACCCCCCCCCCCCAAACACACACTCATGTGTCCTAGGTAGAGACCCCATACCCGAACGCGTATCCCCCACACCCTTCACGTCCAACAACCCCCCCCCCCCCCCACACACACACACACACAGGAATTCGAACCTTGGGTCATGAGGAATATAGGGAACACTAGAACCACTCTTCTAATATTGTTTCTAGTTATTATATACAATAAAATTAATTTATTTAGATACAAATAATATATTATAATATATATATATATTGTATTGAAATTTAAATAATATAATATATTTACGTATATATATATTAATAGATATATATGTGTATATATAATATATATAAATAATTATATTTATATATTTAATTATATATTTATACATACTTTTATATATATATTTATAAAAACATTGATATTTTTGTGAGTTTATTTATGTATTTATATAATTTTTGTAAATATAGTATAATTATAATATATATATATATATATCTGTGTCTGTATAACAATAATATTATTCATTATTATTATAATTATTACACCTATTTTTAAAAGTATAAAAATTATATGTTCATTTTAAAAAGGATATATATTTATTTTACGATTTGTATTATACATATATTATATTAAATACAATTATATTATATATTTATGTATGTAATTCGACACATTTAAATTAATTCACGTATACGCATATATATATACACACAAAAAATAAATACATTCATATAATTATAAATATATAATATAATTAAATAATATGTATTTATTAAATTAATTTATAATTAATATGGTATAAGATATTTGTATCTAAAATTTTAGAGGATGGTAAGTGCCAATAGAGCGGAACTCAGAAAATTTGATGGTGATTGGTGTTGATTTCATCTGGTATGGTCTTTGATGGCTTCAATTGCCTAAAACTTGAGAGATATTGATGGTGATAATAAAGATATCAATGAATATTGACCTACCCTAGTTGATTTGAGTATAAATGCCTTAGCTTTACTGAACCCTAGGGATGAGATCAAATCTGGTAATCACATTTCTTTTGATCGAGCGGTGCTTAATACCTCTTCCCTAGATCATCCCCAGCTAGGTCTAAACCATGAGTGAATGTGGAGAATCCCTCTGAAGATCTTACTTTACATGATTCTAACAATGCTTCAAATATGTGCTTTTTTATGGGATGTGAGAGGATCCCTTTCCGTTTTCCTATTGGATTAAGAAAAAAGGGGAAATGGAATTTTTTAAAGATAATCATGGTATGATATCAGATCTTCTCAATTAATGTAATCATCCTCTCATTAAAAATATCTACATGAATATAAAAGATCATAAGTGGGGTATCATGGGAATTAGGAAGAGACTCATGAATTTTTGGGCTTTTATGATTAGAGGATTAAATCCTTAGGAAGAGGATTTTTCATATAGTGTTTCCATTTTTAGGCCTTAAATCCAAAACATGGGGTCAAGGCTTCATTAATATGAGTCATGGTTTCCAAAAACTTCAGGATTAGGATCTCTCTTTTAATCCCCTTAATTCCAAGAATACAATTACCTAGTTATTGATTCGAATATGAAGATTAATTTGGTTCTTTTGGCACCCTCAAATACTTTGGGAAATTTTTTCTTCCATTGGTCTTCCAATAAAAATGGATAAAGAAACTGAAAGGTATAGATATAGTCACTTCACTAGGAAACTGGTTGAATTTAATCTTATATCTCCTATAATCAATACAATTGTTTTGTCTGCTATTTATTTTTTATTTGATCTCATTTTTGAATATGAAAATGCTCCTAATTTTTGTAAATGATATAGAAATATTGGGTGTTATTTTGAGAATTTATTTAAGATAATGACATTTGGTGACTAGATATTGAAATTAAATCCATATGATAAATGCAGGAATAAGGGGGTTGTCCGGCAGTCTCATGAAGTGGGAAAAAAGGGGTCCCAATAATAATATTCTATAAATTTTGAGATGACCTTTTATCATCAGGAAAACGGTAATTAAATTGATCACATGCCATATGATATTGAAAATTATATAGGTGATCACTTTCCACTAATGAGCATGGATATCCACCTTGTACTAGAATAGATATCTGTAATGCTCTTGTGGTGTGTTCTTCATGGAAAGTTATTTAGGCTAGTTCTAGTTTGGCTGCAAGTAAGGACACTTTAGGATCTCACACTCGAAACAACTATAATGTCATCTATAAAGTTATTAATACTAGTAAATATCTATAAATTATTATGGAACTTATAAATAGATATGTACATGTGTTGTGGGGTTCGATGCAGGTGGAAGATCAGGCCTAATGGTTATGGGCTGGTGATATGCATGTTGTTATCAATTTGGGCCATATTCAATAGTGAAGGGGTGGTCTTTAGTTGTAAGAGACGAGAAGGGATGTCCAATTACATATTCATCCAAATAAATATTTGATGTAAAATGGAAAAAAATAATTTATAATGTGGGATTTCAGATAGTTTTATCCAAGAAATCCAACGCATTGGTCTCAAGAACTCAACTAGTTCATTTTAATGTTGAGACTTCTTGGAGGTATCATGGGAAATGCAAGTTACACCTTGAAACTTCTTCTCAACATGTTAATTTTATAGAGTTATATGAGGATGTCTATAAAATATATTCTCTAATGGAGGACCCATGTCACTATAGGTTCAGTGTGTTTCTCTTCTATAGTTGGAGGTTCAATCAAATCATCCTCCAAGGATGAGAGAAGGTTCCCTTGTAGAGGCAATTTGGTTATACAACCTCATTTATCTAAGTTTATAAGGGCATATTTTGAAATTTTTAGCATATCTTCATCTAACTAATGTGATGCAACAAGGATTAAGAATTCCTGCACAACTATTCTGTTGGGGGTGACTGAGCGATAGAGGTTTTCTAAGAGCCTCAGAGATGATATGGATAAGTGTTTCCATTCAAAATTTGAGCATATGTATGAAAAGATAGATCGGTCCATTTTTCTATAAAGTATATAAATCATTACTAAGATTTATTTACATTAATCTTGATTACAGCATGCAATCCAATTTGACGATGGACATAGGGGGTCTGTTATGGAAACATGGTACTTCACCTAATTTAGATGATGTATTATCTACATCATTTGTTGATGATTCATCATTAAATGATGACTCAAATTTTGATAATGACCAAGAATCATGTCAGCAACCAAATTCATGAAATATAGTTTGACATCCATGGGGAAGATCCATATATCCTCAGAATTTGGGAGGCATAGTTAAATCAAAAAAGTGATTTTTCTGCTTTGTTGGTATTTTTTTACTATCATGATGGAGGGAAGAAATGTTATGTCATACTCACATCCTCTTGTTTTCCTCTTTCATTATTTGTTTAATAAATGGGTCTCAAGGCCAACTTATTTTAAAAAAATATATCATATACTAAAATATATATATAATATAATTATATAATTTATATATAAAAAATATATCTAATATAATATATATAATATAATTATATGATATTTAAATTTATAATTATATTTAGTTTTCTCTATATTATATATATTTGTATACATAATATAATATAAATGTGTTTATACATAAATATACAAACAAATTTATTTAAATAATATATTTATAATATAAATCACAATTTAAATGTATTTAATAAATGAATAGTACTTATAAAACAACACATAAATTTTACATATTTGAATAAATATTTTTATACTTTAATTTATACTATGTATACCAATATTTATATATATATATATATTTTATAGATGTATAAGTATTTATTTAAATATTTATATAATTTTATTACATAAATATATATGTTTATAGTATATTTAAATACATTTATATAATGTGTTTATGTAATATATATATATATACACACATATGCTCACAAACACATATATATTATAAAATTTGAATTTATATGAGATTTGTCTTAAAAAAATAATAGATGGGGTTAAAACCCCCTCTAATCTAAGGGATTAGAAGCGGTTCGTGACCCCACTCTAATTTTTTAAATTAGATGGGGTTCAGCACCCCTTCTAATTTCATAAATTATAGGGGGTTTAAAACCCCCCTCTAATCTAAGGGATTAGTGATGGTTCATGAACCCCTCTAACTTCTTAAATTAGAGGGTTTTGTGAACACCCACTCTTTCCTTAAACAAACAAATTCCATCATATATATTTATATAGCCTTTAAAATACAAAAAAAAATATAGTATATATAATTATAGCACCTCTAAAATCCAACTAAATATATAACACCACTAATTGTTAAATTAGAGGTTTTTTTGACATAACTAACTCAAAAATCTAACCAAATATTAAAAAATAATGATAAAAACTTTATAGGGCATTCTAAACCCCATTTAAATTCTATGATTTGTGGGGGTTGTTCATAAACCCCTATAATTTATAAATAAAATGAATTTATTGGAGTTTATTCATAAACCCCTCTAAAAATCATTTCTCATCTTTTATTTTTTGTACTATTACTCCATCCAACCTTCAGTATATGGGTATAGGGATAATATTAATATGTTTCTATTGGGTGGATCATTTAAATCTCAAAAAATTATGGTAAAACATCATTGATATACTACTACTTTTACTGTTTCTTAGAGACCATGGTTACACTGGTCTAGAATGTATATCCTTAGTCTCTATGTGCATGATTCCAAGGGTTATTATGTAGAAATATAACCATCCCATATTTATCCTTAGTCGTATAAGATCATAAAATATCATTTGTGACATTTTTATCATGACTTTTAATAGAAATCTGACATTTTAAGGAGTTCATTGAGTACTCTCTTTACCATTTATCCTGGATCATTTCCATAATAATTATTATGCCCATTGTGGGGAGGAACATTTTGTTGGGGATCATAAACATCACCATATGGATTACCTTCAATGTGGTGAAATTATTTATCATAGTGGGGACCTATATAATGGTTAATAGTGGAGTTAATATCTTGTATAGTCAACTAAATATTCCTGATGGGATTCTATAGAATCTTCCACTATTTTATAAAGAACGTTCCCCACATAGTAAATGAGACATCAAGGCATGCGATGGTAGATGAGTGAAAAAATTTCCTTAGAGAATAGATAGTAGAATACCCCTAGTATCAAAAATGTGAGTATTGGAATGAGTATTTTTATCTCAAGTGGATTCAACTAGACCATCCATTAAATGAGTTATACTTCCTAATTGTGATGTGAGTTGGAAAGATCCATCCTCAGTGATACCATAGTTATAACTAAAACTATCCCATATTGTAACTCCCTAAACTCCTCAGTATATGGGATAATTATATCATAATTATCTTGGGGCTAACATCCAAATAAGTTGTAATTTATAACCAAAGGTTCTTTTCCCCTATTATAAATTAATAGTTTGGATTACTAGTATGGTTCTATAGATTAAGGATCCTCTTGAACCATCTATCGGTTTGGAATAAAAACTTATTACATTTAACTATATAAAATGGTTTTAATCACATTTAATTTTATAAAATATATCATGTAAAGGTGGAAATATAAATTTGGTTTCATTATAGAAATAATGGTTGTATCCTAGACATAATATTGTGGATTCTACTCATGCGGGATTCTGATAAAAAAATAGCAGCATCAGTGAAATTTCTCCTACCTCTTATCATATTTATAGTGGAAAGGGAACATATCTCATCATCTCCTATTGGTAGGTATTATATATAGGAAGCCAATAAATGAAACCATGAATAGAACATGAAATTTTGGGGGTCCCTAAGATCACTTATCCAATTTCTATTGAAGGATAAGGGTCTCAATTGGGGTTAACCAATTGTATTTTTGATAATTTTTCTTGGGAGGGAAATCCATTTGTGATTTGGTTCCATTTATAAGTTACAATGGTAGGGTACCTCTCACCATCAAGGTGGTTATTATGAATCATTTCATTGAATATTATGTTGATAGTTTTGATCACCCCACTAGAGATTTTATTTCCTAGTTTAGAACTTATTCAATGATTTAAGATATGTTCATGAATCCTTTCCTAAATATTTTTTTCATGAGAATAAACTAATTACAAATCATTCAACCTTACAAAGGCCAAGAAAATAAACTTGGAGGGATGAGTGTGTTCTATACATTAGATTCTATTATCTCATCCTCACCTTATAGTGCAAGGGAATCTCATGTTTATCACATAAGTTTGTCCAGTTCTATGGTTTAGATGTAGGTAGGTGATGTAAAACTATTTTTTGGATATAAATACAGAGGAACACATAGTTTAACATCATATGGAGACACTAATGGTTTCGATTCAATTATTTAAACTCAAAATATATATTATAATAAAAACAATATTGATACAAAGAGTAGTGGATATACTCATAGTTTAGATCCCAGTGGGGATACTCACAGTTTAGAGTCTGGTTGGGAAACTCTATGCCATTAGTCCATGTATGTTATAACTTCAAGTTTTTTAATTTACCAGGTTCAGTGGAATAATCCATATTGATATTGGGATTTATCTTAAGAGTTCCATCCTATAAATAATTCTAGAAACAAAAATCCAACCCCATTGTTTTTTGTGGTAGATTCCCATAGAAGTAGACTTATCTAGATTTTACAACATCTTGTGATAAGGGTGAATGTTACACAAAATGGAAGACTTAAAATGATTTATTTGTCCTTACATAGGGGTTTCTTGAATCATGTATGATGAAAATTAACATATAAGAGAAGGTCACAATTTATGTTAGAAAAAATATTCTTGAATGCTCTATGTTTGGGTGAACACATGTACAAATAATCTGGGTTCATGTGATAAAATTTAAAACATAAAATCATTATCATGGAAGTTGTTTAATACTAAATGAAGATTAAAAATATATGTGTATATATTTTTTCATGCAAAATATCAGTTGTTTGAATCAAATTTCTGTGAGAATAAACAAGTCTTGTGTGAGAATTTTTTTTATTTAAGGGGTTTTTGTGATCAATGCTCAAGTATTTCCATTGTACTAAATGGATAAATTAAAGTAATTCATGAATTTTTCCTAAAATAATGGTTCCCAATATTGTTTAAAGTGGTGTAGGGTTTACAATATTATTATTTATATGTGATGGGATACCACTAATATCAATTTTTAGAGTGATCCTCAAAAGTTTGAGCTATGGGGTATTTTTTGTTCTTTTACATGTAAAACCTTCACTGTGCACCACTTGAGAAACATAATGTTTTATAATTTATCATAATTTTTAATTTTTTTCATATTCTGAAATAATATCACATAAAATTAGAGTTTTTGTGAGAGTCTTTCCTTCAACACAAAATTTTTCATTCCTTTCGTTATTCCTCTTTGATTTATCCCAAGTGAATTTGTTTGTGTTTCAAAAGATACACTATTAATTGATAAGAATTTAGAAATATTGTTTTTTCATTTAGAATGTAGTTATATATTAATGGAAAAAAAATATTTTTATAAATCTTAGTCTAAGAAATATGAATTTCATTAGAGGATCTATTCAATTTGAATAGAAATATATTAATTATTGAATCGAAATTATAGAAGGTGTATTGGTGAAGGTTGGTGAATTTATCTTTACCAAAAAAATTATCATTTCAGAGATGAAATAATAGAGAGATTTATCAATAATTATTGGTTGGTCATTCCAAGAAACAAGTAAATCACTAATTATATCCATTAAATTTATTTTTTATTCTAGGTTTGAGAGGAGAAAGATTAGTTCATGAATATTATAGTGGTAAGTAATGAGATTAACTATATTATTTCCATGCTAATATCACCATTGAATAAGAATATTTCTTGTTTAAAATGTATACTATGTATGAGGAATCAATGATGAATCTAATTTATGATATTGTAGGAAAAAAAGGACCAATGTTGAGAATTTGGATCACAAATATGGATTTATATATATGCAGCAAATTTTTATGGGTTATTTTTAAAACATTATTCCCATTATCATGAATCCACTGGAATTAGATATGAAAAGGCCCCAATAAAAATATTATACACATTTTGGGTCAAAGAACTAGACATATTAGTTATTGTGACCATATAAATTTTAAAGTAATAAGTGCATCAGTTTCTAAAAGTGTTGAAAAAATACAAGAATCCCATTTTATCACTTATTATTATTATCAATAAATTAAATTCTTTATATTATATACAAATGGTAATACATGATGATTAAAAATATCTATTAAATAAATGCATATATATGATTGAACACTCAATTGATGGAAGCTAGTACTAATGAGGTATCAAATTTAATGAGTGTTATTATTATCTACTCTATTTTAGATAGTTAATTAGTTATCATTATCTAAAAGATTCCTAAAAAGGGAAGAAATTCCATTTAAAATAAATATGATTATTTTATATCCACCCAAATGATGATCAAGTAAAAGTTTTTAATCAATTAATAGATACTCAAGGATTAAAATGTGAAGGGTAAAATTCACCCCTGTTAGTTGATGAACTTCTAGGAAAACTAAATGAGAATTAGTACACATTATTTATAAATTTTTATTCATTTTATAACTCTTAGTAAATATATCCAGGTGTCCATGAAAATTATATTTTCATGCCCCAATATAATATTCTCCTATAGAATTTTATCATTCAGCATGTATAACACACCTTTCATATTTTAGTGGTGTCTAATGTGTATTTTTCATTGGATGGAAAAGAATTTTTGTAAAGTATAAAAAATGGTTTATATGTTTTTATCCTATAAATTTATGTATATGTCAATGACTTAGACTTATTATCATAATTATGTAAGGATTAATGACTAGTATTATTTTAAGAGAAGTTATATTTCCTTATGAATTATGGAATTATTCTTAGTCATTATATTTCTAAAGATAGTATATAGGTAGATCCCATAAGATAAAAAGTAATCAACAAATTTCCACAACATATGAGAAAGATGGAAATTTAAATGATATAATGACAAGTATGTTTTTACCTAATATTTATGAAATATTTTTATACATTACCCAACCCCTCACCCACTACCTTGAATAATATGTGGAGTTTTTTTATAGATGTTTCAAAGAATCAATAAAATATATAAATAAATGAATCATCACTACACTCATAATTATACCACTAAATTAAAAATATACTTTTACAAAAAAAATGATGAAATATACATTAATTTAGTGGAAGTGAATGATCAAATAATAGAAAAAAATTAATAACTTATCAACTATAATTTCCAAAATCTTACAAATGCACAATTTAACTGCACTATGAAAAGTAAATATTTACACATAGTGGTTTTTTATATCAGAAAATATTGACCTTATCTTATACTATTCATTTTGGTTATTCAAACTAATCATGTGACATTGAAGTATTTTCTAGTGGTGAAAGATATCAATCCCCAATTTCCGTCATTTTTAACTAATTTGTTACTGATATGATCTATAAAAAATTCACATAATGTTAAATAAGTGTCTCTTATAAAATAAGATACATTAAGTTTTGTGTGATCCTTTATTTTTAAGAAGATTTGACATCAATTAATTCACTAGTGTGTTATTAAAAATGATGTGGGAAGTGTTTTGGAGTTTTTTCACTCCTCACCAATGGGGGGAAACCATGTTGTTAGGATAAAATGAAGAATATCCTTCAACTAAATTATTTTGACAAACACATCACAAGTATCCATAAAGACTTTCAATGAAAACGATTATTTCTAATGTACCAGAAAAATAATAAAAAGAGATGAGATTCCATAAAAATTTATAATGGTGGTTTAATTTTTTTAATTAAGGGTACTAAGAAAAAGAATCCTTTCTGAAATTATTTTAATCACACATAAATTTTTCTGATTTTTTTATTATGTCTCAAATTGGATTGAAGACAAAACCAAGATATAAGTATAAGTAAATATGGTCCCTAAATTTCTCAAAAAGTAGTTATTTTCATAGTCTATAGTGACATTATTATTAATCAATGACTATAGAACATGTTTTTATAAAAATTATTGATAGGATTACTTGTTAAATATTGAGTTTTTTACGACATATTCCCTCCATATCAACCTCAAACAAGTGGATAAGAGGATTATTCAAAAATAGAGATGGAGAAAATTTAAAATATTTACATCATTGGATACATGGAGGATTGGTCAAGAAAATCTTATGATGCACTTTGGTATTATTTTTAGGATTACAACAAACAATTGGGAATATTTTTATTATGATTTTTGTATTGGAAACTATACCACATTCTGGTTGATCTCCCTTGTAAATCTTATTGGGTGGTCATAGATATGAATTTGAAGAAAGATGATGTTGTGAACAAGATAGTTTTATAGATTTATATTCTTCAAGAGATCTAAAGGGATTATTATTCTAAATATAGTGTCTATTAGGATAATATAATAATTTTTTAATGAACACAATCAAAGGAAGGAGTTAAAACTAGGATACATGGCAATTTTCTCAACATTTACTTATTTTTGTTCTCAAGAAAACAAAAATCAATATGATTAGGTCCTTTTTCTTTAAAAGAAAATTACTAAAAGGAATTGCAGATATTTATAGGAATAAAGAACCATACTTTATATTGAATGAAAATAAATAAAAACACTACATTAAATATTATCATTTGGGGTGTTTTATTTCACATTTTTTTACTACAGAAGAAGATGATGTATCTTGATCTTATAAAATTATATAAAGATCTAATGAGAATGAAACATAGGTATGTTTTTGTTTTGTATTACATTTCACTATTCATTTTTTTAGGGTATGATATTTTGTTAATGTTTCCTTCAGATACTAAAAGATGTTATCCTCAAACTCTCCTATAGAGCCCTTTAACTATTTTACAAAGATGACAAGTAAGAAGTGTAAGTTATCTGTAATGGGTAAAAATATATTTCTAATGAACAAAATAAAATATTCTATAAGAAACAATGATTAGAAAATAATTCATTTTTTTATTCCAGAATAAATGGAAATAAGAGTTTGTACAAAATTAAGTGCACAAGAGCATCAGCCTAGTTGGTGGGGACTCAACAAGTGCATCCAAGAGACCCAAGTTCAAAACCGGGTGAAGATGTATTCTGGGTACTGTAGTAGTAATGTATAAGTATTGTAGTAGGTACTATATCAGGTACTGTAGTAGGTATTGTTTGGTACTATTTGGTACTATAGTAGACAAAACTATTCATTTTTTTGGGATTTTAGGCCACCGGTTTAGGCCTCAGGTTCTTTAAGGCCTTCAAGCCACCTCAAAGACTTCAGGACACCATAAATTTGGTCTTAATGATCAGAAAGACTCTACAAGGGGAAAACTCCATATGGGGATCAGAGCAGGAGCATTCACCAGAGCAGAAGATAATAGTATTTTCAGAAAGAGAGGGTATGGAATTGCCATTAGGACCAGTCTGTGCTTGCATGGGAAGCCAAGCCGAACAACCATGTGAAAGGTGGAGAGAATATATCATGACGAAGAATCTGGGAGGAGGAGTTCCATGTATAGTCTGTAATTTCGAAGGCCTACGGGTCATGTAATCTCTAAGCCTATGGGCCTTGTAAGGGTTCACCCTCATCCCTTGAAAGGGGGGTTATCAAAAATCAATAAAAAAGAATTCCTTTAGGCCATTTGGGTACAAGAGTTATCATGATATATTTGAAAAATGTTACATTTTTTCCAATGTAGAAAGAGAAATAAAGGTAAGATCATAGTATCATGTAGTAGTTATTATCACCATTTCATAAGGGGGATTATGGATGGAATATTCAAAATTAGAGACTATAGAAACTTATGGTCCACCATATCAAATACAAAGGGGGAAAATCTTTGTTTTTTACATAGTGAGGCGACTAAATGAATCATAACATGAAATTAATTCCCATTATACATGGTCCATGTGGGTTAGATGTTTTAATTTTGACTCTCTAAAAAATTTGGTCCACCATGACATAGAGAGAATAAAATTCCTTAATCTTGATGTTAAGGAATCAGAAAACATTCATAGGGAGAATACCATGCAAAATCCACACCCCAAAAAACTATACCCTTTAGTATTCCATGTGAAATCTTGATAAAGTCTCTAATATCATGTAGTAATAGTCTTAAAACTTGAATTACAATGATTACACTTCCTAGAAAAAAATAGACCTTTAAAATGTAGTTTTATGTCTGTTTCAGAGGAATTTTGAAAATTCAAATATGTAAAACTCATTAGAATATAGGTTTCACCGTGATGGATTAGCCCATGGTTAAATAAAATCAATGATTTATGCATATAATTTTGAATTTATATAAAATTTTGGATTTTTATTCCAAAACATGGATGTTTATCTTATAATGTTTCAAAATTTATAAATACATGATGGTTATGTTATGGTTATGATATGGCCATTAACCTCCTCTCTATCTATTAATTCTTAACTCAATATCTATATTATTTAATTATCATCTAACCTCCTTGAATCGACTAGATAAGACTTCAAAACATTAACTTCATTAATTTAACTCCATTCCCTCTATTGTTTCAA
The DNA here is from genome assembly GCA_963277665.1 of Viscum album. NCBI lineage: Eukaryota > Viridiplantae > Streptophyta > Magnoliopsida > Santalales > Viscaceae > Viscum > Viscum album. The sequence goes on from OY728145.1 coordinate 1,879,757,500, forward strand.
TCCCTTTTTTCTCCACATTTTCCATATTATGTCTCAAAATCATAAATCCCAACCTACCAGCATCCCTATTCCCAAAAAATACAATGAAATATACATAAACCTTACCTAAAAACATAAAATAATAACCTTATAAATCACTTTACATGTTTTAAAAATTAAATATTACCATCCCTCTAATCTAAACCCCAATAAAATATCACCCCTCCCTAAAAACCCTAGATGTTAGGAGTGGGATTTCATTTTTTACATTTTTTGTATTTTTATGATATTTCATTACAATATTCCCATTTTTTTCATTGGCATATCTCACAACATGGTTAAACATTGGTTAAAATGTTTTACTAAATTATGGGGGTGGTATCTACGTGCATCAATTAGATTTTACCCCCATTATTGATCTTAAGAGATGTTTTTTCTTGTAGGAAAATTTTATTAATAATACTGATATAAAAAATACATAATTTTAAATTATTAAATTTTATATTATTATTGTAATTAAAAGCTATATTAAATTCATTAATTATATGATTTTGGTTTTTCATTTTAATTCATTGGAACTTAGATTTAGTACATCTCTTTTTAGTGTCCATGTAATGACTTAATTAACTGATACTTTTAAATTTCCATTCCTAACAGATACTTTAAGAAACTTTGTAAATTCATTCTTATACTATATTTTATATTTTATTCTAAGGATATAAATATTTTTTAGATATTTTTCATTAATCGTGAAAAATAATAATGATTTTAAACTATATAAAAATTAATAAATCCATCTATTTAATAACTTTTATCTTATTTGATCGTTAGAACTTACATAAAAATTATCCATTAACAAGCTCATAGAGAATATTAATTAATAATATAAACTAAAATTATAAGAAAATATATTATTTTTACTCTAATTAATTATAACATATTCATTTTTTACTTGAGTTTAAAAAAGTATTAGGATAATTGATTAGTGTTGATAGAAATATTGTTTTGGAATAAAGAAAATTTAAATTGATCTCTTATATATTTTTCAATATGGTTCACACACTAACATATAATTTTTATGGATGGATCCTTTTTAATTATGAAAAAATAGGATAGAAAATAATGTAATGGTATACATTTTATTTTCCTTTACTTAGTAACTCCCCCTTTTATACTAACTATTACAATTTGTGTTTGAAAGATATTGATAGTAGATATTAAGGTTCCAGCCTAATTAAATTTCATTATGTATAAATTATTTTAATTAAAAAGTCTACTTAAAAACAAATAATAAAAATTGAGAGAGTATAAAATTTTATCCATGTTTTGAACTCTATATTTCCATTCAATGATAATGGGTAAGCTGATTGGTGGTGGTGATAATTTGAAGGAGAATATGATACAACTTCTTGAAATTGAGATTAATTGAATATCATGATTTATAATTAAGAGTTAGATAATATTTTTTAACCTTTATTTTAACCTTTATTTTATTTCATGATTTCTATTTGGATATTTAGATATCAAGGAATTTTATATATAGAATTAATATACTTGAGACTGGATAAAACAATAATAAAATTATATTTATTGTATTTATAATTTTTTTCGGGTAAGGAAGAACTTCATTTAGAGGGTATTGAGTAAATGATGATCAATTAGAATAAAAGATAAAAGTATTTTTGAATTGAAATATTACATAATGAATGATTCAAAAACATTTAGTTATATGAGTTTGTTTAATATATTTAAATATTAATTTTTCTTTATAAGTATGTTTTATTGAATGTATTCTCATTTTTAAATTTATATTATTTTTTATTTGAGGATGAGATTTTTCTTGGGTACAGGATAACAATTATGAGTTGGGGAATTTGATAACACAAAACAATTCATAGAATTTTTCTAATGATTTCAATGTTATAATTGAAAAAATATTATATATATATATTCAATGAATAATGATTGAATAAATATTTAAATGGAATTTGGATAACTTTGAAAATTTATTAAATTATTGTGGAGATAACCCGCCATATCAAAACACATCAAGAAATATTTTAGTTCAATTGGGGTTTTTCATGGATAATAATGATTTAAACACAACATTACATTTTATGATTATACTGAAACAATTCCATTTATGAATAAGAAATAAATTTCATATTTGTAACTCTGTTGAAATAATTCCACTAAGTGCTCAAAACAAGACCACAATATTTCTAAAAAGATACAATATGAGTCAAAGGATGAAAAAAATTAAGATATAAGAATTTAATAACCATAGAACTCTCCAATATATAGAGTTATAAAAAATGGTTAAATATATATTAATGATAAGTATCCACAATTAAGGGTGTATATAACATAGTAGATCTGAATATGAATTTAATGGGTTGATGCGACAAAAGTAAATCGGACAATGTTACAATGGAAACATAACCAAAAGAAAAAATAATCCATAACTCACACTTCAAGATTTATTCCCACACTCTAAGGATGATCGAGAGTTCCCCCTCCCCATCGCATTATGAATGTTGGAATAGTGTTTACTTTTAAGTGAAAACATTCTATGGTGAAATCATATGGTTCATATTTTAAATATCAATAAAACGTTATCTTATGGGAATATGAATGTGATATTTTATTGTGACCCTTCTCATGAAGTTATTGCATCTAATTTTGAAATTATCTTCCAATGATATAATAATAAGTTTCACTGTGGAGTAATCACCATGTTTTGAGGAGCTATGAAGTGGTTTAAATTGGGTAGTTTACTAAATGATTATCCATATTTTAATGCATCTACCACATTTCATCTAGGTTGAGTGAAGATAATTAAACTCTAGACCATGGACATGAAACTCAAGGGAAAAATTTTTGATCTCTGAGAGATTAATTAATTCAATGGAAATATATTCTTCCACATGTTATAACCTATGGCCTTGCACCATTATAGAGGTAAATAGAGGATAAAATTTTAATGATTTTAGAAACATCCTACCACAACCTTGCTAATTACATAATAGAATAGTATGGGTATAAAAATTTATCATGTAGAATACTTATTTAGATAAATCAGATTTTTATTATTTATAATCTTTTAGATATAACATTGATTTAGAGATCGTGTTGTGGATCATATGATTGAAACATTAAAAGATAATGATATTTTTTTACTTATCTCTCATAATTTAATTTATTCTCTATTATATATTCATGTCTCTACCATAATTTAGTATTACTTATTCAGTTGTGATGGGTTTTAATTATATCATGAGTGAGTAGTCTCTTAAAGTATGGTGAAACCAGGGTTTCTATCCAATGAAATCATGTAAATGAGTGGTTATTTCTATGCATTAAATTTTTTATATACATCATATTTTTCAAGTCTCATAAATTATTTATAAGTTTTTCTTTGAAGGAAGATTCAATGAATGGATGATCCTTAATGTTTCAAATAAGTATGGGACTGTGATACTAGTATTTTATTTTATTTCACTTTTAAATTGGTTTTTAATGTGCCATAGATTAATTAGATTTCATTGAATATAATAAAATAAATAAATTAATATAAAAACATTTACATTGAAAAAAATTAGGATTCATTACTCTTATGGAATATCTTAACTAGTAAATTAATATTAACTATCAAGTTAATGAAATATATTTATTAGAAAACACATCCTACAATATTGGTTTAGAATGAACAATCATGATAAAAAAATTATTTCATAATAAAAAATTATTTTCATTATATTTGTTTTGAATATATCATTTAATATATTTTCACTAAGAATTTATTAAATAAAATTAATGAAAAACCCCAAAATCTATGATTTTTATAATGTTCTCGATGTTTTGATATTACTACTCTCCATTGATATACAATATTACTATGGTGCTAATAATGATTTTCATACATTTAAACTTTATTAATTGAACAATTCCTTTGGGGTGATGAGTATTTAGAGCATATCAATCATTTAAAACCTCTATAAACCAAATAATGTTCCTTATCCATCTAATATAATTAATAAATGAATAATAATTAACAATATATTTATTGATCTGATCCTTTTTAAGCGTTTAAATGAGATCTTGAATGAGATCAAAGAGAATTATTCATCAATATACTTACTTCTAAGGTACTCATGATGAGTAAAAAAACATCTTTTGTATCTCTATTTTTAATATCACAATACAATTCATTTTGAATTTATACAAACATGAGGATTTTTTATGTTCTATTTGAATAATTTTTTAAAAAATTGATTCTCTATGTTCTGATAAACTAAATGGCATCCTGAATTTTATAAAATTTGGAGAATATTTATTAAATAATTACATGATAATATTCTTTGATTTTTTCAATATAGTTATAAATTAAATTGATGATATTTTTGGATTTTTTAAAACATAATGTATAAATAGAGTATGAGATTATAGGAACAGAATATAAATTCAATATATATTGAATCACTACATTGAGAGCATGTGAATCATCTCACTGGTTTTGATATCTTATAAATTTTTTTAGTTTTCTTTACATATCGCATTTTTTATGAGGATTTTCATTATAAAATAAATGATTTTTCTATAGAAAATCATTTTTCCTGATCCTCCGTGGTTGATGAGTTTATAATCACTTTAAACTATATCATCTAATATTTATGTTTAATGAGGTTACTATACATAATTATTCTTTGATCTAGACAATGATGTTTGATGATGTCAAAATTTTGTACTAGATCCTAATCATGTTGATCAAAGTGGATCTTGAAGAAAAGGATAACTAATTCCTATATGCTTGTTAGAGATTTTTGGGGTGTAGAATTTTACCTTATTATAATTTCCTGATGAGATTTCAGGTGTAGCTATCATACACCAATGATCAGGTTTTTTCCTCTTACAGATATTTTATGAAACAAAATATTTCCCTCAATAAGAACTATTTTAGTAACAATACCATTTTTAGAATAATTTGGATTATTATCCAATACCACCAATTTTTATTTTTTTTTACTTGGATTATTAATTTCTAATTGTGTTTCTTTTATTAGTTATGTAAGTCAACATTAAATAATGTCATTTCTAGTTTAGGTAATATGTAATTTATAAATATTTAATATGATTATTTTGAGTTTATAGCTTTTAGAAACCATATATTTTGAGTGGGATGAAAATTTTTATTCTTTTATTCAACTTCAATTCAACTCCCTTCTTAATGCTTCTTGGTTTTCATATCTAAGAAAACACATGGTTTTAGAGATAGTATTTTTGTATGAATGAGTATCTAAAATTATTATTTTCTTTCTAAATTTTACCTTTCAAACAATCTTTAAATAGTTTCCTATAATAACATGATTTTAGTGGAAATATATTTTTCTTCTTATCATATAAGGAATTACAATTATAACATTAAAAATTATGATCTGATCTAACCACTATTTTTTATGTATCTTACTATAATTTCTAGTTTTATCGGATAAGGACTTTTATTATTAATACCAATTCATATCCCTATAAAATGGTGATAAGAAAATATAGAATTTCATGCATTGAGATTGTATATCTTACTCATAAGGAGAAACATGATTATAAAGACAAAAAAATCACAATATATTTCTAGGTTTGATGACACATAACAAATATAATAAGATTTATTAATGTCATGTAGAAAAAAAAATTGTAGGAAAATTGAGACAATACATTTTGGAACATCTGATGTTCTTAAAACATGAAGAACCATATATTATGATGATTATAAATCATTTTATTTTATTTCATGTGAATATAGTTATCAAATGTTGTAGAAAATTAAGAAAGATATATATGGAATATAATATCATATAGAAATGGAAATTACAGTTGAAAACCTTATAAAATAGATTATTAATAATATTTATAAGGAGTTAGAATCCAAACAGACTACTATTTATGATACCAATCATCTAAAAATACTTAGTCATTATGATTTAATGAGAAATCTTACACAATATGAAGATTTTCTGAAGAGATATAGAAAGAAATAAATGAGAAATAAATATATCGTGTTTACTATAACTCTTATTTTGTTACCATACATAGTTAATTTCTCAATGACTACTAATACAAAGAGTAAATCAGAACATCATTTGGATAATAGTTGTTAAGAAGTTAGTAAGGGTGAACATGATCAATATAAAAGGAAGATGAATTAAATTTTACAAAATAGTGACTTATAGATAGTTAATTATAAGGATAGATAAGATAAATATGATAATAAATATATAAAAAGTAAATTTTATGAATTCAAGAAATATAGTCATTTCATAAAAAATATTTAAAATTTAAGCGGAAGGTAATAGATTATATAAGAACATAAAAAAGAACAATCTTTTGAATTAAATATAAACCTAGAGAATTTAAATAACCTCTATTACATAATATGATTCATCAGAATAAAACAATGATACTTTGATGATAATTGTATTTTTTGAAAAGGTTTATATGTTTGAAATATACTTCAGTATAAAGGTAATTTTAGAGTCCCTTACTTATTTTTATTTGGATATGGGATTCCCTTTTTCATTGGATGATGAAGATTATTCTATATCATTTTAAGAGATAGGTATATATGTTACTTCTATTGATATTAAAAATAATTATTAATTCAAGACATTTATTTCGATAACAAAGAACATGTCAAGGCTAATGATAGAATTCCTAAACATGCCTATGAGTTAGATGATAAATATATTTCCCTTTTAACAAAATATGATCAAAATTGTGTTATAAGATTAAATTTTAAAGTTAATAGTCTTAATAATACTGGATATAATTTTACTTAAGTTGTAGAAGAATTTGATAATATCTTAAGACTATTGAAACATAATTATAATTCTTCCAGAATTGGATTTATTTTAGAAATGTCACATTTATAGACCAGTGATTTCATTATAAAATGAACCCCATTTTATGGGGAGGTAAATGAAAGAGTTAATGTTTATTTAATAAGATTAAATAATTATAAACTCATATGGATTATATTTATAAAGTAATATGATCTATTCCAAATTATTGGTTTTGATAAATGTGGACTCCTGATGTTCCATTTACAAACATTAAAAGACCAGACAAATTTTGGATAAAAAACTATTTTCCTTATAATTTTCAAGAGAAGAGGATATATACCAATAATTGATACACTTACTACATGTATAGTTATTGTTCTTGACACATGAGTAGAAATAATTTGACTTTATATTATATATAAAATGAGTAATGTTGAAAATCTACTTTTGAAGTTAATTTTTTAGAAAAAATAGTTATAAATGGGAATGTTTTATTTAATGATAAGAAATTAATTTAAAAATAACTTCATGTTTTAAGACATAAGTAAGAACTTATCCATATAAGTAAAATATGTGATGAAGCTTACTCCATGAACTTTGGGAATGAAAAATTTACCACTATGAGTTCTGAAGGAATTTACATTAGATTAGTAGATATGAAAAAGAATGTTTATATTATTATACTATTAGTATATTATTGTCAGAACATAACTTATATTAGTATACTTAAGTATAATTATCATGTTTAGTGTAGGAGTATAATACAATTCAATGTTTAGAACATAGATAAACTTTATAGGAGACGAATTATGAAGGAACTTCTGGAAAATATAATCATTTTTTCAAGAGTCCAAGACCCTTACAAATATAACATGAAATATAGGTCAAGAATAGAACATACAAGTGAAGTATAAACTTTGTAAGCTTTACATTCAGTGATCACAAACCTTTTTACAAATAAAAACTATAAGTATCAGGAATAAACAATATGTATATTATTTAGTTGATGATTACACTAGATTTACGTGGTTTAATTTTTCTGTACTTAAATTTAAAAACTCTCACATTTTAAAAGGTTTTATACATATGATGAAAATTTATAAAACCAATATATTTTCATTATCTATATTAACCACATCTATGAATTTTAAATTCCTCTTGAAAAAAAAATTATTGAGAAAGTAAATTTTCATTACTTTTTTTCATTGAGAACTCCATAATATAATGGTGTAGTTAAAATGAGGAAAGTAACCCTTTAATAAATTACCATAATATTATTGTTGAAATATTGGGTTATGAAATTATTAACTTAAGATATTTGTATTCCATGTTACTCTTTAAAAGGATAATTACACAACCCATTATTAAACAAAAAAACTTATTAATTGTGGAATAGTAGGAATCTATAACATGGTTATATTAGTGTTTTCACATGTAAATTGTTTAAATTGAATTAAAATGTTAAATTAAATAATTTTTATCTGAATGAAGATGAATGTATTTTTCATTGATAAATCACTACTAGTGAGGCCTATCATGTTTTCAATAGGTCTAAAAATACCATTGAACAAATGGTGCATTCCATGTTTGATTATGATATTCTATATATAATGAGAAAATTTCCAGAACATGAATGTAATATAGATAATGTTATTGAAACACTCTTATTTACTTCCAGAAGTATATCAACTCCTATTATAAGTTATCTTATCAGAAACTAATATAATAGAATAGACTCTTCTATTTTATGGAAAATAAACTTCAATTTTATCTTAGGAACCAAATGATCATATAAAGTTATTCTTTTTATAATATCATTGTTTATGTAGGTCAGCATGTTAGACTAATAAATTTATTATGAAATTAATGTGAGAATGTTTCATTATTATCTTATTTTAAACCTAAAATGGTAGATGATACCTTATACAATCAAAGTAAGAAAATTTTTATCAGAATCATATCTTAATCAGTTTAAACAGGATAAGATTTGGACCATGGAATAATGTATCAGTAATCATAATGTTATAGGAGTGAAACCAATATTCCAAAATAAGTGTCATGAGAATGTAATTATATTCAAAATATGTATAGGATATTTTCAAAGAGACATAATATATAATATGGTATAAATTATGGAATCATTTTCTATATTAGCTTTACTTGAATCAATTCAAATTTTAGTAACCTTCACTAATCATGTAAACATTACACTTTTTCAAATGGATGTAAATCATGACTTCTATAAAAGTTGTGTTTTGGAGTATTTTTATGTATAACAAACTTCTAATTTTTATGTTATTAATTTTCCATAATATGTTTTCATACTAAAAACGTGACAATAAATACTTAAACAATATGTAAGATAATGGAATGAGAGACTATGTCGATTCTTACTTTGAAATTATTTTTTAAAAGGAACACTGGAATGAACATTCATTATGAATATATTTTTTAATGAAACCATCAATTTACAAATATATGATAATTAAATATTTTTTTAACATAAAAACATTATTTTTTGTTTTTAAAGCCATATGACACGTGAATTTTAGATGAGTATGATTGGTGAACCTAATTACATTCTTCAATTCGAAATTACTTATTGACTTAAAGAAACTATTTTAACTCAGTATAAGAATATTATATATTTAAATAAACATTTAAATTTTTATAATGCTTTATTTATTAGTAGTATTATTGGATCTTGATCACTATATCAATAATTTTTCTTATGGATAATTATTAGTTTATATTACATGATATCTAATCAACCATACATTTTTTATTTTGTGTTCTTGTGAGTTAGGTTTCAAGACTATCTAAAAACATTCCATCTAATGGATCTTTAATGGATGTTCCATTATTTTAATGATACTATTGAACTTGGTGAGCATTAATCTATGAGATCATAGTTTGAATTTATGATTTATTCAAATACAAGCATCAATAGTTTTAAAATTATTTGTAAAAGTAATTTTAGATCTTTTTAGCTTCATGGTGAAGATTTAATCTCTTGGTCTAATATGATAAAACATTTAATAACACTTTCTATAATTCAGAAAATATATTTGAAAATTCAAAGTCTTTGTTATCAATTATATTTGATGTTTTAAACACTGATGAATATCATAATAAGGTCTACTCAATTTCTAATTCATTATAATGTGACTCGATCAATCAAATTATCTAAAAATCCATCACAACATTAATAGGACAAACGCATAGAAGTAAGACTACAGTTCCTCTGGGATTATATAAAAAAATAAATATTATTATTGAATTTATACAAACAGAAACCCAGATATTTAAAATTTTTGGAAAATCATTATATTCTAATATATTCGAATATATGAAACATATTATTGGTATTTTTAATGTAATGTGATCACTATTTTATTATTTCATTAAACTCTCCTAAAATTTTAAAAATACTCAAGAAATGTGGAGGACGCGAGTTTTCTAGAACAATTATAACTTTTATTGTAGGCACTTCATCTTTTCTAAAAGTGACTTTCAATATAAAATTTATGATATTACTTAAAAATATTCCAGATATACGCCTTATATAAATAAAATTATTCAATTTACTTAACAATTTTTATCATACTTAATGTAGTTTCTATTTTATTTGTTTTTTACTATTATAAAGGATATCCATTCTATATTTTATATTTAAATTTTACATATTATAATATAAAATTTAAAAATAATTAGATTTTTATAATGGTTAATTTTAATTATACCAAACATTTACCCATATGTTTGAATGGTAAGGTTCCTCATTTTCCATTTTTACCTAATTATTTTGATAAAATATTTTTAAATGAGGAGCATGATTTTTGGTAAATACCTATATATAATGTTTATATATTCAAAGATATTTTATGAAAACTGATAAAAATATTTTCAATAAAACTTCTAGAAATATCTTAATCAATATAAAATTATCCATCATTTTAGAATATAACTTCTTAAGGGGTGTATTTTCTTTTTATTCTTAAATAAATTATTTTATTTTTTAATTATTCATTTCCCTATGTTTTCATTAATAATCCCAATATAAAAGAAAGTTTGTGTCTTTATGCTATTTTTGGGAAAGGGAGATGCTTCAGTGAAATAAAAAAACATTAAATAAATTCAGTGGGAGAACATTTAAAAAAATGAAACCCCATTATAATTAAGTTTAATATAATTCATTAAGTAGGTGAATTAAATTCCAAATGAAGAGGTAATATATTCATCGAGAACATTAAACAAATATTATTTATTAAGGAATATAATACTTTATAAACATTCTTTAAATTTCATAAGGGGGATAAATTTTCTCAAAAATCATTGGATTTTTTTATCACTACATCACTATGTGTTTTTCTATTTGTTTTATTCTAATGATGGATAACAATAAAATCATATTATGTGCATATTTTATAATATATTATGTTTTTCTATTTTTATCTTCTTACGATTCTATTTTTATAAATCAAAAAGGGGAAGTGTTTAAAATTGGATGTTTATAGATGAATTCTTCAATGTTTTTTCTTTTAATTAGGGGAGATATGTCTATTCTGATGAATTGTTATGCAATTAATAAAAAAGAGAGAAAGGTGATTTCATTGGATTTTATGATCAAGGTAAGTTTCATTATAATTAATAATAATTTTTAGTTTTAATTTTAGTAAATCATTCATATTTATATTATTTTATTAGATGTCATGTTACTATAGTAAAGTGTGAGATGGTTTAGTCCAATAACCTATTTTATATCATTTTTTTATAATCAAAATATACATCATATTGAATATATATTAAATTGAAGATTTTTTATGTTTTATTTGTATTCATCTTCTAAATTATGATTCTCTGGGTCCTGATGAACTGAATGAGAGACATTTATTTGATATAATATAGAGAATTTTCATTTTCTATCATTTTTTTAATTATTATTTACTTTTATTGTATTTTATGATATTATAAATATTTTGGTGTTTTGGTCATTATTGTGTTATTTTGGGTGGATTGGAATGTCCCTATGAGTTACAGGTTGAGTTTTTAGAAAGACACACTATATCCCTATAAGTCTATATTGTATCATGCCTATTTTCCTTTGTGGTTGTTAGAGGAAAATGTGAGTTTGTGTCATAGAGAGAGGAATACCCCATAATGGGTTTTTTCTAAGGGTTTTTAATGTCTCGTAGTGGTGTTATGTATGGGTGAGGGAGAAATTTCATTATGTAAGGGTTAGTTTGTGCCATCATTAGTGTTATGTATGGGTAAGTCTAGAGCTATATTATGGTAGTGCGTGATGGTAAGGAAATAAGGATACATTATAGGGATGAGTTTGTGCTATGAAGAGAGTTGTGTAGGGGTATTTTTAGAGTTTTTCAAGGGTTGTACATAAAGTTTTAAAGATGTTATGTATGGGTAAAAATTTCCTATACTTTATCGCATAGGATACAAGTTTATAGTGCACTAGGTGCTCATATCCCTTGATTATATTTCTCAAAAATACATCATTGTGTAGGTTAATTACTATATTGTAGAGCATTTATGGTAGAGGAATCAATGTAGTAGAATAGAAGACATGGTTTCCAGAGGTATCAAAACCCTAGACCTACCCATTAGGGATACACCATGCCATATCCCTAGGTGATAAACTTTAAGGGATGCTAATGAGGGCCAAAATGTTATATTCATAAGGGATATAATGTATAGATATTTTCCCATATTGTTTTTGTATTTATGAATTTTAAAATTTTATCCTCTTGAATTAAGTATATTTTCCCTTCATCTTTTTACCCATTTGGGTCATCTATTCCAAGATACATGAATATGGAGCTCTCCCACCCTTAACCTTTATTTTTAGGACCCTTTCACCTCATTTTCAAGATTATTTCTCTTTGTATGGCCTTCATTATTCCTTGTTCGTTTTCTACCTCATTCCCTTCCATGTTTTCCCTTGGTTTTTTATATCCCATGAACCTTAGGGGTTATTACAGTTACATTTGGGGTTTTTTATTTCTTTTTATTAGTTTTTTTATATATTTTCGAAGATCTCTCATTGCTTGTTTCAGTGTTCTATATTGAAGGTGATGACATCCAGCTGGATAACCATTTAATGTTATATGATTTTGTGCAATTACATTATTTATAAATTCATGAATTTCATGATTTTTTAAAGGTTTAATTTATGATTTTATTATTCTATGTTATATTTAATGATTTTTATAATTTTTTTTAATTGAGTTCTTCGAGTAGCATAAATAGGCTTATTCGTTTGGTTTTGACTTCAAAAATGGTTTATGAATGACATGTGTTTATAAAAATGTTTTTATAACCTATGTTGGATGTGTATTAGATTTCAAAAGTATTTTGAAATGTCTTGGGTCTAAAAGTGGGTGTTTTATTTATTTCGTAATATTATTTAGATGGAAGGAAATATTTTAGGATTTGGAGTAATTTTAATGAAATTGGATCATGTTTTAAATAGTTTCAATATGGTTTTTAATGGTTGTTTTAATGAAATATTTTAACTTTTAATTTTTAAATGAAGATAAAATAGATTATCTCACAATAATAGGTTTTTAGTATGGATCATTTGGCACATAGAAATTTTAATTTATGGAATGGGAGAAAGAACCTTGATGATTCCCCTTCTTTTTTATATAATTATTTGATATGGATGATTTGTTTAGGGTGGTTTCTTGTGAGTGTGTTGAAGATGATGTGAATTTTATTTTATGTTACTGCATTGATCATGTGACATGTTTGGTCACTCACCATATGTTGCTTCATTCAAAGTTACCCTGGTCGTTGAGAGAGAGGTCAAGATTTATAGTAGCTAGATTATCACTCACTACTAGAATAACATCCAATGTGATATTAGATAATATGGGGAGATACCCCAATGAATATTTGTATAGGATAGTTGAGTATCTTGTGGTATTTATTAAGAAACATAAGCCATAATTTGGGCTAGTGTGTTTGGTAATGTCTCGAACTAGTCTCACAATATGACCTAGTATGTTTCCCATGATAATACATTACTCCATAGGGGACTTATGATTATATTAACTAGTTTGATTGAAATCTATAGCAATGTGTATTCTTGTTAAATATTGTATTACATTATTAATTTGGTTCCTTACTATTTTATTTCTCATTCATGTATTAATTTTTTTATTAAAAATAATACTAATGTTTTTTGAAAATGATTATTTCATTAAATATATTTTAAAGGTTTATTATAAATTGGCATTCCAACAAAGGAGTCTTTAGAGAGGGAAATATATTGATAGTGATTTTTTGTGTAATAGACACAATTTATTTTATATATTTATTATATAAGGTATGTTCTATTTTATGTTATTATGAATCAAAAACCTATCGTTAAATTTTATTTCAAAATATAATTAAATGAAATGCATGTTTAAAGGAATCGAATAATCTTTAGTGGGATACTAATGGTATTGGTTTTCCTCACACACTATATACACTATTTGGGGAATGAAAGTTTTATGTTTCATTATAGGTGTCATAGTTCTAATCTCTTTATGTCATTGGGTTTGATATAATTGGTAGATAATTAGAATGTGATGTTTTTGTATGATTACTTATTTTGTTTCTGATATAATTTTTTATTTATATTTTATACTCTATTTGGATACATTATATTTTCTATTGTGATTTAATTTTTTTAATAATGGCCTAGATGTTCAACATTTGGATTAGTCATTCCATATTTACATATGGACACTCTTATTTTATAATTTTATTTACAAGTATGGAATCATTCCCATTTTTTATTGTTTGTGATAATAGAACTAATTATCATCCTAAGGAAATTGAGAAATTAGATCAGTTATGTCTCAAGATGGATTTGGTTCTCGATTAATAGGTGGCCCAAGTTTATTCATGAAGAAATGGAATCAGAGAACCCTCTAGCTATTTCAAGTGTGTCTAGGTAGTATATAAACTATGATAGTTGTTAGGAATTGAGTGGATAGTTGGAATAAGTACCTGGGAAATATGTTTTCAATAAACCTAAAGTTTCCAAGGGTGGTTGGGATTGGAGTCTTGATTTTTAATTAACTATTTTTTATATATTTTTTGGATATTGATATTATATTATGTTATTTGGGTTTCAGATGAGTACATTACTGTTTTTGGGGGTCTCCATGAGTTCCATAGGTGGATGTGGTGAGGGGATCAGTGCTACATGAAAAACTCGAATGGCCTGTTAAACATTGAGGAGCCCATCCAGATTTTATTTTATCTATTACATAGATAATTTCATGATTTACCAACCCATATGGATAAACAATACACAATGTTTTTTGTCTATGGGATTGTAGTTTTTACTTCCTTTTTTTAAATGATCCCAAAGGTTCCAACCATTAGGGTGATGCTAAATAAAGAATTTTTTGTTATAGAATTGATGTTGTTGATCTTGGTTTGAATGATGTTTATAGATTTTTGTTTTATCATGCTTTTGGGATAACAATTTAATGTTTATGAAAATATCATTTTATTATTAAAATGAAAATATTAGAAAAAAATTGAAATTTTTTAACTTTCTTATGATGTTTTGAATTTTTTATTAGAGATTGTTTTCAATGGTAATCAATTTTAAAAAGGAAAAATTGAAAATATTTTTTGGAAACATGTTTTATGTTTGAGAAATGAATTTTGGAAATAGAAAAAAAGGATTTCATGGGATGGTTTATTTTTTAACCCAAATTTTTAATAGTTGTGAAGTGATTTTTATGCATATGAAATATTTTAATTGCCAATAGTTTTCAAGTAAAATAAGAATTTTTTTTATAAATATTATGTATTTTTATTAAATTGTTTGGTTTTATGATGAAATTCATAAGATTGTTTGATATTAAAATTTGATTCATTTAGAAATATTGAAATGGGATGAAATATTTCAAAGGGTGATTTTTTTTGAAGATGTAGGTTTTGGAAAAATGAGAATTTTCTAAAAAATAATTCTATGATTATGGTTTTTGAGGTAAATTTTATAAGTGATTCCCTAGTTTTTTTTTTTGAGTTGATTTGGTTTATGATGGAATTATGTGATTTGATTTGGAAAACATGTAATATTGGATATTTTTCCTCATGTTATTGTGAATAAGAAACCTATATTATATTTTAAGAAAATTGGGAAGTATGTTAATTTAGATGATCTACGGGATGGATCATCTCATTATTTATGAGTATTTATTTTCTTCTCATCTCAACACCAAATCATGGTCGGGTGGTAGAGAAAAAATATTCAATTTCTTGGAATCTATCAATAACTTCTTGAATTATAGTGTCTTTTGCACAAGTTTTGGAGCTTTAATTATTTAATATAGTTTATCCTCTCAAGGTGGGGAAGTTTATAGATCCCTATCAGTATTGGTTATTCAAGGTGTTCCAATTGAATAAATTATGGAATCTACATATAAAAAAATATAGTATTTGGTTGAGACTAAGATAAAATATCAGGTTGAGTAATTCTAGTCTCTTAACAAGAATAATATGCATCATGTGTGCTTCAAGTGTAGAGAAATTGGGAATTCCAATCCATAATATAGGTGGGATCTGAGGGATTGTCTTCTATGTGACCATTTATGCCATCTATAGAGGTTTTGTCATTCAATTTTTCTGAAAAGTGATGCCTCAGGTGGAATTAGGTTATGGGTATCTAGTTACTTTGTGAAGTTTTCTAGAATATATTTTATGATTCAAGATAATTTTTATTGATGATTTCATCATTGGTTTCCATGGGATAGTAATTTATTATTTTTTATGTGCTTAGTTGTGTGGGTACTATTTTTTAGGAATGTGACTTTAAGTTGCGATCATTTGAGGATGGGTTCCTAGTGAATTTAACATTGGGGTCTATTTTACTTGTGCCTGGGTAAAACAGATTGATGTGGCCTTAGGGAATTTGAGAACCTATTGCCACTGGTTTTTACTTGTTAGGTTCATTATGAAATAATTTTATGGTTTGGAGGTCATAGTTTATTTATTGGGTATAGAGAACCAAGTTTAAGATCCCATATTGTTTCTTTTTTATGTATAAATATGAGTTATACATCAAATATTTTTCCTTTGAAAGGAGTTATTGAACTTGGTTATGGGTTTAAAATTATGCATATTTTGTTCCTTTTTAGTATTATTTTCATTTGGATATTTTTTTGGTTCCTTATTTGATTCTAGGTGATTCATTATCATGGTTTTTGTCTTGGTTTAGTGTCTAACTCTCTCTATCCTCACCCAATTATATGAATTCAAAATGGTGGAGAGACCAATGTTAGGTATTCACTTCCACTAACTTTTTTTCTGGTGATTAAGGTTTCATTGTTCTTGGAAATGATTAGTAACACTATGGAATTATTTTTTATCTTAGAGGAGTGTTTGTGTTCTATAACTTCCTTTAATGGGGCTCCTCTATTTGGTTTCCGCACCCACATACCTCTTAAGATGAGATTTTTTGTTGGTTTCCCTTCATATACTTTTCACATGTATTGATGATTTTTTGGGGGGATATAGTGGCATGGTGATGAGAATAACAAAATTTCATTTCAATGGTTCATTAATATTAATTATTTTTATACTATTTTATGTTTTTAAATTGTTTTAGTCATACTCATGTGCTTCTAGGTAGATCAGGATATTCCATGGAGTTCCAGACTAGGTCTACAATAGGACACACCATATCCCTAGGTGGCTACACCATATCCTACATCATTGAATTTGTGATTTCTCAAAATAAATATATGATTATTCCATGAATATTAGGTTATTCTATGGTGGGTATTACAGGATTATAGTTTGGAGTTTCATTGAGGTGTCACATAAGTGTGGGGAATAAAGTCCACGCATTAGGGTTTTAGCTAAAACCATAGTCGGTTTTGTATTAGGGTATGTTTAGAGTTGTGTAAGGGAAGTTCATAAGGGTGAGGGATGTTAGCTAAACCATTGGGATGATATTATGTTGTTAAAGGAGTTTTAGATGCATATTATTGGATTTGTGTATGTGTGGTGTGAAAATGTGCAAGGGTGTTTTCTAAGGGTTGGGAAGTACTCTACTTTACATCATAAGAGACCAAACCATAGTTATTTGGGTTCTTGGTGTACTTGGATCAGTATGCTTGAGTCCCTACATAGTGTAGGATGGAGGATATGTTGTGGAGGGTGTCAGATATAAGACTCCACTCTACAACATATAGGATTTGGTGACCAAGGTAGTCAATTACATTACCATACCCATTTTGGAAAGTCCACACCATTTCCCTAGGATCTATTCCATAAGATGTTATAGAGAGTTCTTGTAACATCCCATTACTCTTATAACAAGTATTTTTTAAACTTTTCATGGTTGTCCGTTTTTATTGTCTGGGTAGGGACAAGAATAAAATGGTAGGATACCTGTAATTTTGAGGTCATATATTTGTTGGAAATTATTCCATGAAACCTACCGGTTCTATAGCCAGTTGAAGAATTAAACATTATGTAATAGGGTTACACAATGTGAATCTCAAAAATGAAATTAAATTCACGTTTTATCAAACAAATATGGATTTCTCAGAGATTATGTAAGTTGACAATTACACAATGTGTAATTGGGTTACACATCATGTAAAGTCTCAATGACTGTTTTTAAGTTGGAATCCTGATATATTTCTATTTTTTTATTCCTCCGGACTTTTTTTCTCTCGACCTAGATCCATCCCCAGGTGATTTTAGGATCCCTACGACCCCTCTGGGTATTTTTATTCAATTATTGATCCTCATTCTGGTGGTTGTGTGACATACTGGGTGTGATTCTTGGATATCTGTTATGGTATTTCTTTGTTGCTTTTGGGGTGGTGGGTGTGCATTCTTAAGGTTTGTGGATTTCCTACTTTCCACTGACCCCTTTTTAAAAATTAAATATATTATGATATTTTTATTGAATTATAGGGTTTCTTTTGATGTTGTTTTGTTTTTTTGGTGGTGGATCCTATTTCGGGTGTGTACGACCCGAGTTTTGAGGTAGGTGGTTCTATCTCTAGCCTATGATTGATAAACTATATTTTTCCATTTTTATAAATTTATTTATAAATAAATTAGTATGAAATTTTCATGATTATTACTCTATTTTGGGAAGTTATTTTGAAGATAAATTTTTTCCCTAGTTTTGTATAATTGGAAAGAACGTGGGTATTTTCAAATCATTGGATGATTTGTGAAAAATAAGTGGGTATGATCACCCTATTAAATGTTTAATTTCATAAATTTTTTTGAAATGGTTTTCAAAACATTGAGATGACTGTGAAAATGTGCACATGGGTTACCTTGGGTACTAGGTGAAATGTTTAGCTTTAAGTTATTGTTCATTGTGGGGGTCCACATTCTAGGTGTTCCTTTTATCCTAGAGTATAGATTATTGGATCTAGGTACATATATGATGTTGGGGTTTCAAACATTGGGATTTTTCCTTGGTCTTGGAGTTTAGATGATTGGATTCAAGTACCTAATTTCACTGTTCATAGATTTTTGGGTATGAGTAGTATTCTTCTCGACGTATTCCTTGGTGTTGTGATACTTGTGATACTAATATTGTTTTATACTGCTTGGATTTGTACTATTTTATCCTTGATATTCATATTGATTCTTGTGAAAGATTATATGAAAAATTAACTTTGAAGTTAATATACTTTCTTTTGTTTTAGATTTGTGGAAAAGGGAAATTTTTACCATTTTTCTATAAAAATACTTTAATACGTATCATGCCATGTTTTATTTGAAATGTGCATGTGGTAATTATTATACAGAGACTTGTTATGGATCACTTGTGTGGGATCCTATTGAGCCTATTATCTCACACCTTGTGTACCCATTTGGTAGTGCATAGGCCTTTTTATGTATTTTCAATGTAGGGAAATGAAAGCTTCCATAGTGAGGCGGCTAGTTTTTGAGTCAGTTGAGTTGGGTATCTAATGATGAGATAGTGGCAGGTTTCCCACACTATCGTATAGAGTAGTTTCTTGTATTCATTTTCCTTTTCATTTGGAATTATCTCTTAGAGTTTTTATATACTTTAAAATTTACTTTGTTTCTGATGTCTTCTTAATATTATGTTGTGTGTGTGTGTGTGTTTATATATCAGTCTTCCATTATTTTTTTCTTCTTTTAGTGTGTATATCTCTCCTTATTCTTCATTCAGGTTGGGAAAAATCATTCCCTTATGTGTTATTTGATGCCCAAGTGATTGTCACCAGCCTGTGGGGATCAAGAATTCCCTTCAAGTATGTAATAGATAGGTTCATGTCCCATGTTTAAGGATAACCTGAGTTAGTTCATTACAAAGTGGTTTCAGAGGAAAGTTTTTCCTCAAGAGTCATTGTCTTGGGACATTTGTTAGACTGGAGATAGGATTATCAGGACTTGATAGGTATGTTGTGATAAGTTCCTGGATAGCTCTTATTATGAAGAGACTCGAGTTTCTATGGTATATTGGGATATGTGGCTATATTTTTGGGTTTTGTTTTAAATATTAGTTGTTGCATATGGATTTTCTGGTTTGAACTAATATTTACTATGTTGTTTGATCATTCCTTCTATTTTAGTGTGTAGTTGTATGCCTCTAAGACGTCTTCCATGAGTTTTTTAGGAGGGTTTAACTGATGATCCTCAAGGTAATCTTCCAATAAATCATAATTTCATCAATGATATAGTATGGGGAGTTAGTTTTGTTGATCAGAACATACCACGAGTTCAGAACACATTCATTGAGGTACATCCACAATTTGGAAGAGAGAAAGATCAATTATGGGAATTATTGTACGAGAATCCAACATCATTTATGGGAATGAATTAGCCTCAAGAGTTAGAGGACTGAATGGATATCATTGGTCAAATCTTTAACATTCTATAAATTTAACACCCCAAGATCTCATAGTATGTTATCTCATTAAAGTAATTTAATAGCTTGTGCTACACACAACACCGAGTTCGAGTGCACAACAACATTACCAAACTAGCCGTTCAAAAAAAGAAGTTATAAATAGTATTAATGGAATTTTTAATGTTATATACTCTATATATTTTTAACATCTATATTATGTGTTTCTTATACATAATATAATAACAAATACATTTTTCAGATAAAAGAATGATTTTTAAAAAAATGAAATATTACATCCTTTTAATGGAGAACCCTTTTTAATACAATATTTGACACTTTTATATATTCAATTTTACAAAATAAAATTCTTCTTTAGAATTGGGACATAAAAATTTAGTTTCGATAAATTTTTGGTGTTTTTTCTGACAACTTTCATATTTGGGTGAATAGTGAAAATTACTAAATGTTAACTAAAAAAAAATTAATCAAAATAATTTATAGTGTTCAATTATTCATTTGAAGGGTTTATAAGTATAATTAGATTATATTTTTATCATTTAATACAAATTTGGTCATTATAAGTAATTTCACATTTAAATTTGACATAATCACGTGTTAATATTTTGATAGTTTTTACTTTTTTAAAAACCCATTTTTTTGACAACAGGAATTAATTTCAAATTAATAAATTCAACTTCTATGTTTTTAATTTGGTAAAATAAACTTCATTTTTGAATTTGGAATATCAAAATTAGCTTAGGGTGAATTTTTGGTATTTCTCTGAAAACTTTCAATTTTTGATGAATAGGGAAAAACATTGAGTTATTGTTTAAAACTGATTTTTTATATAAATAATTATTTATTTTATTTAAATTTATTTTAGTTCAAAATAGATACATAATACCTATATAAGTTCAATTTAATTCATTGGAGTCATTTTATAATAAGTTTAGATATATAAGAATTTTATTGAACTTTTTACCATCTTTTACCCACCTGCTAGGAGCATTTGAAAATTTGCTTAAAACTTAATTTTACCACTTCTATGAATTGTATTTCAAAAATCATAGAGACACGATTGATATCAATAAGTAAAATAGGGTTCAATAAGATAAAAATAATTTTCGGTGAATAGTATCTTTTGAATTTTGTTTACCACGGTTAAAAGTAAATAGGGTAATTAAAGGTAAAAATGAAATTATTATTACCATAACACATGTATTAATTCTATTGGTTAAGTGTAATTCGAAAAAAAACAACCTTATGAATAAAATATGACCCTTTAGGTTCACTTTTATTAGATTAGGACATTTATTATAAGTTAATTTAAAGAAGAGTTAAAAGTGTTAAATTCAAGTTCATAACTAAATCATTTAAATGTATGGTTATACATAAGATAAATTCATCTATAAATATTAATTATAAATATAAAAACATTTCCTACATAATAGTATTTTATTTATAATTTTTATACATTAAATAATTTAATTTATTTATGACACAATGATGATGCAGTAATTACCTTATTAATGAAAGATTAAAATAATTGATATTATAAATATCAAAATAAATGAAATTTGATACTTTTGATGAATTACACTAATTTTATAGGTTAATATGGAATGTTATGGTTGATTAGATAAATTTTTTTTGAAGTGGTAAGGTTGTTATGACTTTCACAAAAAAAATACCAAATAGTGTCAAAATTGACATAAATTAATTTTTAAAACAAATACTATATTATTGGTTGATATAATATTAATAAAAATATAAGGTTTATCCAAAGGGATTAAATAATATTATATATGTCATTAACTAACCACTTGAGGTTCTCTTTTATGTCTATAGTAAGTTTATTAACCATATAGTTTAAGAATACAAGAAGACACGATAAAAGTTAAATTATTTAACTTAGAGTTAAATCAAAAGGATAAGGTTAAAATAGTAACATAAACTTGTCTAAAACCTATTGGTTGAGATTATTTCGACCCATACCCACTTTATATTTGAAATAAATCAATTTTGAGTCATAATAAAACTGAATATGATTTTATTATAAAATAATATTTCAATCTTTTCCTAAGGTACCTCACACCCCTCTTATAAAAGGAAACTCCCCCTTCTCTCAAATTCACACCTTAAAATCCATTTCTCTCAGACAAAACCTACCCAAATATACTCTCAACTATCCTGCCATAATCCTAGAGGCCTTAATTTTTTCATAAAGATAACCTAAGGATCCCTTTTTATAAAATCAAAAGGAAGAACCCGAAGAAGAGGTAAATATTTCATCACCTCTTTCAAGTTCTTTTCTTCTTCCACTTATTCTTTCCTTGTTGTTTCCATTGTAAAGAAATAAATCAAGTATCTTCTATATACTTTTATGTCATTATAAATATGGTACAACCATATTCATTATTTTATCCATCCTATGAATGACATGTCACCATAGGTGCGTACGTACGGCTTACCATCTCCACATCGTGCTGTAGTTGTTATTCAATATGTTATTATATTGGATGGGTATAATAATGATGTATAATTGATGTAAATAATAAATATAACATGTTAATGATTATTTATATATGATATACCATCCAATTATATATTATTTTAATATCAAAATAATGATATTGTTGCTCGTGCGTATGTACGGATTACCGTCTCCACGACGCGATGAGATTCATTTCCATGTTCACCATTCAACGATGATTATAAAAATATATATTATTAATAAGTATGAAATATATGACATAATAAGGCTACTGGATATATGTATGTATGTATGTATATGTATATGTATATGTATATGTATATGTATATGTATATGTATATGTATATGTATATGTATATGTATATGTATATGTATATGTATATGTATATGTATATGTATATGTATATGTATATGTGTATGTATATGTATATGTATATGTATATGTATATGTATATGTATATGTATATGTATATGTATGTATGTATGTATGTATGTACTTACATATATCTTATTCACTTACTTCCGTTCAATACGATCTGAAAATGAAAACAGCATTTAGGGGTACGTACAGCCTACCGTCTCCATAAATGGTTCCTTACATTGCATATATACATCTATTATAAATATTTATATTCTAAATATATATGATATATAAATCAAGGTTTATATTCTAGAATCATTTAAATCATGATCTAAATGATACGATCAAGAATAACAAGTTAAAACACATACGATAAAGAAAGCGATTATTACCAAAAATGTTAATTTAACATGGAAATCATTATTAAATGGGTAGTATAAAGTCATAAATGAATCATGTATGATATAATAAATATGAATATGGTTCTGTTATAATTTAATAACATACTATGATCATTATACAAGAGTTTAAACATACCCTCGACCAAAGGAAAGTGCAAGGTAAGGGTTAATTCTTCAATCTAATGACTATTCGAGATTGCTTATGGGTAAGTTTTTACTGGAACATATTTATTATCCATGTCCACGTTTCATAAAAGAGTTTTCAATGGGATTATTTTAAGGGACTCATTTATTAAAACATCATTTTAAATGTTTTAAATATTTATTCTTCTAAATCATTCTCATTAATATCCATGTTTAAAAAATGGTTTTTTAAGGATTTATTTATATGGACATGAATGTTTTTAAAATGTTAATTCCATTAAAAAGTGTCAAAGAGGTATGGGACACTTTGATTCAAAAATGTATTTAAATTTCTTCTTTTCTTAATTGTGTGACTTTTAAATGTTTTCATTAAAAGGGGATATTTCTCTCAAAGAGTTTTACAAATCATTTTCATCTATGTCAACATCCTTTGATGGATTTTAAACTTCTTTGAAGTTTATTTATTATGATACAAATCTTCCATATTGTATTGAAGGTTTTGTGATTTTTTTGACTATGGATGTGTTGTTTTTATACCATTCATGATTTATGGTTAAAGTATTGACATTTTGTATGCTAGTTCAAATATGAATGTTTATGTTATGTTTCAACCTTTTCATATGAGGAATGTATTGGACATAGTAAGTGATGGGTAGAGCCCACTATAGCTCCTCGATGCATCGGTAGTTCTCATGATACAATTAGATGTGGAATTGGCTGAGGCCTTTCCCAATTTAAAATATGGTTTGGCTGAGGCCTTAATCATTTTTAGACATCTTGGCTGGGGCATTGAAAAAATGTTTCAGAATGTATGGCATTATACATTCCCTCATTCTGAAAATAATATTGGTGGTTCATGTGGTCATTCGACTAGTAGAATACCCATGACTATGTTTTATTATGGAATTTATTTACTCATATCATATTTATGCCATAAAGTGTTCATGTTTATTATTTATAAAGGCATGTGTTTTTGAATTATTCACCATGCCTATTGTTTATGTTATCTTTCGCTAAATTATTTACCCTTACTGGGCATCTGAGCTAACCCCTTTCTTATTTTTTATTTTACCAAGATCCCAAGAAGTGTTTTATGTTTAAGATGCAGGGTTAAGCTAAGGGAACAATGGTGTTCTAAAAGGATTATTTTTTTTGTTATATTTTAGAAAGTGTAATATAACATTCATGAATGTAATCTATTTTCCAAAAATGCTAAATTGATCAGTCCTTCAAGACTTGATTCCTTATTATCATACTAATGTATTAAAATAATGCATCGACTCTGGGAATCTAGGGTCAGGGCGTTATAGTTGGTATCAGAGGAATTTTAGCAATAACCTTGGAAACTAGATTTAGATAAACTCTGATTAGAGCACATTACCCTAAGATAGACTTTGAGGATTAGTATAGAATAACTTCCGAGAATTTTGGAAATGTGGATATTTTTTGAGTTTTCTAATAAAATACATCCCTGTCTGGATACGAGTAGGTAGAGGTGGCTCTGGGACAGATTTACCTATCAGTAAAACCTAAAAACACCGCTATGATCTAGAATTGAACGGGAACTGGTGCACGACAACAGGCCTTGCTGCACTCTTGGTTATGACACTCCTGGGGCATATGCTTAGGATAATTCTCATTTTCTTTACAAATAATTATGAATGATTTATGAGTATATACCTCCTTAAAGAAAATATTTTTTATGATTACGGATTATAACCATAAACTGTTCAATTTACATTAGGTATTTTACAAGTTTGGAATTATTCATTGCAATTAATAAACTGACCTAGTGTATGCCATTGTATAGAAATGGCGCTCAGTATAAGGAATGAGAACTCCAACAATACATATGATCCAAAGAGTAAGAATGATCATATCGTTCATGGTATTAAGCCAATATTTAGAAGGGAAATAGTCTCCCATGTATTCTCAACATATAAAGAAATAATATCATGTGTTAATAATATAAGTAAATAATTCTATGAATCCTATGGCTTTGAAGGGAAGCAAGAGAAGAAAAGTATTGTAGAGAGAAAGATGGATAAAGGGAATAAGTGAAAGAAGGATTTTCCCGTATGTGATAACTGTGGAAAGAATCACCTTGGTAAATTCTTGAAGGGAATGAGATTTTATTATAAGTGTGGATAAAAATGACACTAAATACATGATTTCAAGGGTGAGAAAAATGTTTCAAACGTACAATGATTCATCTATAAGGAGTTGGGACACTATGCGAATCAATGTCCAAATCATCAGAGTATACCCCAAATGCTGTTATTGGATAATAATCAAGTTATGATACTACCGAATATGAAGAGGAATGATTAAGAGTTCTTATGTTGTAATTAAAGTATTGTTCCATTTGAGTATTATATTAATTATTTACATGTTATAATAATTATAGAGTATTTAAGGATTTTACTGCATTACTATTTCATTAAGGACTTGAGATTATGTGGAACCAAGAAAAAGTGACTCAATAGAAAGTTAAACTTTTTGGAAAATACATGGTTGAAGGAAAGACAAATCTTTAATATGGTTCTGATACTGAGGTATTAATTTTGTAATAATAGATGATTTATTTGGATAAATTATATTGGATATTATTGATATCCTTGGAACTTGTTAATGGTTTGTTTATTCTATCATTGTTAGAGTTTACAAAATTTTTGGATATAAGAAGTATATTCAGTATTCTATAATGAATAAGGGAGCATGAATGTAACCAATATGGTTATAAGATAGTTCAGGGTGTTACCATGTTTTAAAAGAATACATGATGAAGGTATTCACATGTTATTATGTGGCAAAAAGGATCTTCATTGTGTTTACATTATAAATTTTGGACTGTGAGTTTGGACAGAAGTGTTTTGCATAAGTCTAAATGTTGGAATCTATTAAGTTTGACATTTGATACTATTGTTAAGGATGAATCATTTCTTGAGATTATTTTTTTATTGTCATAAAAAGGACAACATGGAGGTCAGGCGACAACCCATCACGTCCGATAAGGCCGTGAGACTTGAACCCACAACCGAAGGGCGACAGGGGTAGATCACCTATCACTAGCATACGTGATTTCCTGGTTTGTATAATGTAGTTTTTTTTAAATAGTCTTACAAATGAATTATAAATTCATTATTTTTGGAACCCTATACGATTAGGATAAATAAAATATTTTTGAATTCTATTATCTTCTAAGTGAAATATGATTTTGCGGTAGGAATTAGTTAAAGGATGAAACTCTTCTTGTCAAATATATTTTTTTCCTCTTATTCTATGAATAAATTAATTCTTAAACTTTAAGGAAGATATCTTAAAACCAAAAATGTTTTATCCTAATACCTTATGTTTTGTTAAACTAATGATATTTTAAATCATCATAGATTGGTGGTTTTGAGGCCCTCAATTTTACACTTGTTTCTGATTGATGACCTAAATCACTCCATATAAATATTTATGTTTTTCCTCTAATTATGTCTCTAATTTCCACCAATTTTCTCCTAATCAATATAATAATTTGGTGGTGACTTTTTCAATTCCTTTTTCCTCTTATTAAGAGTAAATTTTATTAACCCAATTTCCGATGTGGGTTTTCCATAAAGGTATTTCTCTATTTTTAACCTTTTATTTTCAAATAACAATATCAAATTATGGGGATGAAATTTATTGAATGAGGGGAGAATGTAACACCCCAAGATCTCATAGTACATTATCTCATTAAAGTAATTTAATAGCTTGTAATACACGCAGCACCGAGTTCGAGCGCACCACAACATTACCAAACTAACCGTTCAAAAAAAGTGTTTATAAATATTATTAACTGAATTTTTATTATTATATACTCTATATAATTTTAACATCCATGTTATCTGTTTCTTAGATATCATATAAGAACAAATTCATTTTTTCAGATAAAATAAGTATTTTTCAAAAAAATACAATATTACCACCTTTTAATGGAGAGCCCTTTTTAAATCCAATATTTGACACTTTTATATATTAAATTTTTCAAAATAAACTTCTTATTTAGAATCGGGATATAAAATTTTATTTTTGATAAATTTTTGGTGTTTTTCTGATAACTTTCATATTTGGGTGAATAATGAAAATTACTAAATTTTAACTGAAAACAACTTTTTTAATCAAAATAATTTATAGTGTTCAATTATAAATTTGAATGATTTAGAAGCATAATTAGATTATATTTTTATCATTTAATATAATTTTGGTCATTATAAGTAATTTCACATTTAAATTTGACATAAACACATGTCAATCTTTTGATAGTTTTTACTTTTTTAAAAAACCCATTTTTTTGGTTTTGACAACGGGAATTAATTTTAATTTAATAAATGAAACATCTTTGTTTCCAATTTGATAAAATATACTTAATTTTTGAATTATTAATATCAAAATTATCTTAGGGT
The DNA here is from genome assembly GCA_963277665.1 of Viscum album. Lineage (NCBI taxonomy): Eukaryota > Viridiplantae > Streptophyta > Magnoliopsida > Santalales > Viscaceae > Viscum > Viscum album. The sequence continues at coordinate 1,879,786,030 of OY728145.1, forward strand.
GAATTTTTGGTATTTTTCTGGAAACTTTCAATTTTTAATGAATAGTGAAGAACACTGAGTTATTGTTTAAAACCGACTTTTTATTTAAATAATTATTTATTTTATTTAAATTTATTTTATGTCAAAATAGATACATAATATCTATATAAGTTCTATGCAATTCTTTAGAGTCATTTTATAATAATTTTACATATATAAAAATTTTATTGAACTTTTTACCGTCTTTTACCCACCGCCTAGGAACATTTGCAAATTTGCATAAAACTTAATTTTACCACTTATGTGAATTGAATTTCAAAAATACAAGAGAAAAGGTTGACATTAGTAAGTAAAATGTGGTTCAATAAGATAAAAATAATTTTGTGAATAGTAACTTTTGACTTTTATTTACCACAGTTAAAAGTAAATAGGGTAATTAAAGGTAAAAATGATATTATTATTACCCTAACACATGTCCTAATTCTTTTAGATAAGTTTAATTCGACAAAAAACAACCTTAGGAATAAAATATTACCCTTTAGGTCCACTTTTATTAGATTAGGACATTTATTATTATTTAATTTAAAGAAGAGTTAAAATTGTTAAATTCAAGTTTTCATAACTAAAACATTTTTATATAGGGTTATAAATAAGATAAATTAAACTATAAATATTAATTTGAAAGATAAATATATTTCCTACATAATTTTATTTTATTTATAATTTTTATAAATTAAATAATTTATTTTATTTATGACACAATGACGATGAAATAATTACCTTATTAATGAAATATTAAAATAATTGATATTATAAATATCAAAATAAATGTAATTTGAGACTTTTTATGAATTAAACTACATTTCTAGGTTAATATGGAATGTTATTGTTGATTAGATATAATTTTTTCGAAGTGATAAGGTTTTTATGACTTTCACAAAAACAAAATAATAAATTTTGTCAAAATTGACATAAATTAATTTTTAAAACAAATACTATATTATTGGATGATATAATATTCTTAAAAATATAAGGCTAAACCAAAGGGATTAAATAATAATATATATGTAATTAATGAACCACTTTAGGTTCTCTTGTATGTTTATAGTATATTTATTAACCATATAGTATAAGAATACAAGAATACATGGTAAAAGTTAAATTATTTAACTTAGAGTTAAATAGAAAAGACAAGGTTAAAAAAGCAACCTAAACTTGTATAAAACCTATTAGTTGAGAGTATTTAGACCCATCCATACTTTATCTTCTAAATAAATTAATTTTGATCCATCATAAACCGAATATTATTTTATTATAAAATAATATTTCAATCTTTTCATAAGGTGCCCCTCACCCCTCTTATAAAAGGGAACTCCCCCTTCTCTCAAATTCAAACCTTCAAAGCCTTTTTGATCATCCAAACCCTACCCAAATATCTTGTAAGTATAATACCTTCATCCTTGAGGCCTTAATTTGGTCAAAAATCTAACCTAAGGATCCCTATTGATCAAATCAAAAGAAATAACCCGAAGAAGAGGTAAATATTTCATCACCTCTTTCAAGTTCTTTTCTTCTTCTACTTCTTTTTCCCTTGTTGTTTCCATTGTAAAACAATAAGTCAATTGTATTCTATATACTGTGATTTTATTATGAATATGGTACAACCATATTCATTATTCTATCCATCCTATGAATGACATGTCACCATGCGTGCGTACGTACAGCTTACCATCTCCACGTCGTGGTGTAGTTGTTATTCAATACGTTATTATATTGGATGAGTATAATATTGATGTATAATTGATGTAAATAATAAATATAACATTTTAATGATTATTTATATATAATATACCATCTAATTATATACGATTTTAATATCAAAAGAAAGATATTGTCGGTCGTGCGTACGTACGGATTACAGTCTCCAAGACGCGATGAGATTCATTTCCATGTTCACCATTCAATGATGATTATAAAAATATATATTATTAATAAGTATGAAATATATGACCTAATAATTCTACTGTATATATATATATATGTATGTATGTATGTATTTATTTATGTATGTACTTACATATATCTTATTCACTTACTTCCATTCAATACGATGTGAAAATGGAAACAGCATTTATGCGTACATATGGCCTACCGTCTCCATAAATTGTGTCTTCCATTTCATATATACATATATTATAAATATTTATATTCTAAATTTATATGATATATAAATCAAGGTTTATATTCTGGAATCATTTAAATCATGATCTAAATGATATGATCAAGAATAACAAGTTAAAACACATACGATAAATAAAGAGATTATTACCCAAAATATTAATTTAACATGGAAATAATTATTAAATAGGTAGTATAAAGTAATAAATGAATCATTTATGATTTAATAACTATGAATATGGTTCTGGTATAATTTAATAACATACTATAGTCATTATACAAGAGGTTAAGCGTACCCTAAACCAAAGTAAATTGCAAGGTAAGGGTTAATTCCTCAATCTCATTATTATTTGAGATTGTTTATGGGTAAGTTTTTATTGGGAAATATTTATTATCCATGTCCATGTTTCATAAAAGAGTTTTCAATGGGATTCTTGTAAGGGACTTTTTTATTAAAATGTCATTTTAAATGTTTTAAATAATTATTCTTCTAAATCATTCTCATTAATGTTCATGTTTTCAAAATGGTTTTTAAGGATTTATTTATATGGACATGAATGTTTTTAAAATGTTAATTACATTCAAAAGTTTCAAAGTGGTATGGGACACATTGATTAAAAAATTTATTTAAATGTCTTCCTTTATAAATTGTGTTACTTTTAAATGTTTTCATGAAAAAGGGATATTTCTCTCAAAGAGTTTTACAAATCATTTTCATCTATGTCAACATCCTTTGATAGATTTTAAACTTGTTTGAAGTTTATTTATTATGATAAAAATATTCCATATTGTATTGATGTTTTTGTGATATGTTTGAATGTGGATGTGTTATTTTTATACCATTCATGGTTTATGGTTAAAATATTGAAATTTTTTATGCTAGTTCTAATATGAATGTTTATGTTATGTTTCAACCTTTTCATATGTGAAATGTATTGGAAATATTAAGTGATGGGTGGAGCCCGAAAAAGCTCCTCGATGAATTGTTAGGTCTCATGAGACAATTATATTTGGAATTGGTCGAGGCCTTTCCTAATTTGATATATGGTTTGGTTGAGGTCTTAATCATTTTTAGACGTCTTGGTCGATGCCTTTAAAAAAAATTTAGAATGTATGGCATTATACATTCCCTAATTATGAAAATAATATTGATGTTTCATGTGGTTATTCGACTATTAGAATACCCATTACTATGTTTTATAATGGAATTTATTTACTCAGCTCATATTTCTTCCATAAATTGTTAATGTTTATTATGTGTAAAGGCATGTGTTTTCAATTATTCACCATGCCTATAGTTTATGTTATCTTCTGCTAAATTATTTACCCTTACTAAGCATTTGAGCTCACCCATTTTGTATTTTTTATTTTACTAGGATCCCATGAAGTGTTTTATGTTTGAGATTCAGGGTTAAGCTAAGGGAACAATGGCATTCTCAAAGGATTATTTTTTTTTGTATGTTATAAAGTGTAATGTAACTTTCATATATGTAATCTATTTTCCAATACTGTTAAACTGATCGGTCTTTTGGGACTTGATTCCTTGTAATCATGCCAATGTATTAAAATAATTCACCTACTCTAGGAATCTAGGGTCGGGGCGTTACAATAAACACCAAAAAATATCAATATGATATGTGCAGCATTTAGAATCAAGGGTTTCAATAAACGATGGTGGGATTCCATAGTCCATGTGGATAGAAACATGGAATTAGATTGGAAGGGTTTCAAAACCCTATTCCTAAAAAAGTTTTATCTAGAGTCATCGATACTTGAAAAATATATAAAGTCCCTCTCTTTGTAGCCGAGAGAGCATTTGATGCCAGTGTACACCAAACGTTTTGTTGAGCTTGTCCATTTTTCTCTGAACGTGTTAAAGAATGACAAGTTGAAGGCCTATAACTACTTGTAGGGTTTTTGATAGGATATCAAATCATAGGTATTTATGGTGAATATTTCTACCTATGGGGAGATGGTAGATAAACCTATGGTGGTTGAGATGAATATGGTAGGAAATGTTTTCTTTTCCACCTCTTCTCTTCCATCTAGTGGTAGCTTCAGTGGTGCGTATGGGAGGATGAAGAAGTGGTAAGATTATCGTAGGAGTGGTGGATGTGGGTCTTAGTAATGATCATCCTCTATACCGTATACTAAATCTAGTAGTTTACATATGAATTACTATCAATGTTTCAATTTTAGACACACCAATTTTTTTCTTTGCACATAAATATGTACAATAGCTATTGATGTTTTGTTCATTTACAATGCTTCTGCCAGGCTATGTCTACACCTAATTATGGTCTGGGTTAGTCAACTCCAAAGGATACTTTGGGGTAGTAAAATGCTTCAAATACTATAGCTATCCATCCACATTCCTTAGGATTGAATCACTTTCATGTAGTAGATAAGTTTCCAGTGTAAGTCAATGTAGGTACAGCGATAGTGAGAGGTACTCTCTTTATTACATCATCTGTAGCGATTTTTTTTTGATACTGGTGTCTCCCACTCATTTATATCTGCATGTTTTGTTGATATTATTAAACTTCCAATGGAACTTATGTCCTTTATTATGGAGTTAGTGACACCACTTGGTGAGAGTAAAGACTAGGGGTTTCGGTGTCCTTATTGTTTGTTAACAATAGCTAATATGGATTTAGTCAAGGATTTTTTGGTTCTTAATTTGGATCTATTTGATGTCATCATTGATATGGATTGGATAGTCACTCATCAGAATGGGTTTGATTGTTATCATAGGCATGTTTCATTTCTTTTCACTGATGGTAGCTCTTGTGTGTTTTAGGGGGATTGGGTCCCTAGGTTCAGTCATGAAAGGCCTTCTCACCCAAAGCTCATGATTTTGTTTTCTTCTATTTCGATTGATTTTGATAATGTTTTTTCTATTTCTAATATTCCCATTATTTTTTAGGACTTTTCTAACATTTTACCATATTACTTCTTCAGTATTCCTATTGATAGAGGGGTAGAGTTTTCAGTTGACTTAGCATTGGGGACATAGCCAATATCGATACCTTATTATCATATGGCACTGTCAGAGATGAAAGAACATGAGATTCAGTAGAATGAAATATTCAAAAAATGTGTTTTTTTCTCTAGTGTTTCACCTTGGGTAGCCCCTGTGCTTTTTTCCAAGAAGGTAGATGTTTCACTTCGATTGTGTGTGGGCTATCAGAAGTTAAACCAAGTAATAGTTAATAACAAGTATCCTTTTCCTCATGTAGATTATTTTTTTGATCAGTTAAAGAGGGAAAGTGGTTTTCAAAGATTTACCTCCACTCTTCTCAAGTTAATTTTTTAGGAACAATATCTTGAAGATGAGTTATATGGAATTATAGAATATATTAAAGGTGGGTAGGCCATTGTTTAGTGATTTTTCTCCAAAGAGGATGGTCTTTGCTTCTGGAATTTTTTTGTGTTACCATAGTCGGTAACGAGAGATGTTTTGGGGGATTTCCATAGTTCCTAGTGGGCAGTGCACCCAAGAGATGTGAAGATTTTCTATGACATGTGGTGACAATTCTGGTATCCTGGTATGATATGAGACATTATGGAGTTTGTCACTCATTACTATACATGCTAATAGGTGAAATCCAATCATCATAAACATTTGGGTTTGATTTAACCACTTCCAGTGTCTACTTGGAAGTAGGAAAATATCTCTATGAACTTTTTTTTGGTTTTCTGAATACCTAGAAAAAGAATAATGTGATATGGTTTGTGATTGATAAACTATCAAAATCATATCACTGTATACCCATTCAAGATACAACCAAAGTTAAAGAGTTTGTAAATCTATATGTGAAATATATTTTTCGGTTTCACGAAATTCTATTAGCTATAGTTTCTGATAGAGATCCCCATTTCAATTCTCTCTTTTGGAAAGATATTCAAGAGGCATTAGGATCTCATGTTTGTTTGAGTTCGATATACCATTCGCAGATTGATGGACAGAAAAAAAGAGCTATAAAAATTCTTGAGGATATAATTTGTGCTTAAGTTCTAGACTTTTGTAGGTATTGATATGATCACTTGGGGTTGGTTTAGTTTTCTTATAATAACAGTTAATAGTCTACGATCAGAATGGCTCCTTTTGAGTCCTCATATAGTCAACATTGTAAATATTCATTGTTTTGGGTGGAGATTTGTGAAAGTTACTTGATTGGAATGATCTTAGTTAAAGATAAAAAAGAAAATATTTAGTTTGTTCATCATATTATAATGATGGCACAGATAAGGTATAAATATAATGTTGATCATCATCATTCGTTTTTGGAGTTTTCAGTTGGTGACCAAGTGTTCTTGAATGTTACACCCCATTTGGGTCATCGATGGATTGGAAGGAAAAGGAAACCTTCCCCACATTTTGTGGGACCTTTCTAGGTTGTGGAGAAATTGGGGAATGTTTTTTACCATTTTTCACTTCCACTGTAGTTTATGCCGATACATAACGTGTTTCATGTATCTCAGCTCTGGAATTCTCTATCTAATCCATCTCATGTTCTAATATGGCGTGATCTTATTATTGAGTCTGACTTATCTGAGATAGAGAATCCAGTCAGGATAGGTGATTCTAAAACCAAGGTACATCATGGGAGGATGATACCTTTTGTTGTAGTTTTATGGCAGCATAGTTTTGATTCTCATGATATATGGGAGTGTGAGGCATTAATAAGAGAGAAGTGGCCTCATATTTTTAGCATGGATGTTTCTTCGTAGGATTATTGGGGGAAAAAGTTTTTTATAGTGAGGGGGTTGTGAAATACCATTAATCTTTAGATAGGTTCATTTTTAAACTTTTCATGATTTTTTTCATTGTCTGTGTAGGGCCGAGAAGGAAATGGGAGGATAACTATAATGGTGAAGTTATAGATTTTTAAAACTTATGGAATGAAACCTATTGGTTTTACAGCCTACTATAGAATTATAAAATTTGTAACAAGGTTACATGATGTGTATCTCATAAATGAAATTAAAATCTTTTTTATCAAAAGGTGATGGATTTCTCAGTGATTATGGTAGTTGACAATTACACGATGTGTAATTGGGTTACACGCCATGTAAAGTCCTTATGATTGTTTTTAAGAGGGAATAACATCTAATTTATCTTTTTTATTCCTCTTGAAATCCTTTTTGTTGACCTTGAACCATCCCCAAGCTATTTTGGGATCCCTCCAACCCCTATGGGTATTTTCGTTCATTGATTAATCCTTATTCTAGTTGTTTTGTGATATACAAAGTGTGATTATTGGATCTCTATTACGGTCATTCTTCATTGGTTTTGGTGTGGAAGGTGTGTGTTATTTAGGTATGTTTATTTCCTCCTTTCTAATGGCCCCTTTTTCTAAATTGAATCTATATTGATATTTTGATTGAATTCTAGTGTTTATGTTGATGTTGTTGGGTTTAATTGTTGGTGGATCCCATTACGGGTGTGTGCAACCCGAGTTTTAAGGTAGGTTGTTCCGTCTCTAGCCTATGTTTGATAAACCGTATTATTCTGTTTTTATAAATTAATTTATAAATAAATTAGTATGAAATTGGCATGATTGTTTCTGTGTGTTGTAAAGGAATTTTGAATAAAAATGGTTTTTTCTTAGTTTTTGGTAAATAGAAAGAAAAGATGTATTTTCAAAGCACGGAATGATTTGTGAAAAAAGAAGTGGGTATGGTTACCCTATTAACTATTTAATTGCATAAATAGTTTTGAAATGATTTTCAAAAGTTTGAGATGATTGTGAAAATGAGCACATGGTTTACCTGGGTACTAGGTGCAAGGTTTATCTTGAGGCTATCGTCCTTTATGGGGGTTCACATTGTGGGTATTCGTCTTATCGTAGAGTGTATATTATTGGCTCTAGGTATATGTATGATGTTTTTTTCACACATTAGGGTGTATCCTTGATCCTGGAGTGTATATAATTGTCTTTAGGTACCACAATTCACCATTCATATATTTTTGGGTGTGAGTAGTCTGCTGCCTGACATGTTGTATTCCTTAGTGTTGTAATACCTATGATGCTATTGTTGTTTTGTATTTCTTGGATTTTTAATGTTTTGGACATGATATGCATATTGATTCTTATGAAATATGATATGGAAAATGTTATTTGAAATTGATATACCCACTTTTGTTTTAGATTTGTGGAAAAGAGAAATTTTTACTATTTTTTCTATAAAAATGCTTTACTTCATATTATGCCATGTTTTATTTGAAATGATAATACGAGGATATTTATACGGAGACTCGTTATAGATAACCTGGTTGGAATACTATTAAACCTATTATCTCACACCTTATAAACCCCTATTATTGTTCATAGACCCTGGTATGTATTTCGATGCAGGTAAAGGTAAGGTGTTGTAGTGAGGTGGTGGGTTTTCATATCAACTGATTTGGGTAGCTGGTGGTGAGATGGTGGGTGGTTTCCCACACTAACACATGGAGTAGTTTCTTGTCTCTATTTTCCTTAGTGGTTTGACTTTTATCTTTTATTTTTTAGATAATTTTTCTATTATTTTGTTTTTTTTTGTCTTTTTACAGTTATGGTGTATATATATATTTGTCTTCCACTGTTTCTTTCTGTTTTGAGTATGTATATATTGCCTTCTTCTTTATTTAGGTTGGGTAAAAACCATTCCTTTGGTTTGTTCGATTCATGGGAGCTTTTTGCAAGACCATGGGGTTGAGAAGGCCCATTGGGTATATAATGGATCAGGTCAAGTCCCAGGTTTGAGGGTAACCTGGGTTGGTTCGTTATAGTTCTGCAATTCAACACAATAGATTAATCTTCCAAATTTTTTTAAAAAAAATTGTTTTCTAGTTTTTTCCATCATGAACTAATATGGTTTCCCTTCTAATTTCTCCAATTTGGAATGTCCAATCCCAATAACATGAAGAGGTAGAACTCCTTCCACTTCCCTTGTTTTTAATCCTCTTCTGCCACATTTAAAATCATATATCTATTTTTTATGTCCCCTTTTATTAATTTTTCCTTCTTCATTAATTCATATTTCTATTATCCCTTTAGTCCATTCTCTCGCATGAATCCTAGGAACTATTAGGTTTGGAATTAGGGTAGGTATGGATTATTAATTGAGGGTATTATTTATAGGCTTTTTTATCATATCTCATTATTTTTTAGATAATTCTCTATCATTGTAAATGACATATAGCCTTAGTATAATTAGATTAAGGTTGGTCCTTTTGTAAATTTCAATAATTTGGAATTTAATTCATTGGTTGATCTTTATGTATTGTTTATTTATGAATTTATTATTATATTTAGTAGTTAAAAGTGTTTTATAGTTTTTTTAAAAGGGGTCTTCCCTTGGTATAAGGGGGTATTTCATGTGGTTATGATTTCTAAAATGATATCTTAATTCCCATTTTTTTCAAAATGTTTTTATAACTTGTGTTAGATGATTTTGGAATTTTAAAAGGGAATTTTAACTAAGTTGTTCCGGAATTTGGTGTTATCATAATTTAATAAAAAATGTGGATGAAAGGATATGTTGTGGAATTTTTAGAGGTTTCAATTAAAAGGGTGTATATTTTAAATGGTTTAAATATTGTTTGTTATGGTTTTCTAAAAATATAAATTAGAAATATAAATTTTAATGGAAGGAAAAAAATTGTAACATTGAGAAATATTTTTAGTGATGGTCATTTGGAACCTTAAAATGTTATTTCATTTTGTTTTAGTGGTACCCTTGATAATTACCCTTCACTTTTATATAATTGTATGATATTACTGATAAGGTTGTGGTTTTTTCTTATGAGGATATTAGTAGAGAGATAAATTTATTTTATGATTATGTATTTATCAAGTGAAATTTTTGATTTTTCACCTCCCATTGTTGATTTCATGGGTACAATAGGCATTGAGTGAGAGGTCTATATATATATTACACTAGATAGTCTCATGCTATTATTATCCCCTATTTTGTGAGATAAAACTTAATGGGAAGTTACCCAAATAGTTTTAGGTGCCTGATAGACTAGTGGATTATAGGATTCAGTATGCAATACATTCTAAAAGTTGGTCTATTAGTTTTTTTAATGTATATGATTATTCCTATCTATATACCTAGTGTGATGGAAATGATTCCAAGTAACTCCATATGGGCATTTAATTGTGTTTCATGGCTCAATTGAAATATTTGGAACTATGTCTTCTACTTTCTTATTTTATTTCAATAGTGATGTGGTGTTTATTCATATTTTATAATTCTTTTATGGTTCCCTTTTTTTCTCCTTATAACATAGTATTGTATTCATTTGGGAGATTATCAGTGTGTGGTGTTTTTATTTAATTTCATGTATAGTTTTAAGATATTTTATTTATTTATAATGTGTACTCTATTTGGATGATTAACATTTTATATTACCTTTTATACTATTTATTGATGGAATGGATGTATAATATCTAGATGGTTCATTCATTATTTCTAGGTGGAAACCTTTGTGTGATTATTTGGTTTCAAATGGTAGAATTATTCATAATGGTTATTAATTGAGACCTCGAAACTATTTTTTATCCCAGGGTGATCAAGAACGCACTTAGGGTTTGTAGTGGGCAATATCAGGTTTTCGGTTAAGGGGCGTCCTAGGTTATTTTTTGAAAATTATTGAAAACTTTCATCATAAGATATTAAGATAATTTTAATAAAGTTAATACAAATATATGAGATCATTGTAGAGTTTATTAAAGTTCAATCAATAAACAGTGATTGTTTATTGAGTAGTGGAAGAAGAATTCAACATATGTTTAATCAATAAAATTTGGATCTTGTTCATAATCTCACTACTTTTGATATATTTGATTATATTTTCTTTCAAATATGATTTTTTAAGTTTCCTTCATGAGGATTTTCATTATTAAGGATATATGTTTTTTTCTTATAATCATTCCTTTGGATCCTATACAATCAATGGGTTTATGAGGCTAGGATACTATATCTTCTAATATTCATGATTAATGAGGTGTCTAAATAGGAACCAACTTGATTATAAATTTTATTTTCAATGACTTCCAATTTGATAGACTTTTTGTTGATCAAGTCAAACAATACAGATATTTAGGATAGAGATTCTTAAATATAGTAGGATTTTCAATGGAGTTATTGGTCTAATTATTATTCCTTATAAATGTTTTTTCATGATGTTACTTGTGTGGAATTCATACATCATGGATCTAATTTACGATCCTCGTACCACATTGGGGAAAAGAAAATAGATCACTTAATTTGTGTAATTTTTCTAACAATATCATTCATATGAGTATTCAAATTTTCATCCAATACTTGACATATTATTCTTAACTATAAATGTATAATATCAAATTATATATATTTTATTATTTATGATTCTTAACTTTCAATAGTTTTATTATCACTATGAATTCTAAATATATTAAATTCGTTTATATTGAATTTTAAAAGTTTATAACTTCCTAAAACATTTTTTTCTAGAGTGGTAAATAGATTTTTTATTTTATTTTCATTTTCAATTAACCTTCCCTCTTAAAGTTTCAATATTATCCTTTTTTGAGAAAACATTTCATGGGATATATGAATCTCACAATTCATGGGAAGGATGTTCTCTAGATCATGGATTATAGAATCTTTGGAGCATAGAGATAGATATATATAGATAGAGTGAGAAATTGATTTAGCTTGATCAGTTTAGAATCTATAAGATACAATCAAATCACAATTTAAGAGCCTATTTATATAGTTTATTTCAAGGATATTACTTTAGAACCAAAATTTTGGCCTATTAAATGGAATGTTTCATAATAATTTCACAAGACAAATTTCCTTTCAAAATTTGTTTCTTTAATTTTTATCATTTAAACATTACTTTGGGATGTTCAAAATATTTTAAAATATAATCTCATAATAATCAAATAATTATGATAGCTTATAGTAGGAAATTATGGTCAATCCATGTGTTCTTACATATCATAAATACTACCACAAAGAACACTATGGTGTAGTGACCCTCAATAGGTGACAGATCATAATTATATACACAATGAAGTAGAATAAAAAAACCAATTTTAGTGGAATCTTTAACACATGTTTCCAGCAATCTTCCATCTATATTAAAGCAACTTGGTCTTACTAAACTTTCACCTAAATTCACATAATGAATTTAAATTTATAAATAAATATCAAATACTTATTTTTAATATATTCCAAATCACATTTTTGGATATATTCAAAAACACTTTTTAGAAAATATAACATTAATATTCACTATATTCCACATAAAATTTATTATATTTTTAAAATATATCAAAAACACATTATTGATATCCTCAAAAAAATTATAGTAGAAATTAAAAATATTAATAAATAATACTTCTTATTCGAAAAAATAAAAAATTTGTCCCTATGCGATATTTTATAATTTAAAATACTCATGGATTATCCAATAAATAAATATAATAAATGAGTTTAATCTAAAAAAGTGTTAATGTTACTCATTATACAAAGGTATCTAGCATGATATATATCAGAAAAATGTATCTTAATACATATTTTCACTTACTATATCATATATAATTATAAATAATAATAAGATCCATTTTCTAAAAAAATTAATTGACCATGGGACATAGAGTATTTCAATCCCATAAAAATTACTCATACATTATTGATTCTCTAAGTTAGGTCTAAATAGAAAAAATAAATAAATCATATGTCATTCACCCAAGGAAATGATCACATCACAAGCCCCTAATCCAAATAAATACTCATATGACATATATCCTCTCATGGTTTGGATATACACTTCTTTAGTTTATCTCAATAAAGATATTAGATTTACTACTAATTATATGAGTGGATAAATCCAATCATTGCTAAAACTCAACTAATGACTTGATCAGTAACATAACCAATAACCACCTCATTAGATCAGCCTCAATGATAGCATTATAATGTTACTATTTAATATTGGTTATCATGAAATGTATCTTTACAACATCATTTTTAGAGATTCAATATTAATCATACACCCCTGGAATATGAAATACATATTATATGACACTTTTTGTGGTGCACTACATAGGTTATCTAGAAAAAAAAAGATATTTTTATACCTCATTAGAAAATATTGTATCTCTGTACAAAATTAAACTCACACTATCTATGACAATTCTTCAAATCATATAATACTCCATTCCAAACATCGATTAGGGTTAACACAAAGTCATTTTTTAGGGGTTAAATTTCATTACCATTCATGAGTATAATCTGAGAAAATTAAATAATTATAATTAAATGAATACCATTTTTATAAAATTAAATATGTTATATTATTAAACTATCATACAAATACTAAAAAGATAATACATAACCACCAATATATTCATATCCTTTATCATATATTATAACAGAAAAATAACAATTTTCTATATTTTTTAGTTTTATTTAAACTCAATACATATCTACATAATCCCTTATATAACATCCTTTTAATTGGTTTCAATTATTCCTTGAACCTAGTTGGTTTCACTTTTTGGTTGGGTCTTTTTTAGGAGTGATTCGGGTGAAATTTGAAGATTTTTGGAGGTTTTATGGGTTGTTCATGGTTGGCGTATGGTTTTCACAAACCGTGCATCCCCACCCTATTGAAAACTATGAAACCCTATATAATGGGTTTTTTCAAGTTTGTAACATGGTTTTAAAAACCATGTACCCACCTAATAGAAATTGTACACCCCAAATTTGGGGTACATGATTAAGTAATTGGTTTGTCTAACCATGTGGCCCTTCCCAGCTAATCGTGCGTACATAATTTTTTAATTATAAAAAATTATTTTAAAATCCATAACCCCTATTAAATCCCCTTTTAACCTAATTATACTTACTTATATTATTATTCTCTCAATAAGTGGTTTTCCAATTAAACCCCTTCTCTTGGTAGATCAAAGAATGATTAATCATGATTAATCTCCTTTAGTAAATGGATCACCTCTCCTTTAGTTTATCTCTGTATAGCCTTCCTTCCTCATTATATTTTGATAGATAATCACATTTTTTTATGGATCTAAACTCTATTGAAATGGATCTTGATGATATTTTTGGTTTATTGATCTATGTCACCATCATTCTTCATTGACGGATATCATTTCATGTGTTGATATTTGATTCTATGATAAAAGAAGGTGGTTCTGTTTGATATTTTCCATATACTTAAAACCATGATTTTATTGATTTGTTTTAAATATATTTCAATTGACTTGTGAAACCCAAAATTTATATAATTTGGATTTGTAATTTGAAATGACATGGATCCTGGGGGGAACCCCAATTCTAATGGAATTAGAATTTGGGTCATATTTTGTAATTAATGGAATAAATAAAATGATTTGATTTTTTATTTGAGAAAATTGATTAAATTTAAATAATAAAAACATATGATTTGTTTTTTATTGAAAAGGAATGAAATCATGATAATACCTTAGTTTGGTTTTGAAATTGAATGGGTATTTTGAAACTAAAAATTGGGAAATTGAAATGTGAATGATGTTTCATTTAAAATGAGATGATTTTACCATTATTGATTTATTTATTCAGTAAATGTAAACCTATATGGTTAGTGGTTCATCTATGAAAATCTTTATCGGATATAGATTCTCTAAAAATTGATTGATGATGAAAACTCTAACAAAAGTGTAGTTCAACAGATCTTATACATGATGGGATATTCATGAGTCCAATTTAGCCTGATCATGAGGTATGTGTGTATACATATTATCCATGATCATTGATATGAGATATGTGATGATACTATATCTAGAAATAATCATACCATAGTTCCAATGACCATGGTGCTTATTGTAACTATTTTGATATATATGCTATTTATTATAGAACTATTTTATTTATGAAAAATAATTTATATAAATTATTTTATATAAAATTTTTATTCAATACTTGTTTGAAATGTTTTCCATCATTTTTAATTCAAACATTGTTTTGTTTTGAATATTAAGATTTATTTTTATACTCTTTTTTATTTAAATTGAATGCATGATTTGGTTTATTATTATGGTGTCTATTACAGAACACTTTGAGAGACCCTACTGGGCTTTATAGATCACACCCTACCATTTCCTATAGATGTTTATATATTTTCTTCAACCAAGTTTTAGTAAAGGGAAAGTTACACTTAGAGGTGGTGAATTTTCTTGTTTATTTTGGTCTTGGAGTGATGTTTCCTCTAGGATGTTTGAGTTTTATCTTTCCATTTTTGGAGTACTTTGACAATGTAATGTTTTGGGTTTTGATATGCCTTTTTGGTTTCTGGTATATTCTCCCTTTTTAGTATTGAGAATACTGACTTGTGATCTTTATCTTCCTCTATTTTTTAGAAAATTAATTCCCTATTTACTCTTGTATGATTCTGAGTTCAAGTTTCCAACCCATGGGGATCGCAAACACCCTTTATGATATGTTAGTTCAATCTCAGGTATCAGGGTACTTGGGTATTCAGACTGGTTTATGAAAACTTTTTATCAAATTTATAGGTTAAGTAACTTTCCTTCATGTTATTATATAGTTATAGATGTCTTATTAGGACTTAAAAGGTAGTTTTTTACTGTGTTTCTAGATTTCTCTCATCGTAACAAGACTTAAGTCATAATGGGTGGTTTAAGAATGGCATCTTGAGAAAAAATTCGATCTAATTCAAGTATCTTCCCTGAATTTTATTTAGATTGGTTAAAATCAAAATCTTGATATCTTATTAGATGGAAATAATTTCCTAATAATCTTGATTGATTCATTGATCTAATCAATCTTCTGATGTCTTCAATGATATCTACTGATGTAGTGTAACTTCATGCCTCCAAGAAGATGTTTGAATAGGATCTATGAGGAAACTGCTGATAAACAACATTGATTCAATCCTCTTATGGACTAGAATCTAATTTATATTATTGTGCATGTTTTCCAAGATCTGGGATAGGCACCTCCACCCATTTGCATTCAGGCTCTATTTATAGAACCTTATAGGGATGAATCGCCAAACTGTTCATAGGAGTTCCTTAACTAGAATCCACCAGAATTTCAAGGGTCTAATGATCCTCAAGAGGCTAAGGACTGGTTAAAAATATAGGTCTCCTGTTTGATTTTTTGGAGACTCATGATTCGATCGAGGTGAAATGTTTCAACGTAAAGCTATAGGGAACTAGTAGGAGATGGGACTCAATGGTTACATATAAAAATAAAAAGGGTTATGAGTATAAGGAATTTACTATTATTTTCACTAATTAGTTATATCCATAGTCTATGGTTTTGGAAAAGTCTATAAAGTTTTTTAAACTTGAGATGCTGACAGGACTGTGACAAAGTATACAAACTACTTTTCTAAGCTTATACAGTTTTTTCTTGTTATTGTATCAAATGATAATATGAAGACATGATAGATAGAGATGGGTCTTCAACCTGATATTTTGTAACACCTCGACCCCAGTTACCCAAAATTGGTGCATTATTACATAACATTGTAATTATATAAGGAATCATGTCCCGAAAGACCAATCAGTTTGGTAGCCTTGGAATCACTAGATACATACATAAGTTTTACATTACATCATCAAATAAAAAAACAAAATTGTGTACCCTTTGAACACACTTGTATCTCATAGCATATTCCTACAGGTTAATCGTAATATACTTTGTTGCATCCTAGGAAAAATAAAACATAATAAATGGGTGATCTTTGATGCTCAGTAAGGAAAACAATATATCATAAACTTTCATAAATAAGAATAAACATTTAAGGTAATGTATAAGACTAGAACACAAGCCTTTTAAACTTAAAATTTAGCATAATGTGGAAAAGATAAATCAAATAATTCCATTTACTTATTAACATGGATATTATACTAGTTGAATAATCACATGTAATATCAATAGCCAATTTTATCATGATGGAATGCATAATGCCAGACATCATAACCACAAAGTCAAGGCCCCGTGCCAAGACTAAAAATAAGATTTTGTCAAGGCCTTGTGCCAAGACACTAGTTTGTCTCATGAGACCTACCAATGCATCGAGGGGCTATAGCGGGCTCCACCCGTCACTTACTAAGTCCAATGAATTTCTTATATGAAAAGTTTTAAACATAATCTAAACATTCATATTAAAACTAGCATATGAAATGTCAATATTTTAACCACAAACCATGAATGGAATAAAAATAGCACATCCACAATCAAACATAACTCATTCAATACAATATGAATGATTGTATTATAATAAAACAACCTCAATCAAGAATAAAATACACTGAAGGATATTGACATAGATGAGAATAGTCATTAAAACTATTTGATAGAAATATCCCCTTTTTCTTGAAAACATTTAAATGTCTCACTGTTTATCAAAGAAGTTGTTTAAAAGAGATTTTTGAATGAAAGTGTCTCATACCACTTTAAAAAAATTAAAAGGAATTTTTATTTAAAAATATTCTTGTCCATATAAATAAATACTTAAAACCATTTTTAAAACATGGACATTTATGAGAAATATTTAAAATAATAAATATTTAAAACATTTAAAACAATATATTAGTTAAAGAGTTTTTAACCAAATAAGAGACTCTTGAATACAATTAATTGAGGAATAACATTAATAAAAACATTATAATATCATGAGAATAAAGGGATTAATGATATAATATGTTAAAGTACAGTATATACACCATATAAAAGTGAATTGGTGCATGACAACAAAGAGGTCTCAAAGGAATGTAAATTGAGACAAAATACCTTATAAAGACCATATCCTTATATTAAGGATAAATCAATGAAATAATTATGTGTGAAAAATATAAATAAACTCAATATAATTGGATATTAATTTTAAATAAATCAGCTTACATTCACACATATTCTTGTAAAAACAAAACCAAGGACTTGGATGTTTAACGCAATGAATGAAAATTGAGTTAAGATTGCCCTTAAAAAGATCATATCACTGGAATGTGAATTTTTCAATGTATTGATTATTTGTATCAAAGGTATATCCATATAAAGGGTATTGGATATTACTACATAAATAATAAATAGTGATTCTGCACATAATCTTAGAGAAAAATAATCAATGAAGTATGCGTAAAGCCCAATGAGTGGAAATTGAAATTTGAAATTCCCTTACCGATTTGGTAACTTAAAAAACATAAAACCCATAAAATAAGTATCTTAAAATTAAGATATAATACCAATAAATTAAATTATATTACACAAATAATACAATCATGGGTAGTACATACACCACACAAAAGGAAATAGTGGCAATATACCATGAATCTCACGGGAATAAAAAGTGAGATGTAAACCCCTTACCATGTTATAATCAATCGAGTCTTATGAAAAAAAGTTAATAACCATAAAATGAATCAAAAAATACCATGAATATAAATAGAATCATGATAATATATATCAAATGGTAGTACACAATACACCACGTGCAATAAATAAGTGGTGAACAATAGAAATCTCACAGAATTAAAAGTAAGATAAGAAACCCCCTTATCATGTACTTTTCTTTAGTTAAGGGTACATTAACCTCATGTATAATAGTTAAAAAATTGTTATTAAATTATACAAGAACCACATACAAAAATATGATATCATATATTATCTTCTAATATTGGTTTTTTAATAATATTTTAGTAGTATCATTGTTTCGGGTGTTAACTGATTCATTTTCCTTTATATGTTTTGTTACATAAGTCATGTTTGTAATGAATAGGATGTATTTGATTCATATCCAGAATTATATCAAGTCTTTAAACATTATTTTTAATCATAAATTGAAAATTATTCTTGAATGGTTATGATGGGGAATGAATCTCATCGCGTTCGTGAAGACGGTAATCTGTACGTATGCACGAGCGACAATATCATTATATTGATGGTGAAATAATATGTAATTGGATGGTATATAATATATACAGAATAATTAATATGTTATATTTATTATTTACATAAGTTATACACATTATTATACCCATCCAAATAATTAAGTGTTTGAATAACAAACTACACCTTGACGTGGAGACGGTAAGTCGTACGTTCGTAAGTATAGTGACTTTGTCATTTATAGGATGGATAGAATAACGAATATGGTTGTACCATATTTATAATAACATCACAGTATTTAGAAGGTCCTGGACTTATTATTTTGGAATGTAAGGAACAAATAAAGAGGAAGTGGAAGAAGAAAAAAAACTTGAAAGATGGTGGTGAAATTATTACCACTTCTTGGGGTGTTTCCTTTTGAGTTGATCAAAAGGGCTCCTTAGGTTGGATTTTTTATCAAAGTAATGCCTCTAGTTTGAAGGTAGGATAGTTGAGAGTATATTTGGGTAGGGTTTGTTCGATCCAAAAGGCTTTGGAGGTGTGAAATTATGAGAAGTGGGAGTACCCTTTTATAAGAGAGGTGAGGGACACTTTAGAAAAAGCTTGAAATATTATTTTATAATAAAATAATTTTCTGTTTCTAATGGCTCAAAACTGATTTATTTAGATGATAAGGTGGGGAGTTTTTGAAAACCCTTCAAAAAATAGGTTTTATACAGGTTTATGTCACCATATTAACCTTATCTTTTAGATTTAACTCTTAGTTAAATAGTTTGACATTTACTATATCTCTTTGTATTTTTTTATTATATGGTTATTAAACAAACTATAACAAGTCAATAAAACCCCAAGTGGTTCATTATTAATATATATAATCTTATATAAGTCATTTATCCTAACCTTATATTTTTAGGAATATTATATCAATTAATAATATAGTATTTGTTTTAAAAACTCAATTATGTCAATTTTGACACTATTTAGTATTTTATTTTTTTTAAAGACATAAAAACCTTATCTCTTTGAATAAAATTTATTTAATCAACCCTAACATGTCATATTAACCTATAAAATTATTTTAATTTACCAAAAGTCTCAATTTACATTTATTTGGATATTTATAATATCAATTGTTTTAATCTTTCACTAATAAGGTAATTATTGCATCATCATGTGTCATAAATAAATTTAATTATTTAATGTATAAAAATTTTAAATAAAACATAATTATGTATTAATGGTTTTTAGATTTCTAATTAATATTTATAGTCTAATTTATCTTATGTATAACCCTATATTAAAAATGGTTTAGTTATTAAACATTGAATTTAACACTTTTAACTCTTCTTTAAATAAAATAATAATAAATGTCCTAATCTAATCCTAGTGGACCAAAGGGGATAATATTTTATTCTTATTGTTTTTGGTCAAATTACTCTTATCTAATAGAATTAGGAAATGTGTTAGGATAATTATGATATCATTTTTACTCTTAATTACCCTATTTACTTTTAACTGTTGTAAATAAAAGTCAAAAGTCACTATTCACCAAAAATTATTTTCATCTTATTGAACCAAATTTTACTTACTAATGTCAATCGTGTCCTTAGTATTTTTGAAATTCAACTCACAAAAGTGGTAAAATTATGTTTTATGCAAATTTGTAAATGCACCTAGAAGGTGGGTAAAAGACGGTAAAATGTTCAATAAAATTTTATACATCTAATTTTCTTATAAAAATGACTCCAATGAATAAAATTGAACTAATATAGGTATTATGTATCTATATTGACTTGAAATAAATAAAATAAATACTTATTTAAATAAGAAGCCAGTTTTTAAACAATAATGCAGTATTTTTCACTATTCATCAAAAATTGAAAGTTTTCAGAAAAATACCAAAAAATTACCCTAAGATAATTTGGATATTCCAAATTCAAAAATAAATTCTATTTTACCAAATTAAAAATATATAAGTATCATTAATTAATTAAAAATTAATTATCGTTGTCAAAACCAAAAGGCGGGTTTTTTTAAGAAGTAAAAACTATCAAAAGATTGACATGTGTTTATGTCAAATTTAAATGTGAAATTACTTATAATGACCTAAATCGTATTAAATTATAAAAATATAATCTTATTATACTTTAAAACCATTCAAATTCATAATTTAACACTATAAATTATTTTGATTAAAAAATTTGTTTTCAGTTAAAATTTAGTATTTTTCACTATTCATCAAAATATGAATGTGATCAGAAATGTAACAAAAATTTATCCAAAATAAATTTTTATGTTCTGATTATAAATAATAATTTAATTTCATTAAATTTAATATATAAAATTGTCAAATATTAGTTTTAAAAAGGGATCTCCATTAAAAGGTGGTAAAATTTCATTTTTTGAAAAATACTTCTTTTATCAAAAAAATGAATTTGTTCTTATATTATGTCTAAGAAACACGTAATATGGATTCAAAAATTATATGGTGTATATTAAATTTAAAATTCAGTTAATACTATTCATAACCACTTTTTGAACAGCAAGTTTGGTAAGTCGTGGTGCGCTCGAGCTCGGTGTTGCGTGTTACGCAAGTTATTGAATTACTTTAAAGAGAATAACTTACTATGAAATATTATGCTGTTAAATTCTTCCCCATTTTAGAAATTCCATCCTCACAATTTTAAAATTGGGCTTGGTAACTTCATTGGAAGTCCCACATCAGAAAAGATGTCAATAAAACTATCACTTTAAAATAAATAAATAAAACTACAAAGGTCACCCGAGATAACCCATACTAGGATTCCATGTAAAAAAACATGTATATGGAAGATAAAATAAGTGTCATTTTCTAATAGAGAGTAATAGAAAACATGATCAGGATAAATTTAACAACAAGAAAACTACAAACTTGTGATGGGATAAATGATTATTAGTTTCCTAGTATGAAAAGTAAACAGACAACATTTTTTGGTTCTAAGTTTAATTTCCTAAAGTTGAGGAATTTATTTAGGATATTGACTAAGAACATAATGAGATATACTTACTTTTTAAGTAGTTTAATCCTTTAATAAATTTCTACCACTAACTCATCTTTGTTTTCAAACTATGAGTATTCAAGATGAATTGGTCACACCTAAAGCACTAGAATTAACTTCTAGAGAATCACATGATCCAAAAAGGATAAACTATATATTTCCCTTGTCTTTAGAGATTAACAAAAACCAAAATGGTTAGTACAAGATCAGATGGTCTCCAAGAAGGATAATCCTATAGAGAAATAAATACTAATCTTAATTTCTAAAATTAAACCAACAATACCCAAGGTTCAATAAATACCATTCAATAAACAATTGTCCTTTAAATCATTCAATATAATCTAAACTAATTTTGAAACCCAAAACATAGAATAAATTGATTATGTAGTCTTCCATGTTAAATTGTATCTCAAAATTACATCAACTACTCTTAAAAATCACATACTTAAATGTAATTATCCTAATCACGTACTCTCTATGATAGGTTAATCATTTCCATAAATAACCCAAATCTCTATAAATCCATAATAAAAAAATAGATAAAAATCCATCATTACTCCTCAAATGAAATCCCATAGTATTCTATTTTCCTTAGGCATAGTGTTCCCAATAGAGCAAACGTCTTCCAAAATAACATATATAACTTAATCACCAAATCATTTTCCTATACTAAGGATATCCATTTGATAATACATAAGATCCCAAATCAACTTATTATTTATCAATAAAGTTATTTAACTAAAAATAATTAGTCACACTAACCAGGGACTTCATGTAGTCCAGTGGTAGGTGATAAATCCCAATCGCACTCTAGTTGTTAGTTCGATTACCATAGCTTTGTCTGACATGATGAGTTGTCACACGGTCTGTGTGTTATCCTTTTTCAAAAACTATATTTTATAATATTCTCAAAATGAGATAAATTCCTCAAAATAACCATAACATAATTTAACCACAAATGTTATCTCATACCTCACATTTTCATCCCAAAAAATTTATAACCTGTAATTGCCTAAAATTCAAGGATCATATAAACCCAAATGGTTCTTTATAACTATATCCACAAAAGAAAAGATAATTCTTACTCAAATATAATTTTCATATAACAAACTGCAGGGTTACACATACAAGAGAAAAGTATTCCAAAGTAATCCCATCATCAAAGAGCACTAAGACATTTAAACATTTCTCTATCCATTTATTTAAACTTAGGTTCTTCCTTGACCAAGAGATTATCCTATAGAATAGGGAATTCACTCGGGTAATTCCCAAGTCCCCTACATTTATATAAAATGACTGTAAATGGATTGTTGGGATCATTTTTATTTTCTTTCATAGTAATATTCATTTTTCCTCAATAATTCCTTAGTTTATGTCCTTATTTCCCACACATAAAGCATTTCTTTGTTCCATTGAGACACTTTCCTAGTTATATCCTTCCACATTTCCTACATGATTGAAATTGGGCTTTCTTTTCTCCATAGTCTCTACTGTTGGAGATCTTATCATTCACCTCCTTTCTCTTCTTTGTTGAGTTCGAGAGTTGGTTAATATATATATTGTTGACCGTATTTTTGGAAAACTGATTCGCCATGAACATAATATCTTCTACACCTATCAACATTCCATTTCATTGCTCATTTCCACCAATGTTCCCACCTTTTACATCATTTTCAATGTTACTATGACTTCCTTGGAATCCATCCATTGACTAACACAAGAAATAATAGTGTGAGTCATTAAATCATTTAGAGAATATCATAACACCTTATTTTCAATCTAAAACACCTTAGGATTAACCAAGGTTATTTATTCTCATCTTATATTAAAATCCTTCAAATTGGTTTTTAATGAAAATGTGAATTATACTAAGCATATCCCCCAAGAGTGTCGTAACCAAGAGTCTAGTAAGGCCCATTGTCATGTACTAGGATACCCTGTGTCAAGCCTGAAACTCCTTGTCAGAGTTTTTACTCTTAGATGAATCTCTGTTAGAGCTGACTCTACCTGCTCGTATCCAGACAGGGATGTATTTCTTAGAAAACCCACATAATATTTACATTACCTAAAATTTTGGATTTTCTTCTATACTAATCCTCAATATCTATCTTAGGGTAGTGTTTTCTAATCAAATTTTTTATAAATCTAGCTTCCAAGGTTTGTACTAAACTTACCTTGATACCAAATGAAACTCCCCAACTATAATTACCCAGAATCGGTGCATTATTACATAACATTAGCATGATACAAGGAATCATATTCCAAAATACCAATCAGTTTAGTATCCTTGGAAGCACTAGATGCATACATAAGTTTTACATTACATCATGAAATAAAAACACAACATTGTGTCCCCTTTGAACACTCTTGTATCTCTTAGCCTATTCTTATAGGTTAATCGTAATATACTTCTTTGCATCCTGGGAAAAATAAAACATTAGAAAGGGGTGACCTCAGATGCTCAGTAAGGATAACAATATAGCAGAAACTGTCATAAATAAGAATAAACATTTAAGGCAATGTATAAGACTAGAACACAAGCCTTTTAAGCTTAAACTTTAGCATAATATGGAAAAGATAAATCAAATAATGTAATTTACTTATTCACATGGATATTCTACTAGTTGAATAATCACATGTCATATCAATATCCAGTTTCATAATGATGGAAGGCATAGTTTCGTACATCATAACCACATAGTCAAGGCCTCGTGCCAAGACTACAAATAAGATTTTGTCAAGGCCTTGTGCCAAGACACGAGTTTGTCTCATGAGACCTACCTATACATCGAGGAGTTATAGTGGGCTCCACCCATCACTTACTAAGTCCAATGCATTCCTCATATGAAAAGGTTTAAAAATAATCTAAAGATTCATATTAAAACTAGCATACAAAATGTCAATATTTTAACCACAGACCATGAATGGAATAAAAATAGCACATCCACAGTCAAACATAACTCATTAAATACAATACGAATGATTGTATTATAATAAATCAACCTTAATCAATAATAAAATACACTTAAGGATATTTTCATAGATGAGAATAGTCATTAAAACTATTTGAGAGAAAAATACCTTTTTCTTGAAAACATTTAAATGTCGCACTATTTAACAAAAAAGTCATTTAAAAGAGATTTTTGAATCAAAGTGTACCATACAAATATGAAACTTTTAAAAGAAATTTTGATTTAAAAACATTCATTTTCATATAAATAAATACTTAAAACCATTTTTAAAACATGGACATTAAGGATAAATATTTAGAATAATAAGTATTTAAAACATTTAAAATAATATTTTAGTTAAAGAGTTCCTAACCAAAAAAGAGACGCTTGAATACAAGTAATTATAGAATAACATTAATCAAAACATTATAATATCATGATAATAAAGGGATTCATGATATAATATGTCAAAGGAAATTATATACACCATATAAAAGTGAATTGGTTCATAACGACAAAGCGGTATCAAAGGAATATAAATTGAGATGAAATACCTTATAAAGACTGTATCCTTAGATTAAGGATAAATAAATGAAATAATTATGTGTGAAAAATATAAATACACTCAATATAATTGGATATTAAGTGTAAATAAATCACGTTACATTAACATATATTCTTTTAAAAACAAAAACAATGACTTGGATGTTTAACTAAATAAATGGAAATTGAGTTAAGATTGCCCTTAAAAAGTTCATATCAATGGAATGTGAATTTATCAATGGATTGATTATGTATATCAAAGTTATATCCATAGAAAGGTTAGTGGATATTACTACATAAATAATAAATAGTTATTCCACACATAATCTTGGAGTAAAATAATCAATGAAGTATATGTAAAGCCCAATGAGTGGAAATTAAAATTTGAAATTCCCTTACCGATTTGGTAACTTACGAAACATACACCCCATGAAAGAATTATCTTAAAATGAAGATATAAATACCCATAAATTAAATTATATTACACAAATAATACAATCATGGTGAGTACATACACCACACAAAAGGAAATAGTGGCAATATAGCATGAATCTCACGGGAATAAAAAGTGAGATGAAAACCCCTTACTATGTTGTAATCAATCAAGTCATTTGAAAAAAAGATAATAACCACAAAATTAATCCCAAAATACCATGGATATAAAGATAATAATGATAATATATATCAAATGGTAGTACACAATACACCACATGCAATAAATAAGTGGCGAACAATGGAAATCTCACAGAATTAAAAGTGAGATAAGAAACCCCCTTACCTTTTACTTTTACTTAGTCCAGGGTATGTTAACCTCTTGTAAAATAGTTAAATAATTGTTATTAAATTATAAAATAACCACATACATAAATATGATATCATATATTATCATCTAATATTACTTTATTAATAATATTTTAGTAGTATCATTGTTTCGGGTGTTAACTGATTCGTTTTACTTTATATGTTTTGTTACGTAAGTCATGTTTGTTATGGATAGGATGTATTTTATTAATATACATAATTATATCAAGTATATAAATATTATTTTTAATCCTTAAATTAAAATTATTCTTTAATGGTTACGATGGGGAATGAATCTCATCGCATTCGTGAAGATGGTAATCTGTACGTACGAACAAGTGACAATATCATTATATTGATGGTGAAATAATATGTAATTGGATGGTATATCATATATAAAGAATAATTAATATGTTATATTTATTATTTACATCATTTATACTCATTATTATACCCATACAAATAATGAAGTGTTTGAATAACAAACTACACCACAATGTGGAGACGGTAAGTCATACGTACGCATGTATGGTGACTTTTTTATTTATAGGATAGATAGAATAAAGAATATGGTTGGACCATATTTATAATAATATCATAGTATGTATAAGGTCCTGAATTTATTATTTTGGTATGTAAACAACAAAGAAAACTGAAGTGTAAGAAGAAAAGAACTTGAAATATGGTGGTGAAATTATTACATCTTCTTCGGATGTTTCCTTTTTATTTGATCAAAAGAGATCATTAGGTTGGATTTATAATCAAAGTAAGGAATCTAGGTTGAGTTTAGGATATTTTATAGGATATTTGGGCAGGTTTTGGCTGAGCCAAAAGGATTTGGAGGTGTGAAATTAAGAGAAGGGGAAGTACCCTTTTATAAGAGAGGTGAGGGTCACTTTAAGAAAAGCTTGAAATATTATTTTATAATAAAATTATTTTCGGTTTCTAATGGATCCAAAATGATTTATTTAGAGTATAAAGTTGTTATGGGTCAAAAACCTTTCAAAAAATAGGTTTTAAGTAGGTTTAGGTTACCATATTAACCTTATATTTTAGATTTAACTCTCACTTAAATAGTTTGACATTTACCATGTCTCTTTGTATTTTTATATTATATGGTTACTAAACATACTATAACAATCCATGAGAACCCAAAGTAATTCATTATTAATATATATAACCTTATATAAGTCCTTTTTCCAAACTTTATATTTTTATGAATTTTATATCAATTAATAATATAGTATTTGTTTTAAAAACTCAATTATGTCAATTTTGACACTATTTAGTATTTTGTTTTTTTGAAAGCTATAAAAACTTTATCTCTTTTAATAAGATTTATTTAATCAATACTAACATTTAATATTAACCTATAAAATTATTTGAATTCATCATAAGTCTCAATTTACATTTATTTGGATATTTATAATATCAATTATTTTAATCATTCATTAATAAGGTAATTACCGTATCATCATTGTGTCATAAATAAATTTAATTATTTAATATCTAAAAATTATAAATAAAACATAATTATGTATTAAATATTTTTATATTTCTAATTAATATTTATAGTCGAATTTATCTTATGTATAAACCTATATTAAAAGGGTTTAGTTATTAATATTTGAATTTAACACTTTTATCACTTCTTTAAATAAAATAATAATAAATGTACTAATCTAATCCAAGTGGAAAAAAGGGGATAATATTTTATTCCTAGGGTTTTTTTGGTCAAATTACACTTATGAAATATAATTAGGACATGTGTTAGGGTAATTAAGATATCATTTTTACCCTTAATTATGCTATTTACTTTTAACCGTGGTAAATAAAAGTCAAAAGTTACTATCCACCAATAAATATTTTCATCTTATTGGACCAAATTTTTCTTACTGATCTCAACCATGTGTCTTTTATTTTTTAAATTTAACTCACATAAGTGGTAAATTTAAGTTTTATGCAAATCTGCAAATGCTCCTAGAAGGTCGGTAAAAGACGGTAAAAAGTTCAATAAAATTTTATACATCTAATTTTATTATAAAAATGACTCCAATGAATCACATTGAACTAATATAGGTATTATGTATCTATATTTTCTTAAAATAAATAAAATAAATACTTATTTAACTAAAAATTTAGTTTTTAAACAATAACGCAGTGTTTTTCACTATTCATCAAAAATTGAAAGTTTTTAGAAAAATACCAAAAATTAACCCTAAGATAATTTTGATATTACAATTTAAAAAATGAATTCTATTTTACAAAATTAAAAACATATAAGTATAATTAATTAATTTAAAACTAATTCTCGTTGTCAAAACCAAAAAGCTGGTTTTTTAAGAAGTAAAAACTATCAAAACATTGACATGTGTTTATGTAAAATTTAAATGTGAAATTACTTATAATGGACTACCTTGTATTAAATGATAAAAATATAATCTTATTATACTTCAAAACCATTCAAATTCATAATTTAACACTGTAAATTATTTCAATTAAAAAAGTTGTTTTCAATTAAAATTTATTGTTTTTCACTATTCATCAAAATATGAATGTTATCATAAAAGTAAAAAAAATTATCCAAAATAAATTTTTATGTCCCAATTATAAAGAATAATTTAATTTCATTAAATTGAATATATAAAAGTGTCAAATATTGGTTTTAAAAAGGGTCTGCCATTAAAAGGTGGTAAAATTTCATTTTTTGAAAAATAGTTCTTTTATCTGAAAAAATGAATTTGTTCTTATATTATATCTAAGAAACAAATAATATGGATTCTAAAATTATATGGTGTATATAAAATTCAAAATTCAGTTAATACTATTCATAATCTCTTTTTGAACGGCTATTTTGGTAAGTCGTGGTGCACTCGAACTCGGTGTTGTGTGTAGCGCAAGCTATTGAATTACTTTAAAGAAAATAACTTACTATGAAATCTTGGGGTGTTACAGATTTATTCTCAAATATTATATCTAAAACTCTCTTCTTATAATGACATTTTGAATAGGGATTTTATGGTCGATCTTGACTTGGCTAGTAAGTCAGGTATGATGAGAGTTCCTTTTTATTTTAGTGGAAGTTATGTGAGTTCCTTTAAAGGAAAGAGAAATTATGAAGAGTCTAATGGTGGATCTTGACGATAGGGTTCCTTTAAAAATTCTAAAATTCTTGAATGATGCCCTTTTACTTGCTTCTAGTGTGTAAATCCTTGTCTTTTGAAACGAGTTTGGAATGAGGAACCCAAGATCTACAATTCCTATTGAAGCTCAGGTCACCTGTAGAAATTCAGCTATATCTTTTCTGCCCCACATAGTGTCATGGGCTCATTATCACCAAAAGGTATTGTGGTGAAATTAGATACTTCAATATCTAAGGGGTTCCATCCACAGGCATCTGGAACTAAGCTTCTTCACGCAGTGGAAGAGTCTCCAGAGGAAGCAGAGATGGGTCTAGTGACTGTGAGAGGTATCATCATTATAGATTCATCTTTAGTGACTAATTTATTTAATACTGGTGAATCTCATTCATTTATATTGAATCATATTGTGAACATGCTAAATCCTCCTATGGATATTTAATTTTATGTTCTAGATATTACTAAGACTCTTGGAATTAGGAGAAAGTAGGGTCTCTATTCTTCTAATTATATTTTATCATTATCAAAAGTTAATACTACCTAAATTTTCTAGTTCTTGAATTGAAATCTCTTGATGTCATTTTTGGGATGGATTGAATCATTTCTAATAAGTCTTTAATTGACTACTATCTTAGACAGGTCTCTTTTACCATGCTCGATGGGTTGTGTCGTATCTTTTAGGGAGAATGGGACCTAAGGTCAAGTAGAGCCAGACCTTCTTAATTGGATTTGGGGAAATTGATAATAGTGTTTTTTTATTTGGAATTGGAATATTCCAATGATGGTCTCCCTCATGTTTTCATTGAGTTTCCCAATGTTTTTCCTTTTTATTTATATATTTTATCACTAGTAAGAGAGGTAAAGTTCTCTATTTATTTAGTTCATGGTACTCAGTCAGTGTCTATTAATTCTTACCTTATGTAATTAGCTGAAATGAAAGGTTTAAAGACTCATTTGGATGATCTGTTAGAGAAAGGATTTATACGTCTGAGTTTTTTACCTTTGGAAACACCTGTTCTCTTTTCTAAGAAGGATAATGGAACACTTTTCCATTTTATTGATTACCAAAAACTAAATTGAGTTAAGGTAAATAATAATTATTTATTGCCAAAAATTTATGATTTGTTTTCCCAATTGAAAGGGGTGAAGTGGTTCTCAAGGATTTATCTTTGGTCTAATTATCACTAGTTGATAATAAAAGAATATAACATTCATAATAATATTTTCTAGAGTAGTTAGGCCCATTATAAGTATCTTGTTATGCCATTTTTTCAAACCAATGGTCATGAAATATGTATGGATTTTATGAATAGGATCTTCCATGAGTATATTTATATATTCATGGTTTTATTTTTGGATGACATATTAGTTTACTTTATTCCCAAGGAAGATCATGTGCATCATTAGAGATCAATTTTGGAATTTTTGATAAATCACTAACTTTGTGCCAAGATATCAAAATTTTATTTCTAGATTTGGTAAGTGAAGTTCTTAGGACACATGGTCTTGGAACATGACATCTCATTTGACCTTGAGAAGGTGAAAGATGTTATCACATGGAAGTAACCATGCAATGTTCTCAAGATTCTAATCTTCTTAGGTTTTACAGGGTATTACTATTAGTTCATAAATAATTTCTAAAAATTTATTCTATGAGTATTTCTCTCACTTTTAAGGGGGTGAGGTTTTCTTGGAATAAAAATTTTCATAATTATATTATGGAGATGAAATATATTTTGACTTATGCATTGGTGTTGGCTCTTCCAAAGGTCAGGTAGGGTTATGTGGTCTTCTATGACACATCAAGTTCGGGTTTGGGTTGTGTTCTTATATAGGGTTATCACATGGTATCCTATGGTTCTCAAAATAATAATACACATGAGAAGATTTATTCTTCCTATTACCTTAAACTCACAGCCATGATGCGTATGCTTAAAATTTTATGGCATTACCTTTTCATAGAAAGGTTTATTATTTATTCCAAACAAAATAGCTTGAGTAATATCTTCTCTCAAAAATATTTGAATGTATGTCAAAGGATTTTAGAGTAATACCTGAAATATTCTGATTTTGGCATTTCTTATACCTCGGGGAAACATAATTTCATTGTTGATGCTTTGAGCAGGAATATTCTGACCCAAGCTATGATAGAATCATAGGAAGAGTGGGACTTGATGTATTATTTTACACAATTTGATATAGGAGTTTGGGAAACAAGAAATATGGTTGTCTTGGATAGTGTTCATTTGATCTCCTATATTATCAGGATGATTCTTCAGAAGCAGCAGCTTGATGATGAATTTTATATAATTAGAGACTCTTTATGGTGGGGAGACTGTTGGTGAGTGGTCATTCTCTAAGGAGGGTATTCTATGTTTTCAGAACTGGTGCATTGTACCATTTTTAGTGAGAAAATATATGATGGGGGATTTTTATAATTCCTAATGGTATATGAACCTAGGAACCACGGATATGTTATATGACATGCGGTGATGATTATGTTGACCAAGTATGAAATGGGACATCACTGACTTTGTTCTATGTTTCTATATCTATCATCAAGTTAAGGAAGAGCACCAGAGACATTCATATTTACTTCAACCACTTCCATTTTGACTTGGAAGTGAAATGAAATATTTATAGACTTTGTGGTTGTGCTGCCTTGTAGCCCTAAAAAGAAGAGAACGATATGGGTTGTGATTGATCATCTAACCAAATCGGCTCAATTTATACCCATTCATGAAAAAACCAAAGTTGAGGAGTTTGAGAATATCTATTTGTGTGAGATTTTTTATTTTCATGATGTTCTATATACTATAGTCTATGATAGAGATCCCCATTTTACTTCTCTCTTTTGGAGAGGCCTCAATGAGGAAATGGGATCTCATGTTCATTTGAGTACAACATATCATTCACTAAAGGATATCCAAAAAGAGAGGGATGAAAAAATTCTTGAGGAAATTCTTCATGCCTACATTCTTGATTTTAGTGGATCTTGGGATGACTAATTGAGATTGGTTGAGTTTTCTTATAACAATAATTACCTATTTGTGATCAGAATGTCCCTTTTGAGGCCTTATAAGGCATGTTGTGTAAATATATATTGTATTGGTCATAGATCAGTGAAAGTTCCTTGGGTGGACCAAGCTTGGTCCAAAATATTTTAGAAAATATTTAGTTGATTTTTCATAAAATTTTGATGACATAGATATGATATATATATTATGATGATCATCATTATAGTCTGTTGAAATTGTATATGGTTGACTGGGTGTTCTTGAGAATTTAACCTCAGTTGGGTCACCGAAGTCTTGGGAAGTAAGGTAATCTTACTCCTTATTTTGTGGTACCTTTTTATATTTTTGAGTAGGTGGTTAAATTGGAATACCATCTATAACTTCTACCACAGCTGATATTGATACATAATGCGGTCCATGTACTGTAGCTTTGGGAGTATCTTTTTTACCCATCTCATGTTATGAGCTGGGAGGATCATGATGTTGAGCCTAATTTATCTGTGACTAGGCATCCCATCAAGATTGTTGATTCTGATAAAAAGGAACTTCAATAGAGTATGATACCTTTTCTACATGTGTTATGGAATCATGGTTGTGATACGCATGAGACTTGGGAGTGTGAGGCATTCTTGAGAGAGTAGTGGCCTCAACTTTTTGATATGGACACTTCTTGATAGGATTTCTTGGGACAAAAAATTATAATGGTGGGGAGGTTGTAGCACCCTATTACTTTTTTAGGTATTCCTTAACCCTTTTTTTCATATTTGGTTAGGTTTTGTTTAGGGGTTCTTCGGGTGAAATTTGGAAAATTTTGGAGGTTTTATGGGTTTTTCACGGTTGGTGCACAGTTTTCCCAGACCATAAAACCTTGGATAGTGAGGGTTTGCATGGTTAGTGCATGGTTTGAAAAACTGTGTTCCCACCTAGTAGAAACACTACACCCAAGAATTGGGGAGAACTCTTAGGGAACATAGTTTGTCTAATAATGATTCCCTACCCAACTAACTATGTGTATAGAAATTTTAATTCCAAAAAATTATTTTAAAATCCCAAACACCCTGATTAACCCCCCCCCCCCCCCCCCCCCCACTCGACCCCATTTCGACCTAATTCAGTTTCCTTAGATTAGGAGTCTCTCAAGAAGAGTTTATGTCCCTAAAAATCCCCCTTATCTTGGTGAATCAAATCATGGTTGATCACATTTAATCTTCTTCAATAAGTGGATTTACTCCCCTTTGGTTTCTCCCAATATCTCTTTAATTCCTCCTTAGAGTTTGATAAATCATCACATATTTGATGGATCTAAAGTCTATTTAAATGGATCTTATTATAGGTTTCATTTCTTGATCACCATAATCATTATTCATCTTTATTAGATCCTATTTTGGGTGTTGATATTTGATTCTATGATTAAAGGTAGGTGGTTCCATTTGAGATATTTCATATAAATAAAACTGTCATTTTCTTGATTTTTTTGAAATAGCTTTCAATTGATTTATGAAAACCCAAATTGAAATGGTTTGGAATTGGAATTTGAAATGGAATAGATTTTTGGGGAAACCCCTCAATTTCAATGGAATTAGAATTTTTCACCTATTTTGAATTTTATGGAACTGATGAAATGATTTGATAATAGATTTGAGAAAATAAATTAATTAAAATGATAAAAACCTAAGATTAGTTTCCTATTGAAAAGGACTAAAATAATGAAAACCCATGTTTTGGTTTTGAAATGTAATTAGAATATTGAAAAAGAATAATGGGAAATTGAAATGTGAATAAAGTTTGATTTGAAATGATATTATTTTCCCAATACTTTTTGATTGATTGAACACATGTGAGATTGGCTAGTTAGTGGGTTATTCTGGGTAAGCATGTTATGATGTTTATTCCCTAGATATAGATTAATGATGAAAACTATAACAAAAACCTAGTTTGGAAGATCTTGTCCCTGATGGCATTTTGATGAGCATTATTCATCCTGATCCTGATGTACATGTGTACACATATTAACCATGATCGTTGATATGATATGTGTAAGGATCCTATAGCCAGAATATATCATATCGTAAGGTAGATGACCATTCTTGTTTGGAATGCTTTTATATATATTTCATTAATTATAGAACCGTTTTATTAATGCCAACTAATTTATATAAACTATTTTATGTAATATATTTATTTAATCCATGTTTGAAATGTTTTCCATCATTTTGAAATGAAAGCATCTTTTATTTTAAATATGAAAATTCAGTGCCATTTTTTCTCTCAGAATTTGGGTTCTGGTTAGAAATCACTATTTCCAAATGATTTAAAATGGTTTTTTCATGGAAAAAAAACACCCAATGGTTATATATCCTAATTGAAAATATTTCCAAATGCAGGTACTTTTTAGGTATTTTGACCAATGATGCTTTAGAACTCACATTGGTTGAGGGGATGGTAGTTCAAGCTCATCACACCCTTTTGGGGGGAATTATTTCCTACACCGTGACTCTCTTATAGATTTTAGATTTGTTCATTAATCCATAATTAATTCCCAAGTATGATGTGGGTCATCCCAGAGTTAAAAATTAGTTATTCTCATGTATAGATCTTCGAATCATCTATATATATCTGAGGTTCTTCATCAATAGAGATATCTATATTTATCTGTGGTTATCCATCAATGGTATCCTCTTATATACTACTAATATATTCTTTGGTCGTTATCATGATGATGTTGATTTTATAGCCACATAGTGGGGGTAATCATGATTTTATTATCATCTAGGGAGACTGAGGCTACTCTAGAGTTTATTTTAATCTAAGGAGGCTGAGGTTACTCTGGAGTTTATCATCATCTAGAGAGACAAGAGTTGTTTTGATGTTAGGATTGGACCCATGAATTGGTTTCCTATGTATCTTTTTTAAATGAATCAAAACTCATGTAGTTCAGTGCCACTTAATAGAAGACATCATACCTTTTAAGGTCATGTGATAAGAATGTAACCATAAAAATTAACATCATGTGGAAGGGACATCTAGGTAGAAGGTTCCTAATCAATGTTTGGTGTAGGAGTTATGTCAAATCATCCTAGGGAACTTGAGAGATGGATTATCATGCTGAATTTTACCCTACTAGAAATGTTTCCTAGGAAGGAACAGGGTTTATTTGAGGTGTTGGGTTTGAACCTTGTGGAGGATTCCTATGTATCCTGTTTGGAGGGGAATTAAAGAATGGGTAGTTTGGTTATGAGGAACCTCACCTATAAATTTTCTTATAGGTTTATCTCACAGAGTAATATAACCCTTTGAGATGATTAAGTTGGAAATTATTCCTAAAGATTATTCCATGTAAAGGGACCATGAGTGACGTTTTTGACACATTGTTATTTGGGGGTTTACTTTAAGGCTTACTCTTGAGAAGGATGCCCAGATTAAGGGTATTGTGATTAGGGATTACTCCAAAAGAGGATACCCATTGAGCTTAGACCTTAGGTAGGATTCCTAAATTCCTAGTTATTAGGAATCAAATCTCTCATAGTTCAAAATTTAACACAAATCATGAAGATTTTGTGATTATCATTACCTCTAAGATCATGTGATTCATGCTCGGTGTGAGAAACAAGGGGAAATGGAAGATCCAAAAAACCATGATTCTTCCTTTTTTTGCTGGTGTACATAGAGACAAATCCAAAAGGGAGAGGGATTGAGCATTGAGTGTACCCATTTCCTCTATCCTTTCTATTACAATGTAAGAGTATGGGGATGATGGTGGAAGAGTTAAAGGTTACAGCTCTTCCCACTCTTCACTTAACCCCAAAGAGGGAATGAAGGTGAAGGATGAATAGGTAGAGAGGAGGAAGACGGTAACCTCCTACAAGAAAGGATAGGGGAATAGTCTAGGAGGGATTCCCTATAATCAGTTCCAAAGTGGGATGAGGATCTAATTCCATGTTGAATAGAAAATAAAGTGTAATCCTCACCCTCCCCATTGGGAACTGGAGGCTCCAGGTCTCATAGATGATAAGGGAAGGACATGGTTCTAACCCTTATATTCAATATTGGGAACTCCCCAACACTATACCTAGGGTAGGGGTCCTCGTGACCATAGATATACAAATCTACATGTTCCCCAAGGATCCTAACCATATGTTAGGACATGTGTGGGAAACCTCTGATCGTAGAAATAAAAAAACAAAAGGTAGACATTCAAGTGTGCCTTTCACCATGGTTTTGTAAGTATGGGGGTATTGGTGGAGGTTTCAATTTAGTCTCTTTTAGAAAAGGGATCCAAAGAAAGAGAGGCCTTTCCATGGATCATTAATGGATCATACAGGCTGGGGGATAGCGTGAACCAAGGAGGCTCACATAAGGGATGCTTCATGTAGGTATGTCTGGGAGAACTAATGGCACATTAGGTGATGGAAAACTTGGGTGACTACACTCGGGTGAAACTTTTCTCAATCCTTAAAGGGACTCCACCGATGTTCCTAGAATTAAGTCATGTAGATCCCTGATTGAGGAAGAGTACCTCGTGATAGTCTTAATTAATTAGGGGTTGGGAGAATGACTCATGTAGTTGTTTTTTATTTGAAACCCTATGAGTAATTTAGATTAATTATTCCCATTTAATTCACACTTCTTTAGGTGTTATAAAACTACCTATAAGGTTTAAAAAGGGCTTGATTGAATCATTAGGATGATCAGAGAATTGGTTTTCCTTTGAGAAATTCTTTAAAAATAAATGAAGACCCCAAGGTCATATTTGTAGGCAAATATAGGACTCTGTGTGAAGGGTCCATCTCATGGAAGTGTTGTGCGAAATTTCTCACATAGGTGCTCATACAGGTTAGTCGCACAGAGTTCAATGCTGGTAACTTACACATTGAGGGTGCTTGGGGGTAACTTGTGTGGATAACTTGGGCAAACATGTTATTCCATACCATGGGGGCTTCTCCCCCACACCCCTAATTAGGATTAGTGAAAGGTTATGATCTTGTCCCTTCTCTACTGTCATTGACCCCCATAAAAAATAGAGATTTGTACTGTGAACATTTCAAGATCAGTCGTCAAATTTTTGGGTCACAACACATAGAAATCCATTCTATTTATTCTTATGGAATAAAGATGTATTTCTACTCAAAATCAACATTTTTTGTCTAGTTGAGGTTTACATC
This sequence comes from Viscum album, assembly GCA_963277665.1. Taxonomy (NCBI): domain Eukaryota; kingdom Viridiplantae; phylum Streptophyta; class Magnoliopsida; order Santalales; family Viscaceae; genus Viscum; species Viscum album. Next base: position 1,879,823,741 of record OY728145.1, read on the forward strand.
TTCAATTATGTAGAAAAATTGCATGTAATACATTTAAAAGTGTCAACAAAATCCCCCCCTAGAATTAGATTCTCTTGGAACAAAATGAATCTATTTCTAAGGTAAATGTAAGGAACTTTGACACATTCCAAAATTATTTGGTGTATTTTAAGCTACCTAAAATGTGGTTGGATACTCTAATTTTTTTCTAAGCCATGGGGCCTAGCGAGTGTAGTTTGACTGTTTCTAGGGTCGTATGGAGAAACCTACAAAATTTGTGTCTTTTGTGTCATCACCCTACCTTTTCTCAAATATCAATATAAAGGAGAGTTAGTGGGAAAGGGTAAGATTTTTATTAGACTTCCCTTTTCAAGTTTTCAACCTAACAAGTTTTCTGCCTTTTTCTTTTCATTTCTTGATTTTTCCTAAACCACACATAGTTCAGTTCTGGCGAGCTAAGACTCTACTTTTTTCAAGATTTCTATTTTTTGGGTTTTCAATATGGTGTGTTTTGTGTCTCATTTGGTGGTTAGTTTAAATTCATTCATTATTGAATAATATGGCTAGTATTTTAGTTCAAACAACTTTGACCATGAATTTTGAGATGGTAATCTAAACAAGGCTAGTGGGTTGAGAATGTTCCAAAATTCTTTAGATATCCAATGGGGAATCTTGAGACATGATTTTATGGTTACCTAGTCTAAAACATGATATTTAGAAATTGGGGAGGTCTCTCTTGAGGAAGAATTTTTCGCTGGTGGAAAAACCTTATACAAGGATTACTAGGGAACATATTGCATAGTTGATAGTGGAATCCTTTATCCAATAGGCCTTGAAATTTATTATAAAATTATAAAAATCCAATTGGGGCGTATTATATAATAGTCAAACAAAATAGTCCTTTGAAATTCTAAAATTTTATTGACGATGATAAATTTTGGTTTTAGATTCAAATTTATCAAGACACCAATGGGTGGTTTTGCCAAAGGAAAGTGTATAATACTAAAGGGAACATTTGTATTAGAGATGACCATGAATGGGAAACCGCTCCTACATGAATTTAACTTGATTAAAGGAGGGTACATTTCATGAGATGGCCAACATCAGGGAGAAGAATCAATTTTGAAAAATATTAATGTATCATGTAGTTTAATGTTGTGTGACCAAGACATTAACCATGTAGGTTAATTTCATGTGACCAATACATTATGCTATGATGTTTAAAGACATAAAATAAGAACATTATGGGGTATATAATTTAAGTTATTTATCTTTTACTAAAATTATGATGATTCTCTTATTCTTGGGGATTTTTCTAGAAATTTTCTACCATATTTAGGTGTAAGAGGAGAGAGTTGTAAAATGTTATTTGGGGATTCCTGGATTTGAAGAGTGGCATGAGGAAAATGGATTATGAAGTTAGAGTAGGTCTCTCCTGAGGATGAATTTATTGTTGCTTGAAAAAACCACTATGAAGTTATTTTATGAAAGTCCAACTAGGGCATGTACTACATAGTTAATAGTTTAATCCTTTGGATTACATACCTGTCATAAGGGTCATTTTATGTAAATATAACTAGGGTTTATTACATATAGTTAGGTAAAAGAGTCCTCAAGAATTCTGATATTCTATAGCTAAAATCTTATGAAATCTTATAGAGATTCGGATATCCTTAGGCATAGAGTTTGGTTTTTGGAGAAAATTACATGAATATGGAAGGGGTATTTCAAGTCAAGATTTCCAAAGAATAGAGGGAATAATCTCTCTATAAAGATCTTACCTAAGCACGAGAAGTGTGGTGCCTATAGTTTTAGTTTATACAACTAGGGCCATAATATTATGGAAATGATGGATGATATGTAGTAAAATGGATCAGGGTTACTACGTTATGATTTGAACACATGAAGGGGGAAATGTAAACTACAGTCTTGGATGCTTCCAAATGAGAAGAGAGTACATGGGACAAATATGCAAGGGATGACTGCTAAATTTGAATTGCAAGTTCTAGAATACCATCTTCAAAGATTAAAGGGGCAGAAGAGGCTTCTCCCAAGAGAGAAATTACAACTATTTGAAAAACCTATTTTTTGGGATATTTTAGGTAAGGCCAACTAGGGTATGTACTGCAGATCCAAACAGTGGAATCCTTTGGTTGAAAGGCTTGTTATAATGGTTGTTTTATGAAAATATAACTAGGTATTATTATAGAATAGTCAGGCAAAAGAGCTCTCAAGTATTAAACATTCTGCTACTAGAAGTTGAGAAATGATTATGAATATCTGAAAGAATTTAGGATTATGAGTAAGACATGTATAAGGGATATGTTTAAGCACAAAGGACACTTTCGGACTGATATTTTCTATGATTTATAATTTCTTTATATGGATCTAACTCAAAGGAAGAAGTGGGACATCTCTATTTCCTTGGGGGGATAATGAGGGGACCCAAAATAAAAGCTCCTGCATGGATTTTTTATTGTACATGGAAGAGGGTACATTTTTATTTGCCTTGTGGCTAGGACTAGGATCAAGGCCTAAGTGTCACTATGTATCTCAGTAGGATGAGAATAAATTCACACATGGTTTTAATAATAAAGTTCTCCTATACTGATTGAATTCATGTGTGGTGGGCATGGGAGTTTTGGATACGGGTTCACACATAAGGTGAGAACTCATATTAGATTTCCTCGTGTAGATATAAATTGTACATGGGATAGTAGAAGTTTTTCTATGTTGTGTTGTGTTTGGGACCAAGATTTAATATCTGGACATTACTACGTATCTCATAGTGGTGGGAATCAATCCACACATAATTCTTAAAGGACCATACATTTTACCATCATGCAGAAAGGATGCATATGATTTCAATATGAAAATGAATATTGTGGTTGGACTAATGTGTAATACCTAATAATCACTACGTAACTTGATAGGAAACTAATCAATCCACATGTAGTTCTTAAAAATATTGTGTAGTTTATTTTTATATGATGATTTCAACTAGAGTGCCTTTTAATATCTTTCATCCAAGACCATAGTAGCCCCTATGTGAATTGATATACCTTGATAATGTGTGGAAATCCTTTACCAAACTTCTAAGACCATGTGAGTTGTTCTCAGTGTAAGAAACAAGACATAGTAAAGGATTCTTTTATAGGGAAAGGGCAACACAAGTGAAGGATAGGGGCATGTTTATTATGTGGTGGTTAAGCCAGGGGATAGGGTTCAGGCATCGATATTTATCTCATTGTAATGATAATAAATCCATACATAATTCTTGAAATATCATGCATTTTAATGTCATGTGATAGGGATGAGGATGAACCAGCATGAAAGAACAAAAATTACATGGTTGGGCCCAAGGATGGAGATAAATACATCACTATATATCTCATTGAAATGAAAATAAATCCAAACATAGTTTTGAAAATTATCCCTATGAAAATATATTTCATACATATGGAGTAAAGGGGTTTTGTGGTTGAAATGTGGTTGGACCCAAGATTGGAAATTCAGGCATCACTACGTATCTTGTTAGAGAAAAAATCAAGCCACACATAGTTCTTAAAAAGGCTTCATATGTAGATATGATTCATACATAGGGAATAAAGGGGATTAATTTATTTTTTGTTAGGGTTGGACCTAGGATAGGAGGTCTAGATGTCATTTTGTATCTCATTTAAATGATAATCAATCCACGAGTAGTTCTTGGAGAATGTTCCCCACACTAATCGATATTTTATGTGGGGAAAGGTGCTTTGATACTTTCCAAAATAATGGTTGGACATGATACTTGTGGTCTAGTCATTACTATGAATATCATTGTAATGAGAATCAAGACATATGCCCTAGAAAAGTTCCATAAGTAGATCTGGTTCATACATGAGAAAAAGAAGGGGGTTTTCCTTTCCGAAATTGCAGATGGACCTAGGATTGGGGATCTAGGTGTCACTACATATCTCATTGGAATAATAATCAATACACACATAGTTATTGAATGGATCATTTGGTTTATCATTATATGATGAGGAAGTTGGTCGTGCAATTTATCGACTTGCAGTAAGGACAGGAAAATATTGGGACTTATACCTGTAAAAAGGGGTCTAAATTCCATTATGGAGTGGAAATGATATAAGTGGGGGTTATGAATGAGGGAAGACCATATTTATTCCTCAATTATATCCAAGATGGAATATCGACCCATTGAGGGGTTAAATTAATGTAATTGGGACATATACATAAAATAGAGGCCCATTTTTAAGGGACCATGAGGGATATCCTGGCTCGTGGTATACTGAGGGTTTATTAACTTCAAATGAAAAGTATGTTAACCATGAAATTTAATGTCATGCATTAAGGATAAAGGGTATCATTAATTTTATTTTCATGCAACAAGGACATTATGTTATGAATTTTAAGGTCATGAAATAAACACCCACAATGCAGTTTAACATCTTTTAGCTTGGATATTGATAATGTAATTACATGAAATATTTCTTCAAGAACCTAGAATTTTTTGGGGTTATAGTGAGTTCCCTATCCATTGATATTAAGTAATAAGATCCATTATAGTGGACCTTATATATTAATTAAGTTCCCTCCCACTTTGGTTCAATATTTGAAGGCTTCTTTACTGGTAGCATTAGATCCCTAAGGACCAAAACTAAATCTCCTTGGATAAATGAATGGAGGAGAAACTTATTGTTAAAGGAATCTTCTACCCAGTTAATAGACCTCAAAATGATGCAAGTTTTGTAGTCTCTTTTCATCCAGTCACTCTAATCCATCCTGTAATTTCTGAGATTGTTCATCTGTAGATAGCTGGTCACATATAGAAATACGGAGTGATGGAAATATGAACTTCAATGGGTAATATTGATTCTATTTTGTACACCAATGAGTATAGGGTTTCTTTTGTTTAGGTATGGATTTTAGTCCAATAAGACCATAATAAATTCAAGGGATTTTTAGGACAAGATTTATTATCTTTATCCACCATCTTCTAGAGTATGTTCTTCAGGGTCTTGTTAAATTTCATTATCTATCCATTATCCAATGCATGATAGCGGGATGAATGGTTGGATTTGATATTGTACTCCTGATATAGATTTTCTACCTCATTAGAATATAAATTGGTTCCATTTTCCTTTAATATGGTATGAGGGACACCAAATATGGTAATGATGTTAGCTTTGACGAAGATAACAATGCTTTTGGCCCCAACATCTTTGAGGGTTATTGCCTCAGGCCATTTGGAGAAGAAATCGATAACAATCAAGATGTGTTTGAACTACTTGGACATATCTAGAGGTTATAACCCTTCTATATCCATTACCCATGTAAAAAATGTCCATGATTATTTGGATATATGTAGAAACTTAGGGAATAGATGGATGAAGTTGGCATACAATTGAGAGGAATTACATTTCTTGGTGAATTCTATGAAATCCTATGTCATCAAAGGCTAGAAGTATCCAATCCTTTGGATTTGATTGGAAATCCTATACCCTAACTAGTGAGAACTGAAGGATCCTACATATAATTATCCTATAACAGTCTTAGTCCCTTCTCCATTGACACATCTGAGAATGACTCCATCAAAGCCTCATTTATAGAGTACTTTCTGGTGATTTGGGCCATCATAAAGAGTGAAATTGGTTGCTCGCCACCATATCTGATCTCTTCTAGCTCTATCCAATGGGATTACCCCATACTAAAGTTTTTCAATGATTTTAATCATCCATCCCATGGTAGTACTATATGATTTAGGGATGGGTCAGACTTTATTAATCTCCTCTATTCTAAAATAAACAAAAGGTGAGACCATGTGGCAATGAGCAATGTTAATGATTGTTTCATCTTGGTTTTGATCTTCTAGGGTTGTGGATAAATTTTCTAATGTATAGGATTTGGAATTATATGATCACAGGATGTGATTCAATGCTGGTTCTTAGGTTAATTCTTCCATCAACCCTCAAACATAGTCAAATAGGGTAATTAGTTCCTCTTTTATAATGGCATAATCCTCGTTGATTTTCTTGATTACCAACTTTGAGTTTCCTTTCACTTCTGAGTGTTTTATCGGTATTTTAAGTGAAAATTCAAGACCTTTAATGAGATCCTGGTATTCTAACTCATTATTGGTACAACCTTTTAATAATAGGAAGGAGTATAGAAACACCACCTTCTCTGCAGAGATATACACAATCCCTAACCCTACTTTGTTGAGTGTAAGGTCTTCTGTTATCTTTCCTATTGGGAATATGGATGCACAATCAAAATACATCTCTCGTGTTTGGGGGATTCTTTTAATAGATAAGACTTCTTCAACAAATATTTCAGTAATTAATGGCATCTCTTGTGTATATGGGTGTTCGGTGAGGAAATCTTCCAAGGCCTATCCTTTCACTACTTTATGAGGCATGAACTATATGTCAAACTACTACAGAATAACTTTCCACCATGCCATATTTCCTATCAATATAGGATGACTATGAATAAATTTTATTGGGTTATTGTGAGAAACCAAGTGGATCTTATGGTGCTTTAGATAGTTCATTAGATTTTGAATAGAAAAATATTAATGCCATAAAGCTCTTCTCAGTATCTAAATATTGAATCTTAGCATCAAGCATGGTTTGACTAAGATAATAAAGGTTGTTTTCATTCCTAGAATAATTATTTTTCATGAATAATTGCCTAGTGATCGCTCTAGGTACAATATGTATATAATGAATGGATTTCTTTCAATAGGAGCCATAACTACTGGTGGGCTCAAGAGATATTTCTTGAGGCTATTAAATTATTCTTGATTTTCATTAGTCCACTAATATGTGATACCCTTCTTCATAAATTTGGTGAATGGAAAACACTTTTATGTAAGTGTGACTATGAATAATCAAATGTATTCCAAGTTTCCTTTAATTCTTCTTAATTCTTTTAGGTTTTGTGGAGGATACATGCCAAGGATATCCATAATCTTCTCAGGATCAACTGCAATGTCATGATGATGTACAATGATTCTGAGAAATTTTTATGAGGTTACCATGAAACCACATTTCAAGGAGTTTATCATTATGTTATGTTGTCAAAGCTTACTGAATATGGTCTCTAAGTTGGCCAAGTGGTCAGAACGTTGTTGGTAATTTATCGTTAGATCATCAACATAGAATTCAACAAACATTCCTAATAAGGGTTTGAAAATGTGATGCATGGTACGTTGGTATACGGAACCTACGTTCTTCAAGACAAAGGTCATTACTTGATAGCATAATACTCCCTAAGGGGCTTTGAAATATATGGATTATTCGTATTCTAGATCCATCTGGATTTTTTTGTACCCCAAATATAAATCCATGATGGATAGGTCCTAGTAATCGGTTGTTTCATCAATCGGGAGTTCTGTGATCGGAATTGGGAAATCATCTTTGGGAAAATTCTGATTGAGATCTTTGAAATAGATAAAAACTCTGATTTTCCCAGTTTTCTTTTTCATATGAACAATTTTGGCTAACCATTTTGAATATTTCACCTCTAAAATGAAGTTTTACTTGATAATCTTGTCAAGTTCAACCTCAATTTTAGAGGCATGAGTAGGATGTGTCCTTCTAGCTACCCGTTTGTATCCTCGATAATCTTCTAGAAAACCCAAGTGATGTGTTTCCACCTTAGGATCGAGTCTTGGAATCTCTATGTAATTCTAGGAAAACACATCCTACTGATGATTTAGGAAGTATGTATATAACTCTTGTTATTTGAGATTCATGGATGAACTAATCAAAATGGGTCCTGGATCTTCTTTTGTACTTAGATTTATCTCTCTAACTCCATCTGTGGTCATAATGATTCCTTCCTCAATGTAAATACCTAGAAATTCCATGTGATTTTTTTTAAATTATATGGAATATTATGAGACTGTGAAAATTGATGGCGCATGATTCTGAGACCCGGTGTGCCTGAAATGAATTTCTAAACATTATTTTATGGTACGTTCAGTAAACGTGAGAGCAGGATTTTTTAACTTTTGAACCGGTGCTTGGAATTGAAATCTGAGGACAAAGTTGAACTCACAGCGTTGGTATTCGCTTAAGGAGACATTTACCTCGACCGAAGTAGGTCGAGGGTGAAAGATAGTTTTCCAATTTTTTGTGGGAAAATAAAAATAAAATTATTTAACATTTTCTTTTTATTATTGAAACCTATCTACATGGGTTGTGGAGGTGGAGACCACCCAAACTAAAACCCCCAATTTGAATTCAAAGGTGGAGACCACCTGACTCTTGAACTCCCTCTTTATTGAGGGGGGTGACCCTAGATTTCCTCTAAATTAATTATGCCAACTCCCCATTTAATTGTTGGAGCCAACTAAAAATTAATGAAATGTGTCAAAATTTTAATTTTTCCAAGATAATTAATCTTCTTAAGTTAAATTATATTGGAACCTCATTATTTTGGGTGGTAAAAGGAGAAGGGGAGAGATTTTGGGAGGATTACGCTTCTCTAATGAAGAACACCTCCCAATGAAGAAATTCTTCAATGAAGAACACACTGCCTCCAACGTGGGACATCTTCAAAAACAAAAAACCGATGTCCTCCATTCTCTCCTCACCGACATCAAAAAACCTTCTAGGTAGGGGTTTTTTTATTCTTCATGTTTTATGTCGAATTAATCATCTTGATCTGCCTACTACCGAACTAATGCAGAGGGAGCAGGCCAAATGAAGACGGCCTGATCCATCCACCATCTTTCATGGTTGGTGTGTTCATCACAATGGAGGAGGAGGGAAACTGACATTAGTGGGGCATGAGAATGGCGGTCAGCACCATGGTCGGCCACGACGAAGGCGACGACACGACTGCACTGCCCGATAGAAGAGAACTGCGGCCTTGTGTCACTGCAGTGAGGGAAAGGTGGCCGGATCACTGTTAGCTAATGGAGAAGGCACAGCACATGACCACGCCACGCAGAGAGAACGGCTAGCCATCTAGCCAATGGCAGGGGACCACCATATCGTGGCTGCTCCACCGCACCGCAGCACCCTGCTACACCATGGCTGCCCAGGCGAGGCCGCCAAGCCGGGCAGAACCGCCCACCACGGGCTAGGATACCCACTATGGGTCGGGGCGGACCCAGCGGGTTGGGCCGTCCAGTAGGCCAGGCCGCACCGCGGGCCGGGTCAACCCAAACCGAGTCGGCCCGACTGGGTCAGACCGAACCCAGATCAGTTTTGACCCATTCCATACTTTTGGCCATAACTTTGGCACCGAGCGTCCATTTGATAAACCATCTACAGTGCTAGAAAACTTTGACTGATATGGTCCGTTTTTTATACCCCACTAAAGATTTGGATAAAGTTAGGGTATAGTCGGGTTGGATCGAGCACGAATCTAACCGGGCCCTCAGGACTAAAAGGCTAATAACTTACAGACTGGGCATCTGATTGACGCACCATTTGCTGAATTGAGACCCCTATGATGTGGCATTCCTTTGGGATACTTATTTTTGGTAATTATTTATAGTTAGAGTATCAACTAGTGACTTAAATAGAGGAACCTCCCGAAGACAAGTGAGCTTAGTGCAGGAACCCTGTAGCTAGCTGTGATGATGTACTAGGATATTGTGTGGGTATGATGACGTAATGACAATGAACTAGGATCCTGTGTGGGTATGAAGATGTGATGAATATGTACTAGGATCCTGTGTGGGTCTGATGACGTACTGACGATGTACTAGGATCTTGTGTGGGTTTGATGATGTACTGACGATGTACTAGGATCTTGTGTGGGTCTGACGACGTACTGACGATGTACTAAGATCCTATGTGGGTCTGACTATGTATTGATGATGTACTAGGATCATGTGTGGGTATGATGACATACTGAAGATGTACTAGTATCTTGTGTGGGTCTGACGACGTACTGACGATGTACTAGGATCATGTGTGGTTCTAACGACGTATTGACGATGTACTAGGATCATGTGTGGTTCTGACGATCTACTAGGATCTTGTGTGGGTCTAATGAGGTACTAGGATCCTGTGTGGGTCTGATGATGTAATACGATCCTTTTTGGGTTTTATGATGATTTAGGATCCTTCGTGGTTCTACCTATTAATAGAGTAAGATGATTCAGTAGTTACATATAATCATCTCTATTATTGTACCTAAGATATACCTGGTGTGAGCTGAGTCCATACTTGTATGGTACTTTTCTTCGTGGTAATATCTTGGTGATATTCTTCTATGTGGCATACCGGTGTGGTACTTACCTTCGTGGTATTCCTACCTTTTTGGAACAGTTGAGCTTTGGGATTTTGGGTTGGACCCTGTGTTTCCTCATGATTGATATGGGTATACTTGATAACTTAGGTATATGTATGGGAATATACCTAAGTAGGGTTTTCAATTTATTTCATGCTTTTTGGTTTATCCTTTGTGGATTTTGTGAGACCTTGAGGGTCTCGAGTTCCCTATTGAGTATCATTATACTTACCTTTTCACTGGCTATACTCGCACCTTGTTGTGTTTGGTGCAGATGACGAACAGTTCTGATTGAGGATGAGGGTACCAGGACTGGACAGTGCCCAGAAGTGGGCCATATAGCTTGTCGGTACGTAGAGGAGACGGGCAGACGTGGAGTACTTAGGAGGTGATATGTACCTACCCTTCAGGTAATAACATCAGAGGATGACCCAGTAGTTGTCTTTCTCTTTCTTCAGCTATATTATATTTCATTTGTACTTGTACCTTTACTGTTGGGCTTGTATTCTGACCCCTCTTACTTTCAACACTCTTTTTGTTATACAGTTTTACTTGTGTTTGTATCTCGTTGTGTGCTTGGTTGCGTGTGTTTATAGGTTATAATGGCAATGCCTTTCCGGTTTTAGGGAATACGCCTTTTGGTGCTAGTCTCCTACCTCTGGCCTATGGAAGGCGGGCTTAGGGTAGTTATGGCATGGGCCCTGGGGGACGGGTCATGACAAATTGGTATCAGAGGAATTGGTTCTACTATAGAATATAGGACTCTAATATTTCTTTTAACGGCAATAGTGTTAAGTGTAGTGAATGTGGTTATCAGTTTAGGGAACCCAATGATGGTGCGGTGTTCGACGTATCTATACACCAGGACTCTGACTTATGATTTCTGACTTAGTGTATGAAAACCCTGATTATGTGTGTGTTTTTCAAAGAGTTTTCTTTGTGATCTCTTTGAGTTAGCTCACCTGGTTTAACTTATTGACTGTGGCGCACCTGTTTCTTTTCAGGATGCCACCACGCAGAAATTTGGCTAGGGTACTGTTTATAGTATGCTCTGATAGCCCACTGAGTGACAAGGCCTTGGTGTGGGGCCCTCTTCTAGTAGAGGCACCAATGGAGGCACTAGTGGTACCATTACCCATTGGGCCACCGATTCCACCAGCCCCAGCAGCAGAGGGTGCACGCCTCTTGAGTGTATTGCCTGGACCTTTGAGTAGGGACTCAAGAGGGATATTAGTGATTTGATTATTATTTTCAGCATCCCGACGTAGGTGGGGGTGTTAGAGTGAGGCCTCTTAGTGGATAGTTTCCTTGCTGAGCAGTCACCAGCAAAGAGACACACCGTCAGACGTCATATAGCGGGGTCTTTTGTAGCTGGAAATAAATAGATGTCACAGAGGTCCAAGAGTACCAAACCTATAGGTGGACGACCACATGATTTATGGTTAGTTGTGTGGGGCATAGGAGATAGAGTCAAAAATGTGAGGAACATGCATTGTTTCACATGTAGTGGGTAGGGTCACATGGCTCGTGACTGCCTGACCCGCTGTACGGATGATCATCATATAGTTGAGGGACCACCTAGGCAGAGACATAGGTTCGACCATGGAGGTCCGTAGGGAGCATACAGACATGGTAGAGGAGCTGGCCATGCAGCTGGTGGTGGGAGACAATCCTAGGTTTTATCGCCACCACCACCAAGTGGTCCACCCCGACCACAGGGAGCAGGTGAACAGGGGCGAGCTCAGCTCCAGGCAGCTGAGGCCTACGACCATGGTGCTCCAAAGATGATACAAGGTACGATATGTGTCTAATCCACCTTAGTTGTAGTAATTATAGACATATGTTCCAGTAATTCTTTTATTTCCACTGCCCTTGTTCGGAACTTAGAGATTCCAATGGATTTGTTTCCTCGATCCTTACAGCTAGAGACTCTTATGAAAGAGTATTAGACGATTATTCAATGGTGCTGATAGTGTAAGTTTTCTCTAGGAGGCGAGAAATTCAGCTGGTATCTCTTAGTAGCGGCGTCGAGGCCTTATGACGTCATCTTGGGTATGGACTGGTTATCTACAGTCCATGCTTAGATAGACTATATTAGGTGAAAATTGCGGTGTGTCTGCATATATGGGACCAATTTTACCTTCACCGGTGATAAGGGAGCCTTTGCAGCATAGGATGGACTTACCCAGATGAGAGTGCAGCCGATCACTCATCAGTTGGCTGGCCTTATCATTGGAGCAGTTCATGTGGAGAGTCTGAGTTATCCTGTAGTCGTGGACCAGTATGTGGATGTCTTCCCTGATGATGTTCCAGGTCTACCTCCTCGCAGAGAGGTGGACTTTTAAATTGAATTGTACCCCGTGACGGCACTAATATCTACACCAGCATATCATATGGCTCTCACGGAGCTTCGTGAGCCATGGGTATATATGGAAGACTTACAGAGGAAGGGATTCATTTGGCCCAGTGTTTCTCCTTGGGTAGCCCCAATTTTGTTCGCCAAGAAGGTGGATGGGAGCTTGAGACTTTTTGTTGACTATCAGTTCCTAAACCAGGTGACCATAAAGAACAAGTACCCACTACTGAAGATTGAAGACCTCTTTTATCAGCTGAAGGGAGAACGGTGGTTCTCAAAAATAGACCTCAAATCAGTCTATCACCAGCTCAGAGTATGAGATGAGGATGTGCGGAAGACGGCTTTAAGATTTCGGTACAGCCATTACGAGTTCTTGGTTATGCCATTCGGTGTAACTAACACTCCAACAGTGTTCATGGGACTCATGAACAGGATCTTTCAGCCATACCTTGATTACTTTATAGTATTCTTCATCAACGACATTATGATCTACTCGGCTACTGAGGAGGAGCATACCTATCATTTGTAGATAGTTGTGGACACACTCCGAGAGCACCAGCTTTATAGTAAGCTCTCGAAGTGCCAGTTCTAGATCCGAGAGGTTCAATTTTTGAGACATGTCATCTCAGAGGCTGGAGTTGTGGTGGATCCAGTGAAGATTGAGGTGGTACTTTCTTGGGAGCCACCCAGGAGTGTGAAGGAGGTACGAAGTTTCCTGGGTTTGATCGGATACTACTGGAGATTTGTGCCAGATTTCTCTAGAGTTGCAGTACCTTTATCAGAATTGATGAAGAATTGACAACCCTTCATGTGGTCGGAGAGATGCCAGTGGAGTTTTCAGGAGCTAAAGAAGAGGCTGACTAGTTCCCCCATCTTGAGGCTATCGGAGGAGGGTGTAGGGTAAGTATTCTACTGCGATGCATCAGGGACCGGGCTCAGATGTTTCCTAATGTAGGAGCAAGCAGTGATCGAATATAGTTCTCGACAACTAAGACGGCATGAGCAGAACTACACTACCCATGACCTGGAGTTAGAAGCAGTGGTCTCTACCTTGAATATGTGGTGAAATTACTTGATGGGTGAGCGTTTTACAGTATACTAGGATCACAAGAGTCTCAGGTATATCTTCTCTCAGAAGGACCTGAACTTGAGAGAGCGACGTTGGCTTGAGTTCCTCCAGGACTATGACTTCAAGATAGTCTATACTCCTGGGAAGGGAATGTTGTAGCAGATACACTCAACAAGAGATCTAGTATACAACTGCTGTGTGAGGCGATGGAGCGGTTGGCCACTTTGCAGATATCCTTTGTGGATCAAGATGAAGCATCTTTTCTTCAGTCTCTTACAGTCACTCCCCCACTTCTTCAGTGAGTCAGGGAGGTGCAGTGTGGGGATACTGACAGCAAGGCATGGCGTGCTCAAATATCCACAGGACAGGCACCTGATAGATTTTCTAAAGGTAGGGAGCACATCATCCTCTTTAGAGGATGTACCATGGTACCAGTTTCGCTTCGGGAGGAAGTGTCGATGGAGTTCCACAAATCCCCTCTATTGGTACATCCAGGATTGGCGAAGATGTACCATGACCTCCTAAGATAGCACCGGTGGCCAGGAATGAAGAAAGTAGTAGCAGAGTTTGTCTCTCGGTGCCTCACTTGTCAGCAAGTGAAGGTGGAGCATCAGGTACCAGCAGGATTGGTTCATCCTTTAGAGGTCCCAGAGTGTAAGTGGGATGGGATATCCATGGACTTCGTGACAGGACTTCCACATACATCCAAAGTTCATGATTCTATCTGGGTGATCGTCGACCAACTCACCATGTCGGCCCACTTCCTACCAATCAGAGAGAAGGGTTTAGTAGAGAGTTTGGGATTCCTCTATGTGCAGGAGATTGTGCGGATACATGGAGTACCCTAGACTATTGTCTCCGGTCATGATACATGTTTCAATTCCTGGCTATGTAAGGGGTTGCAGGAGGCTTTCGGGATGCATCTTCATCTGAGCATTGCCTTCCATCCTTAGACGGATAGCGAGACATAGTGGACCATTAAGACCCTCAAGGTCATGCTACATGCTTGCATCCTCAACTTTGGTCGTAGCTGGGAGGATCACTTTCCTTTGTTGGAGTTTTCATACAACCACAGTTATCACTCCACCATTGGGATGGAACCTTTCAAGGGGTTGTACGGCCGACCTTGCAGATCTCTTTTGTGATAGACTAACCCAGGGGAGTCAGTACTCGTGGGACCAAAGATTGTATGGGCTACCACAGAGAAAGTGCAGATCATCCAGGAGCAGATGAAGACTACACAAAGTAGGCATAAGTCTTATGCCAACAGGAGATGGAGGACTCTTGATTTTGCGGATGGTGACCACATATTTCTACGGGTCCCACCTCGACGAGGTTTGCAGAGATTTGGCCAGGTCTACGAGTTATCTCCGAGGTTTATTGGACCCTTCCAGGTCCTCAGTAGAGTTGGCGAGGTGGATTACCAATTAGCACCTCCCCCTCAGTTGTACCGAGTGAACGACATTTTCCACGTATCCTAGCTGAGGAGATACATGCATGATCCTACCCACGTCATAGAACACAGCAAGATGAACATCGACAATGGGGCGACGTTTACGGATATTCCAGTAGATATTGAGGATTGACAAGAGCGGATCCTTCATGGGCGATCGATACCTCTGGTGAACATTCACTGGAAGCACGGGAACCTTCAGGAGAGCACATGGGAGCAGGAGGCTCAGATATGTGCTCAGTAACCCCACTTGTTTTCCTAGTTTTGATTTGTCACTTACGGGGATACAAAGCCCTGAGGTGGGGAGATTATAAAGACACATAAATTCCATGTAATTTTTTTTTAAAATTATATGGAATGTTAAGAGACCTCAAAAATTGACGGTTTATGATTCTGAGGCCTGGTGTGCCCGGTATGAATTTCTGATCTTTATTTTTGGGTACATTCAGTAAATGTGTGAGCAGATTTTTATAACTTTTGAACCGGTGCTCGGAATTGAAATCTAAGGACACCGTTGAACTCACAGCACCAGTATTCACTTAAGGAGACCATTACCACAAACACAGTTGGTCAAGGTTGAAAGATAGTTTTTCACTTTTTCATTGGAAAATAAAAATAAAATTATTTAACATTTTATTTTTATTCTTGAAGCATCTCTACATGGGTTGTAGATGTGGGGACCACCCGAAATAAAACCCCCGATTTGAATTCAAAGGTGGGGACCACCCAACTCTTGAACTCCCTCTTTAATGAGGGGGGTGACCCTAGGTTTCCTCAAAATTAATTATGCCAACTCCCCATTTAATTGTTAGAGCCAACTAATAATTAATGAAATGTTTCAGTATTTTAATTGTGCCAAGATAATTAATCTTCTTAAGTTAAATTACATTGGCACCTCATTCTTTTTGGGTGGTAAAAGGAGAAGGGGAGAGATTTTGGGAGGACTAAGATTCTATAATGAATAACACCTCCCAACGAATAACTTCTTCAATGAAGAATGCACCACCTCCAACATGGGATGTCTTCGACAATGGCAAACCGACGTCCGCCCTTCTCTCCTCACTGACGTCAACAAACCTTTGAGGTAGGGGTTTTTTTATTCTTCATGTTTTATGTCTAATTAATCATCTTGATCCACCTTCTACCGAACTAATACAGAGGGATCTTCCACCCTTCATGGTTGGTGTGTTTATCACGATGGAGGAGAACGGCAACTGACACTGATGGGGCACGAGAACGGTGGCCAGCACTACGGTCGGTCGTGAAGAAGGCGACGATGCGACCATTCCACCCAACAGAAGAGAACTGTGGCCTTATACCATGGCGGTGAGGGAAGGGTGGTCAGCTTTTTATCTGCCGCTAGTGAAGGCATAGCGCGTGACCACGCCATGTGGAGAGGAAGGCTGGCCATCCAGTCAACCGCGGTGGACCGTCGCACCGCAGCCGCCCCGTCGCACCGCAGGCTACCCAGGCCGGGCCGGACCACCCAACGCAGATCGGGCCGCACCATGGGTCTGGTCGTGCAGCAGGCTAGGCCGGACCCAGTGGGTCGGGCCAGGTCGACCCAAATCGGGTCGGGCCGGGTCGGACCGGACCCAGACCAATTTTGACCCATTTCATACTTTTGGCCATAACTTTGGCACCGGGTGTTTGTTTGATGAATTGTATATATTGATGGAAACCTTGGAGCAAGATGGTCCCTTTGGTATACCCCACTAGATATTTGGATAAATTTGGGGTATGTTCGGGTCGGATCGAGCACGAATCCAACCGGGCCCTCGGGACTAAAAGGCTAATAGCTTACAGACCGGGCATCCGATTGATGCACCGTCTATTGTGTTGAGACCCCTATGATGTGGAGTTACTTTGGGATACTTATTTATGGTAATTCATTACAGTTTGAGTATTGACCAGTGTCTTGAGGAGCGGACCCTATCGGAGACAAGCGAGCTTAGTGCGGGAACCCTGTAGCTGGCTGTGATGATGTACTAGGATCCTGTGTGGGTCTGATGATGTACTAGGATCTTGTGTAGGTCTGACAAGGTACTAGGATCCTATGTGGGTTTGAATATATACTAAGATCCTCTATGGGTCTGATGATGATTTAGGATCCTTCGTGGGGCTACCTCTTAACAGAGTAAGAAGATTCAGTAGTTACATCTAATCATCTCTACTACTATACCAAAGATATACCTGGTGTGAGCTGAGTCTGTACCTATGTGGTACTTTCCTTTGTGGTAATACCTTAGTGGTATTCTTCTATGTGGTGTAACGGTGTGGTACTTACCTTCGTGGTATTCCTACCTTTGTTGAATAGTTGAGCTTTGGGCTTTTGGGTTGGACCCTGTGTTTCCTCATGATTGAGATGGGTATACTTGAAAACTTAGGTATATGCATAGGAATATACCTAAGTAGGGTTGTTAGTTGATTTCATGATTTTTAGTTTATCCTTTTTGTATTTTTTGAGACCATGAGGGTCTCAGGGTCCCTACTGAGTATCGTTATACTCACCCATGCATGGGATATGCTCACACCTTGTTGTATTTGGTGCAGACGATGGACAGCGCTGATCGAGGCTGAGGGTACCAGGACTGGATAGTGCCCAGAGGTGGACCATATGGCGTGTCGGTATGCAGAGGATACAGGCAGATGTGGAGTGCTGAGGAGGTGATCTAGACCTACCCTTCATGTAGGAATCTCAGAGGATGACCTAGTAGTTGTCTTTCTCTTTCTTCAGTTGTATTATATTTCATTTGTACTTGTACCTTTACTTTTGGGCTTGTATTCCAGCCCCTCTTACTTTCATCACTATTTTTGCTATAAATTTTTACTTGTTTTCATATCTTGATGTGTGCTTGGTTGCGTCTATTTACATGTTATAAAGGCAATGTCTTCCCTATTTTAGGTAATACACCTTTCGGTGCTAGTCACCAGTCCCTGGTCTATGGAAGACGGTCTTGGGGTAGTAATAGCACGAGCCCCGGGGGACGGGTCGTGACACTCAAAAACTATAGGGGGATATTTTTAATCTTCCTCTTCTTTATATTACTCATGCTTCAATGCTTATACCTCTATCTGGGGAGAAGATAATGAAACAAGTTCCTCTAAGGGAAGACAAGAGCTTCCATTTAGACATCTAAAGTATGAGGAAATCATTTCGGTCTCACTTTCTATCATGAATCCTTCTTGGAGTCCTGAAGGGGAAATGAGGGACTAAGAATGAGTCTCTTTATTTTCTCCTATCATCGTGATAATTTATTCCAACCTGTATTATAGAATCAGTCTTTGTTGAAGCTCAGGGGATAGAATGAAGACATTTTTATTCAAGCTGTCACTATCACTTGTAGATTTTATAACTTATTCAGCACCATCGGGATCAACTATCATGATTAACATTATGTAATTTTTTTAATGAGTTCTTGAATTTGGGCCCACCCCTTATATTTTATTAATAGACAGTACCTAATCTACATTGAGCTTCTTGAAAGGGTTAACTGGGATCATCTCCAAGATATTTGGGTCATTAATCCAAGTGACATAATTGTTCATGGATTGTTTCCCTCCCTTTTGATAGAATCATGCATCTATGTATTATGTCTCACAGGATTTTAATGGGTCCTTTTCACCCTAAAATGATCCAATTTTACCATTGATGCAATATTTGATAAATTGGTGGTATGATGAAGTAATTGTCTCATGTTGATGCATCCAAGGTCTTCCTATAATAACATTGAAAGTTATATCCTACCAAACAACCATGAAATCTGAGTCATAAAAAATATCCCCAAAATGAGTTCTGAGTGTGATCTCTCTGAGAGTCTCTTGTTTATTATTATCATGATCCTATAATATCAGGGTGGAGGGTGAAAAGTTAGATTCAGTGAGACCTAGTTAGTGAGGTGTCTAAATTGAAATAAGGTTGACCCCTGATCCATTATCAATAAAGGATTGTCAAACATTAGTGTCATTTATCATTTCAAATATATACAAGGGACTAACATGTCCTTGTATGACAGCATCCTTATCTTGATCAGTGAAAGAGATAACCTCATGGAATTCCATAGGATCATTCTTCGAAGGATATACTTCATCAGCATTAAAATCAACTTTAAAATCTTGAGGTCTTGAAAAATCCTTAGTAAGTTCTTCTTGGAGGTCCTTGAATAGATTCAAATCATCTGGGATTGATAAATTATCCAAAACTTGGGCTAATTTCTTTAAGAAATCATATTTTTTTGTCCAAAGGTCTACACTTTCTAGCATGAATATTCTCCTTTTCAGACACTTTACGAGTTGATTTCCCTAATGTGGGTGGATCATAGCTTAGGGTAGGAGCCGAAAGTGCTTCTGTTCTTAGTGGGTTAGGTTTATTGGGTTGGACTACCCATTGAGTAGGTGGTGGAATATACTCTAAACAGTCTTCCAAGATGATCATTTTAGGGAATACCCTATCATGTGCGGAGGAAGAAACCCAATGTTCCTGTTGAGCTTGTTGTAGAGATCTTTCCCATGATTTCCAGTCGTGTAGAAAGTTCAAGTAGGGGTTTTATTAAAGTAGTGTCTCCTATCACAACCACATGTTCCCCTATATCCTCAGCCTTGATGACCTCTTCCCCTAGTTTCCCAATCAATTTTAGTAAAATTGGGTTCATAATCAGAACCATCATGTGAGTAAGTGAATAACATTAATATAACTAAAAATCAACTCCTCATCTGATGAAGATTCAATCTGACAGGTTGACTCTTGTTTTATTGTTTTGTAGTGAGGTACCCATGATTTTGGGACTTCCTACAAGAAGTTTTATAAATTCAAGGCTAACTTTGGCATTGAAACGATCACATATTCTTAGATTTTCTTCTTATCCTTTTGGTCGTGTTGCTTTTTAGGGGATTGACATTTAGAGTATTGAGTTTTTTATGGATCAAGTTGTGTTGTGGTGGAAGTAGTAGGAGGCACAATTCCTTATTTCAACTATGTTTGAAGAATACCATGAGTTTGGTTGATCATTTTTATGACCATCCGATCATCATACTTCTATGTACTCTTGATCTTAACTCATTTTCATTCATTTTCCTCCTCTATATTTGTAGTAAAAATACATGCTACTTGACCAGGTGAATTTTTCAATTTCACTTGGCCAGAGTCCACCAACTTTTGATGGAGGTCTTTAAAAACAAATTAATCCTAAATGTGGTGCCCCAACATTTTATGGTAGGGTAAATAATTTGGGAGATCTTCATCACCTTCCTTGTAGGTCTTCTTGGGATTTGGAAACTTGGTTAAGTTATTTTCCAATGCCAAGGTGAAGTAGTTGGGGGCTCGATTATCTCAAAATGATTAGACCATGTTTTTTATTTCCATAAAATGTTTCTGATTATGGTCTTTTTTATTATTCTAAAAAGGTGGGAATTTATTCTAATGCTCAAGAGGTGGATTTGTTTGATATGGTGACGTCTTTGAAGTATGAGAAGGTATAAGGGCATGCTTAAGTGAAACTATAGAGACCAATTCTTTTCCTTATATCCTTACATAAGTTGATGGAATTATTTGGGACTTGTATTTTGTCTCTTCAATAGATTTTTCCACCTATTTAGTGATTAATAATAGATTCAAAAACCCTCATGTGTATTTCATAGGGATAAATATTTTGTGCAATTCATCTCAGAGATTTTCTACACATATGGGCAACATCTCTTCTTGATGGAGTGGTAGGTTTAAGAAGTATTTCAATCCTTTCCACTGAGCAATTAAATATAATACCCTTTCATTCTAACATAGTTTTTAGTTTGTGAGATCAAAGATTTTTGTCTTCTATAGCATTGAGATGAACTAGAAGATAAATTTCTGATAGTGGTTGTCCCACCCATTAATCGACTAAAACTGCAAACCCATGTACCACACGAAGGTTGGTCTTTCATTAACTGCACAAAGCACCAGATTTTTACCTCCTCCAGTTGTTCATGGCTACCCATCATGGTATCATAGTGAGAGATGAAATGTATCAAGTGCTGCTCTGGATCTCCCAATTCGTTGAAGACTGGAAATTTTGGATTCCCAAAGTTTGACGAAGGAAGTGTCGGATCAACCCATTCATGGTAAGTCTTATTTTTTGGTTGTATCAGAGCACACCATTCCTTCATGGATTCTAATAGATTTGTTAGTGACTCAATAAGGTTCATAATCATTCAAGGAATGTCTAGATGAGCTGAATCCTAGAAAAGCGTAGCAACTGGGGCCTGAATTAGTGCAACGGTTGGTTGGACCACTGGTGGTGGAACTGTTATTATCTGTCATGGGTAACCCATAGGGACAATCTTGTAAGGATGTGATTGAACATTCTCTATTTTCACATAAAATATAGGTAACTCGTGATATGCTACTAGGGATCCAAATATATCAGTGGTCGGTATCACACATTGAGTGGATGTTCTAATTCTACTTTAGTTGTCATGAGAAACTCTCTTTATTGAGTTACGTCAACTAGAAGTATGGGTTGGGTATCTATTTGTAAAACATACTATAAGAGAGGTTGATTTATAGTAATTATGCAATGAGTCTTCTCAATTATTTCAATTATTCCTCTTGATGAGAAAATATACTCTCGAGTGAATGGGACATACCTTCTCTAGAAGGGAGTTGAGGTACAATTTGACCATTTCCTTTTTCATAGTTAGACTTTTGAGGAGGTGGTGGTTGATTTTTTAGGGGAATTCACATATTTTGAGCAAGTCTCTAGTTCTAGATACATACACATTCTTTATTTGTTTTAGTGTGGGCCACCTCATGAACATGAACTTCCTCTTCTGCCTCCTCTAAATTGGTCTCATGTTCTAGAGAATCTAAAAGGGAGGCGTTGATGACATTAACTGATTTGAAAAAAATTGTAGGCATTCTATCAGTGTCTTTGTAATAACTCCTTCTTATGTTCCCTCCATGAGGACTTATCCTCTCCTTTTTTTATTTTATGGGAACTATTTGGCAGACATTAACCTAAAGGGAATCTCTATATAGTTTAGTCATGCATGTTCCAAGTTAAAATACCAGATCATGGGATGAGATGAACTGGGAGAATTCATTCTATGGTATCTTCCCTAATTAGGATAAAACTGATTCCCACTAATGAGGTGATTATTGAGGTGAAAAATCCCCCAACCTTGAGGGTTAGGGCTATTTCGGTTCCACTTTCACAACCCTTTGGGCCTATTTGGCTGAACCCAAGGGTTGAGTTAAAAAATCCCCCAGCCCTATGGTCTAGGGTTGCTCTTGAACTATTGTTGTTGATATTACAAAGCCTACTATTCTGATTTCATGGAGTTTTATTCGAACATGGGTCGGGTGCATCATTCATCATGCACTTGAATAGTCCATTTATGAAGATCGTTGTGCTATTTCTAACATTTTTGTTATCTGATGACTAACATCATCGAAGTGGGATGCCTGATCAATATTCTAAGATACTTTATGAAAAATTATCTCAATAGACTACTCTCTTCTAGCCTGATGTCGGTGATAATCGATCAGGTCATGTTCTTGTTGTGCATATCTTTGTTCATGAACAGATTTTTTTGTTGGATCTAGACTGGGGATATGAAATTTAATGATACCACCTTTGGAAGGATTTTCTGGTTAGGTAGTGCAGTGAAATTAAATTCTTGATGTGCAACTCATACTCTGATATAAACACTAGGTAGGGTGTTTTAGATCAATTGTCACAAACTCATTAATGCATCTAAGAATTTGCACTGAAGGCCTCCTTGTTTTTTCTCAATTTTTGAATGAACACATGCATGATTGATTTTATTTTCAAGCCTTATATTATCAAATGAAAGGGGCCTAACATTTTGGTGATGTTATCATCTTCGTTAAGGATTCAATTGGGTTCATTATTTTTAATTTCCCTTAGAATTTGTGTTCTAGTTAGGAATCACTATTTCTGAACGGTTTCCAATGGGTTTTTTCGTGGAACTGGAAACACCCAATGGTTCTATATTTGAAGGGACCTACATCCAAAATTTAAGCACTGGTTAGGAATTTTGACTAACAATGTTTAATAACTCTCATTGGTCGATAGGATGGGAGTTCAATCTCGTTACACCCTTTTGGGGAGAATAATTTCTTACTCCAAGACTCTCTTACATATTTAAGATATTCTCATGAATCCTTCATTAATTAATAAGTATAATTTCAGCCATACCTGAGTTAAAAATCAATTATTAGCATGTGTAGATCTTAAAATCATTTGTATGTATCTGAGGTTCTTCGTTAATGGAGATATCTATATGTATATGAGGTTCTTTTACAATGGTATCCTCTTATATACTACTAAGATATTATTTGGTCATTATCATGGTGATTTTAGTTTTCTAGACATAGTGTGGGGTAATATAGAGTTTATTTTCATCTAGGGATACTGATGTTACTCTAGAGTTTATCATTATCCAGGTATATTGAGGTTACTTTGGATTTTATAATCATCCAAGGAGATGAGAGTTGTTTTGATGTTGTGATCATACCCATGAATGGGTTTTCTACATATCCTTGTAAAAGGAATCAGAACCCATATAGTTCAGTTTTGCTTAATGGGGAACATCATACCATTTAAGGTGATGTGATAAGGACCTAATTGTATAGTTTATCTTCGTGTGGTAAGGAAATCTAGGTGGAAGGTTCCTAGTCAATATTTGGTGTGGGACTTATGCCAAAGTAGGCCAGAGAACCTGAGAGATATAGATTCTCAGATTAAATTAGACCCTACTGGGAATGTGGCTCTTGAAGAAATAGGGTTTATTTGAGGTGTTAGTTTTGAACCTCATGGAGGATTCCTACATATCCCATTTGGAGTGGAATCAAATCCCATATAGTTTGGTTATGAGTTACCTCACCTATGTAGATTCTTATATGTTTATCTCATATGGGAGTAATACCCTTTGAGATGATTAAGTTGGGACTTATTCCTCAAGAGGAATCCTTATAAAGGGAACATGAGGGACATTTTAACTCATGGTGATTTGGGTATTTACTTTTGGGATTACTCCTAATGATGATGCCCTAATTAATGGGATTATGATTGGGGATTACTCCTAATGAGGATTCCCATTGAGATCAGGACTTAGGTAGGCTTCCTACATATCTTGTTTAGTAGGAATCAATATTCTTGTATTTCAATATGTCACATGGATCATGAAGATGTTGTGATCATATTTCCTTGAATCTTACGCGAGTCATGCTTGATGTGAGAAGCAAGGGGAAACAAAAGATCCAAAAAACCATGATTCTTCCTTTATTCGCTGGTGGAAATGGAAACAAAGCCCAAAGGGAGAGGTATGGGGCATTGAGTGTTCCTATTTCCTCTATCGTTTATCCACCAATATAAGATTAGTGGGACAGCAATGGAAAAGTTTGAGGTTATGTCACTTTCCTATCTTCACTTCACCCCAAGGAGGGAAGGAAGTTGAAGGAAACAGAGGTAGATAGGAGAAATACTACAACCTCTTACAATAAAGGATAGGGGATTTCTCCAAGAAGGATTTCCTATAATTAGTTCTATAGCTGGATGAGGATATAATTCCATGTTGAATAGAAAAGAAATCATAATACTCACCCTCCCCACTGGGAACTAGAGGCTCCAAGTCATATAGATGAGAAGGGAAGGACATGGTCCTAACCCATATATCAAATATTGGGAACTCCCTAAAATAGTCCCTAGGTTGGGGTCCTCATGATCATAGATATAAAAATATACATGTTCCCCAATGATACTAACTATCTAGTGGGATATGTGTGGGAAACCAATGACTTTAGAAATACAAATCCAAATGGGAGACATGTTGGTATGCCTTTTTTCATGGTTGTGTAAGTCTGGAGGTCTTCATGAAGGTTTCAACTCAGGCCCTTTCAGAAAAGGGAGCCAAAGAAGGAGAGGCCCTTCCATGGATGGATTTGATGAAGGCTTCGGGAATTTATCATGCAGGATGGGGGTTAGGGTGAACTAAGGAGGCTTGTGCAGGGGATACTTTGCATAGGTAGGTCTGGCTGAACTAATTGAACCTTGGGTGATGGATAACCTGGGTGACTACACTCAGGAGAGACTTTTCCCAAGCCTTTAAGGGTATACACAGGTGTCCCCAAAAGTAAGTCTCGTAGGTCCCTATTTGAGTAAGGGTACCTCATGCTAGTGTTTATTAATTAGGGTTTTATTGAATTCCTTGCATAGGTGTTGTTTATTTGAAACACTAGGATCACTTTAGTTTAATTATTCCCCATTAATTCCCTCTTCTTCAGCTGTTAGAGAACTACCTAGAAGGTTATGTAGGGATTGAGCAAAGAACTAGGGTGATCAAAGCATCATTTGACCATCAAGGAATTATATCCATACAAATGAAGACCTTAAGGTCATATTTATAGAAAAATATTGGACCCCAGGTGAAGGGTCTATCTCGTGAAAGTATTGCGTGTAGGTGCCCATACAAGTCACTCGTACAGGGTTCCATGTAGGTAACTTTCATACTAACAGTTCTTTGGGATACTTGCGTGGATCACTTGGGTGAACCCACTATTCCATATTGTTGGGGATATTCCCCTACACCCCTTCTTAGTATTCATGTCAGGTTGCGGTCTCGGACCTTTAGTTTGGTCCCTTATCTACCATCACTGAGCCCCATAAAAAATGAAGAGTCGCACCATGAACTTTTAGAGCCTGTTCATTGATGATTTGGGTCACAACATATGGAAATCTATTCTATTCCTTCTTCCAACATAAATACATATTTCTACTCAAACTCAACATTTGTTATCTAAGTGAGGTTTTCATATTCAATTCTATGAAAAAAGTTCTTGGAAAACATTTCATGGTGTCATCAGTCATCACTATTTTATTTAAATCGAAATATTGATTTATTTTATTATTATGGAATCTGTTATGGAACACTTGGTGAGACCCTATGGGTATTTTTATCTTACACCCTAAATTTTACTTTGGTCATTTTTATATATTCTTCTTCCAGGTCTGAGCAAGGGGAATGTTCTACTTGGAGGTGGTGGATGTTATTGATCCTTCTAGGATTCAAGTGATGTTTTCTTTAGGATGTTTGAGTTTTATATTTCCAATTTTTTAGTACTTTCAAGATGTTTTGTTTTTAGTTTTGATATACCTATTTGGTTTCTAGTAATTTCTCTATTTAGTTTGTTGAGCATACTGAATTGTAATATTTATCATCCACTGTTTTGTGGAAAAGTCATTCCCTGTTTACTCTTGTATAATACCATGTGCCAGTCGTCAACCTATGTGAATCAAGAATTCCCTTTAGGCTATATTAGTTCTGTCTTGAGTATCAGGGTACCAAGGTATCTAGGTTGGTTTGTAACATCTTCCACATCTAGTTTGCAGCCATATTATTTAAATTCTTACTAATCCCCCTTATAAAGAAAACATTTATGAATATTTTTGAGACTTTGGAATCATATCTTAAATGGTAATCTCTTTAGACCTATTATTTAAAATACATTACCACACAACATCCACTGATACATTTTTAATAAAAAAAATTTAAATACAACATTTTTAATAACCATTATCATCTTAGAACATTTGGTATAAATCATTTCATTAATATCATTATTCTAACTAAATTTAAATCCTTACATTAATATCTCTCTTTACCAAAACATCCTGAATTTATTCAAGATATAAAGTGATTATCGATTCAAATATATCTAGTATAATATTTTATTTTTTTACTTTAAACTTGTATATGTCCAAATAAACTCCCTCTATCCTATTAGAAAATATATTATCTTAATAATATCATGATAAAATACACAATATACTTTATGTAATGAAATAAAAAAATCATTATTAGTAATACGTAACAACTAAACTATTAATAATTATATCTAATATTTCATTATATATGTTCAGAGGTATATTTTTAAATGAAAACATTATTCATCAAAATATTACCCTTATGGGTGGTAATATCATATACCATATATTTAAAAAAATACCTTGGATAAAAAAATTTATCCAAAATCTAATTTATCTTATCTATTTCTTAACTAGAATCATGTTATCAAACTTGGTCAATTATAAACCTATGTATTAAAAATTTCATCTCTATTATTGTAAAAAAAATCAATAAAAACTCTTATAAAATATGATGAAAACAAGATGAATACATAAAAACATTATATCAATCCACTACAGTTTAAGAAAATCCACTTTATTCAACTCCTTTATTTAATAACCCCTTTATCCATCTTTTTAATGTATACATTTAGATCTAACCATTTATCATTATTTAGTATTAAACTTATGTACATGTTTACAACACTTTTATAATATTCAATCAATATCATATAGTTTTTAAAAAATAAGATTTAAATTATATAACATTAATACCTACCATGGAATCTCAATGATGTTTCTTTCACACCTTTAAATATTCTAGAAATTTCATAATATAATATCTTATTTTCCAATAGTAAAAGTTTCCCTCTCTATTATAATATCATTTCTACTGTTTATAATGTCTTTTAAAATTTTTACAATATCTAATAATCATCTTCTTGGAAAATGTTTACTTATTCCTCTATGTACCATCATAATGGAACTTAAATGTGGAAATTCTTGGTTTTCTCAATACTCCTCAAGATATTATTGAGATAAGGTAAAATTTTATAGAACTAATTAATTTTTTAATTAATAATAAATAATTTTAACATCTCTTTCTTCAATTATATAATATTTTTTGTGACTGGAACAATCCTAATAGGTGACCCTAGCCTCTATAAATCTTTTACATAGCCAATAATATTAAGTGAATTAGTAGATATCAAAGTGACCTCCACTGTAATACACCAAATGAGGGATTTTGAAACATCATATCCCATTTTTATAGATTATTCTAGATAGAGAAATTTTTTTATATCATCCTAAAAGAATCAATATTCAAAGGTTTTATTTTTAGATTTAGATTTTATGGTTTTTGATCCATCAAATTTGGAAACAATATAGGTACATCAATAGAATTATTAAAATACCGGGTATAATCATATTTTACTTATTGATTAACTTTAATAGGAGGGGTTTCTTGAGCAGTTTTTCTCATATATATTGAACATCCCTCCTTATTTGAAAACTATTCTAATTTTTATATACCGATGTAGAATATTTATTCTATTAAGATTTAAATTTTCTAATATTGATATATAATTCATCATTAATAATGAGGTTACCATTTTATTTATAAAAAAATAATTTATCAAATGAGAATCATATTTTTCAATCTTTTAATAATGATTTTTATAAAATTTGATCCCACTAAAATGATGAACCCCTTTAATTAAATCATATTAATTGGTGTGAAAATATCTATATTTCACCATGACATAACCCAAATAATCTTGTAATATAATCCATGAATATATCTTGTGTAAAATTAAACCAATAATTCCAAATTTGAATCCTATATAGTTGAGTGATTTTCTATTTACATAGACCATCATATGGATTATCTGAAATATATTCATATAGTATCCAGACTCCTTGGGTTTTCAAGCTATTATATTCCAAATTAATAGATAGAATATAATCACCTAATGCTTTGATTCACCCATAAATTTATATTCTTGTATAATATAATATATGGTCACCTATCTTTAGTATGAAACTACCCAATTTGATGATAGAGGACATAAAAAGTGTATCTATTGAATAAACCTAATAGTTATTATTTTTAAGGGGATTTTTTCTCACCATATTATCTTATGTATTCCCTTTACACATATTCATGCTTCTAAAATTTTAGTTTTGAATCCCATTCATTCAAAAAAAATCAATATGTTTAAACTATATTAATGTGTAAAATATTATAGATTTCAGATCTTATGTGACAAAACCAAATTAAAATTGACTTACATTAATACATATCCAAATTCATCACATGCATATGGTATATGATACCCATTCATGTAAATGATTAGAACATATGAAATTAAAAATCCCTATATGAGTAATCATGGTGTGATAAGTAGAAAACAAAACATTTCTCAATAGAGCCTACACTCCATGTTGAATGGACACTTTAATCTCATTTCCCTTTATCCATGATTTTTAAATTAAGAATAAATTCAACCACATCAAAATTTTAACACATAAAATTCATTAACTATAATCAACTTCTAAAATCAAGTTCATAACCCAATACATAACAATTTCAATGTAGAATAAAATTAAATAAATTATCACACCTATCACTTATCTCCATAAATCCATGTATAAAGATTTAAATAAGTATTTTCACACATTAATAAATTTCATTTATCCATTTATAATATAAAAATTTGTATTCATAAATAATAAGATAATAAAATAATTAAATAGACAATTTAAAATTTACACATGAGATAAAAATTAATGAATAATTTATATACAAATAAATTATAAACATTTTATAATATGTACATGATCTTTCATACATTATATAATATGGAAACATTTAAAATTTCACATTTCTTCTATTATAAATTCTTTCATATTATTAATTTACATAAAAAATTAATATTAACTACTTCATATTCCAAAATATATGACATTTATGAATCTTTTATATTCATATTAAAATTTCACATTCTATATAAAAACATAACACCATATATTTTTAAAATAACTCTTTATAATATAACTATTTTATATTTTTATTAATAAAAAATTCATAAATCAATATAAAATATTTTATATTTCACCTTATTTTTTAATTTTTAGATACTTTATAAATTATTCCCCATGAAAATTCTCTCTAAACCTAGATTATATCTACAAAAATTATTTTTAATGCTCTAAATATCACCTTAAAATTTTATGTGGACAAAAATAACTTTCCATTAAAATTTTATAAACCATGTCTTGTTTCTATCACCATTTTGGAAAGGGGTTTCCATTTAATTTTCATACCATAAACCATGACTACTATGGAAGATTTATTGAATATTTTTTTTGGTGTAGATTTTATTTTGAGTTATCTATGTGAATTAGAAAAGAATGTAGAAATTTTTAAAGTTTTTTGTGCCATAGAAAGTTAAGAGATATTATGGAGTGTTATATTCTCATGGAGGATTTCACCACACCATAATGATTAGTTCACCATTTATTTAGTGATTTTAAAAAAAAATTAAAAATACTTTTATAACAAATTTTTATAAACATTGATGTGGTTATCCTGATTTTATAAGAAATTTAATGTTTCACCCAAGTCTCGTGGCTTGGTTTGAAAATTTCAAGAACCAAAATAGATATTATGGACAAGGGTATACTATAGTGACTAGATTACCATTTTTTGTAGATTCTTTATTTATATAATAATTAAATATACAAAACATATAATAGCCTCTAATAAAATTGAATAGTTTCAAATGGTGTTGAAACTACCCGATGAAAGTATACTCATAAACCAAAACCAATCTACTCAATTAGATCTTCCATATTTATAGGATTGAATAAATAAATGAATAATGGCATACTAGATTCTTTATTGGTACAAAATAGTGGATGCTTGTTCATAAGTTTTTTCTTAATATCACAGATAAGTATCTAATGGGATACTTTCTCCCTTTTTATCCATGGGTTGTATGAATCTCCCAAGTTTTTTGAATAATTATCAATTCATTAGGGCATACTATAGTCTTTAGAGTTCAAAAAAATAGGGAAAGATAATGTTATTAAATTTGAGGTGTTTATCATTAATTATATGAACATAAATTGGATTCTATGAGAATAATTATATATTTCATTTAAGGAAAATACTAGGATAAAAAATTAGCCTATTAAAAGGAACATTTGATAAATGTTTCATATATGAAAACTCGTTTTCACCATTTGAATTTAATATTTAATATTTAAGCTTTATTATGGGATGTTCAAACACCTCTAAATTATTATCACATCATAATTAACCAAATATGATATCATGGATTATGATATTATGTCTGATCTATGTGATACTTCAAGGAAGAATTCCGACATTGTTACCATCATAAGGATAAGGTTAACGCAAGAACACGCCACTTCATGGTGGATAATTTAGTTCAAATTTATAAAACATTGGTGAATATTATAGTACTATCTTTAACCCTCCACCATACACTTAATTTTAAATCCACAAATGCCTCTGGACTCCTATATATGGAACAACATCCTCGAAACCACCAAACAAGACCCTAAAAAATTATACTACTCCCTCTAAACCTCATTATAAATTCAATTACACTATATTTATTCCAATTTCATTTAGTGAAAATAAAATAGAAAGTGGAGATCCTAAAAATGGACCCTAAGAAACCTATTTTTTATAAAGGTGTTCCACAATGTTCAAAAAAACTATTTAACTCCTAGAAAAAAATAGTTGAATTCTATAAATAACAATGAAACTAACACCTGGGGGTAAACACCATATTTAATTTAAATTATAAATCAATTTTTAGGTGTATAATTATATGGTTTCCATAAAGGCATGAAAGTACCAAAATTATCATATTTAAATTATAAACTAAAATATTACCAAACAAAGACCATTACATCCTCCTAAACATTAAAAAAATTCTTTTTTGTGAATCCCAAATATAATATTAATAAATAAAGAACCTCCTAAATCATTTTATCTATAATATTTCCATCCACATCATTTCCATAATCATTTTAATGAATGGACCCATATCATCCATTGACCTTTTTTGGACAATCATAAGACCTCACGTGTCCATCTCCATAGCTAGAATCTAGAGTAAATAACAATGAATAAATTAGGAATATTTGTAAGTGATTTTAACTTTTGGTTATTTATAATATTATAGTAAAATACTACTATAATATCCACATGCTCTATGAAAATGTTAGGAAAACTAAAATTGATACTTGAATGTCATATGAGAAAACCCTTACTTTAGAGGTGTACCTATACAAACTGTATAATTAAATAATTATTTTTTATATGTATCAAACTGTAAATAGAACATAGCCTCGCTATATATCATAATTTATATAGAAATAACCAAGAGGAAACTCCCCTTATACATAATTTCTCAAAAGAAAAAATCTGACACAAAAGATAAATATAAGTCTTCTCAAGACATGTTACTAAAAAGGAGTCACCAAATTATCAAAATAATATATTTTTATAAGTTCATTATTCTTTCTTAGAAAAATTTATGAGTCCATTCTCCTATATCTATAATCCCTCATGTATTACTACTTTTCCTTTAACTAGATCACAAATAATAATTTTTTACACATTCTTGAGGAACACGTATAGTGTGTGAGTATAAAGTACTCTATCAGTTATCACCACCCACAATAGTCAAAATACTTTTTTGTAATGGGTATTTTGTAATGTAATCCCATCATAAATAGTAAATTGTGATGGGATTTATTCACAAAAGAACAGTGGTGGAAAGTAGCATAATAAAAAAAATTATTTATGAGGGTCGTTTACAAATAAATATTTTTTATGACATACATGTCAATACATCGTGAATATTTTTTCATGATTGAAATTGTTCTCATCATAGAAAAACAAAATAACCCTATTTTATGATGAAATTATATGTCCATCAAAAAAATAATCGCTAAAAAATGAATTTTTCATCATGAAAAAAATAGTTATGATAGATCATAACATCTGTTGAAAATAAAAAATATAAAAAAATAATAATAATAAATATCTTAAAAATATATAAAAACATTTATATAAAAAATAATAAATATTTAACAAAATATTTTTATCAATAATAACATTGAAATGTTACTCTAGGGTAAGGAATCAGTTGAAGGTCGGGCAAGGGTAACCTCATCCAAGAACTATGCACAAGTCAGCACTATACCTCATCAGTTGTTCGTGCTACTAACACTACTCTTCATGTCATTTCACCATCTGTAGATGATACTCTTCCCACTCTTTATGAATTCATAGTATAAAATCATGCGAACATCAAAATCTCTACTCAAGATACATTGATAATGTTGATGTTATGTCGTCTTCTATCAAGCTAGCTGATGATATCACTACATCACCATTTTAACTGGAATGTGTTGATTGTAAACTAATTATTTCAAATTATTACTAATTATTTATAATTATTACTAATTTTAACTAAATATCAATAATTATTAATATATAAAACAATTCGTTACTAATTATTTGTAATTATTTTTAATTATTAATAATTATTTATAATTTTAACAAATTATACATAATTGATACAAAATATTTGTAATTATTACTAATTATTCATAATTTCTATTAATTTTTTTTAATTATTATTAATTTTTTATAATTACTACTAATTATTAGAATTTTTTAATAATTATTTGTAATTAATAATTATTATTCATAGTTATTCATAATTACTCCATATTATTACTAATTAATAAAAAATGATGCCAATTATCTCTAATTATCACTAATTATTACTCATTATTAATAATTATTTGTAAATATATAAAATTATTACTAATTATTACTAATTATTTGTAATTATTACTAATTATTACTAACTATTAATAGTTGTTCCCAATTATTACTATTATTCATAATTATTCATAATTGTAACTGTTTAATATTAATTATAACTAATTATTAATAATTATTACTAATTATTTGTATTTATTTTAAAATATTCATAATTATTACTACTTATCCATAATTATTAATAATTATTAATAATTATTATTATTTAATATTAATATTATTTATTTATTATAACTAATTATGGATGATGAAGATGGATGCTAGAGAACTTCTCTCTCTAAATCTTGATGGTTGTTAGGTCACACTCTCATCTGGTTCTGCAATGGTAACTCTTTTTCTTCAGGATGGGTGGTTTGATTTGTATAAGCATAACAACACTGGATTAGGAAATGAATGGTGACGCACAATAAATCTACCCCGGTGATTCCAAACCCTATTGGTGGCAGTGGAACCTTCTCGCTCTTCAAGGACTCAGTTACAGGGATGATTCGACGCAGGGGCAGGATCTCTCATGTCCAGGTTGACAAAGATGTGATTTCATAGTGGATTCAAATGGGTATTCACTCCATTATAGGTAGAGTTATTTTTTTAAAGGGTTCACAGCCATGGAAGCTGGATGAATTAACTTCCCATCTTTCAAAAATTTGGTAATTTGCATAGTGTAAATGCATTTCGATGGGTAGATGGTTTTACCACTTCATCTTCCCCTTTGATGAGCTTAAGACAAGGGATTGGGGGTATAGATCGATTTATCTCAAGACATGGGTGATTCATATTGTGGAATGGGATAGAAATTTTAACCCAAAAGCACCTAGCAATTCTACCGTGCAACTATGGGTTAAGGTGTTTGAGTTAAACTGGATTTTGTGGCACCCAAAAATTATTTATGATATCACTCTTTCTATTGGGGTACCCATCAATCTAGATAGGGAAATTAATTTGGATCACTTTGGGAATTTTGTGTGCTTCTTGGTTGAGGTCAATCTCGGATCTACTCTCGTTGACATGGTTTTTCTTTCATCTGATTATGATGAACTTTCTCTGAGAATTGAATATGAGTGCAAGCCTCAGTTTTATACGAATTTGAAACTCATTAGACATGATATTGGTAATTGAAAATGATCTATGGTCTATAGTTTTTTCCTAGATCGAGGGAATGAAGTATTATCCTACTTTAAGAAGGTGTGGCTCAACAAATTTCCAAAATTCAGCACTATTTGAATAAATATGGACACAATCATGATGCAAATCAGGTACTATCATTAGGTGGGGATGTCCAACCTATGTCAGCTAACTTGAGGGATGTTTTCTAAGAATTTGATGCCCCCCTAATTCTGATGCTAATGGTGGCCATACATTTAAGTATGTTGAAGGTTCTTCTCCTCCCAAGAACTCTTGGGATAATATAGTTGAGGCAAAACATGTTGAGGGTTCTCTTGGTGATGATGAAATAACCAACTATGAGGTTCGTGTCTAAAGGTAGGTGGATCATGAGCTTTCTTAGGAATTTATCCTTTTCTCATCCAAAAAAAGGAATCACAAAGAGGCAGCCTCCCCACAAATGAACCAGATTGGTAAAGAATCATTTTCTATGTTCAGTTTGGATAAGGAAGGGTTCCAAATTTTCCCATATAGGAAAAAAGATGGTAAGACTATATATGAACTTAAATCTACTGGTATGGGATTTTGTGAAAATAATGGTTGTAATAATACTAATTAGGATGCTTCTAGTCTATATCTTACCATAGGGAATCATTCACCATCAGTCACCACACTTTTTAAAGCTTCCACTTTGGCTAATGGCTCTGCTTTGCTGGGTGTGGAAATCAGTGGACAGTGTACTAATACCATTTTGTGTTCCACTCCTCATATTTCTTCTATTAATCACTTTGAATTGTTGGTTTCTAATTATCTAAAGTATGATCAGATACAACCAATTCTAGTAGTAGTAAATTTGAATAATGTATATTCTTCTGACCCATGTGGTGGTGCTAATGATGAATAACACAACATAATTTCATTAGTATATCTCCCTGGAGATGATCAAGCATCAAAGATAATGTATCCACTTATGGAATATAATGATCCAAAAGATATTTGGCCAAAAAAACAAGACCTAGTGAAGAGTATGTCATCCAAAATCCCAAAGGAGAGGGTGTGGTCGTGCTGAATGGGATACTACTGCACTTTTAGGGGATTTGGATTCAGAATCTAGGGGTCGTGGATGTGGTCGTGGTCGAGGGTGTGGACGACAGCTGACCCCAGAGCAGAAAAATATCAAGGATAAATACATTGTGATCATCAAGAAGAAGAACCCATAGTCGGAGTGGGAAACCACTGATGATGATGACCCTAATCAAGATTAGGAGTTTGCTTGTCTTTGTTTATGAATGAGTGATTGCCTCTATTGACTCTAACCATCTTCCTTTTGTACTTATGGAATCTTTATTTTTCAAATAAACTTTTTAGGAGTAGGCTAACCTATTCATGAACCTTTGGTATAACTAATTATTACTAATTATAAAAATTATCTATAATTATTCGTAATTATTATGATTATTTTTAATCATTAATTTTTTTTCAATTATTAAATTTTTTATTTATTGTTAAATTATATATTAATTATACTTAATTATAATAAATTCTACCTAATTATTATATTATATTTTAAATTATACATAAATATTATGACTTATTTGTAATTATTCATAATTTTTCTAAATTATTCCTTTTTATTATGATTGTAATTAATTATTATATTTTAAAAAAAATTATTCCAATTATTACATATTATAAGAAGTTATAATGTAACATCTCTATTTTTTTAGTGAAAATATTTAAAGTATATCTATAAAAAAATTCAGAGTCAGACGCTAAGACTTCATAAGATTCTGAGGCTCAGTGAGCCTAAAACTAGTATTATAAAAATATTAAATATATTAATATCACACATGCATAATTTTACTAAAATAGTGGAATAACTCCCAAACAGAGTCTCAAATCAAAAATATGAGACCTCCATTGATTCAATCATGTGGGTTTTACCCTAGGCGCGATATAATTCTTATGTTCATCGAGTGTTGGTCTTGGGCACCATAATGGGAGGATAAATAACTAAATAATTATTTACATATTTAATTGTTTAATTAAATCCAAAAACCTAAATATCTTCTATAAATAATATGTTATGTCCAATTCATAGGTTTATCCCCATAACCTTGAGATTTTAGAGAGAGAGGGAGTTGGATCGTTTGTAGACGACAACAGGTCAGAGGATCAGATCGATGTTATAAGGATCATCTATGCCAACAGAGTTTGTAGATCTCACCAATTACTAAAATTTAGGATCTTTATTCTTCAATGATCAATCTGAACTCAAGGTAGGACATTTTTTTTTTGTAAATTCATCCTATTTTTATATCCCATGTCAAACATAGATCAATTCAACTAATTTCTTCATGCATCGATGGATGATTTATTTTATGATTAATTTGATTATTTATTGGTTAATTCATATTTTTTCTAACATAAATGGTTTAAGGTCAACACAAACAATGTTCTAGGTTCATTACTATATTATTTTTATTTGATTTCTCCCATTTTTTTGTGCACGCTATCATGGGTAATTTATTGTCCCATGGTTCAACGAACACACAGTATTCAATATTTTCATGACCATTCTTTAGAGAAATGGATCAATACCATGGGTGAATTTCACAACTGAGGATATGATCAAGGTGAAAAAATTATGGTGAGTGATTGGAGGGGGATCATATTTGACCTGTTATTCCCATTATTTTAGGTTTTATGTGCGACGATGGTGTGCGGAGTCAGTGGTCTATTTCTAAGTGAATTGAAGGCCAGAGTCCAATGAGAAGTGAACGTGAGGTTCATGGAACATAGATCTTTGATTTATAGTGAGTATCACTGACAGATCAAAGGATGAATACATAGATAAAGATGCTTGAAAGAACCATGGAATATGGAAACTTATGGTGTACAAGGCATTTAATCTGGATATACACAACCTATGAGACCCATGGTTGATTTTCTTGGGTTCCTTCTGAAAATTAAATATCACATGCCATGTGAATTGATTATGGTGGCCCACTGTGTACTCTATGATTATATGGATAAGGACATGGAAAGACACACAAGAACGAGTAGATTATACAAGCATGACTCAGTACTCATACACGACCAAGTACACGGGCATGAGCACTATACATGGGCACAGTCAGGTGTATACAAGAAAGGTAAGGTGGAACATCATGTTCTGGGTAGACCTATATATTTTGTGTACCATTAAGGGACACACCATGTATATGGATACTTACATTTCATGTGATACAGTGTTACACGGGGAGAACATGGGTTAGAAAGACAAGTTGTGTACCTATAGTACATGTTATGTACTCCCTCTAAGGGTGTTTGGAGAACTATGATTCTTTAGTATAAACCCAGTTTAGCTGAGCATGTTTCTATGGTCCCTTCCCATGATAGTACAATGTTTAATTACAAAATCATCATAGGATATTGATCTCCTATATAAGTTTTGTATCATATATATTTTGGTGTATCCCCTTGTGGGGTCGGGGTGGAATCCTCTATCATTCCTAGGTGGGGTTCGTGGTATCAGCATGAACACCATGCACAGGGTGTCAACCCTCAATCTAGAAATAAGATATAGTTGGGTTTGCAGTGTCCCTCAATGGACCTGGGTGTGATCACCAATTTGGATGATGATATCTTCAAAGATCCAATGAGTACTTCTTGGGTAGGGCATGATAATCATGACCGGTTGGATTAGAATCATTAGTGATAGCATGGCTCGTGGAGTGAGTATTCCCAGAATGATTGTTACCTTTTATCCTCGATAAGTATCATGTGGATGACAATATTGGTTAAGACATTTTTTAGATTTATTGTCTGTTATAATTATATCTTGGTTTTTATTATCATTATGTCTCATCCCTGATTGAAAAATCTGTTTATTTGAGTTAACTACTCTTGATTATTTATGTTTGTTTATTTTGGGGTTTCTTTCTAGGTATTTTTATACTCACCCCAGCATGGGATTTTCTAGCACATTTTATATCTTATGAAGAAGATATGTTATTTTATAGTGTCCTAGGAGGACTAGGAGCAGGAAGATCTTATATTGGGCTAAACAGACCAAGGTGTTTAATGGGTGTTTCATTTTACAGTATTCTTATCCTTCTAAGCAGGTTGGACTCCTTTTTACTTTCTTTTAGGCTTATATTTGGCCCCTTTATCGGTTTTAGTACTCTTTTCATACTTTGATGTGGGATAGATTTTGTGAATGCATTTATGGTATCAGTTTTGTTATTTTAAATTTCATAATTTTATGGTCTTGGAAATATGTTCATGCATAGAGGTGAATTAGGTTAATACCTCTCATGTGTGTGATATTCCTACTCGGCACTAGTCTCCACCCCCTAGCCTATTTGAGGAGAACCTGGGTTAGTCACACTTGGCTTATCACCGGCTAGCCAGGCCCTGGTGGGTTGAGAAGTGACATGAGACTAATTGTACATCTTTGTTACTAGTTGTTACTAATTATAAATAATTATCACTAAATATTCATAATTATTACAAATTATTTATAATTATTTATAATTATTCCCACTTTTTATAAATTATTCCTACTTATAAAAATATTTTTATAATTATTAAAAAAATCACTAATTATTTCTTTTTTAGTAATTATTATAATTTGTTTCAATATATTTTAAATTACTCCTCATTGTTCCTGATTATTATTAATTATTAGTAATTGTAACTATTTATTATAATTTTTTACTAATTATTTAATTTTTTACTAATTAATTTTTATAGTTTTTTACTAATTATTAGTATTTTTTATAGTTTTTTACTAATTATAAGTAATTAAAAGTAATTAATAAATATGTTACAACATATATTAAATTTAAATTAATATTTCATAGTGGAAATAAAAATAATAATAAATTAATATAACAAATAAATTTTATACTAAAAATAATTAAGAAATCAAATGAAATAAGTTTAAAAAATATCCTAAGTTTACTTCATAAAACCTTGATATGAAAAAGAAAAATTGAATTCTTAATGAAACCAAAACCATAAGGATTGGAGAGACTGAATGGGTATAGATCGTTAAAAATGAATGGTGGGTGGGGTATTAATTACGCTGCAGTTTTTTATGATGGATTATTTGTGATTGAAATATTAATCCAATAATATATCCTTTGGGATACATGTGATGACATGTTGTAATGAGTTTCTATTGTAACGATTATTTTTTATAGACTCAAATTCCATCTTAATAAAAATTCATTATAAAAAATTTCTGACATATCTGAAAAACTT
Source organism: Viscum album (assembly GCA_963277665.1). NCBI lineage: Eukaryota > Viridiplantae > Streptophyta > Magnoliopsida > Santalales > Viscaceae > Viscum > Viscum album. Next base: position 1,879,863,749 of record OY728145.1, read on the forward strand.
TTTACAATAGAATCTTCCATCACAAATGAACCATCCGACATTGTATTTTCCATATACTCTATGGTCTATCACAGATAGTTTTTTAGCAATACAAATTTGGAAAAACTTAATGGATTTTGTCACAAAATATTGTAATCACCATTTTCCATCATCACATTGGATATTTCTGAAAGTTCATTTGTGATGAAATCTATAGTTTGATAAAAATGAGATTCCTGAAAACTGGTTTTTGCAATATAACCCATATCTTGTAGAAAATAATATTATTTCTACAACATTTTTCAAAGGGAATATCATTCATCACAAATATCCTATCACAAAACCTAAAATTTCCTATAGTGATCTAACCCATACTAGTCTATCATGATGTCAAGTGTAAGAAAAAAAAATATAATTTTAACATATAGCATAATAAATAGTATCAACATCTCAATAAAGTGTAATATAATGTTAAATTATCAAGAATAGGTAATATTATTATTATAAAAATTGGTAACCAACTAAACTTAACTTTTATTCATGTTTGGAATCTAATTTGTGGAACCTATGCACCCCATGAAATGCATCAACCCATTGGTACTTTTAATGTACCGTCCATAATAAGTGGTTATATATATTCATATATATCCATAATTATATTAAAATAATTTGGAATATGTGTATGTATTTGTGTCTACAAGCACACACATATCCATCCTCACTTTTTAGGCATCACAACTCATAGGTAAAATCATTATCATATAAACATATATCCATATGTGAATCTACCATACATAAAATATATTATCATGATTTTAAATTCCTAGATATGAAATATACATCAATTCTTAAGATCCCCATGTCTACATTATACAATGAATCATGTAATGATGGCATAAATATCAATAAACATATAATGCATCCTATAAAAAATACATAGCCTATAATATTCATATTCAACAACATGTAACATTGTATAAAAATAATAGTTATATATTTTTTAGCATTCTATCATAGACTACATGTCATAAAGTGCCATAAATAAATAAATTAAGCAATTATAAGTCATAATACTCAGTATATCATAGATTAATGACAATTTATCAATTTTATATTAATAATAAAATACTTTTATAATGTATTTTTATATGAAAATAGTTTTTTGGTTATCCCTTACTCAGCCCCATGTCTCTTTAATCATAGAAACTAATATAAGATTAAAGTATAGGTCACCCACTAAATGTCATGTCAAATCCAAGAAAAATTGTTTGAATAATGGGATATAACACCACTTGAAAATTTTAAATAATCAAGGGTAGAAGAAAATAAGTATTCAACTTGTAACCATAAAGAAGATAGAAATATGATAAAATAATTGTGGTATTTCTTCAAGATTAATTAATAAAATCTATTATGTTAACATATAGTAATAATAATAAATAAAATAGGGTTTCTTAAACTATAATGAATTGGAATGACTAGGAATTTCTTATCCTTGTAATATATTTCTAAAATATGGAACAAGGGGTGAGGGTATTACTATAGATCCACCAAAATAAGGCCTCTGTACAATATTGTTGAATAATAAAATTGATTTAGGTGGTGGGTTCATTAATTTAGAATTATAAAGGAATGGGAGAACACCAATTAGGGCTATAGTTGGATTCCTAGAAATGAATCATGAGTTTGGCATTAAATAGATTTAAAATTTCCAATAAAAATGACCAATGTTTTTAAACTCCATTGGACCTACTAGAAATCTAGTGGGTATCCACCTAACTTATTTTGGCCAAAAATATGACACTGGTTTTCATAGATCTATACATTGGGATTTTAGTGCCCTCAGCTTTACTTTTACCCTTTCCACATCATCCACCTTCTTCATATAACTCTCTTACACCCTAATTCAAAATCCTTAAAAATAATATATTCCATCAAAATTTTATTTAAATGGTAAAATTATAATGTAAAACATAACTTATGATGTATATATCTTTAAATTACTCAACATAAACTTTCTAATACTCAAGTATATTAAATTGGAAATTTATGTAACAAGTTCACTTGTTGATATTTCATCTTGGTCACTCATTCCTTGGTATCTTCATGTAGTATCTGATGGAATATGTGGTGAATTTCATTGAATCAATGATTCAATTCCAAAATATAATCCATTAATCTAATATTATCTTGGAACTCAACTAATATAATATATGGCATGGTAAATTTCTCATTCTTTCACTTCCTTTTGTGTCTTAATTAATGATAAACATTGATAAATATATGAGAACTATCCCAGAATTCATATATTTAATATATACATTAGTCATACGACTTTTGGTGAATCTTTTCATTAATAAATAACTTTTGGATCAAATTTACCTACTATTTCATGTCTTGATGTCTGTTAGGACAATAGATAATTTTAATGTGAATTGACAATGTCTTCTATAGATAGCCTAAAATTATACCATATAGATGTGTGAGTGATAATTCTAATTATTATAAAACTCCACAAGTAAAAAATGATCTACATAGGAGCCACTAATATTATGTATATTGTTAGAGGAAATATTCACTATTATGAGATTCAACCTCTCTAATTTTTCATCAATCCAGGGGTCATAATCTATATTAGGTTTCACTAAAGTACTATGAATTCACTATATTTTTTTTCAAAATATAGAGAAAATCCTCACACCTTGTTCATAAATATTACTAAAATATGATTACTAAAACATTATAATACTATAAATATATAACATTCACATATATTCTATATAGTATGATTCTATTATAAACTAAAAAGTATTTATTTTGGTCATGTGATAAAAAACCAAAATATTTCATAGTATCTCAAAGATTGAGGTAAATCATAATGAAACCCAACATATCATTTCCCATTTCTATACACAAATTTAAGTTCATTATATTTCACCTATGGTTCACTAATATTCTAATTCAACATACTAAAAATTAATAATTTGAATATAAAATTAACAATATCTCACTTCATGCTAGTCTAGAAGAACTATTTGAAAATATCATGAAAATCTCATAGATTCTAGAGTGAAAATCCCATCATGAATAATTATAAATATTTTTTCACTTAATAACTCATTATATTAATAATTATGATCCCTTCATAAATAAAAATATAAAGTGTTTAAATATATAGACCATCCTTGGAAGATCTCCCCACCCTCTAGACTCTCTCATATATTGATACAATCTTAATTTGAGATCTTTGATTCTTTTCCCTCTCTACTACTAATGATGAAAAATAAAATGAAATAAACATATATTATTAATATTATAAATGATATTAAGTTGAATCTATTTCATAATAGATATCAATATTCATTCTCCCATTACTTCATGTACTATTTTTGGTAAGGAAATCTTATTAATAGTATTGGATATCATGTTTCCCCACATAGGTGTGTAGATAATCTTAAAATAAAATTAGTATAGATATTCCACCAATTGATGTTTCCTAAAATTTAGATCCCACTAATATAATATATACTTGAGTCTTTAATAGTTAGTGTATACCATGAATCACTTCTTGAATATATTGTTCTTCTAACATTTTGGGGAACACGCTTTAAGGGCTAACTCTATGTCATGGGTCAAATAATTTTTTTTGTGTATAATTTTACTTCAAAACATAATTTACCACATTATATTCATGCATAAAAATCCAAACAAGACCCATATAAGAGGCATACTAATAGATTTAAAATCCCTTACATAATTATAGTAAAATTTGTACAAGTGATATTATAAACCCCTTATCTGTATCCTAGAAATACAAATCACAATGATTTTAATAAATAAAATTTTCTACTTTAATTTTTCATAGCCTTTATATGACTAAAAATGAAGGAAAATTTGTTAATAATAAAAATTAAATCCATTACGTTCTAAAAAAATGCTAAGTCACAATGAAATTATTTGATATTTCTGATGACATCACCACCTATACTTTTTTAGAATCCAAAAAATATATATAGATTTTAATGCAACATGCCGACAAAATTTTACTTCTTAAATAAAGAAAGTGTATTTAGAATTTATGGAATATACTAGATGATTTTGAAACATCCTTAAGACATCCTAAAGATAACTTTTGTGATATTACCAGTTTTTAAATCATATAAGGATATCTTAAAAAATAGACACAGAGGATTCAAAAATATATAAGGAATATAATATTCATCAAATCCATGAAGATATCTGGTGAATTTTTTAACCCGAATGGAATGACTAAGAACTCAAATTGAAATAATTGTTTCAAAATGTTATCTTATTGATATCCTTAGGTTTCACTCAAGGTTTTAGATAACTTTATTTCAATTCCATCTACAAATACCATTTAACCCATTTATGATGATGAAATAAATCATCAATCAAATCCAATAGGTACCAATTCAGGATAGTTACTTTTTTGAAAAATGGTATTCTACCAAAAACTATAATCTTCCATTTCCTTAGTGAAAACAAATGGTCCACCCAAAGAGATGTTCATGGTCAAAAAAAATTTTGACTAAATATCCTTAAGCTGATTTTTCATGTCACTAACCTCATTTAGGGATATACAATATATGTAATGACCCAAAATTTTATCAATTGAAATTACTTTCTTAAAATTATGTCATATAGTATAATCACATAAAATCAAATTATGAACACAATAAAAACATTATAAATGAATAATTAATAAAATAAGAGGTATTTCTAGAAGTTAAGGAACCTTTACTAATGAAATAGTAACTTGGCCTTAGGAATAGTAATATAAACCATATGAATAGTAAACCGACCAATAAAATAGTAACCTCACCCATGAAAGTATAAATAAAATTTAATCATCCTATAAATGAAATTATGATATAATTATATCATAGTATAAGTAAATAAATGTTTTCAAAATTATTAAGTGTTGGTATTTTTCTAAGTTATAAATATTTAATTATAATTTTATAATTAATATAATGATTTAAAAGGAAATATATTTTCATAAAATGAATTCATAAATTAATATTTTGTTTTATTATGATTTTAAGATAATTTTTTAAGACCTTATTTAATTTTTTAAAAGTGTTACAAAATCAGTTATAATTTTAAAATCTGTATTTTTTGAGTAAATAATGATTTTAATTAAAAAATAAAATTTCTCATAGTTATAAAATTATTTTCTTAAAATGGAGTTTATTTTTTGATTCTATATGTCAAAAAATGTATAGAGTGAATTTTGGGTATTTTTCTAAAATACTTGAATTTTTTGTGAATAATAAAATACGGTGATTTGCGCTTTAAGAAAAATACTTGAATTATTGATTCATACATAATGTATGTCTGATTTAAGCCCAAAATATCTAACTATAATTAAATATTTTAATATTTTTGGTGATAATTTTCAAACTATTAATAATATAGAGTATAAATAATAAACTAATAAGTAAAATAATGAGAAAACAGCCCTCTCATCCACTATAAATACCACCTCTTCTCCTCACACCCTAAAAGATTTGAGCCTTGTCCAAATTCTACCCAATACTATTCACAATATTATACCCCATTTACAAGAGCTCTTGTTCTCGTCAAAATACCAAAACCTTTTTCTTAAGAAGGTTTGCAAGGAGGAGAAATTCAAAGGGTAAATTCCTCTTTCCTTTTCTTTTAATTTCTTTTCAAGTGATTTTATTATACTCTCACTACCATCCCTAATATAAATGGTTTGATAACTCTATTACCTAATATATAATTTAAATTTAGTATTTTAATTTAATAATCCATAATTAAACCCCTATATTCTCCATTTTATTTAAAAAGTGAAAACTTCGTTCGTGAGGTGTTAATTAATCGCCTTTAAGGATGAAAATTTTTCATTTTCCATTAATGCATTCAAGTCTGGTCATAAAACCATTTTTATGGTTAAAAAATTATAATATATGTATTACATCCTATTCAATGTTTTGGAATCATTATATACACATGATGTTAAATTATAAAACAAAACAAGTTTGTTGTGAGCGAAAACCACCCAAAATAATCCAAACAATTATCACTAACATCTTATCTAATGATTCAACCTCACCCAAAATAACCAAATGAATTATATAACCATTTAAACTTATGTATTTTCATTAAAAACTTATAACTTCAATTCTATATTTATATTTTTATTTTACATGAACTTTCATACTCTTATACATGCGAACTAGTCATGAAAACTAAGAAAACAAGTACTCCTGAATGATAAAATATAACAATATAACTCATAAAAAAGAACATAAATGAACTTAATAAAATTATAATAAAGAAATTAAAAGTATAAAATGTTCTTAATTAATTAATTTGATTATTTAGGATATATATATCAAGTGTATAACCATTTCAGACATAAGGTAAGGGACTCTACCCGAACCTCCATTTTTCCTTCAGGTTACTCTTTCTCTCTCTTTACCCCAATGTAATGATTCGTTATTTTTTTATTATTATTATAAATTGTGTGAATATGTTTCAAAATAATGTATTAATATTATATCATACCTATTTTATGGGTTAATATTTGTTTTATAAAGGTTCCCTTTTCAATTATGTTGAGTCAATAAGGTTTTCCTTATGACTTTTCCATTCCTTCTTGTTTTGAAAATCACAAACATCTTATCTTAAGGAAAATTGCTTATCTTAAGGGAAATTGCTTTCTTAAGGAAAAATGCTTTCTTAAGGAAAATCGCTTTTATAAGAAAATTTATCCTTATCATATTTTCATCCATATTTTTCTTAAGTATGAGATTCGGATTCATTTTCTTGGAATCATTGAAACTTTGTTATAAAGCATTCTGTTTTAGGATTCGGATTCTGGATAAGAACTATAAGAAAGTCTCATTCCGAATTCCGGATATGAACTCTGACTAAGTTCTATTCCAGATTCAGGATACGAATTCTGAAGAAGAATTCTCATTACGAATTCTAATGAAGAAATCTCATTCCGAATTCTCATTACGAATTCTGATGACAAATTCTCATTACGAATTATGATAATGAATTCTCATTACGAATTCTGATGACAAATTCTCATTACGAATTCTGATAATGAATTCTCATTACGATTTCTGATGACGAATTCCTATTCCGAATTCTCATTCCGAATTCACCTATTAAACAGAATCTGATTATCATTGTTTTATACACTCTGAATTTATTCACTCCGAACCTTCACTCCGAAGTTTTCATTCCGAACCTTTTTGTTAGAGTTTAAAACGATGTCGTACATTCTGTTACACTTGTTTTGTTATAAAACGATGTCGTCCGTTTTGTTATAAACTAACCGTTGTCTAAGTGACACGTGTACAGGTCCCTCCGATCTTTAAGGAAAATATGACCGTTGGAGAGGAGCCGACCTTACCTATAAATAGGAGCTCATTTGAAAGAGCTCGGGGCTGATAGCTGATGAATACTGATGACAGATGAACAACTTGGCTTTGTGCATACATGCTGTTGAAGTGAATTCTAGAGAGAGAGTCTCTTATTAACTCTCAAAGCTTCGTGCGACTCCGAATGTTGGTGATTACATTCGAGGGCTTCCGGGGATAGGAAGACAGAGGTGCCGACTACCTTAAAGTTCGAGGGCTTCCTTGTTGAGGAGGACAGAGGTTGCCAACTACCTTGAAGTTGAGGGCTTGAGAGGATAGCAAGACAAAGACTCCGATCTTCGTATTGAGGGCTTACCCTGGTGTGGGTAAGACAGACTTGCTTGAAAGTATAAATCAAGGGACCTTTATCCAAGGTTGTTGGATACCCTTCTCTTTGGGTTAAAAGACTATTATCTTGTTACTAGTAGTTTTACTACTTGTTTTTATTCCGCTGTAATTTGTATCTTAAGGAAAGTATAACTTTCTTATACTTCCTTACTTACTCTAATTCATTTAGATTCTATACGCTTTAAGGTAGAATCTCATATTGTAACTTTTGTTAAGTTTCAATCTCCAGAACCATATTTCCGGAACCTACTTTTGGAATCTCTTTCCAAGTTTAGTTCGGTGTTAGAGGTGTTGTGAATTTACTTAGTTTAACTTTGTTAAACTTAGCCCTTTCCTTTTCTTAAGGAAACTTTAGTTATTCATAACTAACTTTAAAGGTTCCAAAGGAATTTTTAAAGTATACAATTCACCCCCCCTCTTGTATATTGAGCATCTCATATTATATTTCGATCCTACAATTGGTATTAGAGGTTGGAAACCTCTTACTCTATACCATTCTTACATTTGGTATCAGAGCAGGTTCTGAAATACTTGTACTCACATACAAGTTTTTCTTGCTCACTTTTCCATTCCGAACTTTGTCATACCGACTTTTCCATTCCGAACTTTTCTCATTCCGAACTTTGTTATTACAAATCTTTGCTACTAACAAGTTTGTGTGCAAAGTTATTTTTAGTATGGCAGGAATTAATGTTGGTTCGATTGACAATCTGAATCCTACAAGGCCACCAATCTTCGATGGTAATGACTATGAATACTGGAGAGATCGTATGAAGACTTTTGTTATCAATACTGGAGTAGACAACTTTGTTATGCTTACTGGTGATTATAAAATTCCTGACAAGGAAGTCAGAACCTTTACTAACCAGGAAAAGCAAGAATATCAACTCAACTATAAGGTACGCAACACTTTACTATGTTCAATGACTAGAAATATATATAGCCAAATTTCTTCTTGTGAAGCAGCTAATTGTATATGGAAGAAGTTAGAGGTTACACACTTTGGGACTTCCAAGGTAATTGAGACTAGAAGAGCTATGCTTAGAGCTGAATATCATGGCTTCAATTTTCCTTATGGAGAACCTATCTGTAAAGTACAACAAAGATTTATGACTATTGTCAACAGTCTGCAGTCTATGGGAGAGAAAGGTTTAGATGATGAAGCTCTTGTGGACAAGATAATTGACATTATGCCCAATGAATGGGAATCCAAGAGAACAGCTATAGATGAGAACCGGAAGGTCACTCAAATTACTCTTGATGAATTATTTGGAACTCTTCTACAACATGAAACTAGAATGAAGAGAGATGCTGACAACATCAAGAAGAAGAATGGAAATGGTACTGTTGCTTTTACTACAACTTCAAATCAGATGAAAGCTAAGACTCCTGAGAGAGTAACCAGATCCAAGTCTAAGAAAGTTATTTTCCAATCCGAATCTAGTGAGAGTGAAGTCTCAGAAAATGAATTAGCCAATCTTGCTCGAAGGATGAACAAGGTAGCTGGACAGAGAAATTTTCAATCCAAGTATAAGAAGAAGGATAGGAAAGATAAGAAAGATGGAGAAGTTACTTGTTATGAATGTAAAAGAGCTGGACATATTAGACCAGATTGCCCTATGCTCAAAAAGAAATAAAGGAAGGAAAGACATTCAGACAGGAATAGGAAGAAGTATTATAAAGCCAAAGCTAAGAAAGTTCTGAAAGCTAATGACACCTGGAGTGCCAGTGGTGGTGACTCTTCAGATGAATCTTCTGAATATGAATCTTCAGGACAGAAGAATCTTGGTCTTATAGCCAGATTACCTATTGATAATCATTGTCTTATGGCTAAGGTACGAAATGCTGAATCTTTGACCAATGTTTCCTTAAATCCTAATGATAATAAGTATTATAACTCTTCTGATGAAGAATCATCTTCTGATGAGGAAAATACTTTACCTACTTATGAAGAAGTCTCTAGATTTGCTGAACTTCTTGAGATTGAGAATTCCAAACTCAACAAGAAACTTGACAAGGAAAATTCTAGGAATTCTATTCTTACTAAAGAGATATCGGATCTTTCTAAAGATCTTGATAAGAAAAATTCTGATTTTGAAAATATTTCAAAAAATCTTGAGGATGTAAGTTCTGAGAAGAATAAACTTTCTAAAGAATTAGAAAAAGTAATTTCTAAGAAAAATATTCTCGAGCCTAACTCTAGTTCAAAACTAATGATTTTGAGGATAAAAACTTGGTTGTAAAACTCAAGTCCGAAATTTTTTCCTTAAAGAAATGTTTATCAAACTTTACCCATGGTAAGGAAAATTTTGACAAGATGTATTCCCAAATACGACCTTTAAGGAATAAATCCGGATTTGGTTATACCCATGCAAAACCAGTTTTCAGTAAAAATTATTTTGTTCCTCAAAGTGCCCCATTTTGTACTAAGTGTCAATGTGGTGGTCACTGGGCAAAGAATTGTTCCTTAAACAAAACTCAATCCTTAGGTTTTCATAAAGCTTATTTTTCTAAGAAAATGTGGGTTCCAAAAATTTTATTGTCTGGAAATCTCGGATCCAAACAAGTTTGGATTCCGAAAATCTAACTTTGTTCTTAATTTCAGGAAAATAAAGAAAGTACCAGCAATAATACATGGTATATGGATAGTGGATGTTCCCGGCACATGACTGGTAACAAAAGTTTTTTTGAAAAGATTATCAAAACGAAAGGAGGAAAGGTAACTTTCGGAGACAATGCTAAAGGAGATATTATTCTTCAATTTATCGGAACACAAGATCAACTTGCTGATATATTCACAAAATCTTTGCCTTCTGATAGATTTGAATATATTAAACAGAAGTTAGGAATGATAACCATAAGGTAATCTTTCTTAATTAACTTTCTGTTGAAAAAGTCTCCTTACAGTAATAAACTCCTTTTTATAGGGGGAGTACATTTGATTGTTTGTTTGAAAAAAAAATTTCAAAATTTGTCTTCAAACTTTTCGGAACGAAGATTTCCGGAATGAAACTTCCGGAACTACCATTTTCCAGAATAGATATTTTCGTACAGAATACTTCTGGAATGGAAGTATTCGTATTGAAAATTTCCAGAATGGACAACTTCCGTACTGGTACTTTCATAACCAGATTTTCGTTCCAAGTTTTTATTTATTTATTTACTTTTTCGTATTGAGTTTTTCGTATTGAGTTTTTCATATTTAGTTTTTCGTATCGAGTTTTTCGTAGTCATCTTTATATTACCCATTACGAATAACTTTCCTAAGCTAATCCGAAAGGTATGATTTCCTTACTCATATTCTCGTAGTCATATTTTACTTGCTGGTATTTTCTTATATTATGTTTTTGGATTATAGTTTTCTTAAATCTTTATTTTAATAAAACCTCAAAAAGATCAGATTCAAGCTTTCAACCGTCAGATTTGATCTCAGTACATTCTAAACCGTTAGATCAACCGTGGAAGGTGAACCGTCATCCCATTGCCTATATAAAGGGGGCCATAATTTCTCGTCCCACATCGGTTTCAAGCTCTTGCGTCCTGAAGCTCTGACTCTCCGATTTAAGGCCGTTCCGAACCACAGTTTTTTTTTCTCCGCTCCGAACTTCAGACTTCTCTGTTCCGAATTTCTCAGAGGACTTTAGATCTGAATGTCTGCAGAGTTAGTTTCTCAAGAAATGTCTTCAACCAAGCCTATTTCTCAGTGGTTAGTATACAGGGAAAGGTTACTTCATCCGAATTTCTTCAACAATTATGATTCCCTTATCTCAAAGAATATCAGGTTGAATGGCTGGGAGGATGTTGCGGTATCTAAAACTGGGAATCAAGATGAAGTCTATTCTGATTTACTTTTTGAATTTTATGAATCGGTTTCTTTTTTTAAGGAAGATGATAGAGAGAAGTTTTCTTTTAAATCGTATGGCAAGACATATAAGCTTTCTTACACCAAGGCTGCAATCTTGGTAGGGTTATCTTATGAAGGTGAAGCTGAGTTTGTTTCTCACGTATTGCCGGGTTCAAATGGAAGCTTCAACAAAGAGAAAGCCTTAGATACTCTCGGACTGGCTGATGATAAGGCTCCGAAAATTGCAAGTCTTTCTACTAATTTTCGGATTCTAGAATTATGGGTGCAAGGACTTATCGTACCGAGAAAAGGTGATAAGGACAGCTTGAAGAAAAGTGAGATCTATATCTTAGATTTTCTGATAAATCTAAGGAAGTTTAACTTCATGAGGCACATCCTTATAACCATTGAGAACCTTAAGAAAGGAAATCTCAGAGCTCAGATCGTTATTTACCCAGCAATATTATCAAAGCTCATAGTTCGGTGCCTAGAATATTTCAAGGTAGCTTGAAAATCTAAACCAAGGGTGTGTAAAATCTTGTTGGTAAGTGATGACACTCTTAAGAGGATGAGTGTGGCCTTCAACAAGGAGATTGGAGAGTTTGTTGACCTGCCTAATCAAGAAGAAACGGTTCCGAAGGTTGCTGAACCGGAATCATCCAAACCAGTGAAGAAAAGGAAGTTGAAGGAAGTTACAGCTGTTGTCGAAGATCCCAAGTCTAAGGAAGCTCACTCCGCACCTCCCAAACCAAAGAATAAGAAGACTTATCCTGATGAGGTCATTGCAAAGTGGAGAGCTGATAAAGAGAAGAGGAAAGAAGGGGATCCGCAGTTCGGATTGGACCCTGCGGAAGCTAAAGCTTTGAAAGAGAAGACTGCTGATGAGCTTGAAAGGCAAGCAAAGCAAAAGAATCTCAAGAAGAAGATGTTCGAGGCTGAGGTAGCTCAGGCCTTGTTAAAGTTCAATGAAATGGTTTCAGCAACTATTCCAGTTCCGAGATCTTTCTCTCTGGAATCTCTACCTGAGACTCCAGGAAGAAATCTTGTTGCTCCGGAAGAGGATGTTGCTACTAATACTGAGGAAGTAGAGCAAGTGGAACAAGTTGAAGAGGCTACTGAAGGAAGTGGTGAGACAGGAGATGTGCTAAAACAAGTAGATGAGTACAAGGGAACTCCTTCGGAACACTTATCACTCCGGACTTCAGAAGCTGAATCTTCGAAGTTAGTTACTCCTGAAATGGAAGAAGAGATAGGGGAAGAAGAAGTTGCCTATCATGCAGAAGAAGAACAACTTTTACGTGATATTGCTCAGATGTAAAATGTAGAGGATACTGTTCAGACAGTTGCTGATGAGGAAGATAATATTGTTCAAGTCTCTGGTAGTGAGAAGAGAACTCCGGAACAGGATTCTATTCCGAAACAAGATAAGGGGAAACAAATTCTTGCTGATACTCCGAGCTCAGAAGTAAGGAAGAGAAAGGAAGTTGGTAGCTCTTCAAAGAGAAAGCTTCAACTTGTTGAGGAAGAAAACTCTCCGAGCAAGATTTCAGATTCGGAGTCATCTTCGTTGGGGCATGATTTTGTTGTTCAGTCTTTGAAGAAGTTGGTAGGAACCATTCCGACCTTCTCAAGCATTGATTCACGATGCCAGATGCTCCAACATGCGTTGAATCTGAAAACAGACTCCGTATCCATGGTTATGGATAAGTGTGTTGAGATTGAAGCCAAGTTCAAAAACTTTTTTATTGGTTACGAAGCTCATAAAAGATCTTGCAAGAGGATGACAAGCTGGTCTAAGAAGACTGTGGAAGAGATGAGGCTTTTCGATGAATTTCAAGATAATGTTAAGGATGCCTTTGAGACTGAGGACAAGAAGTTTAATGAGCTGATTGCATCCTTTGAAGAAAAGTTGACAGAGGAAAAGAACTTCCGGATCCAAGAAGTCAGGGATCTGAATGGGAAGTTGAATTCTGTTTCTCAGAATTGGAAATTTGAAAGGGATCATCGGATCGATTTTGAAGTAAGGATGAAGGCTCAGGAAGAAAAGATCCAAGCTCAGGAAGAAAAACTGAAGGCTCAAGAAGAAAAAATTGAAGCTCAGTCTGCAAGAATAGTGGTCTTAGAGAAGCAAGCCGAAGAAGATCATAAAGACCTCAAGAAGATCAAAACTATTCTTAAGGGGCTCATGTCGAAGGAGAAAGATCTGAAATAATCTAATCTGATCTTTTTGTTGTAATTTTTACTTTGTTGTCGAGATTTCAAATTTAATGAAAGTTGTACTTGTTGTTTCTATTGTTGTCATTACTAATCTTTCAGGTACTTCGTTATTTTTTTCCATTCTCTCCAATTCTTTTTTAAAATCACGAAGGGGGAGAAGGAAAAGATCCTTAAGAAAAAGAGGAACTCTAATAAGAGTTTATCAAAGGGGGAGAAAGAAAAAATACCCAAGGAAAAAGAACTCTAATAAGAGTTTGTTTAAGGGGGAGTTTTTCTTAAAGAAGACCTTCTTATGAAATGTCACTCCGGAAATCTGAATATGATCCTTAGTGTTTCAAAGCCTAAGAGGGAGTTAGTCGTATTTTTCTATATCCTTAAAACAAGGGAGATAAGCATTAATATGTTTCTTTCTTCTTAGAATTTTTGTTTTTCGTAAGGATGTTTGTGCTTTCCAAAAAGGGGGAGATTGTTGAGTCAATAAGGTTTTCCTTATGACTTTTCCATTCCTTCTTGTTTTGAAAATCACAAACATCTTATCTTAAGGAAAATTTCTTATCTTAAGGAAAATTGCTTTCTTAAGGAAAAATGCTTTCTTAAGGAAAATCGCTTTTATAAGAAAATTTATCCTTATCATATTTTCATCCATATTTTTCTTAAGTATGAGATTCGGATTCATTTTCTCGGAATCATTGAAACTTTGATATAAAGCATTCTGTTTTAGGATTCGGATTCTGGATAAGAACTATAAGAAAGTCTCATTCCGAATTCCGGATATGAACTCTGACTAAGTTCTATTCCAGATTCAGGATACGAATTCTGAAGAAGAATTCTCATTACGAATTCTAATGAAGAAATCTCATTCTGAATTCTCATTACGAATTCTGATGACAAATTCTCATTACGAATTCTGATAATGAATTCTCATTACGAATTCTGATGACAAATTCTCATTACGAATTCTGATAATGAATTCTCATTACGATTTCTGATGATGAATTCCTATTCCGAATTCTCATTCCGAATTCACCTATTAAACAGAATCTGATTATCATTGTTTTATACACTCTAAATTTATTCACTCCGAACCTTCACTCCGAAGTTTTCATTCTGAACCTTTTTGTTAGAGTTTAAAACGATGTCATACATTCTGTTACACTTGTTTTGTTATAAAACGATGTCGTCCGTTTTGTTATAAACTAACCGTTGTCTAAGTGACACGTGTACAGGTCCCTCCGATCTTTAAGGAAAATATGACCGTTGGAGAGGATCCGACCTTACCTATAAATAGGAGCTCATTTGAAAGAGCTCGGGGCTGATAGATGATGAATACTGATGACAGATGAGCAACTTGGCTTTGTACATACATGCTATTGAAGTGAATTCTAGAGAGAGAGTCTCTTATTAACTCTCAAAGCTTCGTGCGACTCCGAATGTTGGTGATTACATTCGAGGGCTTCCGGAGATAGGAAGACAGAGGTGCCGACTACCTTAAAGTTCGAGGGCTTCCTTGCTGAGGAGGACAGAGGTTGCCAACTACCTTGAAGTTGAGGGCTTGCGAGGATAGCAAGACAGAGACTTCGATCTTCGTATCGAGGGCTTACCCTGGTGTGGGTAAGACAGACTTGCTTGAAAGTATAAATCAAGGGACCTTTATCCAAGGTTGTTGGATACCCTTCTCTTTGGGTTAAAAGACTATTATCTTGTTACTAGTAGTTTTACTACTTTTTTTTATTCCGCTGTAATTTGTATCTTAAGGAATGTATAACTTTCTTATACTTCCTTACTTACTCTGATTCATTTAGATTCTATACGCTTTAAGTTAGAATCTCATATTGTAACTTTTGTTAAGTTTCAATCTCCGGAACCATATTTCCGGAACCTACTTTTGGAATCTCTTTCCAAGTTTAGTTCGGTGTTAGAGGTGTTGTGAATTTACTTAGTTTAACTTTGTTAAACTTAGCCCTTTCCTTTTCTTAAGGAAACTTTAGTTATTCATAACTAACTTTAAAGGTTCCAAAGGAATTTTTAAAGTATACAATTCACCCCCCCCCCCTCTTGTATATTGAGCATCTCATATTATATTTCGATCCTAAAAATTATTCCCGATAAGTAAGCCCAATTCAAGGGAACGTCTTGATTTATTACCTTCTTCCAAGTTCACTCCATAATCTGTTTTAAGCCACCATTATTTTTTTATAAAATAAATTATTTTATCATGAAAATATAATTTTTTTAATTTCTTTTTTTATGACAACAAATATTTCTTTTCCTCTTTAAATTCTCTTTAATATTTTCCCTAAACCGTACTAAAATGTTTCATTTCTAAATTTTATTAAAAAATCCTTTTATATATTTCCACTTCAATTTAACATAAATTATAATTTTCCTTGCCTATGTTTCCTTATTAATGTCTATGTATGTTTTTAAAACATTCTTTCATGTAAACATTTATGATATGCTCATTTTTTATGCCTTGTGACATGATTATGATACCCATTTATTTCCATGGGTAACCATTATGTTTATTCTTCAGGTGGAACACATATTCATGAACATGTTATGATGGGTTAACATAGATAGTTCTCCAATGCATTTGGGTAATGTTTATTCTCATGATAATTCATGTTGGGATAGGGAGTGAACCTCATTCCTTTATGAGACTTTGTCCACCATGTCTTGGTGGTTAGCCTTGATTCGTGTTTATGTCATGTTATATGTTATTTCCACATTCCTATGATTCCATGATTATATGTTACCATCTAATACATTTTATTATTCATTATGTTTATTCATTTTCCATGCCTTTTATGTCTTCATGTTATGATTACTAACCCATGTTATATGTTTTATTTCTATACTTATTTTCTTACTGGACTTTTTAGCTCATCCCTTTTGTTCATGTATTCCCCAGGTTATCCTATGAAGTTAAAGGAGCTCAATGGAAGTTAGGATCACATTATGGATATTAAATAAAAGATATTTTCATGATGTTTAATTATTTACCTAATATTACAAAGATACTAGACTTTACGATCATTGTCTTTTAATTTTATGGTTAATTATGCTTAAAATCATGTAATGATATGTATAAAAGCTTAGGGTTGATATAGTTGGTATGAGAGGAAAGGTTTATTTATTTTTGGGATTAAGATTAGAAAAATCTAGAAAAACCCTTAGGTATAATACTAAGTATAAGAAAACATTCCGAAATTGTGGTAACTATAGATTAAGTGGTTTATCAAGAAAATATATCCCTTTATGGATACTACAAGTAGATGTGGTTCTGGAACAGATATACCTAGGACTAAAAAATCCAATAAGGTGTTTTGGGACTGAATCAGGATAACCTGGTATATAAAAATGGGCCTTACTACGCATCTGGTTTGACACTCTTGGGGGATATGCTTTGGTAAATTCATAAAATCATTACAAATCATTATTAAGGGAAAAAATTACTATATGATTATATCCTAGGAAATAGATCATGCGTAACCTAGATTGAAACCTAAGGAATCAAAAATTAGGATATAATTTTCATTTAAAAGTTTATCATTATATGTTCAATTTTTTATTTTTTATATTCTTATTAGCTAAGTATTAAATCCCCCTAATTGTAATTTATTTTTCTTAGTTAATGGGTGAAAATATAATAACTCATGCCAAAAATCATTATGATAGGAAATGTGACGATTACCCTAATAATATACCAAATATGATGGGAATGGGTGCTCAAAAAATTATGATAGTACTTGCTCAGCTGGCTCAGGTTATGAATAATAACTTGACTCATATGGAATGATATCCTTGTCCAAAGAAAGAAAAAAATTTCATTGAATCCTTCATGTGGAAATGGCCTCTCATGTTTAGTGGATCTTATGATCCCCTCCTCACAGAACAATGGATTAACTCTATTGAGAAGATATTATGTGTTCTCCAATGCCCAGAATAAGAGAAAGTTGTGCTTTTGGTATATCATTTTTATGGGTAAGCTAATTAGTGGTGGAAACTAATCAAGAACCAAAATTACATAGAGGAAATTAATTCCATGGAATGGGAAGATTTCAAAAAAATATTTTTCAATAAACATTTTCCCTGAACCCTCTATCTCAAGATGGAAAGGTAATTCCTCAGACTAAAGAAAAAGGAATATTAGTCTATCAGGGCGTACGAGTCAAACTTCACAAGGCTTTCAAGATACACCTATGTATTTTTCATGAATACTAAAAGAAAAGTGGGTCACTTATTTAGTATACTAAAGCTGAGTCTATGAAAAGAATTGGCAATTCGATACTTTGATAGTTATGAGGAGATTTTTCGTTGTTCCCTCAAGGTTGAAATGGATATTAGAGGCTCTCAGTGCTCTTGTGGTTCTAGTAAAAAAATGAAAATGGGTATTAATATGGGTGATAAATCCCATGATTAGAAGAAGGACCTACATCCCACATGTCAAAAGTGTAGAAAGAAGCATCCTAGAAACTACTTAAAGGTAACTAAGAAGAAAAAAGGTATGTTTATATCAACACTCAGCCTATAGTGAAATGTTTCAACTATAAGGAACATGAGAATTATGCAAACCATTACCCTAATACAAGGTTTTTTAGAAAAAATAAGCAATAAAAACATCCAAGTTAGAAATTAAGGGCATATATTATCAATACTGCTGAGGTGGAACTTGACAATGATGTGGTGACAAGTATGATAGTTATTCATTCAAGAATAATGAACATACTATTTGATTTTAGTTCTATGAATTCTTTCATATCTTGAATATTTATTAGAACTATTCAATAACCACCTAAAAATTTTGAGGTTGAGTTATATTTGACAACCAAAAATGGGGCAATTATTATATCCAAAGTTTATAAATTCTCCCCAGTTAATATTTGTAGACTAAACCTCCCATAAAATCTTATCACATTTCATTTGGTATAGTTTGATAATATATTGTGCATGTATTAGATATATTTATATAAATCCAACATCAATCATTGGGAAAGAGAGATCACTCTTCACATCCCAAAGAATCCTCCGAGTATATACAAGTGTAAGGAGAAAAATGAATCTCCTTCAGAATCAGCATCTCAATTGTGGATAATGTTGCCTTATTTTCAATAATTTCTATCTCAAATACTTGGGACAAAGTATAAAATCATGATTTAAGACATACCTATTATGAGGGGATACACTAATACGTTCCCTAAAAAGTTTTTCAATCTTCCTCTTGGTCGAGAGGTTGAGTTATCAATTGAACTTATTCTTAAATATCTACCTATATCAAAGGCACCTTATAGAACAGCCACCATTTAGCTGGACGAACTAAAGAATCAGTTACAGTAGAATATATACAAGGGTTTTATATGCCTAAGTGCTTCAACATGGGGTAAGTAAGTCCTCTTAATCAAGAAGAAGGATGGGACAATGTGTCATTTTATTGATTATCATGAGATCAAAAAAATCACGATAAAGAAAAAGTATCCACTTCCATGGATAGATGACTTTTTTTATCAGCTATGTGGGGATATTTATTTCTATAAGGTGGAACTTTGATCAGGATATCACTAATTAAAGGTGAAGAAGAAAGATATTCCCATGACCACCATTCGAATGAGGTATGGACACTATGAGTTCATAGTGATTCCCTTCGGACTCACTAATTCTCTATCAATTTTCATGGATTTAATGAATAGAGTCTTCAGAGATTACCTCTAAAAATTTTGGTAGTCTTTATCAATGATATTCTAATATACTCCAAGATCAAGGAGGAACATTAGGAGAATTTGAATACTATGATAAAGACTTTTCAAAAGGAAAATTTTTATGAAAATTATAGTAAATGTGAGTTGTGGGTGGGGGAATTATCATTCTTAGGGTATGTAATCACTGGTAAAGGGATATCTGTGGACCTTTCCAAGACAAAGGAAATCAAATAGGGTCCCAAGCCAATGTCTATGATGGAGATCCATATTTTCCTTGGTATATTTGGGTATTACTGGTGATTTTTGAAGAACCTATCATGATTTTTGAACTCGCTAACTAAGATGACTTAGAAGGGGGAAAAATTTTCTATACCGATGAATGTGAAGACTAATTTAAAGAGTTGAAAAGGAGTCTTATCACTACACCAATGCTCACACTACCAATAATTGGGGAACTCTTTTTGGTATACAGTTATACTTAAAAGAAGGCATTAGGTTGTGTGCTGATGAAAAATGATAAAGTGATAGATTACGCCTCAAAAAAGTTTAAAATCCATGAGAAAAACTATCCCACTGGAAATCTAGATTTGGTAGTTGTGATATTTTCATTGAATATATAGCAGAATTATCTCTATGGGTAGAATTGTGAGATATATACTGATCACAATAGTCTCAAATATATATTTAGATAGGATAAGCATAGTATGTGTCAGTGAATATAGTTAAAGCTCATCAAGGATTATGACTGGCCAATCCACTACCATCCAGGTAAAGAAAATCAGGTAGCAGATTCTCTAAGTAGAAATGATCGTGCATATTTATCAATGATGAGAATTCAAAAAGATACAATCTTATTATACCTACAATGGATGTACATGGGAATCATTAAGGAAGTAAAATCATCAATCCTTTCTCAAATGATTTCTCAACCATCCCTTGTAGAGAAAATAAAGGATACTCAAAGAAATTATTTGGAAACTTAGAATAAGGTGGAAACCATGAGAAAATGGAAATCCTCAGAGTTCAAAATGGATGAGGAAGGAGTCATGAGATTTGGGTCAGGATTATGTGTACCATTCAATACAGAGATAAAGAAGGATCTTTTAAATGATGCATATAGCTCAGCCTTCTCTATTAACCTAGGGAGTACAAATATTAATTGAGATCTTCTAGAGAACTATTGGTAGTAAAATATGAAAAATGAGATCACTGAGTATACATTAAAGTTCTCGGTATGTCATCAAGTGATGGTCTAATAAAAAAAAGCCTATGGGTATAATGAAACCATTACTCGTAACAACATGGAAATGGGAAAACATCACCATGTACTTTGTTGTTGGACTTCCAAAGGCATCCAGAGGAAACAATGTTATATGGTTTTTTGTGGATAATCTTAAAAATATAGGTCACTTTATTGAAATTTGAGAGGATTTTTCATTGAATCAACTTGCATGGATATATATTAGAGAAGTGGTAAGGATGCATGGAGTACCACAATCGATTGTATCTGATCAAGATCTTAGATTCACTTCAAAGTTATCAAAAAATTTCCAACATGACCTAAGCATTGAGCTAAACTTCAGTATGTCATATCATATTCAAACTGATGTCTAGTATTATAGGGATATTTAGACATTGGAAGACATGTTGAGATCATGTTCTATGGACTTCAAAGGTGGATGGTACCAACATATTCCTCTGGTCAAGTTATCTTACAACAACAGTTTCCACTCCAGCATCAAAATGGCTCCATATAAAGCCCTTTAAGGGAAAATATTTTGAACACTGGAATGCTAAGATGAAGTTGGTGAATGTAAGCTTCTAGAACCTGAAATGCTCAAAGAAATGGTGGAGAAGGTGAAAAACATTTATTAGCACATCAAAGAATCCCAAAGTAGAAAAAAGAGTTATGTATATAATCATTGATGATACCTTGAGTTTAAGGTTTGAGACATGGTATTTATCCACATATCTCTATGAAAGAGGATCACAAGATTTGGGAAGAAAGGAAAGTTAAGTCCTAAGTACATCATCCCCTTTAAGATCCTTGATCATGTTGGATATGTGGACTATCGACTAGAACTTCCACCTACCATGTATCAAGTACATGATGTATTCCACATATCCCTCTTGATGAATTACATACCTAATCCTTCACATGTACTGAATTCATAGGTAGTATAATTGGAAAATGATCTCTCATATAGGGAGCATTCAGTGAAGATCTTGGATCATAGAGAAAAAATTCTACACAAAAAGACTACTCACCTGGTCAAAGTAATATAGTGGGACCATAAGTATGAAAGGGGAACATGGGAACCTGAGGAAGTGATGAAGGAGAAGTATCCACACCTGTTTTCAACTTAGAATATAAAACGAAATTTTCAGGGTGAAAATTCATAAGTGGGAAGAATGTAACGACCCAAAATTTTATCAATGGAAATTTCCTTATTATAATTATTTTATATATTATAATCACATAAAATCACATTAAGAACATGATACAAACATTATAAATGAATAATTAATAAAATAAGAGGTATTTCTAGAAGTTAAGGAACCTTTACCGATGAAATAGTAACTTGACCTTAGGAATAGTACTATGGCCCTTATGAATAGTAAACAAGCCAATAGAATAGCAACATCACCCATTAAAGTATAAATAAAATTCAGGAATCCTATAAATTAAAGTATGATACAATTATATCATAGTATAAGTAAATAAATGTTTTGAAAATAATTAATTAAGTGTTGGTATTTTTGTAAGTTATAAATATTTAATTATAATTTTATAATTAATATAATGATTTAAAAGAAAATTTATTTTCATAAAATGTATTCATAAATTAATATTTTGTTATCTTATGATTTTATGATAATTTTATGGGACATTATTTAATTTTTCAATGTGTTACAAAATCAATTATAATTTTAAAATCTTTATTTTCCAAGTAAATAATGATTTCAATTAAAAATTAAATTTCTCATGTTTATAAAATTATTTTCATAAAATGGAGTTCGTTTTTTAATTCTACATGTATAAAACATTAGGGTGAATTTTTGGTATTTTTCTAAAATACTTGAATTTTTGTGAATAGTAAAATATGGTAATTTACAATTTATGATAAATACATGAATTATGGAGTCATAGATGAAGTATGGATGATGTAATCCCAAAACATTCAACTATAGTTCATTATTTTTTTCATGAACCATCCCCAAGGTTCGTGCTATGACTACCCCAAGCCTGCCTTCAATAGGCTTGGGGGTGGAGACTAGTATCGAGTAGGCATATCCCACAAATGGGAGGCATTTTCCTAAGCACCTATACACATGCACATGTCTCCAAGAAAATGTGATGAACTAAAAACAATAATTAAACATTCATTCATACCACTAATATTCCCACATAGAGTAATAGTACAAAACTGAAAAGAAAATGAGGCCAGAATATAAGCCCAACTAAAAGGAAAAGTACAAGCTCTTGAAATTCATCTGCAGAAAACCCTACCTAAAGGGTAGGTACAAAAACATTTCTCTGAAGTATCTGAAGCACTCATTGTCTATCAGGACTTTCTCTAAGCACCACCTGGCCCCAATCCATGAAGGAATTTTTCAAAGCATTGATCATTTTTACAAGACACGACATGTGTGGTCATAGCCCGTGTAGGGGTGAGTAAAACAACACTCCGTAGGGACCTTGAAACCACAAAGGTAATACCATTAATAAATACATGAAGTACACCACAAATGAAAAAAATGTAGTACACCATGAATAAAACACACAAATTACACCATGAAGTAAAAATACAAAGTACAGTCAATACGGTCAGCTCACATAGGTATAAGTCTAAAGAACGAAGATAAGGATTTCCAGTTGTATTCCAAAGATCTCCCAATATCTATGATACTAGAAGTGTCTATGGTGCACAGAGAATCGTTAGTGCATGGATCATAAATGGAGAATATATAATAGGTGTCCTAGAGAGCGTTGGTGGCCCACGAAGCATCAGTGGTGCACAGAGCATCAATGGCGTATGGAGCATCAATGGAATTCGGAGCAGTGATGGCACCTGGGAGTCGATGGTGCACAAAGAATCGATGGCACATAGAGCATTAATGGTGCATAGATATTCAGTGTCCCATGAAGTTTCAGTGGTGCACAGAGTGTCAATGGGTCATATATTCCCCAAGTCACATAGTCACCAAGATCACATAGTCACAGCCAACCGTAGGAATCCACCCATTATGCACTTGTTTTGATATAACCTACCCCTCAATCCATTAGGTAATATTCCATCTTCCTAAAAACTCACTTAGAGTATCTCAAAAGGATTTCCTTGAATCAAGAGTCCCAACTCCACAGACATCTCTTCAAATAAACCTCTTGTTTAAAAGATATGGCCAATTTAGTAAAAAGGTTCTTGTCTGGTCTGAGTCTGACCTGACCTGAACCAGTCGGTCTGGACTGGCCCGAACTAGCTCAGATCGATGGGTTGTGAGGTCCATCCTGCTACACTGGTAGATCGTCCTGGTCTCCATCTTATCCCGTATTGCACGGAGCGGCCTTACTCTGCCAGATGCGACCTACCCTGGTTGTGTCCCTCTGATCCACGTGGTCACCTGACCGCATAGCTAGTCGACTCCCCTATTCAACACATTCGGATGTTGTGTTGCCTAAGTTGTGGTCTCCACCGCAATACTTCCTAGACTGTGGCCTTCCACCACCACCGACCACCCTGTCGGCGGTCCATGTCACTGTCGTCGCTGCAACTGGCTGCTGCCGCCTCGTCAGTCCATCATGCTACCTCGTCGGACCACCGCGCAGACTCACTAGACCACTATGCTACCTTGTCGAATACTAGAAATTAAGTGAAATCGTATATCTGATTTCCTCATGGCCTGATCTACCCTGTTGCGGTATTTTCTATCATTTTGCCCTTAATCCGGGGGTCCAATTGTGATCGAAACCACCTTGCAATGTTGATCCAGGAACCGTGGGGTTCTAGTGGTGAGGAAATAGAAGAACGGAGGGATAGATGCACAAATAAAAGGTCTAGAATAGTTTTCCAAGTTTTCTTGGCCAACGATCATGATTCTGGAAAGTCTTGGTTAGAAAGGATTATACTATATCCCACTAATAATCCCTGTAACATAATCCCTCCTGCAAGAAAGATAGAACTACGGATCAACCTATTCATGGGTTGGTTCACATTCATCATTGAAACTAAGAGTGAGGAAATGAAACACAAAGTAACAAACCCTACATGTAGTTTGGATCGTTCAATGTTGAGAATCTGTTGTCGTTGGCATTTTGTCAAGAACCGTCATGATCCTCCACTTCGTTGTCATTTGTTGTTTGTCGAGAGATATTCCTCCAAGGACTCTCTAGAGCCTTTGGGGATTTATCTAGGGTTATGAGCCTAACCATGGATCTCTTCCAAAAAGGAAAATTTTTAAAGGAAACATCATTTCATTGAAAATAATTTTTATTAAATTATTTTAATGATGTTTGCGTCCAAAATCTGTCTTTCACTGTCAGCCAACACCAACCAATGTTAGGCCTCACTTAAGGAAAACACCCCCTACAAACTCAATGGTGGTCTCAGATTTCCCATAAAATTTACCATTTATAAGTTATTAGGATTTAAAAATAAAATAATTTTATTTAATTATTTTATTTACGGTTACACCCCAAAAACTACTTCTCATAGTTGACCCATTCTAACTAAAGTTATGTCGTTAATAGAGTAAAGACACTGCTCTGAGATCAACGGTGCCCTCAGATTTATGATCTGGGCACCTGTTTAAGAGTTATTCCACGTTTTTATAAATTTTTTGCGTGCGTGCTATTAAAAACTGAACAATTTTCAATGAATTGTTTCAGGCACACTGAGCCTTGGAATTGCACACTATCTTAGCACCTAGTATTTTAATTTTTCCAATTAATTGAGAAAAATAAATTCAGGAAAATATGAGTCATTACATTCTCCAAACCTTAAGTATTTAGGTCCCTAAAAGCTAAACCAAGGGTTACACAAAGGATGAGGGTACTGAGCACGAACATGCATCCCCCACTCCCATGTGATCTCCTGGAGATTCTCATGATATCATCAGACACGCACTAAAGAAATCACTCATCCATAAAGGATCATATCCACTTGATCATTTATCTTATCGACTAGGATGGAAAGCAATTGTCAAGATCTGAAACTATCATTGATGTAATTCCATGGAGTCAAACTATCACCTACACGTAGAGGCGTCCCAAGATCTTTATTGGACTCTGCTCTCATCTAGCTAGGTTGTGGTCTGACTTGGTGAGTTGATCAAAGATCACCCAGATATAATCATATCTCTAAATGTATGTGGTAAACTCATCATGAATTCCATTGAGATCCTTTCCCACTTAATTTTTATAACCTCAAGAAAGAAAAGGGAAACCCTTTCCAAACACTAGTGGCTTGACACAGTGAGTTGATAAACCAAGAACTAGTTCAAACAAGAACCCATCTTTCAAATAAATAGGTATTCCTAGATTTAACTCATTCCATCATCCTTAGTGTCCTCCATAAAACCTACATATTACAACATCCCTAGAGGCTTATCCATCCCAGGCTCATGGCACATCACAAGCAATAGGAAGCAAACATATAAATCGGTATTTAGTCTTTAAATTAAGAAATTCGGCCTTCCCAAACAAAGAGTTATCAAGTTTCAAAAGGTAAAGTATAGAAATTCCTTATAACCTTCTCTCTCAACATCACTGGTACTATAGTGAATCCACTAAGAATAACGATGTTCTCCCCACCTTTCGAATTTCCATAAAGGGTATTTCCTATAGATACCTGAGCATGTTGAGTCTCATAGTTAGCATCCCCAAGTTGTGCCTCCCTAACTCGCAATAATAGTGGAGGGGTGTCAACCA
This sequence comes from Viscum album, assembly GCA_963277665.1. Lineage (NCBI taxonomy): Eukaryota > Viridiplantae > Streptophyta > Magnoliopsida > Santalales > Viscaceae > Viscum > Viscum album. The sequence continues at coordinate 1,879,890,182 of OY728145.1, forward strand.
TATATTGGAGATAAGACACCCTAAATTCATCCACCAGGGATAACTATAACGAGGCCAACTGATCTGTTTCCTTGTTTAATGGCTATGAATAAGATCTTCTATTGAGAGTATCCTCCAATATGTTCCCCTTCCCAATAGTATAAAAAATAAGTCATAGTCCTAGAGAAACTCTAGCCATTGTCTCTATATCAAGTTTAGATCCATCTAAGATAATATATAATTGAGACACTTGTGGTCAAATTATATGGTAAACCGCTCGCCCATCAGGTAGTGACACCACATCTTCAATGTGAAGACTACCACTTCTAGATCAAGATCATGGGTCGTATAATTCTACTCATTCTGCCTCAACTAGCATGAACCATAGGAAATCATCACTTGACCCTACATCAGGAAACAACCAATCCCAGTCCCTGATGGATCATAGAACACCACATAATCAACACCCTCCTCTAGTAATCTAAATATGGGGGTGCTCTTCAATCTCTGCCTCAGTTCCTGAAAGCATTTCTAGCACTTCTATGTCCACATGAAAGGTTTCCCCTTCCATGTCAAAGAATTTAAGGGTGATGCTACTCTATAAAAGTAGGGTAAAAACCTATGATAGTACCCAGCCAAACCTAGGAAAATCCGCACCTTGGTAACACTCTTAAGTAGCTCCCAAGAAATCACCACTTCTATCTTTGCTTGATCTACTGTAACTCTAGCCTCTAAAATGACATGTCTTAGAAAGTGGACTTCTTGAATCTAAAACTGATACATTGAGAGCTTCCCATAAATATGGTGATCTCATAGTGTGTCTAGGACTATATTCAAGTGTATCATGTTCTCCTCCTTTAACATCAAGTACACCAAGATTTAATCAATGTAGACCATGACAAACCAGTTTAAGTAAGGTTGGAAGATCCTGTTCATAAATCCCATGAACACTTTAGGGGATTTCATCACTCCAAAAGGCATCACTAAGTAATCGTAGTGGTCATACTGACATCTGAAGGTTGTCTTTGGTACATCATCATCCTATACATGAAGCTAGTAATAGCCTAATCTGAGGCCTATCTTCGAGAACCACTTTTATCACTTTAGCTGATTGAAGAGGTTGTTAATCCTTGGTAGTGGATACTTATTCTTCATAGTCACCTGGTTCAGGATTCATAAGTACACACATAACCTCAAACTCCCATCTACCTTTTTGGAAACAAAACTGGGGCTTCCTAGGTTGAAACACTGGGTCTCATGATGCCCTTCCTCTATAAGTCCTCTAGTTGTACCCTCAACTCATGAAGCTCTGTAGGAGCCATCCAATATGCAGGTGAAGATATCAGCACTTTATTGGGGTGTAGGTCAATGCAGAATTCAAACTACATACAGGGAGGAAATCTAGGGAAATCCTCAAGAAATACATCCTCATACTCCTCCATTGTGGTTGGAAACTGAAGAATCATCTCATCTACTGGGTTGAGGGTCATTCTACCCTACTAATGTGTAATCAGTTGCACCCTCCTGTGAGTAAGTTCGTCCTATGATATATGTGTTTCCTTTTCACCAACAAATGGAAACCTAATCCCATCTCTATGGAAACACCAAACTCTCCACCTAAAATAGTCAATCTAGGCAGGAACTATGGATAACCATTTCATACCAAGAATGGTGTTGTGAGGGCTTGACGCTGCCACCAAGTGATCCCAACCAAAACTCTATCCCCCTTGAGTAAGGGTACACTATCATCACCAGTTTTTGATTTTCGAATATCCCCCCCCCCCTATAGGATTCTCTAAGCGTTGATATCGAGTCAATGGTTCCACTAGAATCTTTGAGTCTCAAACAAGGGTTGTGGTGATAAAGGAGTGACTGGAACCTATGCCTATAAAAACTATAGATAGGGTGGAAAATACACATTTCTTACCTCTAATCATATTTTGATCACCAGGGTCGTAAGCCTCCATCACTAGAAGCTGGCCTCATCTCTGTCCACCAACTCCCTGATCCCATGGTGGTGGTGGTACATTAAACCTCTTCCCACTGCCCGCTGCTCTTCCTACTGCTCTAACATGTCTGCTGCATGGAGGACCACCTTATTCCAACATTCTCTTCTACCTCAGGATTCCCTCGAGAATATTCTGATCATCCTCATGGTGAGTCGGGAAATCTTGATTCATGTGTCCCAGACCGTCGCATGGGTAGCATAGCTTTTCCTTTTGATAACTCTATCTACCCTAGGATCCCCACACCACTAGTCCTTTATCATGGGGTCTTCCCTTTGAATGATTGGCCCACTTAGGTCCCTACGTCTGTTGTCGGTTACCCACCACCAAATATTCAGCTACTTGGTGCCTGCTGGAAGCTCCCACTGCTGGAGTCTACTCCGTCATAAATATCTCCACTAGCAGGGATCACTCCAGTACCCCAGAATATGTAGGTATGCTAAGGGATATCACAGATTCATTGATCTCCCAGTGTATCCCCTATTCAATGGTCTAGTCCCTAAAGAATGGGTCTCGCACCATGTCCGTTGGAGTAGCAAGAAATATTTGTACATCTCGCTGAGTACTCCACTACTGTCTAGTTTCCCTATTGCATATATAGCATCTCTTATATAGGCATGGAGCATAACATTGACAAAAATAACTCCTATATGAAGATATGCTCAAATTCTACTCAAGAGAGAGTCTTATCGTCATATGTATGGATCACTAAGCTCCACCATCACCCCACTGAGCCCTATATAAGACTTGTAGCTAGGAATTCCATCTGGTCGAGAGGCATCCTCACTAGGCAGAAGACACACGTAACCACCTCTATCCAATACTTAGAAACTTGGGGGTCTATCTCACCCCTAAACCTAGGAGGTTTCTACCTTTGGAACTCATGAAATGCACTCATATTGCATGCATCCTCTACCGATAACACTGGTAGTAACTACTACTCTCGGGGTGGTAGTATCACTAGTACACCACTCGGGGGGTGCTACCTCTAGTACTGGTCCTTTTACCAATGCCACATCACTAGGAGGATCATCCTCATGATCACGCATTGGAATCCTGGCTAGATGTATGTGTGGAGGCATCCTAAAATAGATTAAGATATACCACAGTCAATAGAGTATACCTGGTGAGATGACACTAACTCAAGAAGGACATTATAACACACTCAAAATATTATATGATACATGTACCATTATTTTCCCTACAACCAGTGTTTTCATGTACCGAGTCATAAATCATAGTTCAATGTCCTAGTGTATGGATACGTCGGTCACCGCACCAACACCGGATTCCCTATCCTGAAATCCAATCTCAAAAAACTTGACATTGTTTCCCCAAAACAATCCCACATACTCTTGGTTCATTAGGTAGAACTAACCTCCTTTGAGACCACTCTATCATGGCCCATCCCCTGGGGGCTAGGAACAAGCACCGAGTAGGAATATCCCACAAATGGGTGGAATTTTCCTAAGTACCTGTACACACGCACACATCTCAAAGAAAAATTTCTGAACTAAAAACACTAAGTAAACATGCATTCATACCACTAAGATTCCCATAGAGAGTAATTGTACAAAACTAGAAATTAAATGGGTCCAGAATACAAGCCCAATCAAAAGTAAAAGTACAAGCTCTTGAAATTCATCTGCAGAAAACCCTACCTAATGGGTAAGTATAGAAAAAAAATATCTGAAGTAGCTAAATCACACCTCGTCTATCGATCCTCTCTCTAAGAACCACCTGGACACAGTCCACCAAGGACTCTATCAAATCATTTATCATCCACACAAGACACAACATGTGTGGGCATAACTCATGCAGGGGTAAGTAAAACAAGACTCAGAAGGGACCCTAAAACCATAAAGGTAATACCACTAAGAAATACATGAATTACACCACAAAGAAAACACATGAAGTACACCATGAAGGAAACACATGAAGTGCACCATGAAGGAAACACACGAATTATAGTCAATACGGTCAGCTCACATAGGTATAAGTCTAAAGAACAAAGAGAAGGATTTCCACTTGTAGTCCCTAGATATGCCAAACTCAATGAAACTAGAAGTTTCAATGGTGCAGAGAGTGTCAATGGTGCACAGAGCGTTGGTGGCGCATGGATCATCAGTGGTGCATGGAGCTTCGGTGGCACCCGGAGCGGAGATGGAGACCAGGCATCGATGGCGCATGGAGTGTCATTGGTGCACGAAGCATTAGTGGAACAAAAAGCATTGGTGGTGGACAAAGCATCAATGGTTCATACACTCCCCAAGTCACATAGTCACCAAGATCACCTAATCACAGTTAGTCGTAGGATTTTGCTTATTGTACACTTGTTTCGGAAGAACCTACTCCTCAAGCCATTAGGCCATATTCAAATATCCAAAAAAAACTAACTCAAATTATTTAAAAAGGTCTACCTCATTGAAAGGGTCTAAATTCCACAAAAATATCATCAAACGGACCTCCCGTTTGAAAGATATGGAAAATTTTGTAAAAAGGGTCTGGTTCGGTCCGGGTCTGACCTGACCCAGTCTGACCGACCAGACCCAACCTGATTCAGTTGACTCGGTCAGTCTGAGCCAGCCTTACTCCACCGAGCATATCCCATCCCGGCCATGTCCCTCTGATCCATGCAGTCCCCAACTGCGTGTCCAGCCAGCTCCCCCAATCCACATGACTGGCTGTTGCATTCAACACAGCCACTGTCGTGGGTTTTTCTGCGTTCCCTTATGGACTGCAGCCAAAGTTTCCACTTGTGGACTCCATTGCTACAATCTCTCCCACACGGTCCTGGTTGGACCATGGCCATCCACCACTGCCAGTGGCCTGTGTCACCGTCTCCACTCCAAGCAGCCTCCACCGCCTCGTCAGACAGTCGTGTTGTCTCACTAGGCCACCATACAGCTTCACCGGACCACCGCACTACCTCATCAGATTCCTAGAATTAGGATAAATCATATATCTAGGTTCCTTGTCGCATGATCTACCCTACTTTGGCATCTTCTATTGTCTCACCTTGAATTCATGGGTCTGATCATACTCAGAACTGCCTAGAAATGTTGAGCTGGGAACTACAGGGTTACAACAGCGAGGAATGTAAAGAAAGGAGAGAGAGATAAACAAATAAAATTTCTATCATCATCATCCAAGTTTTCTTGGACAACAATAAATATTCAGGGAAGTTTGGTTTGGGAAGGATTAAACTATATCCCGATAATAATCTCCACAACATAATCCCTCCCGCAAGAATGATTAAAACGTGGATCAACTTGTTCGTTGGTTGGTCCCTGTTCGTTATTGAAACTAAGAGTGAGGAAATGAAACACAAAGTAACAACCCCTACCTGTGGTTTATATCGTTCTACACTGAGGATCTATTTCTATTGGCAATCCATCAATAATCGTCACGATCCACTGCTCTATCATCGTCTATTGTTCATCGAGAGATATTTCTCTAAGGTATCTCTAGAGCCATCAAGTATTTCTCCAGGGTTATGAGAATAACCCTAACTCCCATCCAAAAAGTAAAATTTTACAATGAAACTTCATTGTGTTGAAAATAATTTTTATTAAATTATTTTAATGACATTTTCATCCAAAATATATCTTTCACAGTCGGCCTGCGCCAACCAATGTTAGGACTAACATAAGGAAAACACCCCCTATAAACTCAAAAGTAGTCTCAGATTTCCCATAATATTTTCCATTTATAATTTATTAGAATTTCAAAATAAAATAATTTTATTTAATTATTTTATTTACGGTTACGTCCCAAAAAACTACTTTTCACAGTTGACCTACGTTGATTTAAGTTAAGTCATACCTAGGGTAAAGCCACTGCTCTGAGCTTAATGATGCCCTCGTATTTATAATATGGGCACCTGTTTAATAGTTATTCCACTTTTTTAGAAAATTTGTACATTTGTGCTATTAAAAACTAAACAATTTTTAACAAATTGTTTTGGGCACACTGGGCCTCAGAATCACACGTCGTCTCAGTAACTAATCTTGGAATTTTCCCAATTAATTTATAAAAATAAATTCAAGAAAATACAAGTCATTAAAATTTTAATTTTTTTGGATAGAATTCTCAAACTATTCATATTCTAGAGGCAAAATAATAAACAAATGAGTAAAATAATTAGAAAACAACTCTCTCCTCCACTGTAAATACCACCACTCACCACCTCTTCTCCTCACACCCTATAAGATTTGAGACTTATCCAAATTATAACCAATACTCTTCCCAAAACCTCCCCTATTTTCATGAGCTCTTGGTATCATCAAAATACCCAAACCTTTTCCCTAAGGAGGTTTTCAAGGAGGAGAGACGCAAGAGGTAAATTACTCTTTCCTTTTCTTTTAATTTATTTTCAAGTTATTTTCTTATTCTCTCCTCACCTCCCATCATCCAAATGGTATGATAACTCCAATACCTCACATATACTATAATTTTATTATTATAATGTAATAATACATCATTAAAACCATCTCCAATCCTTTTTATTTAAAAAGGGATAACATCGTCCGTGAGGTGTTAATTTATCACCTTTAAGGACGACAAATTTTTATTTTCCCTGAACGCCTTGAAGGTTGGTCATAACCATTTTTATGGTTATGAAAAATTATAATATTTTTATTAAAACCTATTTAATGTTATATAATAATTATATATACATGATGTTAAATAATAAAACAAAACAAGTTTTTCGTGAGTAAAAACTTCCAAAAATAATCCGAATGATTATCAATAACATCTTATCGAATGATTCAACCTCACCCAAAATAACCAAATGAATTATATAACCATTTAACATTATATATATTTATTAATAACTTATAAATTCAATTATATATTTCTATTTTCATTTTACATGAACTTCTATACTCTTATACAAGCGAACAAATCATGAAAACTAAGAAAATAAGTACTCTTGAATGATTAAATTGAACATTATAACTCGTTAAAAAGGCCATAAATTTACTTAATAAAATTATAATAAATAAATTAAATATATAAACAGTTATTAATTAATTAATTAATTAATTTTATTATTTATTTCATTACAATCAAGTACAAAATCATTTTGGACATAAGGTAGGGATTCTACCTGAACCTCTATTTTTCCTCCAGGTTACACTTTCTCTCTCTTTACCCCAATGTAATTTTTAATTATTTTTATATTATTCTTATAAATTCTGTGAATATATTCCAAAATCATTTATCTAGATCATATCATCCCTCTTTTATGGGGTAATACATGTTTTATAAAGTTCTCCTTTTCAATTCTTCCCAATAAGCAAGCCTGGTTCAAGGGAACTTCTCGATTTCTTACCCACTTCCAAGTGCACTCTATAATATATTGTAATACACCATTATTTTTTTCTAAAATAACTCATTTTATCACGAAAAACTACCTTTTTCATTTCTAGTTTATGAAAACAAATATTCCTTTTTTGCTTTAAATTCTCTTTAATATTTTCCTTAAACCGCACTAAAATGTTTCATTTCTAAAGTTTATTAAACACTCATTTTACATGTTTACACTTCAATTGGATATAATTTATCATGATCCATGACTATTTTCCCTTATGAATGTCTATGTATGTTTTTAATTCTTTCTTTCATGGAAACATTTAGGATATTTTCATTTTTTATCACTTGTGACTTGATTATGATACCCATTTATTTCCATGGATAACACTTATGTTTATTCTTCATGTGGACCACATATTCATGAACATGTTATGATGGGTGTTCAAAAATATAACTATGATTAATTGGTTAATTCTTATTCTCATGAGACATCATGTTGGGATATGGAGTGAAACTAATTCCTTTATGGGACTTTTTCCACAATGTCTTGGCAGTTAGCCTTGACTCATGTTTTGGTCATATTATATGTTATTTCCACATTCCTATGATGAAATTATTATATATTCCCATATTATAAATGTTATTATTCCTTATGTTTATTAATGTTATATTCCTTTTATTTCTTCATGTTATGATTTCTAACCCATGTGCTATGTTTTATTCCTATGCTTATTTCCTTACTGGGATTTTTAGCTCAACCCTTTTCTTCATTTATTTCCCAAGTTATCCTATGTAGTTATAGGAGATCAATGGAAGTTAGGGGATCATTATTTATAATAAATAAAATATTTTTTCATGATTTTTAATTATGTACCTAATCCTCCAAAGACACTTGACTTTATGATCCTTGTATTATAATTTAATGGTTGATTATGCTTAAAATCATGTAATGATATGTGTAAAAGGTTATGGTCACTATAATATAACTAAATAGAATTTTTTTCTAGTGCATATAGTAATTAAATCAATAATTCAAACACCAATTTTAGTTTAAATCCAAAAAAATCATTTTAATATACATATACAATGAAAATTACTTCAAGTGGTATTACTCTTGATTACTTATATACAATATCCACAAGTATGAACCTCAAAATTTAATAGGTGATAATTTTAATTTTCCATTTATTTGGTTCAGTATGACTTGCTTGGAATTATTGTTCTCCAAAAAGATTACACACAAAACTATATATATAAAAAAATTATATCCACCTTTGATACAAATATATATGGGTTCTAAATAGGGTTGTCTATTCAATACTGAAAATAATCTAATGGTATTCATATCAATGGTGTAAAAAACCTAGAAATGTATATATAATACAATTAAAATATAATATTATTAATATTTTTACACATTTCTAACTACTTTCCTAACAAACTATCAATGAATAAGATTCTCTAAGTCACAAACACCAATAATCTCAGATGTTACATAAGTTTCTCATAGATAACATAGTAAGTATTTAATTTATTAAAAAGGGAACATAATAAATAAAATATATTAAAATAGTACCTCTAACTGTTAATGAACTATCTCTAATTTATTTCAAATAATTACTAGTGATTAATACTCTATAAGTACTATTTTTATGACCCTATGTCTAAAATCAATTTTTAGAATAAGGTTCCATTGATTGAAATCTTGGAACTCCTTTCCAGTTTCAACTAAAAAATATACATGGATTATATCTATATACCACATTTTTTTATCCACTAGGATAGAAATGATATTTCTATTTTATTAAGGGTCAATGAACTACACCCTTTAAAGGAGTAGTCCTATATAATCTCTAAAGGTATTCATAACAATGTAGACTTGAAAAAATTGTATTAATGGTATAATCATATCTTATGTGTCTTGAAAAATGATTCTATAAACATATAAAATTAGATATTTATATAATAGATGAAATAGAATAACTTCCTCCTTGATATACATGTATATATACACCATGAATAATCTCATCCCTATTATTTTTCTTCCCACTAGATGACCCTATAGCTATAATATATACTAAGGATTATCAATCGCCTCTTTATCATCTATTATATATTGTATTCTCAAACAAATCATACATAAATATATATGAGAAATAAAATAGGTTGAATAATAAAACATGATTCTTAAGAGTCTCTTTTCACCCCATGTGAAATCATTTATTCATATATTCCATATCTCTACTCATGTATGTTGATAAATGGAGATCAGTAAATTCAGTTTCATAATCCATCACCATCATCATCCACAGAAATTTCACCAGTTGTAAGAAAATAGAAAACTATTTTGTGACTAAATTATTTAGTTATTACAATAAATATTTTTTATCAATCAAATTACACATTATATAAATATATTTATGAAGAAGAAAAATATCTATAAAAATAAAAATTAAAAAAAATAAAAAAAATAAATAAATAAATAATAAATACATTGATAATATATAAAACCATTAATATAAAAAAACTAGTAACTATTAAATATAATAATTTTATTTATAAAATAATTATAAAGTCATTATGGCGGAGGTGATTAGCTGAAGGTTTAGGAGGAGGGAATTCCATACCTAAACCATGCATAAGTCATCACATGTACTTGATTATATTCTCATTATAGTAGAACTAATCTTTATGTGTCTTGTAATACCTTTTTCTTATATAAATATTAAAATTCCTAAGGGTTTTTAAATTTTCATTCTAAAGGATGGTCAGATTTAGAAATAGGATTTAGAATGTGGTTTTTATGGTTGTGACTCCTTAAATGTGTGTGTGTATATATATATACATGAAATGGAGATCAAGAGGTATCATGGGAGGCACATTTGAGCATAATAGGGTGAAGGAGTGTTTTTGGTAGACAACATGGATTTTGTAGTGCTACCAGCTAGCTAGTTCCCATGGTAGTAATAAAAGGGGTTGTTGGGCTCAATAACCTAACAATGGACCACCGGCATGTCAGTGGACACCTTGGAAGATTTTAAATGGGATAATCCCTTTTATTTCACTTTATTCCACCCCCTTTTCTTATAATATAGGATTATATATCCATTTGGTTCTAGTAACACCCTCATAAGTTTCTCCATACCCTCCTCTCCTTGAGGATGAATCTCATTCATCTCTTATATCATTCTCGTTTCATTGGATTCATTAGAGAACTTGAGGTGATTATAAAAATCCCATTCCTAATAATCCTTTCATTCTTTTTTTAGTGTTATTCTGTTTATTTTATCTAATAGTCCAACTTCCAAGGAATTTTTCTAATTTCCCAATTTTTATTTGATTCAAGATAAAACTATGGAAGATGATTGGTGTGTGATATATTCTAATCCTAAGATAAGTGGTTTATTAATTTAACCCATTATTATAAATATATTTTATGGGAATGTGTTGTTTAGTATTTCTAGTTTTCATACGATGATATTAAACTTAATTACTTTCTTAAATTGGGGTTTTATTGGTTATAATTCCTGAATTTTAGATCACTAGCCTTGTTTTACTTATAAGTTATTGAATGGTTAATCCATATATTAATTTTTTTAAATTAGGTATTGTGTTTTAGAATCAATGATTATTAAAAGGAATTTCAAAATAATTAATTTAATGAAATGGAATCAAATATTATATTATATCTTTTGAAAATGTAATGTAGTTTTTAAAATGATGAATTTTGGATTCTCTTAGCATAAATAAAATCAAAAAATGTTTTCTAAATTTATGATTTGTTTTTTAATCTAATAAAATGGAATTTTGAGTTTTTAAAAATAAAAATGGTTTCATTTAAAAAATTGTTTGTCTTAGTAATATTTCATAAATTAGAAATTTGGAACTCTACGGTGTTTTGGTTATATATTTTTATAATACTTTTTTATACAATGGAAATGATCCATTGGTATTGATTTTCAAAAATTGAATTGGTTAGAAGGTGGTTTTGGAAATTTGAATTTTATTGTTAATTGGAATGGATTATGTGTGGATTATTTTTATAAGATGATGTTGTATATTTGAAAAGTTTTAATGGAAAGGAAAATACCCCTTTTTGGATTTATTATTTTAAGGGAAATTGAAACACCCCTTTTGGGTTGGTCATTATTTAATGAAATAAAAACACCACTTTGGATGTGGTCTTCTTTTAAATAAATTAAATCACCTATTTGGGTTGGTCTTATTTTAAAGGAATTTGAATCACCCCTTTGGGGGTGGTCTTCATTTAAAGAAATTAAAACACCCCTTTAGGGGCTGTCTTGTTTTAATGAAATGAAAAAACCATTTAGGGTGGTCTTGTTTTATTGAATGGGAAACACTATTAATGGGTGGTGGTGATATTTTTATGAGAAAACACCAATAGTGGTGGGTCATGCTACTTACTATATTTTTAAATTGTATAAAAAACTCATGTATTTGAGGTCCATGTTACTTATTTACTTATTCCATGAGCTGATAAAACTCTCATATGGGAGGTCACTATTACATATATTTTTATCCCTTGGTAAATAAAATTCTTATAAGGGATTTTTTTATTACATTATTATGTATAATAGGGAATCTTGGGTCTGTTATTGAGAGGCATAGTCATTGTGTCATGCTTAGAGACACCCTAGCACTAGCCAAATTAAGTATGCTCAATTGGGTTCATAGACCTAAGGATCGAGGATGGTATAAATGATATCATATATAACTGAATCACCTATGAATTGGTGATGATTTACTACATTTTATAAATTGTTTTATATTTCTAAAATATTTAATTATGGATCTTATTTGTGCACTTAAATTTTAGAATGGTATTTTTTGGGATTCCATTGGTTGTGGCATATGGAGTTATACTCACATCCTTCTCAGGCCTCAATATAACTTAGGTAATTTAGAATTTATCACTAACTGGTCATATGTTTTAGGTTTCGGGAAAGGGACTATTAAAAGATATCTTTCTTAGCTTGCTAGAGTGGAGCGGAGTATGAGTGATGGTATCGGGCCAAACTCTAGATAATTTCATGATAATTCATAGTTTCAATTTATTTTTTTCATTTTTTATCATGTATATATTATCTTCTCTTGGGGGATCAATTGTGTCAAGTATGAAATACACCATTGTTATATAATTTTATAGAGAAGTTAATTTTGTAACAACTTTTACTTATATTTGATGATTATTTGGCCTTATTTATATATTTTCTTATATTTGTACTATTAATTCTACTCTGAGCATAAGTTATAGTCACCCAATAATATCCTCATAGACCATCACCAATATTCATTAGCCTTTAGTTTATTGGGAAACATTAATGAGGTGGTGTAGTGACCACTAGTCTAGCATCAGTCAGTGATCCAGGGTGGAAAGAGGTTAAAAGGTAGAATATTTGCCTTTAACATATTTATTTTTAGTTGGGTTTAGTAGATAAGAGAATAGGATAGTGTTGGAACTTGGTAATGGGATCATGCTCCAGGGTGATCAACCCACATATGGGGGAAACCCGTGTTTCTAAGAATGGGATTTACTGTTATTTAAATTTTCTCATTATAGTTGATATTATTTCACCATAAATTACTCAATTGATATTATATGACTTGATTTATGGTATTTTTATCTTCTCCCAATATGGAAAGATAGTTTTTATTCATTATTGAGTTATTCTAGGGTCGTAGTTTTTGTATATCATTCATATATTTCATATGATTGATATAACTATCATCTAGGATTTTTATTATCCTATGATTTTTTTGACTAGTTTATATCTACCTGTGGTTTATAATTTCATACTAGTAAAGTTGGGGTTGGTATTTTATAGTGTTATAAGTGTTTTATATGGTGTTTTCCTATATAATTCTATGGTGAAATCTGAATCAATCAATTCCTATGATGATTCCTTGATACATAGGTAGGTATAAATGAATTTCAAAATGAATGTTTTATTTAAATTATGTGTTAGTAAGAAACTTATAATGTATTTTCCATCATATCTTATGAATGGAATTTTATTTAAGAAATCATTTTAATAATTAAATATTGGAAAAATTTTAAATAATTAGATTTATTATTTTAAATGATAATAAATATTAATAAGATTAAAATAAAAAAATTTAAATGATCATGGTGCTTGAAACCCTTATATAAATGTGGGTTAACTTTTGTATTGGCTGTTAGGGATACTATGAGTACCCAAGTTACTAAATACCTTTTATATGTGTTGATATATACCTTATGTGGGTCATGATACCTTATGTAGGGGCTTGTGACTGATCATATTGAGTTTATTTGGTCTATAATTATATCTTAATACTATGAAACATCTATGATGTGTGGTGTGCCAGGAATTAGGGTGTTAAACTATGATAACCACCACTTGATTTTTTCCTAGAGGACTATTGTGTTTTTATTTTATTCCATCTTTGTAGGGTGGTGCTTCGGTAGTTGGTGTCATGTAAATTTGATACCTTATGGTGGGTTTTGTAAACATTAGATTTCATGTAACCTTAAGAAAATGATGAGTGTTATCCCATGGGTGGAGATCCTTATGAGGCTTTATTTATGGGAAATTTCATATGACCTAGTGAAACTTGAGAGAATATCATGTTTAGTAAGTATATTCCATATGATGTGTGAGAGTATTTCTTAGTATGGGTCAGAACAGGTTTTTTGGTAACTCAGAGGTGAAATAATTGATGAATGCTTATGTTAATTTATGTGTTTGTGAAGTGTTTTGTGTTATGTGGTTTATTAATGGTGAAAAACCTTTAAGATGTTGGTGTGAATATGTTAGGGCTAAATGGTATGTTTTGGATTAGGCATGAGATTACCAGTGTCTGTGGAGACCCATAAGAGGGTCTAGTAAAAAGAATTAGGAAGATGACTTGTGTTTTGAGTGGTGTAGTTCTCAAAGTGTTGAAAAAATTCCTTAATAATATTGGTTTTAGAATTGTACTTAGTATTGTGGTGGGATCATTTATATACACTATATCTTTGGAACAACACCTTGTGAAAGGATACAATGTGTTTAAAAAAGGAGGGATACTATTTTTTCATCAAATTGGGAGATATGAGAGAGTAAACCTATTATGGGTGTATGAAATTAGGTAGCCTATGTTGGTCACACATGGTTCTAGATGAGTTTTGATAGATGAATGTGAGGTCAAACCATGTATATAACATAGCTATGCTGATTTCTTGGATGGATTTAAATGTGAAAGAATATGGGGGGCTAGTTCATGACATCAAAGATATAATTATAGGGAAGGATCGGTAGAGTACATAGCCCTGTCGAGTTTGGGATGTGCTTCTAGAAGATTTGTGGGAGTGGAAAAATGGAGTTATAATTTTAAAACGTTGTTAGTTTTTTATAGTTAAAGTGGTGGACCTAGGCACAAATGAAGTTCTTGATTTTGAAGATAAGTACTGAGGATACTCCTGGTTAATTATGACTGATATATATGTGATCAATGTATGTATTTTATAAGTACGTTCCATGTTTTAATGTGATATGGATCATGGGACCAAGAGTCAGGTTACATGATATGTTGGTTTAGGTATGTACACCCTTTTTGTTTCAATGGATTAAGGTAGTGTGTATAGGAAATCATAGTGGACACTAAATTTTGGATCAATGAGTTTTAATGTATGGGATGGAGCTGATGACCTTGATGAATAATTGTAAGAATAGTTTCCTAGGGTTTGGATAGAAAAAAAAAGACCCTCTATTTAAAGGGGTTCATCTATTTCGATCAATGTGATTTTATATGGGTGATCAGAGAGATCAATCATGGGTAGGTATTGACAGGACAATAGGCACGGCTTGGCAAGAAAAACATATGTGTGATAAAGGAAGGAAAAGTTTTGGTTAGTCCTCTTGGCTCTCTCTAAGGAATTCCATATAGTGGTGATCCCAGCATAATCTTTTGTAGTTCATAACCCTTACATTGGATGAATTTTTAAAAATACCAATGATGGAATTCTATGAGATGGAAGTGGGTAGTATTCGATATTTAGAGTGGCCCTCTGGTATAAGTGAGTTAGATACATATTTCTATTATGCTTGATAATAGATAGTACATAGGCCATGAGACTGGGATCTTGATCTATTGGAGCGATAACAATGATACTCCTATATTAGGGAGCATCAGGTATGTCATGGAAAGTGTCCCTCGTGATTAGAAGCTATATTTATTCTATGAATCAGTCATGTGATGGGTCTTTGGACTATTGTGATGGAACTGAATGTTGTTGCAATTTCAAATTTAATTTAATTTTGATTCATTTTAGAGTTCCATTGGTTAATATCAATGAAATTATTTCTAGAGTTTTATGTTTTATTTCTATCATGGATTGAAATTGAGAGATATAATCATGGTTAAGTTTTATGGTGCACTATTACTTGATAGAAATCATGGTTAATAGTGTGTGTGGTTTGTAATTTACCATGTAATCACATTGAGGGTTAGTTTAGGCATCGGTCTATTTTGATGATTGTGGAATACCTCCAATGGTAAAGGCATCGTGACCTGGAAAATTATAATCAATTCAATGGTTGAATTCAAACATTCTTCGAATAGGTCAACTAAAGGTAGTTCATTAGATTTTCTAGAGTGTAATTGTAATTAATGACTTTAAAAACACATAAGGTTTATTATATTTCATACGATGGTGTAGTTTTTAGTATTGGATAGGGATTTTCAAGGAATACCCTATGTGTTTGGGTTATACATGGACAATGTAGGAATGCCTATTTTGGTCAACAATTTAGAGGAAAATATGATAACCAAATTTAAAATGGTATTCTCATGTGTGGTTAAGTGTGGTGTGTTATAAACTGTACTGGTAGGATCATTTAAATACAATAATAGTGTTTTGGTAGTAAATTGTATAGGTGGGAAATGTCATGGTTGGGTATTGGTCTTCATGGGTTAAGCCTTAGGGTGGAGATCTTGATACACAAATGATTATTTCAATGACAACATGAGCATGCCACAAGATAGGTGTTCTTAGATACGCATCATATCATTGTTTGAAAATTTAATGATAGTATAAGATTCTGTTTTAATAAAAAGAGAACATAGTTTTTGGGAGTTGTGCTTTGAAAGCATGTTAAGAATTTGATAATAGAACATGATTGTTGGCATCAAACTATTGTAGTGCCACCGACTAAATGAATAATCCTGTGGGCCTGCTAGTCTCATTGGATAGTTGGTGGCCTCCTAAAATGACTTTAATGGGGGAAATCCCTATAATTTAATATTAGTACATACCCATTTTTTTTACTTTTTTTAACCCCTTTAGATCCTATAACACCCTCATAAAAATATCTCTCCCCCTCCTCTCCACATGGATGAATCTCCTCTATCCCTTGTCTAATTCAAGTACCTCCAGATGCATTGGAGAGATCAAGTAGAGTGTACAACTTATTTTCCTTATAATATTCTTTATTTTTCTCTCTATTTCTATTCTGTTTGTTTTATCTAATAAAACTTATTTTGGGATTTTGTCTGGTTTATCAATTTTACCCAATTAAAGCCAAAACCATAGCTGATACTCTATTTTTAAACTCTTATATAGTTAACATAGGTGGTGCATTAATTTAACCCATAGTCTTACTTATTTTTTGGATGAATGTATTTTTCAGTATTACCAGTTTTCGTGTGATGATCTTGGACTAAATTAATTATTTAAATTTTTTTGCTGGTTAGAATTCCATTATTTTATATAATTGGTCTTTTTACCTAAAAATTATTGAATTGTTAAGCCATGTATCTATTATTCCAAAAAGTGGATTATGTTTTGAGATAAATTCTTTTGAAATGGAATTTCATAGTCATTGGTATAAATAAAATGAATTGACTCTTTAATAGGGCCTTATAAAATCATAATATCATTTTTAAAATGATGCATTTTGAGTTCATAAGGAATAAATGAAACAAAACAGTTTTCCCTATTTCTGAGTTAGTTTTGAAGCTACTATAATTTTATTTTATTTTTTTAAATAAAATGGTTTTTGTAGGAAAATTTGTGTGTTTTGGTAAAAATTTTTGAATTGGAAAGGTAGAACTATAAGGGGTTTTGGTTATGTGATTTGTTAAAGTTTTTTTATTAAAACAAAATAAACCATATGAAATTGATGTTGTAAATTAATGTGGTTAGATTTTGGTTATATAAACATAAATTTTTATGTGAATTAGAATGTAAGTTGTGTGGATTGGTTCAATAAAATGATGGTGTGTATTTTAAATGTTAAATGGAATAAAAAACACCCCTTTGAGTTGGTCGTGTTTTAAAGGAAATGGAAGAATCCATTTGGGGGTAGTTATCTTTTAATGAAATGAAAACACCCATTTTGGGGTTTTATTGTTTAAATGAAATGAAAACATCCATTTTAGGTGGTCTTGTATTAAATAAAATAGAAAAACCCCTTTTAGGGGAGGTTTTGTTTGAATGAAATGAAAATACCCCTTTGGGGGTGGAATTGTTTTAATGAATAGAAAAAAAGCATTGTGATGGTTATGTTTTTAAGAAATGAAGATAGCCTTTTTGGGTGGTCTTGATATTTGGATGAGAAAAATCTCATAGGAGAGGACCCTATTACTTATTGTCCTATTAAATTGGATGATAATACTCTTGTAGGGAAGGTCTATATTACTTGTTGGATTATTTATTCATTGATAAAACTCTCTTAGGGGTGGTCTATGTTACCTTTTAATGTATACCAAGGAGACCCCTGTCTATTATTGGGAGGCATGATCATCACAATGATATTAGGGAAACCTCAATACAGGATGATGAAGGTATGGTTAGTCAGTGTCAAAAACCTATAGATTGATGATTGTATATCCAGTAACAGGTTTCCCCATGTATCTTTTGACATTGTTCAGTCTGGTTGGGATCAGCCTGAGCTACATTGGGTGACATGGCTTTATCTTCTCCGTGACAGTGGTGACCTCCAAGCTGGTTCCTCCCCCTATGGGGGAGGGACCTCCGACATCCAACAATGGAGCAGAACCCTTCGCACCTTTCTTTATTCTTAATCTTCTCCCACAGTTTCCTCTAAGTTCTTTGTGCCCGAAGGTGCAAGATCTATATGAGGGATACCCTAATCTCCCGGTTTCGGTCATCAAGTTCAATGAGGCCTAGGCCCTCCTCAACCTGACTTTGATCACTTGCTTCTCACAAATAAGGCCTTTGGACGTCTACTTTGATAGATTTGTATTCGGTTCTTGGGACTTGCAGGAGAGGAAAACGGTAGGTTTTCTTGATTCCAAAAACATTATAATTTGATTCTCCTCTAAGGAAGAATTAATTAAATCCTAGTCTATCACTCCCCACAACTGTAACGTCTTCCATTTCTATCTATTCAGATGGACCTATGACTTTCATATGAAGCGTGAATCACCTTCTGTAGCGATTTGTGTAATCTTTCCTCATCTCCCTCTTCCATTTCAAAATCCTTTAATTATCAGTATTCTTGGCAACCTAGTGGGAAGATACCTATGTTCTGATAGCCGAACCAAAGCCTTCTGTCATCCGGTTAATCCTCGCTTTTGTGTGGAGGTTTATGCTTCAAAAGTGCCTACTGATTTCGTTTTGTTAATAGTTGGTGAAGAATTCCAATGTAGAAAGGAAGTCGTTTATGAATCGTGGTTTGAATTTTGTTCTGCCTGTAAGAAAATTGGTCACTCGATGAAGGTTTGAAGAAGTGGGTTTAGGAAGTCAGATAAATCTAAGGGTGTGAGCATGGGTGTTAGTGGAAATCTAGAGAAGATCACGGTGAATGGCTCGTCTGGTCAGGGGAATGTTGGTAAGGAGTTTGCATTGAACTCGACCAAAGTTTTGCAAGGTGGTTCAGGAAATACACTGGTTGTAGATGTCTTCAGTCCTTTGATAAAGGATTTGGGTGACTCTCATTCACTGGTGCAAATGGGGTTGGAGGCGGAGACAACTGAGAGTGGATTGGACCCTACGCTTGAGGCCTCCCATGGGGGTAGTGGGCACAATCTAGATGGGGTACTGGTAAAGGTGGATAAAGGAGGTCATAAAACTCTATCAGGCCCTTCTTATGTTGAGGTGGTATCCTTAAGGAAGGATAACAGTGATAGTGTCCAGGTAGTGACTTGTAATCCCAATACAGGTTTCAAAGCCCTAGAACAAGATGTAGGGGTGAGACCTTATACAGTACAAGTCGGGTGGAAGGCCCTATGCTGGGTAATCATTTTGAGATTCTGTCCTATGATGATCCAGTCCAGGTATCTGCAGATTTGGTCCAAATCTCCATGGATGAGTAGGAGTTGAATGGGTCCAGTGATGAATGTTATATCTCCTATGTAGGTGACACGGAGGATGTGACTCAGGGCAATAGGAATCCATGCCCGCGGAGATGCAAAAGCGGGAGGGGCAATCATAAAGTAAGGAAAGATTACTCATATTTACCTTTACCTATGGAGACCAGATCTGTGAAGAATATGAAGGCCAAGCAGATGGAAAATGTCCCCGACCTCTCCATATCGGCTTTCCAGCATGGGAGGTTTGATGCTATGATTGAACACCCTTTGTAACTGCTTTTGAGCTCAGAAGAGGTTGTGGCTGAATCTGTTCTGAAAATTAATGCTACTGCTATAGAGGCTGAAATAATGACGGAAAGAACTATAAGGGTGCCTAGAAATAAGGAGCAGTGCAACTGGATTGATAAACAGGATCTCATCCTAATATAAGGATTCAACAACGGGATAATCAGTATAGAGGAGTACATGCAGTCTTAGGACAAGCTGGCTTTTCAGATCGAATATCTCCTGAAGAGGGAACCAGACACTCAGGTGAACACTATCTCTTAGAAATTATCTAAGGAGACTAAAACTGGTAAGCTACACTTTTATTTTAATGGCTTGGTAACTTCCTTTTGTGATTGAACTTATGGTTTTTCAATTTTTCCTTAAAAGTGGTTGATATAAAATAAAAAAAATATTAAGGATATTGAGGTGTCACCACGTAACCTAGGCATCATTTTTAATTTACTATTATTTTAAAATCGTTTGAAATTTTAAATTTATTAAATAATGGAACTTCTACATGATTTTTTTTAGACTGCTTATTTTAGGGTCATCGATGGTGGTGGCCTACTGAGTTCTACTCAAACCCTACTTATGATACCATAGAACATGGGATCATAAGTATATATAACTTTTTGGTTATAGGATATAGGTTTAGGGAAAGGTAATATTGCTTGATGTTTTTCTTAATATGCTATAATGGAGTATGGCTGACAGCACCAGGCCAAACTAAAGGACAATTCAAGATGAGTTACAGTATAAATTTATGTATTTTTATGTTTTATCATCTTTATATGATTTTATCTTAGCGGATCCATTGTGGAATTTATTGCATACTCTATTTTTATATAATTAGATATTAAATTTATTTTTTCCACTTCCCTATATTTTCCCTTAGGTTTTTTTTTCAAATTTATATGTTATATATTATTTTTTCTTATATTTCTACTATGATCATATGGTATAGTCTCGCAATAATATCCCCATATAGATTTTTCATTAGTCAGTAGCCTTTATAATATAGGAAGGCGTGATTTATGTTATATAGAAACTGATAGTCTAACACTGGTTAGTGGGTTATGTCAGTCGGACATTATATCACTGCACCTCCTACAGATGATGCCCTTCTTTCTATCTACACATGGATGGTATAATATATTCCTAATCTTGTGATCTATACTCATGATATAACTAATTATAATGCTACATCAGTTCCTTTTAATCTAGATAATGGCCTTATAACATCACTATAATAACTAGAAATCATCGATAATGAAAAAATTATATCTAATTATAATGAAATAATCATAATTGATATTAATTATTACTAATTGTTACTAATTATTAATAATTAATAATAATTGTTACTAATTATTCATATTTATTAATAATTATTCAAAATTATTACATATTATGTGTAATTGTTATTAATTATCCAAAATTGTTAATAATTATTAATTATTATTATTATATCATCATAATTATTACTAATTATTTGTAATTATAAGTAATTATTCATAATTCTTACGAATTATTGGTAATTGTTGCTAATTATTTGCAATTGTTACATAATATTTTTAATTATTCATAATTATTTATAATTATTACTAATTATTACTAATTATTATAAATTATTTCAAATTAGTTGTGATTATTTGTAATTATAATAATTATTCATAATTATTACTCAATTTTTGTAATTATTCATAATTATTCATTTTTATTCATATTTATTCATATTTATTACAAATTATTATAAACTATTAATAATTATACATAAATATTACTAATTATTCATAATTACTACAAATTATTCATAATTACTACAAATTAATCATAATTATTACAAATTATTCATAGTTATTACTAATTATTCAAAATTATAAATAATTATTATAACTAATTATTATAACTAATTATTATAATTATATTCTATTATTACTAATTATAAAAACTATTTGTAATTATTTCTATTTATAAAAATTATTTGTAATTATTATAATTTTTTGTAATTATTAAAAAATTTATAAATTATTACATTTTATTATAATTTTACACAATTATAAATAATTAAACCTAATTATAACTGATTATCCCAAATTATTACTAAATATTACATACTATAAAGAATTATTACAAATCATACCTAGTTATTACTAATTATTAATAACTATTCATAATTATTAGTGAATTTTATAAATTAATTGAATTTATTATCTTTTTTATTAATTATTATGATTTTTTATTAATTATAGCTAATTTAAACTAATTATAACTACTTTAACATAATTATTACAAACTATTAATAATTATTCTTAATTATTTTTATTCTTTCTAAATTTTTCTTTTTATTAAAAATTTCTCAAATTATTATAAATTTTCACTATTTATTACCATTTTTAAATATTTTTTATCATTTATTTAAAAATATTACTAATTTTAAATAATTGTTCCAAATTATTCATAATTATTAGTATTTGTTTCTAATTATTATAGTTTTTTTACTAATTTTCAATAATTATTGCAATTTATATACTAATAATAAGTAATTATAACTAATTAATAAATAGTCGACAAAATATATTAAATTACAATAAATAATACACTATGAAAATATTAAAAAACTAATAAATTAATTTAGAAAATAAATCTATAATAAAAAATAATTAAAAAATAAATAAACAACATCTTAACAATACCTATAGTTGGGATCACAAAACCTCAATTAATAAATAAAAAATTGAATTCCAAAAGAAACAAAAGTCTTCATAGTCAAAAAAAACTTAATGGTTGGATAAAATTGAAAATGAAGAGGGGGTGGGGTTGTATTTATATATACATTTTTTGTGACAGAAATCCAACAAAAAAATCTATCATTTGGGTAACTTTCCACATGGTTTTTTGTTGCAATAGTTATAAGTGACAGACAGATATTCCATCACAATAATTACAAACCATAAAAAGAAATCCCACTTTTCTAAAAAAATTACAGACTCTATGTTATGACACAAATAGTTAATTAACAAGACAAATTATAACTAACTTCATTGATTCCATCACATAAAATTTTACCTGCCACTACTGCCATCACATGAGATGTTGTTCCAAAAGAATTTAAGATAGAATCTATATTCTGTCATAAATGAGAATATTGAAAACTATTTTTTGAAACTAACCTCATACTCCATCACAAATAATAAATTATCTTTAACTTTTTGAGATGGGAAAACCATCAATCACATATTTCCTCCCAAAAAAACATAAATTTTCTATAGTTACAAGAACCTAGCAATCTATCATGATGAAAAGTGTATGTAACAACAATATAAAGCATACATATAGCATAATTATTAGTAACAACATATTAATAAAGTTTGAAATTATTTAAACTTATTAGGATTATATAACCTTCTCATATGACATAATGGTAATCAAATAAACCAAGATTTGAGTCATGCTTAGAATCTAAGCTGTGGAATCTAGCCAACCCATGAAACACATCCACCCATGGATACCTATAATATCCCATCCAATATAAGTGGTTATATACATAAATATATATATACACATATATATCAATTCTTATATCTAAATAAGGAGGAATATGTGTGTGTGTCTGTTTCTATACAAACAAAAACACATATCCATCCTCGCTTTTTAGGATACTCTTCTCATAGGTAAAAACATAGTCATATATACATATATCCATATGTGAATCTAACATATACATATCAATCAATAAACTCTATTAACATGATCTTCAATACATGGATATGAAATATACCTCAATACTAGGGATCCATATGTCAAACATTATATATGGAATCATTTAATGTTGGCATAAATATAAATAAACACATATTAAATCTTAGAATAATGACATAAAAAATAATAAAATTATTCCACAACATGTAACATGGTATAAAAATAGTTGATATGTATATTTTGTAACATGTAATCATAAACTAAATTCCATGATGTTGGTATAAATAAATAAATGAATAAATGATATGAAATAATACATATCATAAATGAATGATCATTTATCACAATTTATATTAATAGGGAAAAATTTTATAATGGGTTTGTAGATGAAAATAGTTTTCTAGATATTCTTCAGTCTACCCAATATCTCTTCCATCATAGAAACTATGAAAATATGAGTGAAATTTACAGGTAAATAAATAAATGACTTATTAATTCATATAACAAATCATATAATATAGGAAAATTCCAACACTTGAAAAATATAAAAAAATAAAGGTTATAGGATATAAGGATTAAATATTTTAATATATGAAAAATATAAATATGATAAAACAATATGGTCTTCCCTCAATATTCTATAATAACATTTACTATATTAATAAGATATAATATCAATAAAAAATGTGGGATCCATGAATAATAAGAAAATTGGAAGGCTAGAAATTTCTTAACCTTCAAAGTGATTGCTAAAATTTTGAACATAGAATGATGGTATTGCTATAGATCCACCAACAAAAGGCCTTATTAAAAGATTAGTGATGAATCAGAGTGGTTTATGTAGTGGATTCATTTATAGAGAAAAATAATGTGATGATAAAACACCAATAAGGGTTGTAGTTGGATTCATATAAATGGATCCCATGTTTGAGATTAAATAGATTTATAATTTCAAATTAATATGAAAAATATTTCATCTTTTTGACACCATTGGGAACCACATGAACACTAGTGTTATTTCCTATCAATTCAAGTGGCCACCAATGTGAAATCAGTTTTCCAAGGGTTATACACTAGGATTTAAATTCCCTTAACTTCACTTTATCCCTTTTCCACTTCATCAACCTTCTTCCTATAACTGCATTGCACCTTATTTAAAAATCCCTCAAAACCCTAAATTACATCATTTTATAATTTGTATGATAGTTTAGAATATGAAACTAACCTTTTGATGAGGGTCTATAAAAATTAATCAACATAATTTTTTTCATCCTTGAGAATCTTTAATGAGCCTCATGAGAATAAAAATCCATCTTTTGAGATGTCACCATAGACACTCAATCCTAGGTCTCATCTTATAATCTTCAATGGAATACGTGGAGAATTTTCATGAATAAAAAATGAAATGAAAAAATATAATACATTAATATAATATGCTCAAATATCTCAAATAATCCAATGAATCTCATAGTCTATTTCCTTTTTTTCCCATTCTTTAGAACCTAATTGATGATAAACATTGGGAAATACATTATCACTAACACAAAATTTATACAACGATTATCTATGATTAGAATATGAATTTTGGTAAATCTTTTTAGTAATAAATCACCTTTTGACTAACTTTACCTGCATACTCATGTTTTAAACTATGCTAAGACCATAGGTAACTATAATGGGAAGAGACAAGGCCAAATATATAGAGCCTTAAATGAGTCCATGTAGATTTATTAGTGATAACTATAATTTTTTGAAAACTTTACTAGTGGAAATGTCATATATAAGAGCCACTTAAATGATGTATATTGTCTCTAAAATATTCACTTATATAATAATGACCCTATCTTAATAACCATATATTCATGGGTCATAACTTATAAATGTTTTATCTGATATACTTAGAGTTCACTAAAATATTTTTCAAAATACATATGAAATCCTTGAGTCCTAATCATAAATAATAATAGAAAGAAATCCATAAAGATTTATTATATTCTGATCATATCTATTTTTTATATATTCTATATGATAAATAGTAATTGATTTATTTAGATCATTCAATCAATAATTGACCAAACTATGTGTCAACATCTTAGCGATTAAGGTGAGCTTACTATAGAATCCATCATATCATTTCCCATTCCCATACATGAATAGAGGACCGCTATAGTTCACCTATTTTTCACTAATTTTTGTAATAATACTACAGTAAAATAATCATTATAATATAAAACTATAAATCTAACACCTTATCCTAGGAAATAAGAACTATTAGAATATATCAAGGAAAACCTCAGAGAATCATGAGTAAACATCCTATCCCAAGGAATTATATTTTTATACTTATTCCATAATTCTATAAAAAATTATGATCCATTCATTGACATAAAGATAACGAGTTAGAGTATTGAGATCATCCCTTGAAGATCTCTCTATCTATGAGAGGCTCTCAAATAATGATACAATCCGAATTAAATAACTTTTAGTATTTTCCCACTCTACTAATTATGGTGAAGAATAAAATGACATGAAAAATATTATTTAGATCCTCAATAATATTAGTTTGAATATCTATTAGAATAGTTATCATCTTATATTCTCCAATTCGAATAATATTTTTGGCTAAGACATTCTAGAAATGGTATCATCTATGAAATTTTCTCTTACAGGTGCATTGAGAAGAATGAAATAAAAAAATTATAGATCTTCCACCTATAGATGTTTTGAAAAATTTTGACCCCACTGGAAAAAAATATACTTTAGTCTTATATTATTAGTGTATACCATGGATCAATCCTCAAAAAGATAATTCTTTTAACATTTCATGGAACATGCTTTAGTTACTAAATCTATGTCATGGTTTAAATAAATATTTTACATAGATAAAATTCCATGGAAATAAATGAGATAGCATGATATTCATGTATCAAAACCCAAACATGACCTATATAAGATTCTTTATAATAAATATCAAAACCCTTAATTAGAAATGGTAATATTAATATAAGAGTTTTATTTAGCCCCATTTTCATATATTGAAAATATAACTCATAATGATTTGAATAAATAAACTTATCCTCTTTCATTTTTAGATAAATAAAATGAGTGGATATCCATGAAAATTTATCAATATAATTTATATGATATCCAGTAAGTAGCAAAAAACACTAAATATCAAAGTCGTTAGTTTTTAATTCCAATGATATCACTACTTATACTTAATTATACTCTACCAAAATTATAGCATATAATACAATATGCCTAAGAAATTTGACTTCTTAAATCCAAAAAAATAGAAGGAATAGAATTTTTAATATTATCCCATAACATCCCTAAGACATCATGAAGATGAATTTAATTATTTTCTTAGGTACTTGAGTACATTAGGAAATCATTAAAAACTACCACAAAGGAGTCTAAAAATAGAAGCAAGTTCATGTTTATCATATCCATGAAGAGTTATTATGAATTATTTAGCCTGAATTGAATGAATAAGAAGTCAAATTGAATATACTTGTTTAATAAATCTATATTATGAATTTTCATGGGTTTCATTCGGAGTTGATGAAATTTTAATTTTAATTTTGTATTCAAAATCTATATAATCCCATTAAAATTATCTAATAAATCATCAATCGAAGAAAATAGATATCAATTCCTAATAGTTTCTTATTTAGACTAATGATATTATACACACATCAATAAACTTCCATTTCCATTCTTAGTGAAATGAAATAGTGCACCCCAAGGAGATGTTCAAGGTTAAAAAAAATAGATACAAGATCCTCAATATGATTTTTCAATTATCTTACCTTATATAGGGATGTGAAATATGATGGAATAAAAATTGGATCTATAATAGGTTGTAAATAAATTGAGAATTCAATCTCATATTTTAGTGTAAATTATAAAAAAATTAGAAAATACATATGGCATAAAGAATACTATATTATTTATTAATCTTGATTTCATAGATTCAACAACCCTGAGTATGAAACATAAAATTTAAAAGGCGACCATTTTTTTTTAATAGATTTGGTCTACCTCAACCTTCTTGAAATTACTATTATACATTAAAAGTGTAAATAATACAATATGTATAAATATGTTTAGTTCTCCTTCGATAAAAATCAATATGGGATTTAAATTAGGTTATCTTTTCCATGCCTAAATTATTTTAATGATATTTATATCAATGGTATAAAACTCCAAAAAAATCATACTGTTAAAACAAAATAATGATTATATTTGTACACATTTATATCTACATTCCTATAGAAGTATAATTTCACATAAGTCTATTTGTCACCTATATCACTAATACCGGATGGGATATAAGTTTCTTAGAGATAAAATAATAATAATTTCATGCATTAAAAATGAATAAATGATTTTATAATGGTATATATAATTATTGATGGACTATATCTAATTTATATCAAATATTTCTCAGTGATTAAATCCATATTAATTGAAAAATACTGTATTAGTGGTGTAATATAGTCTATTCTTTCCTAAATAATCATACTATAAATATCTAATATGGGATATCATAATGTTAGAAGAAATATATGTGGTTCCACCTTTATTTTAATGTATATATATACCATTAAATGCAACATCCATATGATTCTTCTTCCTATTAAATAGACCACTGGAAATAATATCTCCTAAGGATTAAAATCCACACCCTGATCTTATAATATATATTTCCTTATCAAATAATTTGTATATAAATAAATCTGGGAAATAAAAAAGGATGAAAACCCTTACTTGAGTTTTAATAGGATATTA
The DNA here is from genome assembly GCA_963277665.1 of Viscum album. Lineage (NCBI taxonomy): Eukaryota > Viridiplantae > Streptophyta > Magnoliopsida > Santalales > Viscaceae > Viscum > Viscum album. The sequence continues at coordinate 1,879,918,567 of OY728145.1, forward strand.
TAACCCTATATCAAATATTATAGAACCAAATTCCTTATTTAAACTCATGTAGTGTGAAATATAGAGGATTAGTAAACATGGTTTTGTACTCCGTCACCATCATCATCGACAACTTATGTTTTTCAAACTTTTTGGATTTTACTTAGTGAATGTAATTGAGATAGATTTCCTTGAAAAAAATTTCCCAAAAAACATATAGATCAAACAAATGTTACAATACAATGAAAGATACACATGGATGGGATGGGAAAAAAGTATATCTATTTCAAATAGTACCTTACAAATTATCATGATCCATGATTATTAAAAACTCAACTATCTTCCTCACTAAATATAAAAAGTTATAACTAGAAAATAGATATAATTGATTTTTACTTAGTTCATATGCACTAGGCTATTTCCTTAGAGCACATATTTGGTTATATAAAAAGTTTACCAAAATTTACTAGGCATATAAATTTTTTACAAATTTAGATCACACACATTATCCTTCATATTTTATAACCATTCACATGAATACTAAATCATTTCTATCCCACACAATAAGAAATCACTAATCTATCAAACAAACATGTTTGATCTCCATATATCAATAACATATATCCTTTTTTATTATGTTATTAAACCATGTATTTATCAAAACTATGATTACTCTTTCTCCTATGGAAATATACATTAGATTTTTCCAATACCCTTTGATATTTCCAATAAAAATCATTTTTTAGAATTCATATTTTCCAAAAGTGATATCTTATTTTCCTTTTCTTCATTTTAGAACATGTTTCTCTAACTTAAAATAAAAATCAATATTTTCCTCAATAATCAAATATCCACTTTACTTATAAATCCTAGAAAAGTTACACTAAATGAGTCTTAAAAAATAGATACAATATATATTCAAAAAAACTTTATTTCTTTCATAAATTAAATATACAATTTAAATATACAATTTATGCAACACTTGATTAGACCAATATATAGTGAGTGTAACAAATTGTGTCTTAAATAATTTAATTTAATAACTCAAAAAACCATGGAATAAAACAATTTCATCATCTAAATATCAAAAAATATTAATATTTTCATCATCATATATAGAAAATTTAATAACATTTTGTTTACCAATCCATGATATAATTTGATCATAGTTATTTCTATAGATAAAATACTCCACAAAAATGTTTTTTTCCTTCATAAATGTAACAACCCAAAGTTTATAAATGATATTTTTTCCTAAAATGAATGGGTGTTATATTATATTATATATTATTATAGAAATTCAACACATAAAGAAACAGACAAAAATTTATTTCATTAATAAATATTTTTACATTATTTAGAAATTAAACCCATGGAAATGCCAAATAATAGAATGGGACGAAAAAATAATGGATAGTATAATGGTAAAATTCAGATCTTTCCATTCTCCTAAAATCATCACCCCTACATCCAACACTATAGAAATGAAACAAAATGTTAGAAAACCAATTGATATCTTATAAAATGAAAATATAGAATCTTGGTAGGAATTATAGTGAATGTTTAATGAATAAATTATTTAGTATTTATAATTGGTAATATGACCTTTATGATAGTAATATGATCATTGGAATAGTAACCCGGCGGTTGTGAATAGTAACCTGACCATTTGGAAGAATAACCTGATCGTTTCAATAGTAATCTAACCTAAAAATAATAAAATTAAATAATAGTAATATTTATCATGAGCAATTTAAGTAAATATACATATTGTAATTCCATAAAATAAATATCATACTTCAAAACTCAAAGAAAATATGAGAAAATTTTTAATAAACTAAATTTTATGAAAATCATAATTTTTATATTGAAAATTAAAATTTTCTATGATATAAAATTATTTTCATAAAATAAATGTAATTTTTTAAATATAATTTCGATATTTTTGAAGTGTGATTTATTGATAATTTTCTAAAATACTTAAATTTTATGTGAATAGTAAACATATTGTTTTTCAAATATCACATATTTTATGACATAATGACGATATAATAATGAGTTAATAAATAAAAAATTATTTATTATGGAAAAAAATAAATCTAGTAATAAAATTGGTTATTTAAAAACAATAAACATAATTTCTAAACCTAAAAATTATTTTCCCAAGTCTAAAGTAAAAAAGTGTTCACTTAAAATAACAAATTTTCATTTATTCCAATTTTATATTTAATAAATCAATGAACTCAAAATATAAAGTGTTTTAAATTCCGAAACCCATTTTTTATTGATATATGATTTATATTTTTAAAAAAAATAATTACTATAATGTTTACCTTTGATATAGTATTGTATTCAATGTTTTATTCTAAAAATACCACTCTCTTTGAGTATAAATAACCCTTATCGCTCCACTTGGAAAACCAATCCTATCTCACATACAAAAGAAAAATATTTTCTGAAATACCAAATATAAATACCCTTATAATCCTTGGGGATTTTTTGAGTAATAAAACTCCAATATTTCTAGATATTGAGGGTCGTAGAAAAGGAACCGCTTCAAGAAATAGGTAATGCCCTTTCATCATTTTATTTCCATTTCCTTTTATAATTTTATATCCTATTTTACTTTTATAATTCAAATCTTATTAAACCAAATATAAATTATTTTATCATGATCTTTAAAATTTCAATAAACTATAAAAAATTTATTTTTAAAATAATCATATATTATACATCTCACACCTCCTCTTCATACAATGTCTTGTTAATGGTGGGTTAACCACCAACAATGATGTTTTAAATTATTTAATTATCACCAACCATATATCTAGTTAAAATAAATTATTTATTATATAAAAATGTATAAATATATTTATTTTCTTCTTATTGAATTATTTATACAAATGTATAAATGACCTTGAACAAAAATAGTGAAAACGTGAAATTTTTAATGAAAACATGATATAAAAATTTTTTCCCTTTAACCAATGGAATTAGGAAATATAATCTAATGAGTATAATTAATAAATACTTAAAAAAATTAAATTACTCACTTTCGGTAAAAAAATTTAATAAACCATATTTTATTATTCAGGTTAAAGAAAAGCGATGAAATAAAGCGATATTTAAGATAAGGGGATTCTGAAACCCAAACTCTTTATTTTATGCTATCACCTATCTGACATTGATTTTAGTATTAATGTTCCTATAATATACAAAATATTTCCTTAAAATGTTCTTTCTCTTTTATTTTTGGGATATACATGTTTCTAACCTTCCAAAATGTTTTCTAAGCCATCTACAATGCTTTTTTCAAAAAGACATTGATTTTAAAAACATCTTCAAAATACTCTTCATTTTTTATCATTTAAAATAATAAAATGATCTTATATAATAAATTAAAATCTCAATTATTAATTTTTGAATCCTAAAGTTCATTTTATGAATTATGATATGTGAAATATTTTACAAAACCCATTCTTTTCCATGTATTGTTTCTTGACTATGAATGTTATCCTTACATGTGGTACGCATGATTATGAGAATTTTATGATGTAACAAATGGGCCCAAAATTATATATCCATCCAATTAATTGAGAAATTTGATATATCTCATGAGATAATGTATATTATGTGTGGCAATAATGCTATTTTTTTCACATTTATGATGTAATGATTTATGAACATATGTTATGTGTGAACATAATGCTAGATTTTATCACAACAATATTTGGTATTTGAACACTATGTTATGATATTTCACTATTATTCATATTCCACATTAAATGCATTTATCAAATTATTTTCTCACGGTTATAATTATGATCCTAATGTTTTGATATGATGATGTTGATTATGAAAACCCATGTACTAATGATTCATATCCCTTGTTCCTCCCCTTACTAGGTTTTATCTCACCCATTTATTTGATGTTTATCCTAATTTGAATACATTTACTAAGGATAATTTGAGCCTTTATAAGGATAAATAATATGTATTTAAAAAATGTTTATGTTATATTATGTAAAAGTGATGTAAGAGCTAAATTTTCCCAAGATACTAAACCTTTGGATCCTAGGTTATATCATCGTTATGTTATTTATCTTAAAATGATGTTATAATCATGTAAGTAAATGTTTGGTTGATATAGTTGGTAAAGGAGTAAATTTTAGTTAATTTTGGAATTAGTATTAGAAACCATTATTGAAAACCATAAGTAAAAGTTTATGTATAGGTAAACATCCTTATAGAATCATTTCAGAAAAAAGTTAAACATAAGGATCACATAAGATATGTCTTTAGAGTAAATTTTAACATAATAATAAATTATCATTTCTTTATTTTTTGACCTATGATTTGTTTAAACTTTTTCAATTTTAGAAAATGGTGGGAACCAGTAAAAACAAGACCAACAGCCTATGTGACGGTCAATGCAATGATTATTTGAAAGACATCCCCAATTACATGGGCATAGGTGTTCAAAATTGCAATAAAATATTTAACTAGTTGTATCAAGCTATGAATAATAACCTCAACCATGTGGAATGTCCATTTTCACCTAGTAAGAAGTAGTTATCAAGTCTTTTTTGTGGCAACAACCACCAACATTCAGTGGGTTAAATCAATGGAGAGGATATTTTTTATGCTTCAATGTTTTGAGAAGGAGAAGGTGACTCTATAAATATATCATTTTGATGGAGAGGGTGATCAATTATGGGTATTTATAAATAATACCCAGACATTGGTGGAAATGGAAGAGATAAAGTGGGATGATTTTATGACAATATTTCTTAACAAGTATTTCCCTCAAACTCTTCAAAGAAAAATGGAGAGAGAATTCCTAAAGCTTAGAAAAAAGAAGGGTGAATCATTCATAAATTACCAGGAATAATTCACAAGTATTGCAAGATACACCTTGAGTTTTATTATCAAAAATGATAAAAAAAATAAAGATATTATTTGATCATTTTATACCACACATTTGAAAGGCTTTAGATGTCTAGTACTTTTGGAGTTATGAGGATGTAGTCTGATGTGCTCTCCAAGTAGAGTTATAATTTGGTGAAAGTTATCATGGTTATGGAGAAAAGAAAATAAAATTGTAATTTTTTACTTGCATATCAAATGAAAAATTGATAAAAAAGATCCACCCTCCACTCACATGTCAAAAAATATAGGAAGAAGTGTCATGGGAATTTCTTAAATGGGATAGAGACATGATTTATGTTTGGGGGAGAAGTCCAAAAGTCTCATTAATTTCTAAGATACATGAAGAAACCTACCAAAATGATAGAGGAAATGAAATCATCACCCATGGATAAATGCTTAAAATGTAGGGGAAAAGGGAACTATACAACCCTGTGCACTAAACCACAGTTTATTGAGGGTAATCCTCATCAACAACCACTAAAGTCTAAGGAGCCCGGGAAAACCTATGTCATCTACACAGCTAAGGTATAATTTGAAAAATAAGTCATAAAATGTATGATTCATATTCACTCAAGAATATAATAGGTTTTATTTCATTCTTGTTATACACATTCATTTATATCATACAAGTTTTCTAAAACTTTAGAATCACAACCCCAATATCTTAAAGTAGATTTATCCAAAAAATATCTAGTGGTGCAATCAATGAAACCCAAGCATTGAAAAAAATTCTTGTTACTGTATATGGGAATATTTTTCCAATGAATCTCATAATCCTTTTCTTGGTGAAATTTGATTCTATAATAGGCATGGATTTTATCTAATTATATCGAACATGCATCAATAGTTGGGAAAAGGAAATATGATTTCATATTCTAAACTATCCCAAGATATGTACAAATTCAAGGATGATCATAAATCTTATTTGTATAATACCTTTATGGTGTGGGTGATGATTCCCTATAAATAATCATACCTTTCATAAATAGTTGAGTCAAATGAAAACATCAACCATGAGGAAATTCTCATTATTTAGGAATACACTGATATATTTCCTATAGAGTTTCCTTGAATTACACCAGATTATGAGGTAGAGTTACTAATAGATCTTATACCTAGATCCATTCCTATGTCTAAATTACCCTATATGATTTTTCCAATTGAACTAGAGGAGTTAAAAAAGTAGCTGTAAGAGAATTTATATAAAGGGTTCATATAACCTACTGCACTTCCTTAGGTTGTGCTAGTTCACTTTGTAATGAAAAAGGATAGATCAATGAGGCTATGTATTGAATATCAAATTCTCAATAATATCACCATAAAGAAAAATTTCCTATTTATAAGGATTTATGACTCATTTGATCAACTAAGATGAGATCGGTACTTCTCAAATGTGAATATTCATTATAGATATCATAAATTGAAGTTAAAGAAGGTATATATTTAGAATATAATCTTATGTAAAATGTATAGACACAATGAGTTCATAATTATGCTCTTTGTATTTACTAATTACCCTATAATAATAATGGATTTGATGAATAAAGTCTTTAGAGATTCCCTTGACAATTTTGTGGTTGTATTTACTAATGATATTCTCATTTACTCCAAGATTAGGGAGGAACATGAATTTAATCAAAGGATTGTGTTGGAGAGATTAAGGAAGGATAAAATGTATACTAAGTTAAGAAAGTGTGACTTTTGGATGCATTAAGTTTTATTCTTGGGGCACATGATCACAAGTTGGGGAATTTATATTGACCATTCAAAGATAAAGTTGAATGAGGAATGGACATAACCCACTAGTATCATGTAAATCCATGGTTTTATTTTCATATAAGGGTACTACTGAAATTTTGTGAGAAATTTATCATGATTGTATTTCCCACTAAATAAATTAACACAGAAAAGTTTAATGTATGTATGGATGGAAGAATATGAAGAAATATTTAAGGAAATCAAGAAGAGTCTAATTATTGCACCTTTACTCACAATACCATAAATTAGAGAAGTTTTGGGATATACAATGATTCTTCAAATAAGGTATTGGATTTTTTACTCATACATAATGATAAATTATTATCCTATTCCTTGAGATAGTTTAATATCCATGAGAAAAACTACATGACACATGATCTAGAACTAGCAGCTATGATCTTCGCTCTAAGGATTTTGTGGAACTACCTATATGGTGAGAAATGAGACATATATACATATCACAATAGTATAAATAATATATTTACAAATAATGAAATCAAAATTTATTAGATAATATGATTGTAGCTAATCAAATACTATTATTTCTCTATTCACTACCATCCTGGAAAGGAAAACAAGGTTGGAGAAGCTCTTAGTATAAAATAACCAACTACTTTATCTATGATTCAGATTGAGAAGTACCATATCTTCGTTGATATGTAAAGTATGAACCTATTAATTATAATTTTAGGGAATACATCATACCTTTCCCAAATGATTTCCCAATTATCCATCCAATAGATGATCAAGGTTGCATAAAGAGGATGAAAGTAGTAAAGAAAGAGAAGTCTCATTGTTCCATGTCGATGAATATACTGTCATTTTATTTGGAACTAGAATTTTTGTGCCTTTATCACTAGATATAATGAATTATATATTGGATAATACACATATCCAATATTTATCCTTTAATTCTAAAAGTACCAATATGTATCGTGATCTTTAGGATCACTTATAGTGGGACAACATGAAGAGGGAGATCACTGAGTACACATCAACGTGAAAGGTATGTCTATAAGTTTATGTTGAGAAAAATAAGTCTAAGGTGAGGATGCAACCATTTCCCATAGACATATATAAATGGAATAAAATAACCATATACATTTTTACTCATCCCCAAAATTCGTATAAAGAATACAATAATATATGGGTTATGGTGGATTGAATCACTAGGACTGCCCACTTTATTGATATTCGGGAAGATTTCTCACTTGAAAAAATTTATAATATATATATTAGGAAAGTGTTGAATCTGCATGGGGAACCATATTTGTTAGTATCTTATTATGATACAATAGTAACATCTAAAATATGGAGAAGTATTCACCATTATTTGAATATTAAACTAATTTTTTCTATGAACTATTTCCCATAAAATGATGGCCAATTTGAAAGGACTATTTAGACACTAGACATAATGAGAACTTACTTAATGGAATTTAAAATATTATGGGGTCAAAATATCCCATTAGTTGAGTTCTCATAAAATAGCAGCTTCCACTCAGATATTCAAATGGATCTATATAAAGTTATGTATGGAAAGTGATTTAGAACTCCTACTTTTTTGGGATGATATTTGTGAATGAAATCCACTTGTACTTGATCTTGTGAAAGAGATAAAAAAATTATCCATGAAATAGCATATAAAATATTCTCAGAGTCGGAATAAGATATATGTTGAAAACTATCAAAGGGACTTGGATTTTGATGTTGGAGATAATTTTTTCATTTGAATATCTTCATGGAAGAGAGTCATGTGGTTTGGAAGTAATGGGAACCCTATCCCTAAGTACATTGGACCCTTTGAGATCCTTGATCTCATAGGAGAAGTGGCCTATCAGCTTGAAATTTCATCAAATGTGGATCAAGTTCGTGATATATTCTATATATATCTCATGAGAAATTACATATCTGATCCCTCACATGTAATGAATCCAAAGTTGGTACAATTAGAGAATAACCTCTCAAATGAGGAGTAGCTGGTGAAGATTACATACCATAGAGAAAATGTTATATGCAATAAGATAACTCTTCTTATAAAAGTGTTGTGGTAGGACCATAAATATGAAGGGGTGATGTGGGAACCATAGGAAATAATGAAACAGATTTACCCTCACCTGTTATCAATATAAAATATGAGTTGAAATTTAAGAGAATAAATTTATTAAGGTTGATTTTTAACAACCTCAACCTCAATAACCTAGATTCAGTGGTTACTTTATGACATTAGCATAAGATAGAAGCAATAATATCCCAAAGTATGTAATAGTTTAATAGTCTTGGTAAACTAGATAAATAATTGAATCTTAATATACATTTTAAAACATAAAAATTAATACAGTTACAGTAAAAAAATTGCATCCTTGAACTCATTCAAATATTCATTCTTCATATCATAGGGAAGGAAGACAAAATAACAATAAACTCAAATACTCAGTAAGAGTTATGTAAAGCACATTCTATCATGAATAAATAAAGAATAATTAATAATGAATAATCAATATGTAATGGTAAATATTTTAATACACATACCATTTAATAAATAACCTTACTATCATGATTAGATAAGGCATAATCAAAATGGAAAGGTAAATAACTGAACAAACACTCTATTTAATCAATAAATTGAGCACAAAATGCATCCATTTATAATATCAATTCAACAATATCATGGATATAATAATTTTATTCCTAATAAATTAAATTTTTATATTTAATATCAAGATATTATGCATCAAGATATATATATATCGTCAAGGCCTTTCACATGACGATTTAAAACTATGGGTAAAACCCCATTTATTGCTAAATTATTGATTCGCCTCATGAGACTATCGATGCATCAAGGGGCTATATAATTATGGGCCCCACACATCACTTCTTTTATAACACATTCCTCATATATCCAATTATATATTTAATTCATGAACAATATTACTTATCAATAAATTTCACCATTGAATAATGAATGAAAAATATCAAAATATCCCAATTCAAACATATAACTTTCAAAGTAAAACACCGTAAATATAAATGATATATGGTTTATGAAAAAATAATATCCATGATAAATAATATGGATATTTAAGAGAAATGTAATGTATAATGATCATAAGAAGGTGAACATTTTGAGGGAAAGATAATTATTAAAAAAATAATCATGAAATAAAATGTCAATTCATTACTTGTTCAAATTGGTCATAAACCATCCAAACAAATAATAAGGATGGTATCATTAAAACATATCCCTAGTAGTTTATATGTAAAATAAAGGTTTTTTATCATTAACAAATACAAAAATAATTTCATTAAAACATTATTGATGAAAATATACTTTTTGCTTTGAATAAATTTTATAAAATTATAAATTTATATAATATTAGGAAAATGTCATATATGAAAAAAAAATTATAAAATTATAAAGGAATATTCAAATCAATGAGTGGTTATTATGGTATAAATTTTTCATTTATGATGAGTACATTAAAAATAAATATTCCTTTCACATTTTTATAAGAAAATTCAAAAGTACCTTCTATAAAAAATTAATAGAAGATTCCTTTCTAAAGTATTTTTTAAAAATATAGTTATGGTTAAAAAATTCATTAAAAATTATATAAAAAAAATTAAAACATTTTTATAAAACATGGATTTTGTAGAAAAACATATTTTCGACTGAAGAGATAAATGAAGTCGGATTTATTTAAAAACATTTTTTATACATTTAAATTAATAAAGAGAGGAAAACAGTACTATTACATGAAAAATTATTGAATAAAAAGAGGATAATAAATTTAAATGGTTTTATTATAAAATTATTAAATAATTTACTTCAATGTAAATTCAAGTATAAACAATCCCGGTTAAAATGATATTGAAACATAAATCTCTTACCATTTTGGTAACTTTTGAATCATAAACCCCATGAATGGTGTAAATTCAAATGAAAAATTAATTACCATTAATATAAATATATTTATTATATAACATATCAAATGGTTAGTATATACACCTCATAAAATAATATATATTTATAACATGACATATGTCCCAAAGAATACAATTTGAGATGAGCAACCCTAACTATGTTCATAATGTTGAAGTGAGAATTAATCAATGAGTTTATTTTGTGTATAAAATGTAAATAAACATAAAAAAGTAGAAATAAAACATAATATAATAAAAATTAATTAAAAACGTAATATTATAATATCAAATACAATGAATATGTAATACAAACCAATGGAAAAATGAGTACTTTAATTATTTACCACCTGGTAATTGTCAAGTCAAATCCCCATGCATAAAATAATTCAAATTAAAATGTAAAATACCATGAATTATAAATGATTAAATATATTACATTTAAATTGGGTATTATATACATCTAATAAATAAATTATGGGTATAACATTATAATATGACTCAATGGAATGAAATTAAGACAAAATCTCTTACCCCATGCTTCCTTTTGGTTGAACACGCATTAATATCCTATATAATGGTTTTAATCATATTGTTAATATATTAAATAACCAAATTTATATTTATAATATCATATATGATTCTATTATAACATAGTATCACCCATTTTCTAATAATATTTTATTATTAGTATTTTTTTGGGTGTTAATTGTCTTGTTTTCTCATGCATGTTTTGTCATGAAATTTCAATTTCATGTGTATAAGATATAGTTAAATCATACCCAAAATTATATTAATGTTATAAATATCATATTTACTTATTTTATGTATTTTTGAAACCATTATTGAAAATTGGACGTGGAAAACGAGTCAGATTGCTTCGTGGAGATGATAGGTCGTACGTATACACAAGCGGAAATATTATTACCTTAATGGGTGAAAGTTTAAGGAAGGAGATGGTTTATTAATTTTAAAAAATTAATATAATATCATTTTTATTATATAAATTCATTTTTTTATCATTATGAATGTCCATGTGAGTTAGAGATGGAAAAAATTACATCTATTCACGAGGCGGTAGTCCACTGTACACATGAACAATGACTTTGTTTCCCTTTTGACTGTGATAGATATGGATAGATATTATTCCATAAACATAATAAAATATAATTATATTTTAAATAATGGTTTTATATATTTTAATTTTTAATACATAATTGAAATTTATAAAAGAATAATGATAAAGAAATGTCTTTGTTAAGATGATTACCTTCTCTAAGAAAAACATCCTTTGGATCTCCTCTTAAGGACACTAGGGTTGGTCTTTTGGTAATACCATCACCTCTAGAATGTGTCCAAGTATTTTGGGGATATATTTTGGTAGGTTTTAGTTTATCAAAATTTATTTAGAGGTGTGAATGAGAAAGGTTAGTGAGTGTCCTTTCTTAATTAAAGAAGAGTGGCATTTTTATAAATACCCCAAACTACTCAATCATGAGAAGTAACACTTAGCCCAAGTGACTCAAAAATTGATAAATAAGGTTTGTATGGTGCTTTTGGTCAATTAAAATCTCAAAATCATAAAAGGAAACATGTTTTAAACTTGTACATCATTATCCTCTAAGTTTGCTTACTTTTACCATTTAATTTTTCTCCACGGTAATTAGATTATTTGAACTAGAAAATTTATCATTTAATCCAAAAAAAATTGTATTATTTGATAATTTTGACACAATTTTTAAAATAAAAATTCTATGTATGTGTAAAATTAATTTTAACATAAGTGCATGTAATATAAAAAATCTCATTTTATCCTTAACTATGGTAAATGAATTTTACCATCTTTAATAATCATTATAACCAAAAATTAAGTTGACCATATTATATAATTTTATTTATGATTATTCCAAATATTTAATCCATTTTACCAAATTAACTCAATTGATTGAGAATTTTTAATTTAAAATAAATCTATAAATCGTGTCGAAAAACGGTTGTTCAAGAAATGCATTTTTCAAGTATAGGATGATCTTACATTAGATAAATGAATATTGATCATAATTAAATGGATTTAAATTTATATAATTAAATATAATATCTATATGTTTAATTTAAATATTCACTTATTATTGGTTATTTTAATTAATTAAAATGGAGGAATATTATGCATTTAAAAACAGTTTTTAGAAAAATGTGTTTTTAAGATAGAAAATATACTTATACCAAAATATGGTATAAAATGACTCAATTGTAATTAATTAGATTAAATATAAATAAAAAATATTTATTTAATTTTTAAGTACAATTCAAATAATAATGGAACTTTAAAATTACTTAATTTAACAAAAATCAATATCAGTATTTGAAAAATCGGCATTTTGCACTATTCATAGAAATATCACTCTTTTTAGAAAAATCCAAACATTTCAAACTAAGAAAATTTTTACATGATTATTTAAAAAATGATATTATTTTTATTAAAAAATTCTAAAATTTTTATAATTTAATTATAATTTCCAAACATAAAATAAAAAATAAAACCATTTTTTGATGAAATTTTATTTTAAAAGCATATAATGATTTTATTAAAAAATAAGTACTTATTTATAAATATGTTATATAATAACTTTATAAATATTTTTATAAAGTTGTTAAAAATTTACATTCCCACCATCTTAATGTCTAGGTTATAACAATTACATCAAATAATAATATTTTAATAATATATTGTGGTTTATTTAAAACTCAGTGTTGTGTGTTGTGTGCACTATCAAACACAATGTACTTTCTTAAGAATATTAGGGTGTTAATTATCTTTATCTTCAATAAATTGAATCCTCAAAATTTAAACTAGTTCTCATAATTCAAGGGATTGATAGTTTAAAATTCCTTTGTTAAAAACCCACATCATAAAAAGGGTTAATAAAACATCCTCTTAGAAGAAGTAATGGGAAATATGAAGGTCATCTATAATAACATATGACTAGGTTTCCTAGTAGGATAAAATTGGTGGTAATTTCCATGTATTTGTAAATAAGATCCATTTAGGATAAAATGTTATATTTTTTAGACAGAAGAGACAATTGATTTATTGAAAATGAATAAAATTATTATTTCATGATCCTTTTTTCTAATATTGAGGGATTATTTTACCATCAATAATAATAACATGATGAAATATTCCTATTTGATATCCTTATATTTTCATCGGAAAAATGTTATCCTTTGGTTGTTCTTTGATCAATTTCCACTTCAAATCTTACTCCAAGAAATTAATATCCAATATTATTTTTTATGCCTAGAGTAATAAAATAAACTTCTAAAGGATTAAATAATCCACAAAAGAATAACAAGTTATTCATTTATTCTTTACTAAAATAAAAATGATTATAACAGGCCATCCAATATGGATAAATATAATACCTTAATCTCTAAAACCTTAATAGTAACACCCAAAATTCAACTTAATTATTTCCATAAGTATCTATTTGTCAATTTTTTATGTAAAAACAATGTCATGTTAACCAATAAATCATATCCTCAATTGGTAGGTGCTTCACCCTTATCATCATTTAGTTCTAGGTTCAAGCTCTACAACCTTCCCGGATACGACAGGTTATCACCTAACATGTGGGATATCCTTTTCCAAAACTGTATTAGTATAATTCCTATAATGTTCCCAAATTATAATCACATATAATTACCACAACATCAAATAAAAGATAAAACTTAAAGGTTACCAATACCTTTAATCTTATGTCCACAAAATGAAAAGGTAGTTATCCTTAAATTGTTTTTCACTAAAACATATATGAAACCAATGGGTTTTATTACAATAAATGTATCCCAAAATACCATTAATCTTAATAAACTCTCATTGTATAAAGCCTTAAAAATGGGTGTTTAAGACATTTGACTTATGATCAACCTTAAACTCACAAACCCATGATAGTATCCATGATTTTGGAGTTAATCATATATAAACACATATATGATTCCAAAAATTAACACAATCCTTAGATGTTTTATGATTCTTATAACGAAAATACCATTTATAAAAATAATTCTATAATATAATTATTAAATCCCAATACATAAAAAATTCAACCATTTTACTTCCACATAGATCCTTCCTTTTTCTATTAGTTAACCTTTAAAAGACAGAATTGACTCATATAATTCCATGGTTCCCCACATTAAAGAAAAATAATTGTAAATGGATTCCTATGATGAAATTTATTTCTCTCCACTAAAATTCTCACTTTTCTATGAAAATCATCCTATCTATGACCTTCTTTTGAACACACAAAACATTTTATTATTCATTTTAGAGTTTCTTCTAAGTGTCTATTTCTATATTTAGGACACTTTTTCCTCTATGGTCTCCACTGATCGAGCTCTTAGTAGACTCCATCATTATCTTCTTTGATGAGTCTGAGAGTCGGTTAAGGTAAATATTGTTTATCATATATCAAGATAACTAATTAAGAATAATCATGATATCTTTCACTCTATTCATCATCAAATTTTTTTGCTCATAATCACCACATTGTCCCTTATATTCAAAGTTAACATGATTCCTTCAGAGTCCATCCATTGAATAAAACCTAAAATCATAGTGTGTGTAGTATTAATAACAGTAGAAAAAAACATAAAATCATTTATAGGATTTTCAAATCATGACACCTTCTTTTCAATATAAGACATATTAGGTTTAAACTAGGTCAAACATTTTCATCATCTATTAAAAACATTTTTAATGGTTCATAAATAAAATATTAATTATCTTAGGTACATACCCTGGGAGTATCAAAACAGGTGCGTAGTAAGGATCATTATCATGCACCAAGTAATGATCAATTCAAATCCCATTGTTCCCTTTATATATTTATTACCCCTGGGTACAACTATGTCAGAACCATGTCTACTTATAGTATGCAGACAAGGATGTATTGCTAAGAAAACCACATAATATCTTCCCCACCAAAACTTTAGAATGTTCTTCTATACTTATCCTAAAATAATATCATAGGGTTATGTTCTCTGATATATGTTTTTATAAATATAGTTTTAAATGTTTTTAATAACTTGATCTAATACTAACTATAAAGACCTTGATCCCAGTAGCCTAGATTTGGTGGTTACATTATTATATTATCATAAGATACAAGTGATCACATCCTAAAGGACTTAATAGTTTAGTATTCTTGGTAAACTAGATATATAAATGAATCTCACATTACATTTAAAAACATGAATTACAATATAGTGAAAGTAAAATTTCAACATCCTTGAACTCATTCAAATATTCGATCTTCATATCCTCGGAAGGGAAACAAAATAAGGGTGAGCTCAGTTATTAATAAGCTTTACATAAATAAGTAGTTATTCTAAATAAATAAATCATAATCAATATGTAATAATCAATATGGAAAGGTAAATATATAAACACAGATACCATTAAATCAAGAACTTGACTATCATGTTATAATTCATAATCAATATGGAAAGGTAAATAACTAAACACACATGTCATTTAATCCATAACATGATAAGGAAATTCATAAATGGATAATATCAATACAAAAATATCATGGATAATAATAACTAAAATCTTAATGAAGGAAATTCTTAATATTGGATGTCATGATCTCATACATCATGATATATTTATCATCAAGTCCTTTGATAATAAAGTTTAAAACTATGGGTAAAACCCACTTAATACAATCTTACTGATTTGCCTCAAGATACTATTAATGCATCAAGGGGTTATATAATTCCAAGACTTACACATCACTGCATGTCAAACACATTACTTAAATATTTAATGATTGATTTAATTCAAGAACAGTATGCATTATCAAAAAATATCTACATTCAAAAAAGAATATAGAATATCAATATTTCCCTAGTTAAACATATAACTTTCAAAGTAAAAAACTATATATTTAAATGATTTATTTAAGAAATAATAATATCCATGATAAATAATATGTATATTTAGGGGAAATGTAATGTCCAGTTATCACAAGAAATAGAATATTTCAAGTGAAAGATAATGATAAAAAAATTAATCAAGAAAGAGAATGTTAATAATTTCCATATTCAAAATACTTGTAAACCATCTAGAGAAATAATAAGGATGGTATTATTAAAACATATAAATATTGTATTATATACAAAATAAAGGGTTTTTTCATTGAAAAATAAAAATAAAAATATCTTTAAAAATATTCTTGAGGAAAATTCTATTTTCACTTTGAAAATCACTTTTAAAAACAAGAAATTTCTAGAATATTAGGAAAAAAATTCTTCAAAAATAACTATGTAAACTTTTCAAGGAATCTTCAAATAAATTAGTTTTTATGACAATGGGAAAGTTTCATTCATGCTAAGTATTCTAAAAACAATTATCCCTTCCACATTTCTGTAAGAAATTTCAAAAGTACCTTGATTGGAAAAAGATAGGAATATTTCTTTATAAATATTTTTTAAACATACAATTATTGATAAAAATAACTTTAAGCTATCATATTAAACATTTTTTAAAATATTTATAGAAAACATGAATTTGGTAGAAAAAATACTTTTAACCAAATAGAGAAATGAAATCATGTTTATTCAAAAACATTTTCTCAATCATTTTAAGTACCAAAAAGAGTAAAATGGTACTATTACTTTAAAACTTCATGGATAATAAGAGGATAATAAAATTAAATTGGTTCATTAGATAATGATCAAATAATGTTTTTTAATGGAAATTCAAGTATAAACAATCCCAATTAAAAAGACAGTGAAACATAAATATCTTGCCACTTTGGTAAATTTGGATTCATAATCCCCATAAAAGGAATAAAATAAAATTAAACCTTAAGTAACATGAATATAAATAGATTCATGATATAACATATCAAAAGGAAAGTAGATACACCTCATAAAAGAACATAGGTGTATAACATGACATATGTCCTTAAGAACACAATTTGAGATGATAAATCCTTACAATGATCATAACATTCAAGTGATAATTAATCAATGAATTTATTATGTGTATAAAATTTAAATCCACATAAAACTAGTGGATATACAATATGTTATAATCAAATTTTATTATATTCATAATCATATAATATCAAAGATAATGAATGCCACATCCATGTATTCATTTTCAAGTATTTATTCTATTTAATTTTGATTTCAAGTTTATCCTTGATTTTACTAGGAGTTTTGGTGAAATATGGGGGTTTTTGGGTTGATAACATGAGGTACATGGTTGGAACACTCAAAACATGCATCTTTATCTAAGAAACTGTGTGGTTATTTGGAATTTTTGGCAGTGGGAATTCGCATAGTTTCTGTATGGTCTGTTAACCTTTCAGGGTAATCGTGCAGATCGTTCCTCTTAGAGAGAGAATAGTTCATAGTTTCTTTATGGTTTGGAAAGCCATGAGGGAAAACTGTGTGACTTGTATAGGTCATTAAAAATTGTAAAATTCTACTTGTTCCCTTTTGGTATTTAACCCTAAATCACCTCATTCCACCCCATACGTGATTTTCATCCATTGAAGCACCCTTAAAGCTTCCTTTGACCTCTTAGGCACCATTCCTTGGGCAATTTTGGTGTGTGAACTTCAAGAAATCTTCAAGTAAGTGGGTTATATCTTGATTATTGCCTCTTTATATGGTTTTATTTCCCTCTTTATTGGGTTCTTGTTTTCCATCTGATGTTTAGCCTAAAGGGGGGGTAGATCTTGTGATTTTGGGGTAGATCTTGTGATTTTGGGAAAGATATTGATGATTGTCGGTTGATCTTGACTTTTTATGACCTTGTGGTGGTGTAGTTGTGGTTTTTCATCGATTTATAGAAGTTTCTAAGTGTGATTTAGGTGGTTATATGCTCTAACATTTCTAGATGTTTTTGATATGTTATCTTGTCTATATAAAGGTGTTCTATGAATTGTTTGTGTGGTGAAAAACATGTTTTGGAAAGATTTTGACAAGAATATGTGATGAAAATGGGATTTTTAAAAGGAAAATGGTTATTTTTTCATGTGTGCCTTATTTAGGAACTTATTAGAAGTGTTTTATGATTTGTTTTAAAGGCATAAAATGTGTTTTTGAAGGCACTTGAGGTGTGAATGTATTGAAATGGGCTTTATAAAGAAAAATGGATTATTTTTTCATGTTATCTTATGTTTTTCACCTTAAAATTTGATTTTTGAATTAAGTAAATGATGTAAAATACCTTATGAAATTAATTTTAATTATGTGTGGATTTGGAAAGTGCTTGGCCCATAAAAATGGTTGAATTGATTATGTTCTTTTCTTATAATTATTCCAAATGGGTTTCATAGATTATGGATGTTATGACAAATGTGTTTTGAAATTATTTTGGTGCGTGAAAAATGGAAAGTGATTTTGTTTATGGAAAATGGTGGTTTCCATGTATTATTTGAGAAATCATTGATTTACTTGTGTTCTTGTGTGTCTTGGTATGTCTTTGTAAAAGTGATGGTTTTGTGATGTGTGAAATGGAATTTGAGAAAAAAAGTAATCCTAGGTATCTAGGTGGGTAAACTATAACTAGTACACTAGTGTTTTGGAAGTGGCAAGACCTAGATTCTTCTAGTGGATTGACACGAGTTGACTCAAAAGTGTCAAGGCCCATATTTACTTAGTAAGATTTATTCTTGTAACACTAACTAAACACATGATGTGATCGTAGACTACTAGGCCCTTGGGATGATCTATCCTAGTGGATCATTCATGAGAATGTGTTAGCATTGGCATATTATTTGGAGACCACTAGGCCCTTGGGATGATCCCTCATAGTGCATCATTCATGGGAAATATATTGGTAGTTGAGTTAGATGATATTGAAAACCAAGTTACAAGGTTCTTAGTGACTCACTTGTGCTAGCTACCCTTAGGTATTTACCCATGGTTCTATCTTGTGAAATTATATATGTGATGTGGTTTTGATCGTTAGTATACAGTGGACCTTGTGTACTCTATGAAATTGACTCTAGTTTCTTTTGAAAAATATTTTATCTTGAAAAAATGTTTTTTTAAATTTTTTCTTTAAATATACTTAGAAAATATTTATAGATTTTTTCATATAAATGTGCATGTTGATTTATATTATAATTTTATATCATGGAATATTTTATTTTTAGTGGAAACCTACTAGGATTTGGCTCACTCATTACATACACCTTTGGGTGTATGTGGAATTTATTGTGTATAGCCCGGGTAAAGAAAAGATGTGTCATAGCAGTGGTGGTTTCAGTTGCTAAAAAGTTACCTTTATTGTTGGAGTTGGTGGTGGTGGATTTAGGGTGATTTCCCTCACGTTGTGTGGAGGTTTTTGGTATGTTTAGTGGTTCCCTTTCTATCATTGTAGTTTTGATTTTCATTTAAAATATAAAACTATGATTCTAAAAAATTTTGTACCATATTTAGTGATGGTTATTGGTTATGTTATTCTTTATTCTTTTGAATTATTTATTATTATATTCATGGTTTAAATCATCCCCAAGGTATATTGTTGATACCCAAGTACTAGTTTCTATCTGTGGGTATTGAAAATGTGCTTCAGGACTTGTCTTGGGTTGGGTTGAGTATTGGTTGGATGGTATCCCATCTTTTTTTCATGAAAAAATGGTATCATAGGAGGTAGTTCTATTTTTGATTCATGATATTTGAGAAGAGTCTAGATATACTGTAGATTGGATTGTTGGGACTTGATGTTCTAGTTGCGAGTATAGTGTCTGGCCAACACACCTCGTGACAGGACTCGAGTTACCATTGGATGTTGGGATATGGTTTGGCTTTTCCTCCAAGTGATATGTATAGGCTACAGACTATATATGGACAATGGGTGGGGGTGAAGTGGTTTGACTTGTTATTATGTTGAAATTGGTTTTTTACATATTGAAGTGTTTTATATTTTTTGTTGTTACTACTGAAATTTTTCAAAATATGCATTTATGGTTGTGTTGATGGTTTTCCTTTAGGTTTTTGCTTGTTGTAGTCAAATGCCTCCTCAGAGAGTCCCAATGAAACCATAGGAAGAGTTAGGAGAGAGTTATATTTTTTCAATTGACTAGAGGTTAGTGGAGGTAGTGGTTTAGGTTTTCTATGATTTGGAACAAGGATTGGGATTTGTTCCTGCTCCGGTTAGGGAAGTCAAACCAAGTCTTAGGAGGGATAAATCTTAGGAGTTTCTCAACAAAAAACCTCCCTCATTCTGGGAAAATTCAGAATCTCAGGAAAAAAAGGCGTGACTTGCGATGATAGAGAGTATGTTTGAATTTCTTTACACTCTTGAGGCTATCAGAGTGAAATGTGCTTTGTTTCTGTTAAAAGGCCCCAGTTGGAAGTGGTGGGACTTAGTGGTGCAAGCTACAAAGCATGAGTAGATGGGTTGGAGAGATTTTATGATTTCCTTTAATAAGAATTATTTTCCCAAGGTTTTGGTTTACACCAAGTCATAGGAATTCATAAATATTACCTAGGGAGACTGGACAGTGATGGATTATTCCAACCACTTTGTAGATTTGGTATGGTACACAACCAAGATCATTTCTATTGAGAAGATTAAAGATCGGAGGTTCAAGATGGGGTTGCAGTAAGATATTTATTATCAAGTATTTATATTTAATATAAATACCTATTATGAGGTGTTTGACCAGGCTTGTATGGTGGATATTGATCATAAAGTAAATTATGGTTCCTTAGGGGATGTGTCAATAATAGACAGTGGTAGTCCATCTGAGAAGATAAAGAAGTAGGAGGAGTAGAAGAAGAGGGGTGGTGGTGGTTCAGGCCATCCTTCTCAATTATCTTCATTTTTTGATTTAGATATAGGGTTATTGGTGTTTATTTAATGTGTAAAAGAGGGACACAAGAGATCTTTGTGTTCATCATTACCCAGACCTTGCTGTCAGTTCGGAGTATTGGGGAACTTGTAGCAGTTTTTCAAGGTGTAGACCCCATATTAGAGTGGTGTTGTATCTGTGGCTTCCAGGTGGATATCAGCTCCACTATGACCTTCCAAGATAGTGGTATCTCAATTTGGTGGTCATGGAAGCAAGGATATATCTTCTTTTGGGAATATTCAATTCAGGTCAGAGTTGTAGGTTAGTGGTTGTTCTCAGGCTCAGGCTAAGACGAGGCATCTTCACATGGTGGATAAAGCATCAGCGTAATTTGATGCAGGTCCTATGACAGTTCAAGTTACTATTATTATTAATTAATTTTTATATATTGTTATATTTGATGTTTTTGCATCTATTTATTTTATTTCTTCTCATATTGTGGATGTTTTTTCCAACTGAGATTATGTCGTATGTGATGGATTTTCGGACACCTCTTGGTAAGAAGTGAGAAAAGGGTTTCAGGTTTCCGTCCAATGCACTCAACGTGTCAGGGGTTGATTTGGTATGGGATTTTATGATTTTATTTATGTACCTATTCGACGTAATATTTGGTATGTATTAGATGGGTTTTTTTCAAGTGCACATCAACTATTATAGGCAATGATTGGGTTTTTTGGAACCTTGTGGAAGTACCCAGGTTTCTCATGGGGAATGGGATCCTCGTATGGGTCATGTTGAACCTCCACATCTGGATTTGTTAAATCTTGTGTATCGGTTATCATCTCTTATGTTGGAGAATGATTTTTGGGGCTGCGAGGGTGGATTAATTCCTATGGTGGATAAGTTACCATAGGTGTTTCTAGATGACTGTTCAAGCTTGCCTCTAGAACGGGATGTGGAGTTTTATATAGATTTGGCACTAGGAACACAGTTGATATATCTTCCCTCATACCATATATCCTCCACCGAATTGAGATAATTAAAGGTATAATTGGATTATTTGGAATCTAAAGGAGTCATTCACCTGAGTGTTTCACCTTAATCCGACCCAGTTTTGTTTGTAAAAAAGTATGACAGATCTCTCCAATTGTTCATTGATTATTAAAAGTTGAATAGAGTTATAATTAAGAACAATTATCCCTTTCCCTACATTGATGATTTGTTTGATCAATTAAAGGGGGTGAGGAGTTTTTCCAAGATTTATTTACATTCCATGTATCATAAAGTGATATTTAGAGAGGTGGATGTTTTAAAAATAGATTTCTGAAGTAGGTACGGCCATTTCAAGTACTTGGTCATGCCTTTCAATTTTTAAAATGCTATAGAATTCTGTATGGAACTTATGAATGGGGTGTTTCTTCAGTAACTTTACTCTTTTTTTATGGTATTCATGGATGAAATCCTAATTTACTTTGGATCTGTGAAGGATCATGAGTGGAAAATGAGAGTTATATTGGGTACTCTTTGGGATCGTCACCTCTATTCCAAGTTTTCAAAGTTCACCTTCTAGATTAGGTAGGTGAATTTTCTAGGTTACATGATCTCAAAGTGAGGATTTTCAATGGAACCTGAGAAAATCATTGTAGTGATTTCATGGAAGCATATGAGGAATGTTTTTGAGATTAGGAGTTTTCTGGGACTGGTGGGTTATTATAGGTAGTTCATTCAGGATTTATCTTAACTAGATTCATCCATGATGACACTTACCCGAAAATGGGTAAAGTTAGAATGGAGTTATGAATTCAAATCATCCTTTGAGGAGCTTAAGAGGTGGATAACTACCACTCCTATTTTTATCTTTCCAAAATATTGAAAGGTTTATGCGGTTTATTACGATGCTTCGGGTATGGGTCTTAGCTGTGTGTTGATGCAAGATGATCATGTGGTGGTGTATAGATCCCGTCAACTCCAACAACATGGGAAGAAATATCTGACCCATGACCTATATTTAGCATCATTGATGCATGCCTTAAGGATGTGGCATCATTATCTCTTTGGGGAGAATTTTTTGGTTTGTTCTGATCATAATATTTTGGCCTATATTTTATCCCAAAAAGGTTTGAACTTGAGGCATCATTATTAGGTTGAGTACCATTAGGTATTTTAATTTGATATAGTTTATACCTCGGGAAAAGGTAATGTGGTGGTAGATGCCTTGATCAGAAAAGTTTCAGTGCAAGAGATGAATAATTCCAGTTATGGGTGGACTTTTATGGGTCTCTTTACTCAAATGAACTAGGATAATTAGGACCACAATTGAGGTACACTCTTAGATAGCGTACAATCGACACCTTCCCTCCTTGAATTAATTTGGAAGGAGTGGTCGAATGATGAGTTGATCCAATATTCTATGTAGTTCCTTCATGGTGGGGATAAACCCTATGAGTGGTTATTATATCCTAAGGGAACCTTGTATTTTAGAGGTTTCTTTGTGGTACCTTTGTTGTTATGGAAGGCGGTGATGCAGGATATCCATTAGTCTCAGTGGTACATTCATCCTGGTGCTACCAAGATGTTCTATTATGTGTGATGGTGGTTTTTTTTGTAGGTATGAGCTAGGATATAGATGAATTCGAATCAGAGTGTTATACATGTCAGCAGGTTAAGATAGAGCATTAGAGGCCTTCCGAATTTCTTCATTCTATACCTATTCATACTTGGAAGTGATATGATATCACCATGTATTTTATTATTGGATTACCTCATACACATTGGGGAGGAATTATATTTGGGTTTTGATTGACTTTCTGACCAATTTGAATCATTTTATTCCTATCGAAGACTCAAACAAGGTGGATAAGATGGGCCGATTGTATGTTCATGAGGTTCTGAGGCTTCATGGTGTGTCGTCAGCTATAATTTCTGAAAGGGACCCTCATTTTACCTCTCCATTTTGGTAATTCTTTCAAAAGTAAATGGGATCACTGGTCAAATTGAGAATGGAATACCATCCTCAAATGGATGGTCAGATAGAGAGGGTGAATCAGATTTTGTAAGACATGCTCTGAGCATGTGTTTTGGATTTTGGTGGTTCTTTGGATATCCATTTAGGATTGGTTGAGTTCTCATATAATAATAGCTAACAATATTCTATTCAGATGGATCTTTTGAGGTTCTTTAGGGTTGACCATATTGGACCCCTTTGTGTTGGGATAAGATGGGTGAGTCCTCATTGTTGGGGATGAGACTTTTGCAAGAAATCTATGAGAAAGTGAAGTTGATCAGGCAGTGGTTGTTTACAATTCAGATCCATTATAAGTCCTATTCTGATCAAATAAATCTTGATATAGATTTTTTTGTGGGAGGTTGGGTGTTCCTAAAGTTGACACCTCTCTTGGTTTATCATCTCTTGGGTAAGGGAAGCTTACTCTAAGGTATGTTGGTCCTTTTAAAATTACTGAGAGAGTTATTAAGGTGGAATATCGGTTGGATTTTCCTTCCCATTTTACATATATCCATTATGTGTTCCATGTTTCACAATTGAAAATGTATAATCTGGATCTTGCCCATGTGTTGAGATAAGAGGAGTTAGAGTTGGAGCTCAGTCTTTCTGTGTTTGAGCGTCTAGTGTGGATTGCAGATTCACAAGAGAATGTGCTTTGTGGGAAGTATATTTCATTGGTACGAGTTCTTTGAAATCATTTTTGTGATGATCATGAGACTTGGGAGTCAAGGTATTGGGTTGAAAAGGAGTACCCATTCTTGTTTTTAGATCAGGCTTCGAGATGACTTTCCTGGGGTGGAAATTTTTCATGGTGGGATATTTGTCACATATTTGTCTTCATTTTTAGGTATTTATTCTGTTTAATTTTGATTCCAAGTTTATCATTGATTTTAAAATGATTTTTTGGAAAATTATGGGGGGTTTTGGGTTGACAGCATGAGGTGCACGGTTAGTGCATGGTTTTTCAAACTGTGCATCCATACCCAAGAAACTATGTGGCCATTTGGAATTTTTGAATAGTGGTTAACTACACGGTTGTCACACGGTTTGTTAACCATGTGGGTTAATTGTATGTATTTTTACTCTTAGACCAATAGGGGAACACAGTTGCTGCATGGTTTGTAAAACCATGTGACCAAACCGTGTAACTTGCCTTGGTCATTAAAAAATGTAAAACTTTTCTTGTTTCCTCTCAGGATTTAACCCTAAATCACCCCATTCCACCCCATACACAATTTTCAACCATTTAATCTCCCTCCAAGATTCCTTAGACCTTATGGATGCCATTCCTTGGGTGATTTTGGTGTGTTAACTTCAAGGAATCTTCAAGTAAGTGGGTTATTTATTGATTCTTCCCTCTTTCAAGGGTTTTCTTTCCCTCTTTCTTGGGTTCTTAATTTACAGTGGATTTTTGACCTAGAGGGGGGTAGATCATGTGATTTTGGGATAGTTATTGTGATTTGGGGGAATATATTGATGTTTTTTTGTTTATCTTTTCTCTATAGGTTCTTGTGGTGGTGTGGTTGTGGTTTCGTTCTGATTTCTAAAAATTTTTAAGTGTGAGGTAGGCGGTTCCATACTCTAACATTTATATATGCTTTTGATATGCTTGCTTGGATTTATAAATGTGTTATATGAATTGTTTTTGTGGTGTGAAATATGTTTTGGAAATATTTTGACATGCATATGCAATGAAAATGGTATTTTCAAAGTAAAATTGTTATATTTTCATGTGTTCTGTGTTATAGTACTTCTTGGAAGTGTTTTATAATTTGTTTGAAAGGTTTGAAATGTGTTTCTGAAGGCACTTGAGGTTCAAATGTATTGAAAATGGGTTTTCTAAAGGGGAATGGATTATTTTGGCATGTTATCTTGTGTTTTGAACCTTTAAATGTTATTTGTGAATTAATTAAATGATTTGAAACACATTTTGAAATAAATTTTATTTATGTATGGATTTAGAAAGGGGTCAGTCTAAAGAAGTGGTTGAATTGATTATTTTCTTTTCTTGTAATGTTCCCAAATGGGTTTTATAGATTATTAAAGTTATGTAAAATGTGTTTTGATATGATTTTGGTGTGTGTTAAATGGAAATTGATTTTGATTATGGAAAATGGTAGTTTTTATGTGTTTTTTGAGAAAGATATGATTTCCTTGTGTGATTGTGTGTCTTGGAATGTGTTTGTAAAAGTGATGGTTATGTGATTTGTGGAATAGAATTTAAGCACAAAGAGAGTCTTTGGAATCTAGGTGGGTAAACTAGAACTAGTATGTTGGTGTTTTAAAAGTGGTAAGGCTTGTATTCTTCTAGTTGATTGAAACATGTTGAATTAAAAGTCGCAAGTTTTGGATTCACTTAGCAGGATTTATGCTTGTAACACTAACTAAACTTATGATGTGATCAGATACCACTAGGCCCTTCGGATGATCCCTTCTAGTGGTTAATGCATGAGAATGTGTTGCCATTGTCCTATTATTTTGAGACCACTAGGCCCCTGGGATAATCCCTCCTAATGGATCATACATGGGAAAGCTGTTGGTAGTTTAGTTGGAGGATATTGGTCACCAAGCTATGAGGTTCTTAGTGACTTACTTGTGCTAGATACCCTTATGGATTTACCCATGCTTCTCTGTTGTGACATTATATTTGTGATGTGGTGTCGACCGTTAGTATACAGTCGACCATGTGTACTCTATATAATTGAGTCTAGTTTCTTTTGAAATTGGTTTATCTTGAAAGAATGTTTTTTTGAATATTTTTACTTGAAATTTCTTTTGAAAATATTTCCAGGTGATTGTGCATTTTGATTTATATTCTAATATTGTAGCATGGAATATTTTCTTTTGGGTGGAATTCTACTAGTATTTGGATCATACCCTATATACACCTATGGGTGTATGTATAATTTTTTATGTATGAACCAGGTAAAGGCAAGATGTTTCGTGGTGATGGTGGTTCTGGTTTCTATAAAGTTCCCCTTGTTCAGGTGTTGGTCGTGGTGGATTAAGGGTGATGTCCCTCATGTTGTGCAGAGGTTTTTGTGATATTTAGTGGTTCCATTTCCATCATTATAATTTGGATTTTGATTTAAATTATAAAACTATGATTCTAAAAAAATTGTACCATGTTTGGTTATGGTTATTGTTTATGTGTTTCTTTATTCTTGTGGGTTTTTTATTGTTATATTCATGGGTGAAATCGTTCCCAATGTTTATTTTTGATACCTAGGTACTAGTTTCCAACTATGCAGATTGGGAATTCCCTTCAAACCTTATCTTGGGCTGGTTAAGTTATTGATTGGATGGTATCCTGACTTAGTTCATGACAATGAAGAAGTAACATAACCCGATGAAAAGAAATTGAGTTATGAAATTCTTTACCATAAGGTAATTTTCAAGTCAATTCAATATGGATAAAATAATTAAAAATAAAACTTAAAATATAATTAATTATAAATAATTCATGATATTATATGTAAAATGGGTAGTATATACACCTTATAAAGAAATTAGGTGCATAACATTACAATATTCCTCAATGAAAGAAAATTGAGACAAAATCCCTTACCTCGTGATTTTTTTGTTTGAATTCCCTTCAACCTCCAGTATACTGGTTATAAAAATTTTATTAAATTATTTTATAACCATATTTATTTTTATAATATCATATATAATTCTCTTATAACTTTTTACCATAGTTTTTAACAATCATATGTTATTATTTTTGTTGTTTTTTTGGGTGCTAATTACCTTGTTTTCTCTTGCGTGTTTTGTCATGAAAGTTATGGTTCTTGTGTATAAGATATAGTTACATCATCCACAAAATGATATTAATGTTATAAATATAATATTTACTTATTGGATTCATTTTTTAAACCATTCTTGAATGTTGGACTTGAAAAATGAGTAACATTACTTCGTGGAGACGGTAAGTCGTACGTACGCATGAGCAACAATGTCATAACCATAATTGATGAAAGGGTGTGTAAGGGGGTGGTATATTAATTTCAAATAATTAATATCATGTAAATTTTAATATATATATATATATATATTCATTATTTCCCTCATTATTACTATCTATGTGATATTAGTGATGGAAAACAAATTACATCGGCTCGTCAGGCAGTAGTTCGTCGTACTCACGAGTGAGGACGTTATTTTTCATTTGATGGAGGAGAATATGGAGAGATATTATTTCATAAAAATAAAATAAAATCTCATTATATGGTTTATAATTTTTATTATTTTATTGTAATTATTAATACATAATTTAAGGTTGTAAAAGAAGAAATAAAAAGAAAGAGCTCCTTTAAGACGATTAACTTATCTTAGAAAAACCTTTGTTGGATATCCTCTTAAGGACACTAGGGTTATTATTTTGGGAAGACCATAACCACTAGAATATGTATAAGGATTTTGGGGAGATATTTTGGTATGTTTTTTCAATCCTAATGGCTTGATATGTGTGAATAAGTGATGGGATGGAGTGGCCTTTTATAATTGAGGAGGAGTGGCATTTTTGTAAATACCCAAAACTGTTCAATAATGAGAATTCAATATCACCCAAAGTGCCTCAAAAATTGATAAATAATGTATTGTATAGAGGTTATGGTCATTATAAATATCCACTATAGAAACAAAATAGGTTTTAAACAAGTTCTTCATTAGCCTCTAGGTTTGCCTACTTTTACCATTTTACTTTTCACCATGGTAATTAGTTTATTTGACCTAGTTAATTTATCTTTTAAGACAAATAATAAATTTAGAATAATTATATAATTTTTACCCAATAATAATAAATATGAAACTTAATTTCCAAAAAAAATCTATGGATTCAGAAAATTAATTTTAACATAAGCACATGTAATGTGAAAAGCTTAGTCTTAAACTTAACTATGGTAAATAAATTTTAACAAATTTACTAACCATTATGAAGAAAAATTAAGTGAAAAATATAATATAATATTAATTATTTTTAATTCCAAATATGGAATCCATTTTTCCAAATTCAACCCACATAAGTGGTACAATTTAATTTAATATAAACTAACAAATCGAGTCAAAAAATGATTTTTCAAGAAATGTGTTTTTCGAGCATAAGATGATCATACATTAACTATATGACTAGTCATAATAATTATTTGGATTTAAATTAATATATTTAGATATATAATCTATAGATTTTATTTAAATATTTCTTTATTAGTGGTGATTTTAATTAATTAAAATGGGGGAACATTTTTCATTAAAATACAGTTTTTAAAAAATGTGTTTTGAAGCTAGAAACAAACTTATACCAAAATATCTTATAAAATTGATTAAAATGTAATTAATTATATTAAATAAAAATATTTAATACTTATTTAATTTTGAAATTAAATTTAAATAATAATGGTCTTTAAATTTACTAAATTGAATGAAAAGAAATAGCAATACTTGAAAGATTAGTATTTTTCACTATTCACCAAAAAATATCTATTTTTAGTAAAATCCCAAAATTTAAAAATAAAAAAAATGTTTATATGTTGATTTAAAATGATATTATTTTTAAAAAATATAATTTCATAAAGTGGGATAAATTTATTATAATTTCCAAACATATAATGAAAAATAAAACCATTTTTTGAAGAAAATGTATTTAAAAGCATAAAATGATTTTACTAAGAATAAAGTATGTATTTATAAATAAATTATATAAATAATTTATACATATTTTCATAATTTGATTAAAAATGTTCATTCCCACCATCTTAATGGATAAGTTATAACAATACTACAAATAATAATATTTTAATAGTATATCATGGATCACTTAAAACTCGATGTTATGTATTGTATATGCTATCAAACACAATGATATTTTTTTAAATATAGAGGTGATATAGGAATAATGTAACAACCTAGAGTTTATAAATTATATTTTTTTCTAGAGATAAAAGTGTGTTATATTAGATTATATAGTATTATACACATAGAACATATAAAGAAACCAACAAAAATTTATTTCATTAATAATTATAATTAAATTAATTATTTACTAAACCCATCAAAATTCCAAGAATTACAATGGGGAAAAAATATAAATTATTAAAATATGAATTGGAAAATTTTAATCCTTCTAATCTTCTAGAATCATCACCCCCATGACCAATACTATAAAAATGAAACAAAATATTTGTAAACCAATCAACATCATAGAAAATAAAAATATATAACCTAGGGAGTAATTTTATCGAATGTTGAGTGAAGGAATAAATTAGTATTTATAGGATGAAATAATACCTTTAGAATAGCAATATGACTATTGGAATAGAAACCTGATAGTTGGGATAAAAACTTAATTGTTGGGAATCACAACCGAGCCATTGGAATAGTAATTTGACCTCAAAAATTATAAAATGTGATATTAATAATATTTATCATGAGTATTTTAAGTAAATATATATATTATAATTCAATAAAATAAATATAATGGTTGAAAACTCAATGAAAAATATAAACATATTTTTAATAAAATATATTTTAAAAAAAGATAATTTATACATAGAAAATTAAAATTACCAGTTCCAGAAAATTTTTTTGATAAAATGAATTTAATTTTTGAAATAATCGCATAGGAATTTTCTAATAGTTATTTTTTAGTAATTTTCTGAAGTACTTCAATTTTTACGTGAATAATAAAAATATTGTTTTTCAAATACTGCATGTTTTATGAAAAAAATGATGATACAATAATGTGTTAATAAATACCAAATTGGTTATTTCATATCAAAATCAATTTATTAAATAAATATTTCATTTAAAACCAATAATATTAATTTCTATACCTAAAAATTATTTTACAATTTCTAAAGTCAAAAGTGATATTAAAATAAGAATTATTCATTTATTCCACCTTCCTTTTTAATAAATTAGTGTATTTAGTTTATACCACATTTTATTTTATTTCTATAAGATTTTTATTTTCAAAAAATTAACTATTACAAATTTTACCTTTCATATAGTATTTTATTCAATATTTTATTCTAAAAATACCCCTCTTCTCAAGTATAAATATCCTCACTCCCACCCCTTGGAAAACCATGTCTCCCTCACTTACCAAATCCAAATATCTACCCAAATACCCTTTATTAATCCACTTAGAATCATTAAGTAAGATCCTAAGTAATAAACTCCAATCTTTCACAAGATAAGGGTTATAGAAAAGGAACTACTTCAAGAAAGAGTTAACATCCTTTCACCCTTCTATTTCATTTTCATTTTCTAATTTCATATCCTACATCTATTTTCTAATTCAATGGTTATTAAAAAAATTAAAAAATATTTTATAATGATCTAGATAATGTTATTATACTATAAAATTTTTATTTTTAATATAATCATATATTATATATCTCACACCTCCTCTTCGGATAATGTACCGTTAATGGTCGGTTAACCGCCAACGAGGATGTTTACAATTCTTTCCATATCACTGACCATATGGATACTTATAATAAATATGTTATGTTATATAAATGTATAAATATATTTATTTTAGTATTATGTAATTAATTCTATTTTTTTATAAATGACCTTAAACAAAAATAGTGAAATCAAAGGAAAATAGGAAATATTTAAAGAAAAAATTATATCAAAATTCTTTCCCTTTAACCAAGAGAATTAAGAAATATAATCAGATGATTATAATTGATAAATATTGAAAAATAATAATTCAGTTATGTTTAAATCTTTAAATAAACCTAATTTTATTATTTAGGAGGCAGAAAAGTGATGAAATAAATTTGGATTTAAGAAAAGGGGATTATCAAACCCAATCTCCTTCTTTTGGGTTATCTCCTATTTCGCATTTATTTCAACATTAATGTTCCTATAATAACCAAAAATATTTTATTTCAACATTATTTCTCTTTTATTTCAGTGATATACATGTTTATACCCTTGAAAAATGTTTTTAACCCATTTATAGTTATTTTTCAAAAGGACATCAATTTCCAATACATCTCTTGAATCCACTTTAGTTGTTTCTCCTTTCAAAGAATAAAATGATATTTTTTGTAAAAGTACAATCTCTCTTATTCATTTTTGAATCTTAATGTTCATTTTATGAAGTATGATATGTGATATCATTTATAAAACTCATTCCATTCCATGGGTTATTGCATGATTATGAATGTTATCCTTCCATATGGTATGATTGATTATGAGCATTTTATGATGTGATGAGTGAGACCAAAATTATATATCCCTACAATTCATTGGATAATGTGATATATCTCATGATATAATGTTTATTATCCATGAACATTATTCTAAATTTGTTCACATTTATGATGTTATGATTTATGCACATAGGTTATGAATGAACATGATGCTAGCTTTGTCTATAACTATGTGTGGTATTTGACCATTATGTTATGATGTTTTATTATTATACATATTACATATTCCATGACTTTATAAAATGTTTTCCTCACTTTATGATGATGATTCTATGATTTTTATGTGATGGTGTAGATTATACTCACCCATGTACTATTAATCTATATTCCTTATTCCTCCTCTTACTGAGATTTTATCTCACCCCTTTCTTTAATGTATATTCCCAGGTGAATTTCTATACTTGGGATAATGTGATATTTTATAAGGATAAATAATAGGGATTTAAATAATGTTTAAGTTTTATTATGTACAAGTGATGTATGAACCTAATTTTCCAAAGATACTAAACCTTTGGATTCTTAATTGTATCACTATTTTTTTTATCTTAAAATTTGATATAATAGTCATGAAAGGAAATTTTGTGTCACTATAATTCTTTTACCTTTTTTCCATAAAAAATTATGTGCACCTCAATAAATTTTTATTCTATAAATCAATGTGGATATTCTTCCAATATTTTCTCTAAACAATAACCTAAAAACTCCTTAGTATTTGATAATTCTAAAATTTATAGAATACAGATATTATCATAACCATTTTTTAATAAAATGTTAAAACTCTAAGAACTAATAAAATATAGTCAAAAGTTACAAACATGAATGAAAAACTGATTCATTTTGAAAATTTAAACTATAGTTCTTGTTAAAATAAATAAAAACATGTACAAGAATTTGTATTATTATAAAACACTCTAATTATTAACCACATCATCATATCCCAAAATTTGTAAGTAGTCCCTTCATGAAATTTTTTTATCAATCTCTCCATATACTACTAAAGTGTTTCAAAACTCTTGTTGATGTGATATAGACAATAAACCCATTATTTTTTTTCACCTATGGGAAGATATCATCCATAAAAATATAATGATGGTAGAATTAAAAATCTAACATGATATCAAAACCAATGTGTCCTCATAGAGGGTGTCCTAGTACTATAGTTTTATATAGTTAAGATAACTCCTCTAGAACCCATGGATCAACAACTAGTCTAGAAGGAGTATAATTCTCATTATACAGTTGTTGTATAACGTTAGGCGGACATCCAAGAATTATTTTTCTTATTTAATTTGAGAATAACTTTAGATTCTCCTTCCAATAATAAAAACTTTATCAATTTAGGAATAGTACAACTATGATAGATTTAATACCCCACTCCATTTATTATTTTTATCATATATTATGAATTTATAAAACATTAAACACATATAAAAGTTTTTACAATGAAAATACACTACATGAATAAACATCTAATTAGTAATATTGCAAACAAATCACTTGATGATATATATTAATCTAATCATAACCAATAAATAATTTGGGATAAACTATTTATTTATTATTTATATTAAATTAATATGGATTATCTATATTTTTAATTGTCTATTGATCAAACTAGTAAAAGTACACAACATTTTGTTTCTTTTATATGTTCCTATCTATGAATATATAATCATACTATAAGAGACTCAAAAAGAAAATGTATATGCTGTAAAAGGCCTGGTGAAACCAATAATAACCCTTGTAACTCATGATTCCACTAAAATTATGAAATATGTGAATATTTATGGGAATTTATTGAGTCTCAAATAACCTATATTATTGTTGATATCAAACTTAAACCCTAATTCAAGTCTTTGGAAAAAAAATTGTAACAATCTAAATGAGATCGTTTCTTGACCCAACCTAGACTGCCACAACAACACAGAAGATCTTACTGGTCTCCAATGTTTAGGATAAAAATAAAGGGATAATTAAATAATAGTTTTAATAGTTTTTCACTATTATATTATCGACAAAAACATAATAAAATTATCCATGAAAATTGATATAACCTACTTAAATTTTAGAAAAATAAAATGGGAACATGTATGCTAAAGGAAAATACTCATACATTGGAGGGGTACCTATCCAAAAATTATAATAATATAATAAAATTCTATATGTATTAAAAATCCAAATAAAAAAAATTATAATTCCATACAATCAAATGATCTGATGTGACCAAAATATAACATCCATTATATAATTAACCTCAAAATAAAATAAAACCATTTCAAAATATAAATGTAATACATCCCATGAAATGATATGAAAATATATAAGAAAAACTTTCCCAGTAATATCATCATATAGTAAGATCATCCTGCTATACTAGAAATCCAAAACACCATTCTCATACAACTATTATCCCTTATGTATAGGTACATTACCTTGGTAACATCATGACCCTAACTGTTGGCTTATAAATCATTGAAGTTCCACTAACCTTAGGTGTCATCCCCCAAGCACATATGGCTGGAAATAAATTCCACGGGTTTAATAAATCATTAGGGGACTATTTCCCATTTTTAACATGAAAAACCTATTAATGTGATAATAAAACAACCCAACCTATACTACATGATGAATGAAATGTATATAATACAAATATAAATCCAATAAATCTATAATATCAGATTAGCATAAAAAAATGGAACAATTCATTGAACCAAAAAATAAAATACATCTTAATGCATAAACACCACTATGGCATCACTCCAACCACTCAACATGAAAATATTCAAGCTCCAACTACCATCTTGATAATTCTATATCATGATGCTCCAATAAAGAAATAATTTATTTTTCCTTTATGTGTCTCATGAAAAAAAACTTCTTCATATTCACTTGAGTGAATATGTAGAGGGTGAGTATACAACCCCTTAATAAATATCCAAGAGACTTCACAACTCAATCCACCAAGATAATAAAAATTTTTATCATGGTATAAAATATAAATAAAACATATGATGGTAAATTTTGAATCTATTTACCAATTTACTTTAGTCAAAAAAATTCAGTATAAATAATTTATTTATTTATTTCACATGGAATACCCATTACACGTTCACACACATAGACACAAATATGTATTATAATATAGGCCCAATACACATGAGTAATAACTAATCTATATACCAAGTTGTACATTGGTTATAATCCTCTGTGTTCCCTAAACTGGCAATGATATTTTATCGAAACCCAAAAAAGCATCATTAAATTAAATATTAACTAACACCAACCATGTATACCATGTACTCATATCAACATTTCCCATTAAAACCAAAAAACAATTTTTATCAATTTTTCAAAAATCTTGTGGGTGTTTCACGTTATTATCCTTTTAAAAAATCAAAAGGGGTTTTCTAATAATAATTTATCATGTATTTTTCTCAAAAAATTAAAAAAAATATTTTAAAATATAAGAATGAATATTCTATAGAATTTAGAGAGAGGGGGAGAATCCACCTACCTCACAATTGATTTCATTCAATATGGTAAATCAATACATGATCAATCAGATACAGACTCTCATCCCCATTTATTTTATAAATCCCCATAGAATTTCTCAAGATGTGACTGATTCATGAGATTTAGTCAAAGAAACATTTATCTAAGGTTCTGATAAAAGTAAAAGTTGTGAATCTAGAAATGAAAGAAGAACAAGGAGGGGATTTTCCTCTTACCTTTAATCTGATAGATCTAATTCATTGTTATCTGATGAAATCAGGCTCCAGAGGGAAGAGAGATTCCAAAATCACCTAATGAAAATATGGTGTTTGAGAGCCTATGAAAAGGAAGAATTAATTAGAGTTTTCAGGTGAGTATCAAGATCAAATTAAATTTTTTTGATTTAATTATTGACATCCCATGGTTAGGATGAATGGTTTAAAAAACCATGAACCAATAGTGGCAATTTCAACTATCAAAAAATTGTAGATTCATATGGTTTAGCCACACTATTTGACCAAACTATGTGTGAACTAGGATCCTAGTCAGTAGACTCCTCTACTCTTCACACTATTACCCTTATAAGACACATATTTTCCCCTAACCATTCTAAAAATATACACCCCCAAAAATACCAAAAAAAATCAAAAAAAACTAGAAACTCCCAAATACTAATACCAATCAATTCATGTCTCAAAAGTGGACAATAAAACAACAATTAATTAAAACCATTGGTGTTAAATTCTCCCCACTATTAATATTTTCAACCTTATAAAGATAGAGGTATTTGGTTCATTGGAATATTTCCAACCATGATCCAACATATCTTTCTCAAGTTTCCATGTATCCTCTTGAATTTAACCATGATTCCACAATACCCAAACTAAAGCGATAAATTTACCACACAAATATATATCTCTTCTATCCAAGATATGAATCAATTCATGAAAAAATGCAATATCTAATTCAATATCAATGTGATCTCATCGGATTATAGGGATTGGATTAGACTCATATTTCCTTGGATGAGATACATTAAATACATTATGAAAAAAACATAACCATCATGGTAAAGACAATATATAAGAAACATCACCAATTTTTTCAAGTATCT
Organism: Viscum album; assembly: GCA_963277665.1. NCBI lineage: Eukaryota > Viridiplantae > Streptophyta > Magnoliopsida > Santalales > Viscaceae > Viscum > Viscum album. The sequence continues at coordinate 1,879,955,815 of OY728145.1, forward strand.
CAAAAGTTTTAATATAACAAGGATATGATATTCCTTATATATCTAATTTATGATTCCTCATCCATATAGATACTTTAAAGAGTAAATGATCTCACACTGCAAAGGATAATGGGTGATGATGATAATCCAAATAATATTTCTAATGATATTGGTCCAAAACAATTCATTTCATGATCATATAAAAAATATCAATCATTTTATGAACAATGTTAGGTTCAGTAAGATAAGTTCCCTCGATTTCTTTCCAAAAAAGTGGATATTCTCTTGGATGTCCTTATAATTCCTTGAACAGATCCATGTGTACAATTTCCTAATTACAATAATTATATGAATCTCTCACTGAGGAAAAATAATATTTCCATGTTCCATTGAAATCCATAACACATGTTTTGAGAATTTATTATATTGTATAAATAATTCATTTGGACTAATCATCAGTTTAAGGATTATATGTTTTCCTCATGGACAAAAGAGTTCCAAATTCTTGTTGATGATATCTAAAAAAAGAAGTAGTTAATCTGGATATCATCTGTAGATGAATTGAATGGGTATCCTTGAAATTTATCCAATTCCCAAATGTATATCTCTACTAATCCATCTACCATTTTGGATTCACATATTAGAATGAAGTGGGATGACTGTGGGTTTTTTCATAATCACTCATATTGAATCATGATTCAAAATTGTTCTTGTTAAATACACGAAAAGGTATATAATAATTTTTTCACATTTATAAATGAGTATAGGAAATTATTTCAATATAGAAGATTATCATGGATGCTCGTCCTTGACTTACTGATAGGTGGGGATTTATGTAATATAATTAGACACTTTTCATTTGATAACTAACTTCTAAAATGGGTCCCTAGATTCATGTACATATTTTGGATACCTGGGGGAATCACCCATTTAGAATGGTGATAAATAGAAAGAATTTGTCTCTGAAAAGATGAAGAAACAACTATCATATCATGAAAATATAACACCAAATTCCAATCTTGTATTCATTTATGAATAATATACCCCCATTGAGTTTTTAAATAATAGTGATGCAATCATGATCAGACCATTGAGTATCCTTGAATTGTATAAATAGATTAGGAATAAAAGTCATCAGGATGAGGACTATGTCTTCATTATACTTATTGAAATTGAAATGAATATCAATAATAAATATCATCAATTTACACTTCTCTAGCCTATTGGTCATACAAATTTTTTCTTTAAGAATCATCCATGTAATTTCCTTTTCCTAGTGTATAAACTAAGTCAATGTCAAATATTAGGGGATATTTTATCCATCATCTTTATCTCAAGTTAAAATAACTTTGTGAAAACTGTATTCCATGGTTTTATGATCTACAAACACAGTAAACTTCTCACTAAAGAGATAATGATTCCATGTTTTCAAACCATAAAACAACGCATCCAATTCCAAGATATTATTATAATAAATATTTTCTTTGAATTTATAACTGCCATGTTTTATACGCTATGACATGATCACCATGTATGATAACACAGCCATGTTTATACCCAAACACATCATAATATAATACATAACCATTATTGAGTTTATAAAATATAATAATAGGTATTTATGTGTTATAGGACCTAAAAACCAAAAAATAATGTTTCAAATCATTAATTTATTGTAATTTATTTCCCTTTCTCATTATCACTATCATAGGAGATGTGAGACATGAGAACACATGAACTAAGTAGTGATAGTAACCTGTTATTACTAGAAAGATATATATCTCAAATACATTCTTTGATAGTTTACAAGATACTACAGCATCTTTCTTTTCAGGTTATTTTGATACACCATTATTAGAAATGACAATCCCAAGGAAGAAAAATTCTTATGTCCATAAAACACATTTATATAATTTTATATAAAACTGGCTCTCACATAAGGTGCTAAAAACAATATCTAAATGTTATTTATGATATTTCAAGTTTGATAATATAGGATAATTTCATATAAAATTACCACAATTTTGGAGTCTAGTTACCTTTGAATGACACAATTCATAAAATAAATGAAAATTTCTGGTGAATTTGTATGAAAAAACATCATAAATAGATATTTATAATGGCTATAGTTACTTATAAAAGTTGTATTTCAAATATCCTCTTTCCTAACCTGGTTTTAGTGAATCTTGGACCGTAGAACCATTTTGAAGAACCATTCAACTATTTTTATTAATCAAATATATCATCAATTAGTGGAAGAGGACATATTTTCTTTACCATAACTAGATTTAGTTTATGATAATCAAAACAGTTTCATAGGAAGACATCTTCATTATTTAAAAATAGAACTAGTGCAGTGAAATGTGATGTACTCAGTCTTATTAAAAAATTAATATAAAATTTCTATAAATATAACATGATTTCGATCTATTATATTCATTCCATTCTATATGATTGATGTGGAAGAATATTTTTTCCCTAATGGAGATCAATCAAAAAAATTACTTCCCTTTCAGGTGGAAAACTACATAAATTTTCCTGAAATACATCATAAAATTGATCTATAAAATTATAAAAATGTATAGGCTCAATTATTTCATTGGTCTTAAAAGTGACTATTTCTATTTGATAGTAAATAATTCCAACCAATGGTACTAAAGGTCCAAATCTTCCAACATTCATATCCTAATCTCCTATAACGAGATATATCCTTCCATTAGGAGGTGTAAAATTTAATCTTTATGAATAAAAATTGGATTGAGATTTGAAAGGAACTAAAAAAATCATTCCAATGTTTAAATCAAAAGTATTCATTTCCATACTATAAATTTCCCAAATAAACTGGACTCCATCGATTCTTATATAATAAGATGAAAACTTAAATCCTCTCTAATATTGTAGCCCAAGATATTTCTGGATACACATAACATATAGAATAATATCTATATATAAAACCTATTTGATTAATAACATGAGAAGAAATAAAAGAGTGGGATTCACTAGTATAAAAATGAACATTCATAAGAATTCAGATAAACGGAAAAGTGCCTCATATAGTCGAAATACCTAATTAATCCTCTATGGTCATATACTCAGTAGTATATAAATTCTTACTCATTCAACCATGTTCTTTGATTCTATATTTTGATTTAATTATCTATGGAGTTGGGGTGTTTCTGAAATCACCCTACCTATATCAGTTTTATCGATGTAAATAATTATAATGTTATCTATTAGTCAAAGAATAATATGACTAAGACACGAGAAAATTATTCCCTATAGTATAATTTGGAGTGTTAGGGAAATAACATTAAGGATGTCCCATCAGATTACAATTGTGATGGGATTTAGGTGCTGTCATAAAATCCATCTTCTTAGGCTCGAGTAAACCACATTTGAAACATCTTATCTTATTACAAGTGAATAGAAGAAATGAAACTAATATGGTGGATTTATTCTCTATTATTTTTCTTCCTTAGAAGTTGGATTCACTCTCTCTTATTCCTAGCATTATATTTCTCACCTGTACCCATATAGATGAATTTGATTCCTCCAGTAAAATTCTAAATGAGATCCATTTCTACCCTTATCTCTATATCAGTCATATTTATACAATCACTAATATAGAGAATAACTTTGTTGGAATGAAATTCAGGTTTCATTATAGATTCAATTATATGTGCCTTTAGGGAATCTCTATTATTCACATTTGGAGACAATTGAATCAAGTTCATACACCTAGTTGCAGATTGCATCATCGATTAATTTTCCTACATAATAATAAATAAGTTTTTCATTATGTATATCTTGATGTTATTTGGGTAGAATTTCTTATTGAACAATTCTTTGAATCCCTCCCACATAAGACCATGGTTGAATTTAGAAATGATAGGTAAATCCAACCATTTTTGTGAGGGAACATTTATCATGTATACTATTAAATTTACATTAATATCAACTATTGTTCTAAGGAAATAGAATATCTGATTAATCTACTGAGTTATGCCTCTCTTTTTTTAGGTCCTAAATCCCCCAAAATGATTGGTGGATGATATTTCTGAAATTTTATAGAATTATCCACATGTCATGGATTGATATTTTAATTCATTTTATGAATATCATAAAATTATTATGCATTTATTTAAAAAAAATGCCTCACTCGTGGTTCAGGAGAAACCAAATTCTCTATGACCTCTTCTATTGGGATTCTAGGTCGTCTAACTAGTGACATTTCTCTATTTCCAAAGCATAATCACCACTTATTCACCCTATAACTAGTAAACTGATTTCATATGATATTACAAATCATAAAAAAAACATTCATTATAACCATTTTCAATGAATCATTAAACATAATATGGGTAATATCATCCTAGTGGAAAGTATTATTACTAAATAATGATATGTTACACTCATCAGTTAAACCCATGATAATGAGGTGACAATGCTTCTATAGGTGTCTAAAAATAAACATTTTATACTCAGTTTAACCTTTAAAATTTAAGTTAAATATAAATAGGATATTTATGTCTTTTTATGCTATAGATTTCATGTTATTACATGCCCTATATATTTTCTACTATCCAAATATGATGGAATTAGCATACTGGTACTATTTGTAACATCCCATCCCTAACCATTGGCTTAAAAAGAGTCATGGTGACCCTAACCTTACGTGACATCCCTGAGACACTAAATTCTAGAAATAAATTCTAAGATCTTAATAAATCATTAGGATAATATTTTCCTTTTTAAACATACACAACCTATCAATACAGTAATAAAACAACCAAAACAATACTATATGATGCTTGAAATGCAAACAATACAACTCAAAATCCAATAATTAAAAAATATCATAGTATTAAATCATGGAATAAGACACCTATAGAAAAATATCTTGAAAAATCAACACCAATGTGTTATTACTCCATCCACTCTATATAAACATCTCTATTCTCCAAATGTTATCCTATGAATTTAGCATCATTATGCTTTACAAGATAAATAAGAGTCATTTCCTTTACCTTCTCCATGATAAACTACATCTTCATGTGTAAAAAGTTTTATATGCTAGGTTTTAGTATAAACCCATTAGGTAATCCCCATGATACTTTCCAATTCATGCTAGAACGATGATAATATGTTAGCTCACAATTCAAAATATAAATAAAATATACAAGAGGTAAATCCAAATAATCTTACCAATTAAATTCAAATAAACTGAAGTAGTAGTAATAGTTTCGTCATTAATTATATATGGTATATGCATTCCATGTTGTCAATCACACACACATATACATGCCATGATAGTCTCAATACTCATGATTAATAAATAATACATACATAATGTCAGTCATTAGTGATAATCCTTTATGTTTCCAAAACTAGAATTGACCCCTTGTTTGATCCCAACAATATTTCATCCAACTCAATGTGAACTCACACTAACCAAGTATTCCATGTCATCATATAAACCATTCTAATTGAAATAAGAAAACTCTTTTTTTTATTTCATCAAACACTTCATGGGAATCACCTATGATTCACTATTTAAATCAAAAAGAAAAATTGTTTTCTAATATTAATTTAACAACAATTTTCCACAAAAAAAGTTCAATATAAAAATTTAGAAATCCAATCCTTCAAATTATAATGAAATTAGAGAGATATATAATCCACCTACCTCATGAAGGATATCATTCAACATGATGAATCAAGACATTATCTAGATAATATAGGCTCTCATTCCCACTCTATCAACAAATCTATAAGAGAATTTGTCATATGTGGTTGATCTAATTGATCTCAGATTTTCAACTCCCATATAAGGATCCATTAAAAGTAAAATGTGTAGATCTTAACGTAAATAAGAATGAGGAGATGATTACATTGTTACCATCAATCTATAAGATCCATTACACTTTAATGAGTTGAAATCATGATCTAAAAGGAAAAGATCCTCTAAATTCTCCTAAAAAAGGATGTGAGTCGACATCCTAGCCCAAGTAAGAAATAATGAGAGTTTTTTCATTGATTATTGGGGATAAAATCAAAATTTAGGATTTAATTAATAACACAAATATTTATGTTGCATAGTCTTGAAAACTATGTGACATCCCTATGAATGGATATTGACCATAAAATTTAAAGTCACGTGGTTTTTTCATATGTTTTGGCCAAACTATGATCCAATTGTGTGCCTATCCAATAAACATCTCTCCTCATCACACAGTTACTTAGGTAATCTGTGTGGTTTCCCATAATCATTATCAAACTATTTACTCCAATAAATTCCTCCAAAACATTTTTAAACTGACTAGAAATACCATAATATTACTCCCAATCAATTCAAAATGTAATGTATAAAATAAAACATAAATTACCTCAAACTGGTGGGGTTATAGACTTTGTTAAGATCATGTATAAAAATATATATACTTTCTAAAGGAACATGCATTGGTTGTGAGTACATTATATTTTTAAGGTAACCACTCAATCTGTATGTTTCTTTTATAATCTATAGTGCATGTTGTAGAGACACAATGTACGTAAGAAACATGATAGATAGGTGAAACTTCTTTAATAAAGTGATGAATAATGTTAACAATTCAATATTAGGTAACATGTAAATAATAAATAATTTGAATCAAATAAACCTTGAATTGATCCATGTTGAGAACCCAAGATGTGGTAACTTTAGACAAGTATAAACTCATCTACCCATGGATACATGTCCATCCATTGATACATGTATACTCCCATCCCCTCTAAGAGACCATATATGTAGTGACCTAGTTTTCTATAGTCATGACATAACTCATTTTTTACTTTTATAATCCTAGGTCCTCTAACATTATAATGTGGTAAATTTACACTATATAAAAACCATGTGAATTTTTTTATAGTTTCATTGGTCTCAAGAGGAAATGATTACCAGTAAGTTTAGGTTTGAAAAAATTATGAGATCATTAAAATTTAAGGGATATTTAATATTTTCTAAATAAATAAATATTAATCTCATGATTTTATAAAATTTTAATTGAAAATCAGAAGCTCGTATGTAAATTTTATGATAGAAAATATGTCCAAAATAGGGTGATTTTCATTGGAGTGTTATAAGTTATGTGTATTATTAGGTCCTAAGTCAAGATGTTTTTAGTATTTAATTAAAAGGATGACTATCCTGATTAGTATCCTATAAATTTCATCTTTATATCATTTCCCTGAGGTTTGTATCAACATTTACATGAGTCCTAGGAGGATATGGAGGATATTTTTGGATAGGATCTATTCTTTGAAGTGTTGACATCGAAACACTAATATGGTGATAGATTCAAGAGGCAATGATGATGGACCATGAATTAATGGTGAACTATTATTAAAAAATTGATATTACACCTTTTATTTTAGATACTTTTCTATTCTTTACACCTTAGTTTCCATGTGATTCAATCCTCTTCCTCTCATACTTAAAAGAGAAAATTTTAATGTCAATAACTTGGTAAAAACATTTAAATATTTAAGTTTGGAATTTTTTTGTATATTCAAATATGTTTTTGAATTAAGATTATTCTTTATGTTCCCAAAATCAATATATGTAAAATTATAAAATTGGAAATTGAATTTAATATATTTCACTGGGATTTTTATTTTTCAAATATTCTATTATTAAACTAATACGTTATTTATGATTGATGGAAAGATAATATTCAAGAAATTTAACTCTTGTACACTGGAAATTTTATTATATAATGCCACTATAAGTAATTGTTCTTTGATCATAAAATTTAATATTTAATGGTTTCTAATCATGAACATTCTTCATTGAATTTGAAATCAAATTAGAATTTTGGTGATCAGAACACCTACTAATCATTATTATTTATCTCCACTTTTTCCTCTACCCTCATTATTTTTTGATAGTAACAAAAATTATAATGTATATCAAATGATATAGAGATTAGTGAGAATTACAAATGGTAGTGGTGTATAGGGTTGGAATGTAATGCCCCAACCCCATAAGCCTAAAGCCAGTGTATTATTTTATTACATTTGTATGATTACAAGGAATAAAATCCATAAGGAATAGATAGTTTAGTAGTTTTGGAAAATTAGATACATACAAAAGTTAAACACTACAACTTGAAAGGAAAAATAATATATCATTTCCTTTGAAAACATCCATAACTCCTAGATTACCCCTGAAAGTCCTTCAAAATATTCATCTTCGCAACCTAGGGAAATAAAACATAAGAAATAAGTAAGCTTAGATGCTCAATAAGGGTAAGTAATATAGTGGAAGTAATCATAAACATAAACACTATGCATGTTGAGAAGCTAAAAACACATTCCTTTAAACATATACTTGAGCATAATATAGCAGGAATAAAAGTTGAATGAATAATGCCATAATAAAACATAACCATGGATATTCTACTACTCTAATAATCACATGGACTATCAATTACTAGTTTCATAATGAGGGAAATGCATAATTATGGATATCTAAAACATACCTTCAATTATTCATGCCAAGAATCTATCAAGGATTTGTGCCTAAATCTATTATTGTCATGGCTACATTCCAAGAATCTATTATTGTCGAGGCTTCATGACAAAAATCTATTAAATGGTAAAGCCTCAGCCAAAACCATATCTAGTTTGTCTCATGAGACCTATCGATGCATTAAGGGTCTATATCAGGCCCCACCCATCACTTACTAATTCCAATACATTCCTCATATAAAAATGGTGAAACATAAACAACATATACATTCATATTGAAACTAATATATGAAATTTAAATCACTTCCCCAATCATTAAACATAACACTAACCATTCGAAGTAATATGGTGAATAGTTTCAAAACAGCACATCCATAGTCAAAATAATCATAAACCATTCAATAAAACATTTTAGGTGATATAATCAAATATTTTTCCTAATTAAAAATATGAATCAATAAGAGTGTTGAAATAGATGAAAATTCTCTTATAAAACCATCGTGTAATTATTGATAGAAATACTCTTTTACTTTGAAAAGAATAGTTCTTTTGGAAAAATAATTGTATAAAACCAGAATTGAATTAAGGTATTTTTTCATAATAAAATCAGTGATTTTATAAAAATATTGGTGCCTAAAAATAGATTATATAGTGCATTTGAATATAGGTAAGAATTCAATAATTTCTTTTGAAACGGGCTTGTTTATCGAGAATAATTTTTAAAAGATCCTTTTAAAACATGTAACTACCCATAAAATAAAGAAGGATTCAATTCGGTAAATATATTTAGAAAATTAACATAGAATTAATTAGGATTATATTAGAATAATTAATAATTTTATTGAGGTTTGTAGAGAACAAAAGTAACCCGAAAGAAAATAGAGGTTCGGTTAGAAAACTCTTACCACTTTGTAATCAATCAAATCATATGCGCCAAAATTAATAATCATAAAATGATATATTAAATACCATGAATATAAAGAGATTCATGATATGGTACACTAATGGGTAGTATACATACACCATACATAATAAATAGTGGTGAATAAGGAATATCTCACAAAAGTGGAAGTGAGATAAGGAAACCATTACCTTATGTTCGAACATGTTTTGGACTTAACCTTAACATCTTGGATAATCAAATTAAATCAATTAATTAATTAATTAATAACGTTATATACATGTATTTGATTTATTATAATTTTATTAAGTTCATTTATGGCCTTTTTGATGAGTTATAAGATACAAATTTATCGCTCGGGAGCATTCATTTTCTTGGTTTTCACAATTTATATACTTGTATATGAGTATGGAAGTTCATGTGGAATGCATATAATTATGAAGATTTGAATTTATATATAATTAATGAACATAAATAAGTGTAAATGGTTATATATATAATTTGGTTACATGTTATGAGGATTAATTATTAGATAAAACATTAAAGACAATCATTTAGAATATTTTAGCGGTATTTCGATTATTATGAACTAGTTTTGTCGTATGAATTAATATACGTATATATACTGGTTAAAAACATTAAAAAGGTTATAATACATATATTATTGTTTTTTTAACCATAAAAATTGTTTAATGACCAGACTTGAAGGAGAAATTGAAGAATGAAGGTTCATCATCCATGAAGGTTGTAAATCAGAACCTCATGAACGATGATTTTGTTTTTAAAATAAAACAGAGTAAGGATATTTATGGTGAATATTCAATTAATATGATATCATTAAAGTATATAGGTTATAATGGAGTTATATTTATCATTTTTACATAGTAGGTGAGGATAAGATAAGAAAATAAAACAAATTTAAAATGAAATTAAAAGAAAAGGGAAGAGGGTTTACCTCTTGAAATATCCTCCTTGAGAACCTCCTTAAGGGAAGGGGTTTTGGTATTTTAGAAAGACCAAGATCTCCTAGACATGGGTAAATACTAGGGAATAATATTTTTTCAGAAATTTGAGAATATTCAAGGAATATATGGATGAGGAGAAGAGGGAGTGAGGGGTGTAATTTTAGAGTGGAGGAGAGGGGTGATTTTTTAATATCCTATTCATTATTTTATTATTTTGATTAAGACAAGAAATAGTATTGATTATTGTGACAAAAAACAGTAATAATTGTATGTAATTTATAATAAATGGATATTTACATCATTCATGACTCAAGTATGATTCCTAAATACATTTATTTATCATATTTTTTAAATTATAGAATTTCACTATTCACCAAAAACTTAAGTATTTTAGAAAAGTTCCAAAAATTCACCATAATAATTTTTTGATGTTTATAATTAAAAAATGGACTTCATTTTATCAAAATAATTTTATAAATATGAGAAATTTAATTTTTAATTAAAAACATCATTTACTCGAAAAATATGGTCTTTAAAATTAAAACTGGTTTTATAACACCCTAAAAATTAACTAAGGTCTCATTAAATTATCCTAAAATAATAGGACAAAAAAATATTGATTTAGGAATAAATTTTATGAAAATATTTTTATTTTAAATAAATTTATTAATTATAAAATTATAATTAAATATTTATTTCTCACAAAAATACCAATACTTAATTATTAATTTTTAAAATATTTTATTTCATTTATAAGGTGCCTAAATTTTATTTATACTTTCATGGGTGAGGTTACTATTTTTAAGGGTCATATTACTATTCATAAAGGTAAATTACTATTCATATGTCTAGCATTAATATTCATAAAGGAATGTTGCTATTTTCTAAAAATTAAGTTGATCCTATCAGACTCTAAATATCATACTAAATGCCATTGTGTATATCTTTTTTTCAAAATTCAATCCATAGAGGTGGAAAAATTAAGTTTTGTGGCTATATTATAACTATCTTTATTAGATAATTATAATAATGACATTTTTTTCATGGAATCAGTGTTATGTGCATCACATTTTCTATTAAATTTATTTGTAAATCCTTGTGGTGTTATATTCTATCCTCCTTAAATAAATTGCATCCTTGAAATTTTCAAATTGAAAGTTAAAGGTTGACAATTGAAAATTCTTTTTTGGGATACCCACATTTGAAATGGGGTTAATAAACCATCCCCTTAATAATAGGGAAGGAAAAATGTGAAGGACACCCTAATATTAGGCCTTCAAATAAGATACCATTAGCATAAATTGAAAACATAGACATAGAAGAGAAATCTAACTACCAAGTTCTGATGGATAGTGATTGAGAATATGGTTATTATAAATTTAAACATCATAAATCCAAAAATATATGATTGGTTAAAAGACCATTGATTTATTAAAGATAAAATTAAATAGATTATATTTTTGTTCCAAAATACTTTTCCAAGAAATGAGGATTTATTTTACTATCCATATAAGCACTTCAGAAAATAAACTTACTTGATGTTATAATCTCATCCTTTGGTTGTGCTTAGATCTATCTCTACTTCACTTCTCAAAACAAAATATGGATATTCAAGATGAATTTTTATACATGAATAATTTTGATCAAATGATCCATAAGTCATTCCCTCAACCTTTAGTCTTAATCTATTCTATAAATAGTTAACCTTAAGACTCGTCTAATTTATGTATATCAAAAATTTAAAGTCCAAATATTTAGAGTAAAGATCACTTAACATCATATTTTCCACCAAAATAACATAATTTATCTCTTATATAAAACATTTGAATACCTTGATCACCTTTAAACCTTTATAAAACATGCATTCTTCCAATACCTTAAAGAAGTACTGCAGTACAACATAATTCATGAATCTAAAAAAATCAAATACTTTAATTATTCCTCCTCATCTATAGTAACATCATAATTTTGTCCTTAATCCCTTTTCTTCTTTTGGGATATATTCCCTTGGAGTTTAGGGAATTTATTTTCATAGTTCCCCATATCCTTATAGTTGAAGCATTGGACATTAGAAAATTATTTCTTTCTCTTGCAATCCTGAGCATGGTGGGCTTTTTCTTTAAACTTAAAGCAAACTCATTTTATTTTTAAGCATATACCAAGGTTTTTCCTTCCACAAGTATCACATGTTGAGAAATCCATCTTTCCCTTCTTCCCATTATCCATATTTTTCTCTACTGAACTCTTTTTCTCTTATTTACCTTCAAAACCATAAGACTTGGAGAATTCTTTCTCTATCTCGATAGCACAAGATACTATATTATAATATAATGAGAATTTTTGGGAGACTAATTCCCTTTATATAATTGTCTTAATTCCATCAAATAAATGATCAATCTTGCACCTTGGATTACGTATGTAGTTTACGGAATTCATTGTAAACCTTGTAAAGTTGGATTAATACTTAGCAAAATTTTCATCCTCTTTTTGTCTCAAACTTAATAATTGTCTCTCCATATCTTCTCTCTATTCGTGAGAGAAATATTTCTCCAAGAAAATTTCCTTAAATCCATACATTCTATATTTTAAATTTCTTCCTCCTCTATTGTGTTTTGAATTAATGACCACCATTGATTTGCATCTCCCGAGAGACGGTATACTGCCATGATAACCTTCTCTCATTCATTACATCCCAAAGCTAGAAATATCTTCTCTAAGGAACTTATCCATTGTTCTGCTACAAATGGGTTTGTAGTACCATTTAATGATGGAGGTTGTTGTCGCATAAAATGTTCTAACATTACTCCTCTACGTTGTGGATTAGGATACTCCATACGAGTAAGGTTATTGTTCATAACCTAAGTCAGTTATCCCAATATAGTTATAAATTGCTCAGCACTAGTTGCAGCTCCAGAACCAACATCATTATCTTTCATAGGAGGGAAATACCTAAATGGGATATGTGCATTCATGCGGTTTCCATTCCTTCCACTAGGAACAATTTCTAAATAATGCCATGCATTAGATTAGGTTATAAATCATAATGTATAATCTCAACTAGAAAAATACTTAGCATAAATTTAAATCGTATGCATAGGTAATCTCATAATCATAAACATGGTTTCTTTGAAGAAAAATTTACTTTTAAATCCTTCATAATGGCTTGTAAAGAAAATATTAATTATCTTAAGCATATCCCCTAGTAGTTTCAAACCACATGCATAGTAAGTACCTTTTTCTTGTACCAGGTTACCCCGAGTCATGTCTGGAACACCTTGTCAGAGTTTTTACTCCTAGGTATATCTATGCCAGAACCACGTCCACTTGTAGTATCCAGACAAGGATGTATTTCTAGGAAGACCAACATAATCTCTACCTTACCAAAATTCTTGGATGTTATTCTATGCCTATCCTCAAAGTATATCTTAGGGTTATGTTCCCTAAACCATGTTTTCTAAATCAAGTTCCCAAGGTTTCTACTAAACTTCTTCTGATACCAACTGTAATGCCCCAACCCCAGAATCCCTGAGTTGGTGCATTATTTTATTACATTGGTATGATTACAAGGAATGAAATCCCAAAGGAACTGATAGTTTTGTAGTTTTGGAAAACCAGATATATATATATATATAAGTTCAACATTACAAATTGAAAGGAAAAATAATATATCATTTCCTTTTAAAATATCTATAACACCTAGATTATCCCTGTAATTCATTGATAATATTCATCTTTGCAACCTGGGGAAATAAAACATAAGAAAGGGGTGAGCTCATATGCTCAATAAGGGTAATTAATACAGTAGAAGTAATCATAAACATAAACACTAGGCATGTTGAGAAGCTAAAAACATTAATTTAAACATATACTTGAGAATAATATGGAATAAATAAAAACTAAATGAATAATGCCATAATAAAACATAACCATGGATATTCTACTAGTCTAATAATCATATGGAGTATCAATTACTAGTTTTATAATGAGGGAAATGCATAACGATGGATATATAAAACATACCTTCAAGGCTTAATTCTAAGAATATATCAAGGATCCATGCTAGAATATATTATTTTCATGGCTACATGCTAAGAAATTATTATTTTCAAGGCTTCATTCCAATAATCTATTAAATGGGTAAGGTCTCGGCCAAAACCATATCTAGTTTGTATCATGAGACTTATCAATGCATTTAGGGGATATAGTAGGCCATTCCCATCACTTACTAACTACAATACATTCCTAATATGAAATGGGTGATACATAAAAAACATATACATTCATATTTAAACTAACATATGAAATGTAAATCACTTTCCCCAATCATTAAACATAACACTAACCATTCAAAGTAATATGGTGAATGGTTTCAAAATAGAACATCCATAGTCAAACTAATAATAATCCATTAAATAAAACATGGTATATGATATCATAAAATATTTATCCTAATTAAACATATGAATCAACAAGAGTGTTGAAATAGATGAAAATACTCTTATAAAATTATCATGTAATTCTTGATAGAAGTACTCTTTTACTTTGAAAAGAAGAGTTCTTTTAGAAAAATATTTGTATAAAACCAGAAGTGAATTAATGAAGTTTTTTAATAATAAAATTATTGGTTTTATAAAAATAATGGTGGGTAAAAATATATTATATATTTCATTTGAAAATAGGTGAGAATTTGAGAAGTTCCTTTGAAACGGGCTTGTTTATCAGGAAGAATTTTTGAAAGATCATTTTAAAACATGTAAATCCTCATAAAAGAAAAAAAATATATTCTATTTGGTACAAATAATTAGAAAATTCACATATAATTCATTATGATTACATTATAATAATTAAAAATTTCATTGAGGTGTATAGATAATAAGAGTAACCCGAAAGAAAATGGAGGTTCGAGTAGAAAACTCTTACCACTTTGTAATCAATCAAATCATATGCCCCAAAATTAATAATAATCAAATGATAAAATCAATACCATGAATATAAATAGATTCATGATACGGTACACCAATGGTTAGTATACATACACCATACACAATAAATAGTGGTGAATAAGGAATATCTCGCAAAAGTGGAAGTGGGATGATGAAACCCTTACCTTATGTCTGAACGTGTTCTGCACTTGACCTTAATGTCCTAGATAACTAAATTAAATATATTAATTAATTAATTAAAAACCTTATCTACATGTATTTTATTTATTATAATTTTATTAAGTTCATTTTTTTCCTTTTTGATGAGTTATAAGATACAAATTTATCACTCAGAAGAGTTCATTTCTTTGGTTTTCACGATCGATATATTTGTATATGAGTATGGAAGTTCATGTGTAATGGATATAATTCCCAGAATTGAATTTATATATTATTAATTAACATCCATATGTGTAAATGTTTATATATATCATTTGGTTACATTTTATTAGGATGAATTATTAGATAAAATACTAATGACAATCATTTAGATCATTTTGGCAGGATTTTGATTATTACGAACTAGTTTTGTCATATGAATTAATATTATGTATATATACTAGTTATAGAACATTAAATATGTTATAATACATATATTATAGTTTTTTTCAACCATAAAAACGTTTTCATGACCATACTTGAAGGATAAATTGAAGAAAAAAGGTTCATCATCCACGAAGGTTGTAAATCAGCACCTCCCGAGCAATGATTTAGTTTTTAAAATAAATGAGAGGGAGTAAGAAGATTGATGATTAACCTTATATTAAAATTATACCATTACCATATATATATTATACTGTATTTATCATGATCATTTGTATATATGAGTTGAGGATAAGATAATATAATAAAACAAATTTAAAATGAAATTAAAAGAAAAAGGAAGAGGGTTTACCTCTTGAAATGTCCACCTTGAAAACCTCCTTAAGGGAAGGGTTTTTGGTCTTTTGGAAATACCAAGATATCTTAGACATATGTAAATACTATAGAATATTATTTAGCCCGAAATTTTATAAGATTAAAGTCTTAGAGGAGTGAGGAGAAGAGGGGGTGAGGGGTGGTTTTTATAGTGGAGGAGAGGGGTGATTTTTGAATATCTTATTCATTATTTTATTATTTTGATTAAGAAAAGAAATAGTGTTGATTATTATGACAAAAAATATTAATAAGTGCATTTTAGTTCAACCCAATGTCCATTTACATCATTTATGACTCAATCATGATGTAAAAATACATTTATTTAACATATTTCGTAAATTATCGAATTTTCCTACTCACCAAAAATTCAAGCATTTCAAAAAAGTCCCAAAAATTAATCATAACCATTTTTCAAAGAATATAATTCAACAATGGACTCCATTTTATAAAAATAATTTTCTAAATATGAGGAATTTAATTTTTAATTAAAATCATCATTTACTCAAAAAATAGTCTTTAAAATTAAAAATGGTTTTATAACACTCTGAAAATTAACTAAGGTCTCATTAAATTATCCTAAAATCATAGGACAACAAAATATTGATTTACGAATAAATTTTATGAAAATTAATTTTATTTTAAATAAATTTATTAATTGTAAAATTGTAGTTAAATATTTATTACTCAAAAAAATACCAACACTTAATTTTTAATTTTTAAAATATTCTATTTCATTTATAAGGTGACTAAATTTTATTTATTATTTCATGGGTGAGGTTACTATTTATAAGTTTCATATTACTATTCACAAGGGTACTTTACTATTCATAAGGGTGACATTACTGTTCATAAGGGAATGTTACTATTCACTAAAAATTAAGTTGATCTTGTCAGACTCTGAATATCTTACTAAACACAACCATGTATGTTTGTTTTTCGAAATTCAATTCACATAGGTGAAAAAATTAAGTTCCATGGATGGGTTATAACTATATTTCTTAGATAATTATAATAATAACATGTTGTTTCATAGAGACTCGGTGTTGTGTGCATCACATTTTTTATTAAATTTATTTGTAAATCCTTGGGGTGTTACAAGGAATAGCGATGTGAAAAAACTAGTCCATGTGTGTTTTCCTACAAAATGTATGGCCAAATATTTGTCTAGTGTGGTGTTGGGAATAGAATCATTAGAGAAATATTGATGGGTGACCAGGAAAAGGAAGTTATCTCTCTAAAAAGGTAAGGTGGTGACCTTAGGGGTGTTAAACTTTATTAATAAGGGAATAAGTACAAAAGGTTAAGAAGGTGGGGATGATCATAGTATGAAACATGAGATACCAAAGTATCTATATTTATAAAATATTTCTATATTTAATAGTTTGAAGTCCTCTAGGTCACACTCTTTATATTATTCTCCATAAAATGATATTTTTTAAATTGAATTATAAATATCATATGACATGTAACAAAAAGGTACATGTTTTTGTATTCTTGATACTAGAATCTAGGGTATATATTCCAAATTTAAATATAACATGGTGTGTGATTTTGAGTCACATGTCTTGTATATCTGACCACTTTGTCCTAGCATGTACCAAAGTACATAATCGAATAACCCTTGGGATCACATGTCATGTGGGCTAGAGTACATGATGTGTATTCAAGAAACATGACCCTACATGTGATGAAAGTAAATTCCTAGATAATGTTGATAATCCCACATTCCATGTATCCTATGGAACATGAATTGTATAATGATCCAAAATTAATAGTTTAGTTATAATAAACATTTGTTTATCACATTATCCTAACATTAAATATATAGATAATCTACATTCCATGTATTGGGAATCCTATAGATCTTTTCATATATTCTCACCCAAGTGTATTAATTAGAGACATAAGATGTTTTTTCATTGTGGTTTTCTATATAGAGAATACCGGTGTCAACCTCTTAGATATTTGAGAATATTCACATAGTAACTTAGGTAATTCAATTTTTATAGATCTATATTATTAATTAAAGGGTTTTAGAATGATTATAATAGAATAAATGGTTCTTGGGTACTCCCTCATGTGTTAGGGAATAGTTTACCATGCTTGAGGATCACATACATGAATGGATGCATACTCATGATAGGGAACATTTCTATCATATGAATGAAGGATTTCATGTACTTATCCACCAATCTGGGTTATGTGCCCTCTATATTCTAGAATGAGGTTCTAATTTCCTATATCCATATGAGAGATGGATCCTATATATAATATTCAGAGCTGGTACTCCCCCACACAACAGTGCTCGAGTCATCCAACTATACATTGATCGTGTTTTTTTACATGTGATAGGGTCTGTTTCTTTCCCCTTTTAGGTTTTTATACTCCCATTATTGATGATTATTATTTTATGAATAATAAGTGCTAAAAATAAATTTAGATAGGTATTATGAATATTATTAAGGTTGGGTAGCATAGTTTTCATGGGTATTAAATACATTAGTCATTTTGGTTATACTCTACTTATGACATACAACCATGATGTTAACTAATTAAAGATTTATTATTCATTTTATATTATGTGTATCTCTAGTTTCTAGTGAGGTAATATCTTTTGAGGTTCTAAGTAGTGAAGATTGTGTTTTCCTTTATGCATGGTTGTTTTTAGCTTTAGGAATATCTATAACCTTCTAAATTCTTCGTTTTTTCATCAATCGTGGTTTTAGGTGACTTTAGTTTCATTACATTATATTTTTAGGGAATTATACTAGTTATGTTTATACTCACTTCTACACATTCTGTATGCCCACATGTGTCTTGTATGTACAAATTATGCTTAGTTTAGTGAAGGTATTAGTGGATGTGTACCTGGTGAAACTTTTGTAGAGTTTTTATTTGGTTATGTGTGGTATTGTTTCATGGTGGAGTTTTATTTTAATAAGTCCTTCCCAAAAGTTTATATATTGATGAGGTGTTAAACCTTTTCATGTATTCATTTTTTGGTGACTTTTCATATTGTATATGGTTTCTTTTGGTGTTTACCTATGTGGGGTTAGAATGGTAAGTTGCTTCCTCATATATGAAATTTTCATATTGTTTTGTTATTTATATTTATTGATGGTGGTTGATTGATAAATTTTTTGTTGGATATGCATATATATTGAAAAAATTTATATCTTCTAAGGGTGGATTCCCTTGAGTTTCACTATTTCAAACACACTTCATCCTCTGGTCCCATTTGTTTTATTAAAAATAACTTTTCTCAATCTTAATTGAAAATTGTTATAGGATGAGGCTTCCCAAGTATGATATTACTTCATAGTGTTAATTTCCAAACTATTTCCTATTATATAAGCACATGGGGAAGCAAACACATATTTTCACTAGCCTAGGAGAGGCCTTGGTAGGTCAGTTCATGATAGAATGGTATTAGAGTGGTTGAGTCCTAGGGTTGAATATTAAATATAGTTTCCTTATGAGTATTTCATCTTGGGAATTTAGGTGAAATATTTTAAGGGATTTTAAGTTAATTTTTATATTAAATGAAATCAATTCTGGTGTGGAAACTAATGAACCCATTCACTAAGGCTCTAATAATCTATAGATAAATATAAAAATACCAAGTTAGTAATTACAGCATTCAGTGAACACATAGAATGGTTACTCTATAATTTTCAATGATCAATATAATATTCATTAATTTCAATCATTTGATGTTGAATATGGTTTAGGTTGAGAAGATTCTCAAAAATATTCAGTGAAACAAGTTTTCAATTATGTTATTAATGTGGTTTTTGGATGGGGAACACCTTGAACCCAGTTTAGAGTGGATTCTGTTAAGATTTATTGTTTGAATAATCCCTCTAGACAGAGATTAAAGTAAGGTTTATTACTCAAATCATTCACCATATATGCTAGTGTCCTAGAGATAGCATTGGTGGTTGGGAGTTTTTATAGTAGAGATGCATCCATTATTTGCATCAAGATGTCATTTTATATATTTATCTAGAGCAATTTTATGGAAATACCTCAATGTTAAACACAATATTAAGATCATATACTATCTAATTTAGTACTGAATTAACTTCCAGGAGGTGATTTTGATAAAGGATCAGGTGGTACAGGCAAAACTAAGGATGGGTGAAAGATAGAACCATGTGTACCCCCATTTTTAGGAGTTCCTTTTCAAGAAAATAGTGTTAAAAATCAAGCAATAGATTATTGTGAAATAAGGATAGACCTGGTCATTTTGTAGTTGATAATAATTGAGGTATTATTTGTTTCTTATCCAATGACACTCATACTCATAAATATTGTTGCAAACCACTTATTTATTCTTGTATCATTGTTTGGGAGTTAGGGATTGTTATAGAGATACTATCCAAACCTCCTTGGTAACAGACATCTACTAATAATGAATATCCATTTACTAAAATTATCTAATAATGTGAGATTATTCTTAATTTTGAGAAATCATATTTATAATTTTATCATTTCCAGTTGAGTCCCTATGATATAATCCTTTGTGTAATTTAAATGTATCATTATTATTGTAAGGTAATGTGAATTTGATTGTATGGGCCAAGGTCAACCCTTAGTGAAGTGTGGGGATCTCAAGCATGATAAGATGGCTAATATCGAGATTTTATTGACCAATTACCTATAAATTAGTTTTTTTTGTAATGGTATGCTATGAATATTTTAGAGGAGTGTATTATTTCAATGGTGGGGTAATATGTAACAATTTTTAAGATAATGTTTTGAGATTTCCCATATTGAGAAATAGATTCTTTTTCATCGACATAAAATTGGAGGATATAATTATATCTCCTATTGTCTATTAGATAGAGGAGCTAGTATTTAGAATCTAATAATGTGGTCACAAAACATTTTTTTAGAAAGATTTCATTAGCTTCGTTGTGATCTCTATAGCTAGTGGAGTATAGAAAGTTGAAGTTTGTGGAATTTAGGTTATATTTCCCTTATCTTAGATATCATGAAAAGCTTGTTTCATTATAAGTGTTCATACAATACTGTAATTATTAAGAAAACGTGATTATGTAATTAAGAGAAAAAAACACATTTTCTATGTTCAAAATACTAGTGAATCATTTATAGTGGCCTTCATTGATTCCACCCTTCTTTGAGACAAATATAAGGGTGTGTAATATTAGTATTTGAGGTTTCCTTTTATTTTTTTAGAGATACAACTACTCAATGATCACTCAATGTGTGATTTATGGATTCATGATATTATCCATTTGGAAAAAAAATTAGGTATTGTGCTATGGAGGTAATGTTCCATGAGTTTTGGGGCTATGAAGGGTTATTTCATTTGAATATTGTAGTATTAGATAGTTAGTGGTTTTTCTTGATAGTAATTCCATGAGTATGAATGATGATGATTCTTTAATTTTGTTTTTCTTAATGAATGGGGTAACATTAAATGACTTTGAATGAATATTGAGTAGACATTATCTCTTCAATGAGTAAGGGAGACCCGTAATGGGAGTGTCAGATTTTGGGTTAGGCATGACAACAAATTGATAGGTAGTTCACCTTGAAAAATATTCCCAAAAGGTTAGGATTATATCACATTATTCAATGGTTGGTCAACAATTGTCTCATCTTGGTCTAACTAAGAATTGATATTCATCATGTCAAAATTCTATATATATGGTTTATTATTTTTCTCAGAAGGATTTGGTTTTTGGTTGATCATAAGCTTGTAGGTGTTATCCTGGCATATGGAACAGATAGAACATAGTTATTTTAATGGGAAAGGACCAGCCACTTCATACTGTGAAGGAATAAGTTCCCGATTAGATGTTTCTTGGTAACAAAGAGGTTAGAGGAGTTTGGTTCTCTTTCTTGATTTGATTGTCAATTACTTTTGTAACAAGAGACCAAATCCTTATTAGGATTCCTTTTTATAGTGAATATAGTCTGGTCTAGAATCAAAGGCCTGTTAGTGTGGTTTCCACTGGTGGAAGATAAATTATTTAGCTTTGGGACTGGTGATATTCTTGTACTTGGTGATGGAAATAATTTTTTGTAAACCTTTCTATAAGGATGATGCGGATTTAAATTATATATCAAATATTTTTTTTTTGGAAGCTTTTATGGGGTAGGTGTGGAAACATTATTTTATGAAACCAATGGTAGGGTTTAGTGTGATTCAATAGTTCTCATGTGGCAGTTTATTTATCTCTCTCTAAATGTCACAAGTCTAACCCTATTATAAAGGATTCTACTATTAACCAACCATATCCAAGTTGAACTAAAATGTTTACATTTTTTATTCATTCCTCTAGGGTGGGATTCCAATATATTTAATGATTTTTGGAATAATTAACATGAAGGGATTTGTTTCCTTTATTGAGGCTTTTCCTAAAAAGAGGAATATAGAAGTATGTTTGGATGTAAGATGCTATGTATTCCTAAGTGTATTATGTTTTCTATTATTTTATAATTTTACCCTCCACAGAAAAGTAGAGTGAGTGTGAGGATGGTTTGTTTTTCATATGAGGTTATCTTATAATCAAACACATTTCATAGTTGTACTTGTTTCCTTTTGGGGAGAAAATGGTTTAATGGTGGGGTGGATATAGTGACTGAATGATTTTCCTTAGTTAGGATATAAATAGTTGTTGAGTTTTGAGTTTCAAGTCAACTGAAGTGATAAATGGTTAATTTACCCTAAAATCCCTTAGTTAAATGTAAAAATAGTTTTATTGGTATTTGGATGTGACGGTTACCATCGAGATTAGTTTTTATGAAGTTATGTGAATGTTTAATTTTAAATCATATTTAATATTTATTAAATAAATAAATATTCATAATATGAGTGTGGACTTTTAATACTCAAGATCGAAAGCTATGATGGAAATTTTGACACATAGTTGTTTAATTAAAAATTTATTTAAAAACATTATTAACCTATAAAATTACCTGTTATAGTATTTCATATGTGTTAGATGTATCCTTATAATGAACCCTAGAAATTGATGGAGAATATTTTTGGATTGGATAATATCTTCAGGGTTTTGACATTGGATTAATGATATTGTGATAGATTTTAAATATTACAATAGTGAAATAAGAATTTATGTAAATTATTTCTAATGTGTCAATTTTCCTCCATTGAGATTGGATACTTTTCTATTCTTCACAACTTTTTTCATGTAATTAAATATTTTTCCTATAACATTGTAATCACCCAAATTATATGGTGGAATCATGATAAATACATTTTAATATTTACAAATTAATTTTTTCATATATTCAATACTATTTTAATAGAGGATTTCACCAAACCATGCAATCCAAATTACAATCTTTTGAAAATTATTGTGGATAAATTTTAATTTACATGATTTTTCTAGTATTTTTTATATTTCATTTATTCAATTTTTATACTAATGAATTATTTGTGCTTGGTGGATGGATAATATTCATTGAATTTTATACTTTAAATCTAGATCATTTATTATGTCGAACCCCAACCAATAATACTTTATTGATTAGAGGATAAAATATTTGAAAGATTTTATTCTTGTATGTCGTTCTTTGAATATGGAATAAAATTAAAATTTAGGTGGTTAGAAAACCCATGGATCCATGTTTATAGAAAATCCCTTTTCCCACTCTTCTAATTATTGTTTTTTAATTAGATAATTTTAAATGATGACTAGATGATGGTGGGAGTAGTGACAAGGATGATAGGTGAGGTGGCTCAAGAAGGTTTAGTAATATTTGATGACCAGATAGTGAGAGTTTTGCAAGGGTAATAATGGAAAGAGCTTGGTCTAGTGAGGTGTTTAGAATGGTATTAATGGAGAAATGGTGATGGATGGAATGATGATGAGAAGAATCATTCCAGCAAGGTGAGTGGTGACCCTGGAGGCATTATACTTAATTGATGATAAATTTATGTTCATAGGTGACAGAGGTGGGTATAATGATGAAAAGTAAGTTAGGGTTCAATGAATCTAGATATTGGAAGGATTTTTTGACTACATATTACTATGGGACACACATTTTGTATAATTATCTTTATAAAACTACTAATTATGATGAATTATAAATATTATATGACATGTAAAAATGAGTTAAATGACTTTTTTCACTACATTGGTGACTTGAGTCGATGTGTCCAAGATTAATGTAGCTTGTTGGATGATTTTGAGCTGCACATAATTTATATCATACTATCCATATCTATTTTATAATAGTGTACAAACATGGCTAACCCATTTCCTTACACTCTATATGGGCCCAAGTATATTCCCTTTGTTTAGAAAACATGACTATAAATGTGCTGGTAATGCATGCTTGGATGGATAAGTGAGTCCCACATTCTATGTACCATACTAAACACACCATGCATGTCAAACCCAAATGAATTGTTCAATGGTATTATAGAACTGGATATCACATTTGTCTCATTAGCCATTTACATAGAAAGTGCATCCCATGTATTGGATATTCTATCATTTTTTTCGTATCTTCTTGTATAGTGGTAAGAAGTTAACACATGGGTAGTCTATTCTAATAAGGTTTCCCATAGAGATGGAATAACCCCTTCATTCAAAAAATAAATTTTATATACTAACTTAGTTATTTCAAGGATATTATCTCTATAGTAATGTTTAAAAAAATCAGTGGGGTGTTCCCAGAAAACATGGAGTTTTGATACCCCCATGTGTTAAAAAAATGTCCCTCCATGTGTGGGGTTCAAATACTCCCCTTGCGAAATATCTATGTTGGATCATTGTAATTTTTTATGACTAGTGAATTTCAAGTACTCTACTATGGATTCAAGTCTTAGATATTACATATTCAAACATGGGGTCAGTATTCTCTCAATCATGATGATGTAAGGGACCTACATACTATAGTTAGAGTTGGTATTTCCCCAATGATAGGGCATGGGTCTTAAATATTTATAATGGTGGTGCACTGTTCCACATGATATGGTGTGGGATATTCTTCTTTTTAGGTTTATTGCTCTCTCAAGTTACAAGTATACCTCCACGATGCATAGGTATCCTCTACTAATTTAGAGAGAAAGTATAAAAATTATGGAGGTTGGGTAGCATTAGAGTTATTGGTATTATGACGCATCGACCATTATGGACACCTTCTAATAAGAACATATAGATGTGTTGTTGACTTTTTCAGTTTATATGACTCTTTTTGTATTCCAAGTGCCTCTGATTACTATAGAGATATGATCCTTTGAGTAGTTATGCTATAAAGATTGAATATTCACTTACCCATGTTTGTTTTTACCTTTAGGGACATATAGAACATTAAGTATTCTTCTTATTCTCATTATTATTGGGTTTTAGTTAAATTTTATTCTTTATAAGATGCATTCAGGGAATCATATTTGGTATGTTTATACTCATCCCGATAAGGGACTTATTCAAACAGATGTCATATTTTTGTACCTGATGCATAGTTTGGAGATGATCTTGATCTATGGAGAGCTTTTAAAAATTGTATAGAGAGGTTTTGGTGGTGATTTCTATTGGTAAACCTTCATCAGAGTTTTAACATCAATGAGGTGTTGTCCCTTATAATGTTCTTTTTGTTCATTATGGGATTTCCTTCCATATATAGTTTCTTTTGGTGTTTTTTGATTAAACATGTTAGTCATTGAGTCAAAAGTTTTACTTATGACTTTTCCATTCCTTTTATTTTGTAAATCACAAACACTTTCTTAATTACATGATTACTAACATTTCAATACTAAAGTGTTTTAGAATTTTTTATAGAAAACATAATCTTTTACCATACCTAGAATAAATTATAATGAATTAGGAAAATAAACTTATATTTCTTCATTACAATTATTGTAATGAGTGTGAATTTGATAAATATCAAATTAACTGTTATCAGACCAGATGTAAGACTTTATATTTTTTCTTTCCTACTAAAAAAGTCTTAGTAATTGAACTAATACTAGTACCAATGAATATCAAACTTATACACATAAGGTATGTCATAATGAAAATTTTAAATAAATCCATCGGACTGACTTAGGTTTATTATCATATTCGGAAAACTTATTTCTAATGTATGGAATACTTTTTACACTATAATGGTGTAAAAAATATGATTTCAGACAATCAGTTAAAATAGAGTCATTGAAGTATCAGGTGTTCAAGTCGTTAGAACAAACTCAGAGAAAAATGACTGTTGGGAGAAAATATGACCGTTAGGAAGGCTGCTTATAAATACCTAGTCGTTCAAAGAGTTTGGAGCAACTTGTCCATTTCATTTTGAATTTCTCATTGTGTGAGAGATCTGGAGATTACACAGCATGAACATCTTGTTCCAATTATTTTTAATTGTTTAGAGTTTTGTAGTTCTAAGGAAACCTTGTTAGGGTTATCTCCTTATAAACTTTTTCTTTGTAATCATGTGTCTGTTCTGTGATTACAATCGAGGGATTGTGGGGATATCAAGATAGAGAATCTGATCTTATGATCGAGTACTTGTGGGGATAACAATACAAATTTGATCCATCGAATCGAGAGTTTTCAGGGATAGGTAGATAGAGAAAAACCTATCATCGTATCGAGGGATTTCCTTTCTGTGGAAAGAAAGACTTTCTTGTAAGTATAAAACAAGGGATACCTTTATACAAGGTTTGTGAATACCTTCCTCTTAAGGTTAAAATAGGTATATTATTTTTAAATAGATGTAATTCATTATTACATTGTTGTTATTGTATTAGTTATTATTTTATATGTTTTATATTCCATTTTTCTTGTATGTATTAGTGTTTTCGTAATGATTCTAAATAAGATAAACGTAATCTTAACTATTAATAGGATCTACTGTGAATCCAAGACACTCTGATATAATAGTATATATTCTAATTACGGTCTATATACTCTAATATTATCGATTGATTACAATACTTTAATAAATAGACTAAGGACCAAGTCCAAATCTAATAGTTTACTTAAAGAGTTTTGTGAAATTGTTTAGTTTAAACTCTTTTAAACAATAATTCACCCCCACCCCTCTTGTAATTTAGTCATCATGAAAATATTCTTTCGATCCTAATATAAATATAACTCATATTGATATCCAATAATTGGTATCAAGGAAGGATTATACTGCTTAAATACTTTCCATGTTTTTATTGATTCTACAAATACAAGATTATTAAAGTTTTTTTACTACTACACTAACGTGTTTTTGGAGAAGAAAGTTTTTTTATTAATATGGAATATTTTAATGTCAGATCCATGGATAATCTGAATCCCAACATACCACCAATTTTCAATGGTGTTAACTATGAATGTTATAGATACATAATGAAGACTTTTTTTATCGATGCCGGATTCGATAACTTTGTGATGCTCATTGGAAATTATAAAATTCCTAATAAGGATGTCACTGCCTTTAAAAACCAAAAGAAACATGAATATCAACCAAATTGCAAAGTTAGAAATGTTTTGTTATGTTCTATGATAAGAAGTGTCTATATTCAAATATCATCTTGTGAATCTGCTAACACTATCTGAAAAAATCTTGAGGTTACATATTTTGGAACTTCAAAAGTTATAGAAACTAGGAGAGATGTGTTGAGAGATGAGTATCAAGCATTTGATTTTCTTCCTGAAGAATCTATTTCCAAGATTCACCATAGATTTATGAAAATTATTAATAGTTTAAAAGATATTGGTGAGAATAGTTTGGATAATGAAATTATTATTGAGAAGTAATAGATATCATGCTCAATGAATGGGAGTCCAAGAGAATTGTTGTGGATGAGACTAAAAGGTTAAGTAATCTTACTCTTGATGATACTATAGGAACCCTTATGTAGTATGAGGGAAGATTAAAAATAGATGTTGAGAGACAAAAATATTAATAATGGTGGATTTTTTTTTCTATAACTACCTTTCTTACTAAATCTCAAACTCTTGAAAATTTTGTTCGATCTTTAAGAAAAAAATTATTATACAATTTAATACAGATATTTCTGAGCATTTTTAAAATGATCTGGCAAATTTTTCCAAAATGATGAATAAAATAGTTATAAATAAGTATTTCCAATATATATATAATAAATTTCATAAGGACAGAGGTGATAAGAAAAATTAAGTTACTTGTTACAAATGTAATAAAGTTGGATATATCAGACTAGATTGTTCAAGACTAAAGAGAAAAGATAGGAAAGATAAAAATTCTGAAAGGAATGCTAAAAAATTTTACAAATACAAAGGAAAGAAAGTCTTAAAGGATGATGACACTAGGAGTGCTCGTAGTGGTGATTCCTCGGATAATTCTTCTGAGAATGAAAGTTCTTTTCATAAGAACTTAAGTCTTTTGCTAATGCCTCTAATAGAAATCATTATTTCATGACCAAGGTACAAACTATTGAAAACCTAACTAATATGTATTTAAGTTACAATTACCCTAATGAGAAAAATTCTACATCCTCGGATGAATAATCTTCCTCAACTAGTGATAATAATAATATTCCTTCTTATAAAGAAGTTTCATGTTTTGCAAAAATTTTATAAAATGAAAATTGTAAAGTTTGTAAGAAACTTGATAAGGATAATTAAAGGATAAATGTTTTGATAAATAAAATATCATATATTTTAAAATATCTTGATAAGGCTAACATTGAAAAGGATTATTTTTAAAAAGATTTAGAAAAAATAATTTCTGAAAAGAATAGTTTAAAACTAGTTTTGAAAAACTCAATTCTAAAACTATTAATAAAGAATATAAAGATGTAGTTGTAAAACTAAAATCTAAAATCTCAAGTTTGAGAAAACATTATCAAACTTTAATACTAATAAATAAAATTTTGATAAAATGTATAAACTAATCAAACCCTGTGATACTAGTTCCTGAATGGGATATACTAATAAAAAACTAGCTTTTAGTAACAATTATTTTATTCCAAATAATGCATCATTTTGAACTAAGTGTCAAAATAGAGGTCATTGGAAAAAGAATTGTTCTCTTAATAAAGTAAAATCCTTATGTTTACACAAAACCTATTTTTCAAAACAAATTTGGATTTAAAAAGTTTTTTTTGCGGACATTTTCAGACTCAAGAAGTTTTGGGTACTGAAATTATATTTTTATTTTCAAAAAAACAAAAAAAAGTACCAACAGCAACAATACATGGTACATGGACAGTGGATTTTCTTGTCATATGATTGATAACATAAACTTTTTTGAAAATATTATCAAGATAAAAGGTGAAAAATTTACATTTAGAGATAATGATCAAGGAAAGATTATCGAAATAGATAATAACATTCTTCTTGATAAAGAATTAATTTCAAAAGTTTTGTTTGTTAAAGGATATATCATTTTACAATTCATTGGAACTAAACTTGCTAATATTTTTATAAAACCTTTACTTCCTAATATATTTAAATACATTAAACATAATCTAGTAATGATAAACGTAAATTAATCATTCATATCTAATTCTTTTTTACTCATCTCCTTGCATTAAGTTACTTTTTTTCATAAGGGTACATATGTTTGATCTTTTTTAAAACATTTAGTTTTTTTAAAAAAATCTTAATTTTTTTTCATAATGAGTTTTCGATCTCATATTTCTCCATAAAAATTTTGGTGAAAGTATTTTTTCAAAAGGATCATCGGACTCAGAAAATGTTACAAATTTTCTAAACTCAATTTTTCATAAAAAGTTTTTGGATTCAAAAAAATTTCGTAATAAGTTTTTTATTATGAAATATCATATTTGGTTTTAGTTCTAAAAACTATCTTATTCAAATTTTTTTAAAAACTATCATAATCTAATTAGTTTACAAAATTTCAAGAACATGTTATTCATACTGATGACACTTTTCACTCCAAAAGGTATTCTTATTATCTTTTAAATCTTTGTGCTAATTCATTATAATTATTTATCCTTTTTGTTGTAATACTTTTAGTTTTTATAAAAACTTTGATTTGTTTTTTCTTTCATAA
This sequence comes from Viscum album, assembly GCA_963277665.1. Lineage (NCBI taxonomy): Eukaryota > Viridiplantae > Streptophyta > Magnoliopsida > Santalales > Viscaceae > Viscum > Viscum album. Next base: position 1,879,986,057 of record OY728145.1, read on the forward strand.
TTTTTTTAAAAAAATTCCAAAATTGTATTCAGTATCAATATGATAAATCTTTTAAAAATATCAAGAGATCAAAATTCCTTAAATTTTTCTTCAAATCGTTTTCAACCATCAGATTAGAAGGTTTTTAATCTCACCCGTTGGATCCGATTTGAAAGATAAATCAACTCTCACATCGCCTATATAAAGGGGGACCCCCCCCCCCCCTATGTCCCACATCTATCGCCTTAGTATTTCTTATGTCGATTTGTTGTTGCCTTCAAGTCTCCCAGTCCAAAAACTTTTTTTATGTATGAATCATTAGTTTCTTCTCTGAATACAATGGAATCTACTAAATATTTCAACATTTGGTCTGTATTCAGAGAAATTTTAGTGGATAAATCCTTTTATGATAAATATGATTCCACTTTGAAGAAGGTTATAAAATTCCAAGGATGGGAATCTCTGTGTGTAGTAAAGTCTGATGAGGATCATGATTTTCTTAATCTTGACCTTGTTTGAGAATTTTATAGATCAGTCAGGTTTTTCAAAGAGGATGTAAAATGATTTTTTTCCTTTATGATATATGGAAAAATGTATCATATTTTATAGAAAAAAGTTTCAAATTTTGTTGGCGTACCATCAGATGGAGAATCCTATTTCCCTTCTCATAAATTACCAAATGATATTAGTTCTTTTGATAAGAAAAAGGTAGAGTATTCCTTATTTGATCATTACAAAAAGGTTCAAAAAGTTTCTCACCTAACCTCAGATAATGGGGTTATTTCTTTATGGATGCAAGGTTTCTTAATTCAAAGGGAGATCAAGACACTTTGAAAGACTCAAATGTTTTTATTCTGGATTTTTTAGTCAATATGAAAAAAATTAATCTTATGGGATTCATTCTTCTTATCATTGAAAATTTCTAGAAAGGATCCATTAAATCAAAGATTATTATGTTTCCATCTATGCTAACTAAGCTAATTCTTGAATTCATGAAGTTTTTCAACATTTCAATCAAGTCAAAGTCTAAGAAGATGAAGATTCTTTTCATTAGTGATAATAAAATGAAAAGTATTAGGTTTACTTTTGACAATGAATCAAAGTTTTTTGTTGAGAAAGTTTCAGAAACAGAAGCCTCAAAGAAAGTTGAGTAGGGTGATCAACAGGAAAGCTGAGCAGGGTGATCAGAAAAAGAAAAGTAAAACAAAGAAATACTCACCTAAAAAAGAAAATAAACAGAGGAGAATTATCGATGATATAAGGGGTGAATGGCCCTCCATGTGTGGGGTTCAAATACTCCCCTTGTGAAATAACTATGTTGTAGCATTGTAATTATTTATGAATAATGAATTTCAAGTACTCTACTATGGATTCAAGTCTTATGTCTTACATATTAAAACATGGCATCAGTACGCTCTCGATCATGATGATGTAAGGGCCCTACATACTATAGTTAGAGTTGGTATTTCCCCACATGATAGGGCATAGGTCTTACATATGTATAATGGTGGTGCATTGTCCCACATGATATGGTGTGGGATATTCTCCTTTTTAGGTTTGGTACTCTCTCAAATTACAAGTATACCTTCACAATGCATAGGTATCCTCTACTGATTTATAGAGAAAGTACAGACATTCTGGAGGTTCGGTAGCATTAGAGTTATGGGTATTATGATGCATCGACCATTATGGACACCTTCTAATGAGAACATATAGTTGTGTTGTTGACTTTTTCAAGTTATATGACTCTTTTTGTATTCCAAGTGCCTTTAATTACTATAGAGATATGATCCTTTGAGTAGTTATGCGATAAAGATTGAATATTCACTTACCCATGTTTTTTTTATCTTTACGGACATATAGAACATTAAGGATTCTTCGTGTTCCCGTTATTATTGGGTTTGAGTTAAATTTTATTCTTCATAAAATGTATTCAGGGAATCATGTTTGGTATTTTTATACTCAACCCGACATGGGAATTATTCAAACATATGTCATATTTTTGTACCTAATGCATAGTTTGGAGATGATCTTGATCAATGGAGAGATTTTGAAATGTGTATGGAGAGGTTTTGGTGGTGATTTCTATTGGTAAACCTTTATTGGGGTTTTTACATCAATGAGGTGTTGTCCCTTGTAATGTTCTTTTTGTTCATTATGGTATTTCCTTCTATATATAGTTTCTTTTGGTGTTTTGTGATTAAACATGTTATTCATTGAGTCAATAGTTTTATTTATGACTTTTACATTCCTTTTATTTTGTAAATCACAAACAATTTCTTAATTGCATGATTACTAACATTTCAATTCCAAAGTGTTTTAGAATTTTTTTATAGAAAACATAATCTTTTACCATACTTAGAAGAAGTTATAATGAATTATGAAAATAAACTTATATTTCTTCATTACAATTATCGTAATGAGTATGAATTTGATAAATATAAAATTCACCCTTATCAGACCATATGTAAGATGTTCTATTTTGTCTTTCCTACTAACAAAGTCTTAGTAATTGGACTGATACCAGTACCGATGAATATCATACTTATACTCATAAGGTATATCGTAATGAAAATTGTAAAGAAATCCAACGGACTGACTTATGTTTATTATCGTATTCAAAAAACTTATTTCTAATGTATGGAATAATTTTTACACAATAATGGTGTAAACAATACAATGTCAGAAAATTTTCAATGATTGATATAATATTCATTAAGTTCTATCAGGTGATGTTGAAGATGATTTAGGATGAGAATATGCTCGAAAATATTCAGTGAAACAAGTTTTCAACTGTGTTATTAATGTCGTTTTCGGATTGGGAACACCTTGAACCCATTTTAGAGTGGATTTTGTTAAGATTGATTGTTTGAATCATCCCTCTAGAGAGATATTTAAGTAGGGGTTATTCCTTAAATCATCCACCATATATGCTAGTGTCATAGAGAGAGCATTGGTGGTTGGGATTTTTTCTAGTAGAGATGCACCCATTTTTTGCATTAGGATATCATTTTATACATTTATATAGAGCAATTTTATGGGAATACCACAATGTTAAACACGATATTAAAATCATATACTATCTAATTATATACTAAATTAACTTCTATAAGGTGATTTTGATAAAGGATCAGGTGGTATAGGCGAAACTAAGGATGGGTGAAATATAGAACCATGTGTACCCCCATTTTTAGGAGTTCCTTTTCAAGAAAATAGTGTTAACAATCAAGAAATAGATTGTTGTGAAAGAAGGATAGATCTGGTCGTGTTGTAGTTGATAATAATTGAGGTATTATTTGTGTCTTATCCAATGACACTCATACTCATCAATACTGTTGCAAACCACTCATTTATTCTTGTATCATTGTTTGGTAGTTATGGATTGTAATAGAGATCCAAGCCAGACCTCCTTGGTAACATATATCTACTAATAATGAATATCCATTTACTAAAATTATCTAATAATGTGAGATTATTTTTAATTGTGAGAAATCATATTTAGAATTTCATCATTTCCAGTTGAGTCCCTATGATATAATCCTTTGTGTTGTTTAAATGGATCATTATTATTGTAAGGTAATGTGAATTTGATTGGATGGGCCAAGGTCAACCCTTAGTGAAGTGTGGGGATATCAATCATGATAAGATGGATAATACCTAGATTCTATTGACCAATTACCTATAAATTAGTTTGTTTCTAATGGTACGCTATTCATATTTTAGAGGAGTGTATTCTTTCAATGGTGGAGGAATATGTGACAATTTTTTATAGAATGTTTTGAGTTTTCCCATATTATGAAATAGTTTTTTTTTCATCGACATAAAATCAGAGGATATAATTATATCTCCTATTGTCTATTAGATAGCAGAGCTGGTATTTAGAAGCTAATAATGTGGTCATGAAACATTTTTTTAGAAAGATTTCATCAGGTTCGTTGTGATCTCTATAGCTAGTGGAGTATAGAAAGTGGCAATTTGTGGAATTTAGGTTAGATTTCCCTTATCTTCGATATCATGAAAAGATTGTTTCATTGTAAGTGTTCATACAATACTGTAATTATTAAGAAAACATGATTATGTAATTAAGAGTGAAGAACACATTTTCTATGTTCATACGACTAGTGGATCATTTACGGTGGTATTTATTGATTCCACCCATCTTTGAGACGAATCTAAGGGTGTGTAATATTAGTATTTTAGGTTTCCCTTTATTTTTTTCAGAGAGCCAACTTATCAATGATCTCTCAATGTGTGAGTTATGGATTCATAATATCATCCATTTGGGAATTTTTTTTAGGTATCGTGATGTGGAGGTAATGTTCCATGAGTTTTGGGGTTGTTAAGGGTTATTTCATTTGAGTAGTGTAGTATTAGTTGGTTAGTGGATTTACTTGATAAGAATTCCATGAGTGTGAATGATGAAGATTCTTTATTTTTGTTTGTCTTGATGAATGGGATGACATTTCATGACTTTGAATGAATATTGAGTAGACATTATCTCTTCAATGAGTAAGGGAGACCCATAATGGGACTGTTGGATTTTGGGTTAGGCATGACAAATTGATAGGTAGTTCACCTTGAAAAATATTCCCAAAAGGTTAGGAGTATATCACATTATTCAATGGTTGGTCAACAATTGTCTCATCTTGGTCTAACTAAGAATTGATATTCATCATTTCAAAATTCTATATATATGGTTTATGATGTTTCTCATATGGATTTGGTTTTTGGGTGATCATAAGATTGTAGGTGTTATCCCAACATATGGAATAGATAGAACAAAGTTATCTAAATGGGAAAGGACCATCCACTTCAGATTATGAAGGAATAAGTTCCCGATGAGATGTTGCTTGGTAGCACATGAGCCTCAGCCCAGTTAGTGAGGACTCTCTAGGTGCATCCAAGAGACCCGAGATCAAATCCGGGTGGAGGCATATTTCCGGGTACTATAGTAGTACTGTAGCAGTACTGTAGTTGTACTATAGCAGGCACTGTAGTAGGCACTGTTCGGTACTGTAGCAGCCAGAACTATTCATCCATATGGGCCTTCGGGCCACCAGTTTAGTCCTCAGGTCCTGCAAGGCCTTCGGGCCAGTTGATTCTCAAGGCCTTCGGGCCACCTTAAGGCCTTAGGTCCACCCCAAGGCCTTCGGGCCCCATGTATGCAGGCTCCAGACACACTACAAAAAAGGAGCAGCCCCAGAAGAGGATTCAGAGTAGGTGCACTCACCAGAGCAGAGCCAAATGGATTTTTAGAATGAGAGGGTATGGCTATGTCATCGGTACCAGCCTGTGCTTGCACGGGAAGCCTAGCCAGATGGTCATGCAAAGGTGGAGAGCTACTATCAGGATACAGATGCTGGGGAGGGGCAGTTCCTTGTAGATAGTCTGGTTTAATTCCCTAAGACCTTCGGGTCATATAATCTCTTAAGCCTACGGGCCATGTAATCTCTAAGCCTACAGGCCTTGTAAGGGTTCCCCCTCATCCCTTGAAAGGGGGGTTATCAAAAATCAATAAAAATGAAGGCCTTTGGGCCATTCAGGCAGATGTTGCTTGGTAACAAAGAGGTTAGAGGAGTTTGGTTCTCTTTCTTGAGTTGATTGTCAATTAATTTAATAACGAGAGACCAAAGCCTTATTAGGATTCCTTTTTATAGTGAATATAGTATGGTCTAGAATTGAAGGCCTGTTAGTGTGGTTTCCACTGGTGGAAGAGAAATGATTTAGCTTTGGGACTGGTGATATTATTGTACTTGGTGATGGAAATATTGGTTTGTAGACCTTTCTATAAGGATGATGAGGATTTAAATTAGACATAAAAGATTTTTTTATGGATTCTCTTTTGGAGTTGGTGTGGAAACGTTATTTGATGAAACCAATGGTTGGTTTTAGTGTGATTCAATAGTTCTCATGTGGCAGTTTATTTGTCTCTCTATAAATGTCACAAGTCTAACCCTCTTATAAAGGATTCTATTATTAACCAACCATATCCAAGTTGAACTGAAATGTTTACATTTTTTATTCATTCCTCTAGGGTGGGATACCAATAGATTCAATGATTTTTGGAATAATTAACATGAAGGGAGTTATTTCCTTTATTGAGGCTTTTTCCAAAAAGGGGAATATAGAAGTATGTTTGGATGTAAGATGTGATGTATTCCTAAGTGGATCATGGTTTCTATTATTTTATAATTTTACCCTCCATAGATAAGTAGAGTGAGTGTGAGTATGGTTTTTTTTCATGTGAGGTTATCTTCTGATCAAACACATTTCATAGTTGTACTTGTTTCCTTTTGGGGAGGAAATAGTTTAATGGTGGGGTGGATATAGTGACTGAATAATTTTCCTTGGTTAGGATATAAATAGTTGTTGAGTTTTGAGTCTCAAGTCAATTGAAGTGATAAATGGTTAATTTACCCTAAAATCCATTAGTTAAATGTAAAAATAGTTCTATTAGTATTTGGATGTGTTGGTTACCATAAAGATTAGTTTTTATGGAGTTATGTGAATTTTTAATTTTAAATCATATTTAATATTTATTAAATAAATAAATATTCATCATATGAGTGTGGACTTTGAATACTCCAGATCGAAAGCTCGAATGGAAATTTTGACACCCAGTTGTGTTCAGAAAATGGTTCCTTATTGAGGTGATATATAATAATATGTTGGATTACCGATTATATGATCAAGTTTTATTTCATATTTAATTAAAAAACTTGTTAAAAACATTATTAACCTATAAAAGTACTTGTTATAGTATTTCATGTGTCATAAGTATCCTTATAATGAACCCTAGAAATTAATGGAGAATATTTTTGGATTGGATCCTATCTTTAGGGTGTTGACATTGGATTACTGATATTGTGATAGATTTTAAATATAACTATAGTGAAATAAGAATTTATGGAAATTATTTCTAATGTGTCGGTTCTCCGCCATTGAGATTGGATACTTTTCTATTCTTCACAACTTTTTTCATGTAATTAAATATTTTTCCTATAACATTGTAATAACCCAAATTGTATGGTGGAATCATGATAAATACATTTTAATATTTACATATTGATTTTTTTATACATTAAATTCTATTTTAATGGAGGATTTCACCAAAATGTGCAATCCAAATTACAATCTTTTGAAAATTAGTGTGGCTAAAATTTAATTTACATGATTTAGCTTGTATTTTTGAGATTTCATTTATTCAATTTTTATACTAATGAATTATTTGTGTTTTATGGATGGATAAAATTCATTGAATTTTATAATTGAACTCTAGATCATTTATTATGTCGAACCTCGACCAATAATACTTTATTGATTAGAGGATAAAATATTTGAAGGATTTTCTTCTTGTATGTCGTTCTTTGAATATGGAATAAAATTAAAATTTAGGTGGTCAGAAAACCCATGGATCCATGTTTATAGAAAATCCTCTTTCCCTATCTTCTAATTATTGTTTTTTAATTAGATAATTTTAAATGATGACTAGATGATGGTGGGAGTAGTGAGAAGGATTATAGGTGAGGTGGCTCAAGAAGGTTTAGTAATATGTGATGACCGGATGGCAAGAGTTTTGCATGGGTAATAATGGCATGAACTTGGTCCAATGAGGTGTTCATAATGGTATTAATGGAGAAATGATGATGGATGAAATGATGATGAGAAGAATCATTCCAGTAAGGTGAGTGGTGACCCTGGAGGCATTATACTTAATTGATGATAAATGCATGTTCATAGGTGACAGAGGTTGGTATAATGATGACAAGAAAGTTAGGGTATAATGAATCTAGATATTGGAAGGATTTTTTGACTACATTGCATGTATTACTATGGGTCACACATTTTTTTATAATTATCTTTATAAAACTACTAATTATGATGGATTGTAAATATCAGATGACATGTAAAAATGAGGTAAACGACTTTTTTCATTACATTGGTGACTTGAATCGATGTGTCTGAGATTAATGTAGCATGTTGGGTTATTTTGAGTTGCATGTCGTTTATATAATACCATCCATATCTATTTTATAATAGTGTACAAACATGACTAACCCAGTTCCTTACACTCTATGTGGGCCCAAGTATATTCCCTTTGTTTAGGAAACATGACTAGAAATGTGTTGGTAATGCATGCTTGGATGGATAAGTGAGTCCCACATTCTATGTACTATACTGAACACACCATGCATTTCAAACCCAAATGAATTGTTCAATGGTATTATAGAAATGGATATCACATTTGTCTCATTATCCATTTACATAGAAATTACATTCCATGTACTGGATATTCTATCATTTTTTCATATCTTCTTGTATAGGGGTAAGAATAGGGGTAAGAATTTAACACATGAGTAGTCTATTCTAAGCAGGTTTCCCATAGAGATGGAATAACCCCTTCATTCAAAAAATAAATTTTATATACTAACTTAGTTATTTCAAGGATATTATCTCTATATTAATGATAAAAAAATTGTAGGGTGTTCCCAACAAACATGGAGTTTTGATACCCCCCATGTGTTAAGGAATGGCCCTCCATGTATGGGGTTCAAATACTCCCCTTTTGAAATAACTATTTTGGAGCATTGTAATTCTTTATGACTAGTGAATTTCAAGTACTCTATTATGGATTCAAGTCTTAGGTCTTACATATTCAAACATGGGGTCAGTACACTCTCGATCATGATGATGTAAGGGCCCTACATACTATAGATAGAGTTGGTATTTCCCCACATGATAGGGAATAGGTCTTACATATGTATAATGGTACAAGTATACCTCCAAACATTACAAGTATACCTCCACGATGCATAGGTATCCTCTACTGATTTAGAGAGAAAGTACAAACATTCTGGAGCTTGGGTAGCATTAGAGTTAAGGGTATTATGACGCATCGACCATTATGGACACCTTCTAATAAGAACATATAGTTGTGTTGTTGAATTTTTCAGGTTATATGACTCTTTTTTATATTCCAGGTGCCTCTGATTACTATAGAGATATGATCCTTTGAGTAGTTATGCGATAAAGATTGAATATTCACTTACCCATGTTTGTTTTTACCTTTAGGGACATATAGAACATTAAGGATTCTTCTTGTTCCCCTTATTATTGGGTTTGAGTTAAATTTTATTCTTTATAAGATGCATTCAGGGAATCATGTTTGGTATGTTTATACTTAGCCTGACATGGGACTTATTCAAACAGATGTCATATTTTTGTACCTGATGCATAGTTTGGAGATGATCTTGATCGATGGGGAGCTTTTGAAACGTGTATCGAGAGGTTTTGGTGGTGATTTCTATAGGTAAACCTTCATCGGAGTTTTTACGTCAATGAGGTGTTGTCCCTTATAATTTTCTTGTTGTTCATTATGGGATTTCCTTCCATATATAGTTTCTTTTGGTGTTTTGTGATTAAACATGTTAGTCGTTGAGTCAAAAGTTTTACTTATGACTTTTCCATTCCTTTTATTTTGGAAATCACAAACACTTACTTAATTACCTGATTACTAACTTTTCAAGTTCAAAGTGTTTTAGAATTTTTTTATAGAAAACATAATCTTTTACCATACTTAGAAGAAGTTCTAATGAATTATGAAAATAAACTTATATTTCTTCACTACAATTATCGTAATGAGTATGAATTTGATAAATATAAAATTCACCCTTATGAGACCAGATTTAAGACTTTCTATTTTGTCTTTCATACTAACAAAGTCTTAGTAATTGGAATGATACCAATACCGATGAATATCAGACTTATACTCATAAGGTATATCGTAATGAAAATTGTAAAGAAATCCATCGGACTGACTTAAGTTTATTATCGTATTCAGAAAAATTATTTCTAATGTATGGAATACTTTTTACGCTATAATGGTGTAAAACAATACAATGTCAGACAATCAGTTACAATAGAGTCGTTGAAGTATCAGGTGTCCAAGTCGTTGCAAAAAACTCAGAGAAATATGATTGTTGGGAGAAAATATGATTGTTGTGAAGGCTACCTATAAATACCTAGTCATTCAAAGAGTTTGGAGCAACTTTTCGATTTCATTTTCAATTTCTCATTGTGCGAGAGATCTGGAGATTACACAGCATGAACATCTTGTTCCTATTCTTTGTAATTGTTTAGATTTTTGTAGTTCTAAGGAAAGCTTGTTAGGGTTATCTCCTTACAAACTTTTTCTTTGTAATCGTGTGTCTGATCTGTGATTACGATCGAGGGTTTGTGGGGATATCAAGACAGAGAATCTGATCTTATGATTGAGGACTTGCGGGGATAACAAGACGGAGTCAATCCATTGGATCGAGGGCTGTCATAGATAGGTAGATAGAGCAAAACCGATCATCGTATCGAGGGATTTCCTTTCCGGGAAAAGAAAGACTTTCTTGTAAGTATAAAACAAGGGATACCTTTATACAAGGTTTGTGGAAACATTCCTCTTAAGGTTAAAATAAGTCTATTCTTTTTAAATAGATGTAAGTCATTCTTACATTGTTGTTATTGTGTTAGTTATTATTTTACATGTTTTATATTCCATTTTTCTTGTATGTATTAGTGTTTTCGTAATGATTCTAAATAAGATAAATGCAATCTGGACTATTAATAGGATCTACTATGAATCCAAGACACTCTGATATAATAGTATCTATTCTAATTACGATCTATATACTCTGATATTATTGGTTGATTACGATACTTTAATAATTAGACTAAGGACCAAGTCCAAATCTGATAGTTTACTTAAAGAGGTTTGTGAAATTGTTTAGTTTAAACTCTTTTAAACTAAAGTTATTTAAACAATAATTCACCCCCCTCTTGTAATTGAGTCATCAAGAACATATTCTTTCGATCTTAATATCAACATAACTCATATTGATATCCAAAAATTGGTATCAGAGAAGGATTCCACTACTCAAATACTTTCCAAGTTTTTAATGATTCTACAATTACAAGATTATTAAAGTTTTTTTACTACTACACTAACGTGTTTGTAGAGAAGAAAGTTTTTTTATTAAGATGGAAGATTATAATATCAGATCCATAGATAATCTGAATCCCAACATACCACCGATTTTCGATGGTGCTAACTATGAATATTAGAGAGACATAATGAAGACTTTTGTTATCAATATTAGAGTCGATAACTTTGTGATGCTCATTGGAAATTATAAAATTCCTAATAAGGATGTCACTACCTTTAAAAATCAAGAGAAACATGAATATCAACCAAATTGCAGTGTTAGAAATGTTTTGTTATGTTCCATGATAAGAAGTGTCTATAATCAAATATCATCTTGTGAATCTACTAACACTATCTGGAAAAATCTTGAGGTTACGTATTTTGGAACTTCAAAAGTTGTAGAAATCATGAGAGCTATGTTGAGAGATGAGTATCAAGCATTTGATTTTCTTCCTGAAGAATCTATTTCCAAGATGCACCATAGATTTATGACAATTATTAATAGTTTACAATATATTGGTGAGAACGGTTTGGAGGATGAAATCCTTGTTGAGAAGACAATAGATATCATGCTCAATGAATGGGAGTCCAAGAGAACTGTGGTGGATGAGACTAAAAAGTTAAGTAATCTTACTCTTAATGACCTTATAGGAACCCTTATGCAGTATGAGGGAAGATTAAAAATAGATTTTGAGAGACAAAAAAATGAATAATAGTGGAGTTGTTTTTCTATAACTACCTTGCCTACTAAAGCTCAAACTCCTGAAAATTCTGGTCTATCTTCAAGAAAAAAAAACATTATAAAATTTGATGCAGATATTTCTGAGCATTTTTAAAATGAGCTAGCTAATTTTTCCAGAATGATGAATAAAATAGTTATAAATAATTATTTCCAATATAGATATAAGAAAGTTCATAAGGAAATAAGTGATAAGAAAAATGAAGTTACTTGCTACGAATGCAAGAAAGTTGGATATATCAGACTAGATTGTTCAAGATTGAAGAGAAAAGATAGGAAAGATAAAGATTCTAAAAGGAATGCTAAAAAGTTTTACAAATCCAAAGGAAAGAAATTCTTAAAGGCTGCTGACACTTAGAGTGCCAGTAGTGGTGATTCCTCATACAATTCTTCTGAGAATGAAAGTTTTGTTCATAGGAACTTAGGTCTTTTTGCTAATGCATCTAATAGAAATCATTATTTCATGACCAAGGTACGAACTGCTGAAAACCTAACGAATATGTCTTTAAGTTCCAATTACCCTAATAAGAAAAATTCTACATCCCCAGATGAAGAATCTTCCTCAGCTAGTGATAATAATAATCTTCATTCTTATGAAAAAGTTTCATGTTTTGCAAAACTTTTAGTAAATGAAAATTGTAAAGCTTGTAAGAAACTTGATAAGGCTAATTAAAGGATAAATGTTTTGAAAAATAAAATATCATATCTTTCAAAAGATCTTGATAAGGCTAATACCGAAAAGGATTCTTTTTCAAAAGATTTAGAAAAAGTAATTTCTGAAAAGGATAGTTTAAAATTAGTTTTGAAAAACTCAATTTTGAAACTATTACTAAAGAATATAAAGATGCAGTTGTAAAACTAAAATTTGAAATCTCAAGTTTGAGAAAACTTTTATCAAACTTTACTACTGAAAAAGAAAATTTTGAGAAAATGTATAAACTAATCAGACCCCGTGATACTAGTTCCTAAACGGGATATACTAATAAAAAACTAGCTTTTAGTAACAATTATTTTATTCCAAAGAATGCACCTTTTTGCACTAAGTGTCAAAATAGAGGTCATTCGAAGAAGAATTGTTCTCTTAATAAAGTACAATCCTTAGGTTTCCACAAATCCTATTTTTTTAAACAAATGTGGATTCCAAAAGATTTGTTTGCCGACATTTTTGGACCCAAGAAGGTTTGGGTGGTGAAAGTCTATTTTTTCAGAAAAACAAAAAAAGTACCAACAACAACAATACATGGTACATGAATAGTGGATGTTCTCATCATATGATTGATAACAAAAACTTTTTTGAAAATATTATCAAGATAAAAGGTGAAAAAGTTACATTCAGAGATAATGCTCAAGGAAAGATTATCGAAATAGATAATAACGTTCTTCTTGATAAAGCATTAATTTCTAATGTTTTGTTTGTTAAAAGAGATATCATTTTACAATTCATTGAAATGCAACTTGATGATATTTTTACAAAACCTTTACCTTCTGATGGATTTGAATACATTAAATAGAAGCTAGAAATGATAAACATAAAGTAATCATTCATATCTACTTCTTTTTTACTCATCTCTTTGCATTAAGTTACTCTTTTTCATAAGGGTGCATATGTTCGATCTTTTTCAAAACTTTTAGTTTTTCAAAAAAAAACTTAAATTTTTTTTCATGAGTTTTTGAGCTCATATTTCTACATAAAAATTTTGGTGAAAGTATTTTTTCAAAAGGATCATCGAACTCAGAAAATGTTACAAATTTTCCAAACTCAAATTTTCTTAAAAACTTTTCAGATTCAGAAAATTTTCGTAATAAGTTTTTAATTATGAAATATCGTATTTGGTTTTACTTCTAAAAACTATCATATTAAATTTTTTAAAAAAAACTATCATATTAAATTTTTTTAAAAAAAACTATCATAATCTAATTAATTTATAAAATTTTAAGAACGTGTTATTCATATCGATGACACTTTACTCCGAAAGGTATTCTTCTTATCTTTTAAATCTTTACACTAATTCATTACAATTGTTCATCTTTGTTGTTGTAATATTTTTACATTTATAAAAACTTTGCTTTGTTTTTTCTTTCATAATTTTTTTTAAAAAAAATCCAAAATCGTATTCAGTATCAATATGATAAATCTTTTAAAAATCTCGAGAGTTCAAAATTCCTTAAATTTTTCTTCGAATCATTTTCAACCGTCAGATTAGAAGGTTTTTAATCTCGCTCGTTGGATCTGATTTAGAAGATAAATCAACTCTCACATCGCCTATATAAAGGGGGGACCCCCCTGTGTCCCACATCGATCGCCTTAGTATTTCTTGTGTCGATTTGTTGTTTCCTTCAAGTCTCCCAGTCCAAAAACTTTCCTTATGTTTGAATCATCAGTTTCTTCTCCGAATACGATGGCATCTGCTAAAGATTTCAACGTTTGGTCTGTATTCAGAGAAAGGTTAGTCGATAAATCATTTTATGATAAATATGATTCCACTTTGAAGAAGGTTATAAAATTCCAAGGGTGGGAATCTCTGTGTATAGGAAAGTATGATGAGGATCATGATTTTCTTTATCTTGACCTTGTTCGAGAATTTTATAGATCAGTCAGGTTTTTCAAAGAGGATGGAAAACAAGTTTTTTCCTTTATGATGTGTTGAAAAGGTATCAAATTTCATACAAAAAGGTTGCAAATTTTGTTGGTGTACCATCAGATGGAGAAGCTTATTTCCCTTCTCATAAATTACCAAATGATATTAGTTCTTTTGATAAGAAAAAGGCAGAGGATTCCTTATTCGATCATTACGAAAATGTTCAGAAAGCGTCTCACCTAACCTCAGATAAGGGGGTTATTACTTTATGGATGCAAGGTTTCTTAATTCCAAGGGAGATCGAGACACTTTGAAAGACTCAAATGTTTTTATTCTGGATTTTTTAGTCAACATGAGAAAAATTGATCTTATGGGATTCATTCTTCTTACTGTTGAAAATGTATAGACTGAATCCATTAAATCAAAAATTATTATGTTTCCAGCTGTGGTAACTAAGCTAATTCTTGAATGCATGAAGTTTTTCAACATTGCAAACAAGTCAAAGTTAAAGAAGATGAAGATTCTTTTCATCAGTGATAATACAATAAAAAGGATGAGGTTTACTTTTGACAATGAATCAAAGTTTTTTATTGAGAAAGTTTTGGAAACAGAAGCCTCAAAGAAAGTTGAGTAGGGTGATCAACAGAAGAAAAGGAAAGCTGAGCAGGGTGATCAGGAAAAGAAAAGGAAAACAAAGACATCCTCACCTAAAAAAAGAAAAGAAACAGAGGAAAGTTATCGATGAAATAAGGGATGAATGGATGAAGAAAAAGGATTAGAGGAAACTAGGTGATCCTCAATTCGAACTTGACCCAACAAAAGCTAAAGCCTTGAGAATACTTGGTGTTGATACTTTGCAAGAAGAAACAAAGAAGAAGAATCAGAAGAAGAAACTTCAAGGTGTAAGAATTGTAGAATCCTTGATGAAAGGCATTGAGGCAGCCTCTGAAAATGTTGTTTTACCTCCATCTCAGTCTGGACAACAAAATCTAGATGTCGGATTATCTTTTCAGGAGACTACAGTAGTAAATGTCGAAGTTCCCTCTGTTGCAAACAAGGGAGAGGATAAAGTAGTTGATAAGGAATCGGTACATGAAATTCAAGAAAATCCATCGTAATCGGTACCAGCTAGCAAACCTGATTCAAGAATAGAAAGTCGACTTAAGGAGGAGTTTCTTAAAGCAATGGATAAAGGTGCTGCATGGACTAATAATTTAGCAAAAGAAGGAGAAGAGGAAGTAGGAAGTAAAGAATCAAAATACGAAGAGCTTGTTAAAGAAGAAGATAATGATGAAAATGAATAGGAAGAGGAAGAGGAAGAAAATGAAATGGTGACAAAGAAAATTTTCAATCTGATAAGAATTCATCAACGCAGTCATCCTCATCAGCCATACCCTCCAAGACTGATAAGGGTAGTGAAGTTGAAAGTTCTGAGAAGAAGAAATCATCAGAGGAAGAAGCACAATCTTCATTTAAGAAAGATGACAAAGATCTAAATTCTAAGACATAAGGTAATAAAGATGACAATGATGGTGAGGTGATCATTGAATTATGTGATCGAAATGAAGATGGAGATAAAGTTGAAAAATCGATCTCAAAGAAAGTTGATAAAGGGAAAGCAAAAGAAGTTGAAATCGGAACCAGTCGCCCCATTCCTCGAAATCGAGAAAGAAGAATTGGATTCTGAAAATATGATAACTGGTCAAAGTGTTGATTATATCATTCAAACCTTGGAAAGACTTGAAGGAAAAAATCCATATTTCCCAATACTTGGAGTGAGAGGTGAAATGATTCATGAAAGTCTTAGATTATAAATCGGAATCTTTGTAAATGTTAACAAAAAGGGTGATTCGGTATGAGGCAAATTTGAATACTTTACAAGAAATTTGTATAACCCACAGAAAGACATGAAATAAAGTGGTAAAGTGGTCGCATCAAATCAATGTCGATGTCAAACCGCATGACAATAGTTTTGAAGAATTGAAGAAGCTTATGAATGAAACCTTAGAAGCCTTCAATCAGTTATCTAAAGATATGGAAGCAAGGGTGAAACTCGTTGAACAATTCAGAGATACAACTGACAACTGGACTCAAGAAGTGAAATAGTTAACGGGAAAGCTGAAATATTTGCAGTTGGAGTTAATAATACTCAAATATTATAAAGAGGAAATCATCATTTTGAAAAATCAAAAGGAATAATTATCTGAAAAACTTCGAATTCAAGAAGAGAAGCTTCAGTTTCAAGAATAAAAGGTTAGGATTCATGAAGAAAAGATTGAGAAGTTGGAGTAGGACAACATGAGTTTAAGAAGATCAAATCTTTTGTCAAAGCCCTTATGAAGAAAGACTGGGGGGGTTTAACTCTTGTTATATTATAAAACTTTTGAATGATTATCAATGAATTATCTTTTTCATCCAAATATGATTGTTTGAATGTTTTCCCAATTCTGATTGGTTTAATATTCTTTCATAATTTTTGTGGATGATTTGTTAATTCATTATATTGTTTTGTATAAATGTTTTCCTAACTCTTTTCAAGAAACTAGAGACTTTTCCCCAATCTTGTTGAAAATCACAAAGGGGGAGAAATATTCTTATTTGGGGGAGATTCTTATACAAAGGGGGAGAAATTCATAGTAAAGGAAGATTTCTATAGTAAGGTGGAGAATACGACTCTTAATACCAAGGAGGAGATAATCGTATTCAAACATCCATCCCCATCGTATTCAGAAGAGTTAAAAAACACAGAGAGAGTTAAGATATTCTTGTTCAACTCTGAATACAAAGTACCTATATGAAAATGGACTGTAAGTTTTTCAAAGTTAATTTTTTATTTAAGTTTTGGGTTTGTGTTTTCCAAAAAGGGAGAGATTGTTGAGTCAAAAGATTTACTTATGAATTTTCCATTTCTTTTATTTTATAAATCACAAAAACTTTCTTAATTACATGATTACTAACTTTTCATGTCCAAAGTGTTTTAGAATGTTTTTATAGAAAACATAATATTTTACCATACTTAGAAGAAATTCTAATGAATTACGAAAATAAACTTATAGTTCTTCATTATGATTATCATAATGAGTATGAATCTGATAAACATCGAATTCACCCTTATCAAACCAAATGTAAGACTTTATGTCTTGTCTTTCGTACTGACAAAGTCTTAGTAATTGGACTGATACTAGTACCGATGAATATCAGACTGATACTCATAAGGCATATTGTAATGACAATTGTAAAGAAGTTCATCATGTTATAACCAAGCTGGTGATGAAGGTGTTTTGTATTCAAGCGTGGTCTTTTATTCTCAAGAAAGTTGTTGAAGAAAGGAAGAAATGAAATCACTTCACTTTGTTTTTGGAAAAAATCATATTGAGGTTTGTTTTCAAAAGAATCGAACTCATTGTGAAAGTCCATTGTAATGAAAATAAGTTTTTTTAAGAAGTGGTTCTGATCAGACGCACCTCGGGTCCGACTGAAAATGAAAATATCTTGCTAGAAGTAAATGTCATCGGATTTACTCTGGAACCGATGTGAATGAAGTGGATGTTTTGAATCAGAGTCTCTAGGGAAATGATTAAATAAATGTGACGATGCTATGCTGATTCATATTTCATATAAATCATAAGTTGAATTGTGAACTTTTGATGCAAGCGTGATGAAAGAAAGGGGGAGTGAAAAAGATACTGTCGATTGAAAATGTGGTGTCGGTTGAAAATGTGGTGCCGGTTGAAAATGTGGTGTTGATTTACTGTAGCATCTGATTAACCATCGGACAGGCTATAAACTTTTCCATACCCGATATGATCGTACTTAGACTCAGGAGGAAGATGAGCGTATCCAAAAATGATCGTATCCAGACCAATCGTATTCAGAAAAAAAAAATCATATTCTAGAAAATCGTATCCAAACCAAATGTATTAAGAAAAGATCATACTCAGGCTGAGAAGAAAAGAAAGATGCTGGAATGAATGGAAAGTTGCAATACTTTCCATCAGTAGTCTGACGATGCTAAAGTTGTTCTCAAATGTTTTTAAAGTCGTGAAAGAAATCATGATACAAGCACATGATTGTGAATGAAGTTTTTTTTATAAGTAGGTCAAGAGAAGAGAAGGAGAGAATGAGATCAACAATGTAGTCAGCCATTTCAAAAGGATTGAATTACTTTGTAGGTTTCCAACTGGATCAAGAGAAAAGGAGAAGATGAAGTTTTTAATCTCAAGTGGGTTAAGAAAAGAGAAGGAGATTACTGAATGAATTGTCAAGGAGTTGTACATTCAAATAAAAGATTTTGATTTAAATCGATTCTGAGAATCGTTTTCAGCAAATCAAAATGGTATCTATTTCTTCATACATTTTTTTTCAATTGATACAGAGATTTGTATTGAAGAAATCAGATTGAGAAAAATCGGACTCATGAATTGAAATCGGACTCAACAATTGAAATCAGACTGATGATTCAAATGAAAGTCTGAAGAATGAGATGAAAATTGTAGAAGAATCGAGAAGCTTCGAGAAGAGTTGACGAAGTCAAAATTCACCCGAGATTTTAGGGGAAATTGAGATTAAAGTGAACCTGATTAAGCGGGAAAATTTTTGGGATTACCACCAAATCATCACGAGGGTCACCTATAAAAGGTGAAAGGCACATTGTACTTTTATATATGATGAAGTATTATTCACCGTAGTAGAGAGAAGCTCTGAGTTTTTTTTAGAGAAGTCTTCATACCAATCTTTTGTTGAAGAGGTTTTGACGAAGAAGTGAAATTTGTATTCGACTGATCATCATATCGGGTTGGATTAATCGGCTTCAGGATTTCCGTATTGGGTTTCTCAGACTGAGGAAAAATCGTACTGGGTTTTATCGTACTTAGGAATTGAAGTGGTGTCGATTCATTTCTATTTTATTCTATCAGAAAAAACAGACTGAAAGAATTGTTTTGGAAGAATCGTACTCGGATGAATCGGACTGGGAGAATCAAACCCAGGAAAATCAAACTGAGTTTTCATAACAAAATCCATGAGGTTCTTACCTTTCTTCTAGGTAAGAAATTGAAGAATTGTATTTTAATCGAATACATTTGTTGAATTGAAAAAAAGCACGGATAACATGATTTGTTACATAAAGATTGTATTACCCTATTTATGCTAAGAGGGTATACATGCACTATTGGAATTATTTACATAGTGTTACACGAGTGAAAGGATATAACTTACTCATTGTAATCCAAGAATTGATTTCTAGTAGATTGTATGGTATTGAATCATTTTCAAACCATACCAAGGACGTAGTTATTCTTATTGAATAGTGAACCTTGTAAATCTTTGTGTTCTTGTGAATGTGTGTTAGGTTTGTTTTCAACAGAGAATTGAAATCTCTAACACAAGGTTAAGGTTGTTTCAATTGAAAAGAAACATAAAAGAAGTATCACTAATTCACCTCTCCCCCTCTTAGTGATACAATCACACCGACTTAAGTTTATTATCGTATTTGAAAAACTTATTCATAATAGGAATACTTTTTATATTGTAATGGTGTAAAATAATACGACGTCGGACAATCAATTACAATAGAGTCGTTGAAGTGTCAGGTGTCCAAGTCGTTGCCACAAACTCAGAGAAATGTGATTGTTGGGAAAAAAAATATAATCATTGGGAAGGTTGTCTATAAATACCTGGTCATTTAAAGAGTTTGGAGCGACCGGTCGATTTTATTTGCAATTTCTCATTATACGATAACTCTGGACATTACACAGCATGAACATCTTGTTCCTAATCTTTGTAATTGTTTAGAGTTTTGTAGTTCTAAGGAAACCTTGTCGGGGTTGTCTCCTTACAAACTTTTTCTTTATAATTGTGTGTCTGATCTGTTATTACGATCGAGGGCTTATGGTGATAACAAGACGGAGAATCCGATCTTCTGATCAAGAGCTTGCGAGGATAGCAAGACAGAACCGATCCATCATATTGAGGGTTGTCAGGGATAGGCAGACAAAACAAGGATGATCATTGTATCAAGGGTTTTCCTTGCTGAAGAAATACAGACTTTCTTGTAAGTATAAAACAAAAGATACCTTTATCCAAGGTTTGGAGCTACCTTACTCTTACAGTTAAAAGAGGTCTATTCTTTTTAAATAGTTGCAAGTCATTCTTACATTGTTGCTATCGTATTACTTATTATTTTAAAAGTTTTATATTATGTTGTGTTTGTATGTATTAGTGTTATCCTAACGGTTCTAAATATGATAAACACAATCTAAATTATTAATCAGATCTATTGTGAATCTAAAAAACTCTGATATAATAGTATCTATTCTGATTATGATCTATATAATCTAATATTATTGAAATCATCATGATTAAGATACTTTAATAATTGGACTAAGGACCAAGTCAAAATCTAATACTCAAAGAGGTTTGTGAAATTGTTTAATTTAAACTCTTTTAAACTAAAGTTTTTAAACTACAATTCACCCCCTCCCCTCTTATAATTGAACCATAAAAAACATATTCTTTCAATCCTAATATAAATATAACTCATATTAATATCCAACATTACCTACTATCTAATACATGAATTTTTTATCAATCTCATTTATTTATATTTGTTATAAATTATTGTTGGTTATATTGTATGTGAGATATTCATATGTATTACTATGTTCTTATTGGTTAAGGCATCCCATGTATGATAAGCCTTTTTAGTGTCAGTCACTAGATTGAGGCTTGTTAGAGCTATGCTTGTGGTGGCACTCATCTTACCACTAACCCAGGCGTGGACTTCGTGAGTCAGGTCATGTCAATATATATACATACATATATAAATGTATGCATTCATTCAAACACACACACACATTCATATATATATATATATATATATATATATATATATATATATATCCCTACCTCGAAATCCTCTTTAATCGTATAATGGAACTCTTATATAAATATATCTATAAATGTATCCATCGTAAAAATACCAAACCATAACCTTCTTTATCATGTTCTGAAATACTTGTACATGAAATACAAAAGAATATCATGGCACCACATATCTAACTCTATAAATGAAATCATCTACTCATTGAATAAATGTCAATAACCATATAAGGCATCCTATATGCATCGAATAAGAAGATATAATCATATATTCTACCATGTAACATTGAATAAAAAATAAGCACATGAAGTTATATGAAAACATAGATTACATATAATGAATGATAATAATTAAATGAATTAGTCATTGATAAGGAAAAGCACTCAATATCTCATTGAATCGTCTTTTCAATGAGTTTAATATGAAAGGTTTTTTACAATGGGTTTTTAATAGAACATAATTTTATGGTTATTTCTCACTCTACCCTATATTGCTACATTCATAAAAACATGAGTGACAAGGGCCTGCCAAATGTTTAACTAAATCCCAGTGCACAATTAAGGGAAATGTAATATGATACCACTCAACAAATTCAAGAATCCTAGGTTAGATAAAAATATGGATTTAACTTGATTCTACTAGGAAAAATGAAATTTGACAACATGGATTATGGTCTTACCTAAACATTGTCCAATAATCTCCTTTTTTAGTATGGAGAAAGAATGATAAAAGGAAATAACATATCCTTTTACATTAAAGAAAATTGAAGTCTTTTTATATCATATGATTACTGAAATATAGAATAAGGGATGACGATATAATGCTGGATACACCAACCAAAGTCCTTTTCACAAGTTTGGCAATGATTAGAGTGGCCTAAGTGGTGGATTTGCTTAGGAAGAAGAAGGGATGGAGAACAATGAAGATGGTTAAGGCTAGCTTCCAAAAAATAAATCATGAGTTTGGGTTTTATTAAAATTATAATTTAGTACTAAAATCTACATTTTTACTTTTTTTATGGTAAACCCACTAGAACCCATCAATACTTTGGGGGCCTAAAAAATTCCATCAGATTCCAAGTGTTTGGCATTTAGGCTTTCAGTGACCTATATTACACTCTCTTTTCCTCTTCTTCAATAATCATCCTATAATACCATTCTACTTCAATTAATAATACCCAAATTCTCTCTATCCCATCATTTAAAATTTTAAATAATAAAAATCAGAATTTAAATCTTGCTATATGGAGACATTCAATAAAATCACAAAAAAAATATAGTAACAAACAAGAAAACAATATAAAATTAAAAACTTTGGAATAAAAAATCTCAATTGGAATTGCCGCTCAAAAAAAAAATCATTCTCCAAGATTAACATATCCCAATCTACACATGAGTGGGATCTTACACCAATTTTTATATCCATGAAACATTAAAAACATCATGCCGTCTATCAAATTAAGTAGAATGTGACAAAATGTATGTCACTTTCCACGACGACTATAACACCCCAATATGCTAAAATACAATAACTCACAAGGTACTATAAAAATTTATTTATTATACTTTTTATTATATTAAATATCAACTGATGTTATTTTATTCTCCCATGAACCAATAGAATAAAATATTCAAGCCCATATCATATCATCCAAAGTCTAGATTATCTTTATTAACTAACCATCAATCTATGGATGAAATGTAATGCTTAGACATAACTGAGTTAAAATTGAATGTTATAATCCTTAACACATCTAAAATGTAAATCATGTTAAAATCAAATCAATCCACAAACAAACTGTATGTACTCTCACCGCCTATAACCCATACAACTATGCCAAGGACTCCGCCAAATATCATTATATAAAAAGTTGAAAATTATCTGATTTCATCAATCAATTGACACCCATACAGTGTAGTAACATCTTGGTACATAAGAAATCCAAACCTAGAAAACCCTAGATATATATCCTCCCACTTCTACTGTGGAAACAATAAATGATTTAACAACATATTAAATCCCGACCCTTATCCTTTTTATATAGAAAATTAAGACGCCTCACCAAAAAATCATTTACATTTCTCTTATACCATAGGAAATATTATCTCTGGTGGTTATGTGTAATAGGTTTAGCAGATAAAACACTAGGAAATGTGGTGTCAAGGGATATTTCGTTGTGGTTATAAGATATATGAGATTATTTTAAGGAAATATAAAAAAAAAATAAAGATTTAGCGGAAGTTATTGGTTTCTTACATGAATTATAGTTAGGTATATCATAGTGGTAAATACTGCCGCTATATATGGACACTAATTAATGGTGATTCAAACAGCAACTAAATAATTTCCAAAACTACATGGTCATTTCAGCCATTTCAAAAGAATCAACATGTATTTCGGGGTTTTAATCTGCCAATATTTATTGTTGCAAAAAAACACATTTAGATTACAGCTACCCAACACCTGAAAATAACTTATATGTACCTACAGATTCATAAACCTAAATCAATTTGTAATTTAGACCAATAGATTGAAATTTACACTAATTAATTTATATATATCTAATAAAAATTCAAGCATTATAGAAACACACACATATATATATATATGATTAATCAAAAAACATATTTTATAAAACACATGTTTAGTTTTATAACATGTCCAATATAAAGATAAAAATATATTCTCATCATGACTACCACCTGATCTCCAACTCCACTAAATTCTTTCAGAGTTTTCAAAAAAAAATTATCTTACAATTAAACTATATTAAATAAATACATTATAATGTAATGAAATAAAAACTAGTATTTTGAATGATTAATTATATACAATACCTATTTTCATCAATAAAAAATAGTTGATATTTCATCCAGAAAATTTCCATTTATTTTCAGGTATAATTTAGATAATACATTTTTCAGAGAGACGACCACTGCATCATAGATTTTTATATAAATACTCAATTATGGGATTGTATTACCCTATTCCTAATTTTTTTTCCATAAAAACAAATTTTCTCGTTGCTACTAGAGGAAGAGTACTATAACATAGAAATGATTTGAGAATTACAAATAACCCTTATAACCTACAAACGACTTGGGATGAGGGGGTTTAGAACCCATCTCATTCAGAAGACTAGGATCCTCTATCCGAAGGATCTGTCCAACATGATCATCTAGGTTGACCGAGTAGGGTACATGTGGTTAGCATCCCACATTTCTTTTATTTTTACATACAAGTCAAATATTATTTAATATGAAATTAAAGTAAAAAATAATAAAAGAACATAAAGAGAATTTTCTAACCCAAACACTTTGGAAGGCTTATTCACATAACGACCATAAAATTTCATATGGGTATCT
This sequence comes from Viscum album, assembly GCA_963277665.1. NCBI lineage: Eukaryota > Viridiplantae > Streptophyta > Magnoliopsida > Santalales > Viscaceae > Viscum > Viscum album. The sequence continues at coordinate 1,880,010,571 of OY728145.1, forward strand.
ATCTAAACATCCATCCAATAAAATTGTTATCTTAGATCCTTCGTCTATATGAAAAAGAGATAAATAAATATTTTATTACATGGTACGCGTAATATGTAACATGTAAATACTATAATCCATGAATATAAAACCATGATAGATCTTTTTTCTAAAAAATTCTTCAAATCAAATGTTCAAGGGAAAAACCATTTCTGTATGCTCGAAGCATATTTCCAGAAAACATAAAGAACAAGATAATAGGTAATTTTATAATATTTGTACATTTATTTATAAAATTATATTACTATAATACAATATTACAAAATATCAAATGTTTTCTCATCGAGATGACTATCAAAAAAGACATTCCACTGCTACATTGGTACACATTCATGTGCCTTATCCTGCATTTACTTTATAGTCAATGACATATCGTTATATTTTATACCAGTCTCCATTTGAAATCCATAGAATTCATACCAAAATTTTTTAATGTCCACAGATGTGTGATAGAATCTACCCCAGTAAAATTTAAAAATATATGCCAAAAAACATTCGATCAAATTCTTATCATATTATTATGTAATGATATTCAATTTAATCACATGAGAATAATTTATTAAAAACCGATTATCTATAAAAGAAATACCATATTCTTCTAAGACATAAGCATATACCTTTAATCTAAATAATTAACACGAATGTTCCTGGGCTCACAAGCCAACTGGCCTGTGATCTGATTGAACATTCCCTTAGAATCCTCTATCCGGACCTTAAAACTATCAAATTATACCACAAACATTCATCCATTTAGATTCCAAGATTCTAAACTATTAATGTTTTTATCTTTAAAATTTTTATTTTTATCTATTTGGGGAAAAATGAGCTATTAACGTACAAAAATGAAATAATTAATTTTCATATTAAAATTCATAAAAAAATACCTTGAACCTCCAATATTCACATGAAGTTAGAAGAGTGACCACCAGCTCTATCAACATATAAAAATTTTTTGTGTAACCAGATGCCCACCATCACACTCTGATTCGGTAGAGGTATTTATAGGAAGTGTGACATGCACTATCAAAATTTAGCCAGGGGGCATGACCGATACTATCAAGAGATTGCCAAAAGGTGTGTCAGGAACATTATGTGAGACATCATCTGGAAAAATCAATGATGTCTAGATTGTGGATGGTCTATCCATCATTGATCGACTACTACATCTAAATCTTTTTCTCCTCAGGATTCCTATTATAACAATATGTAAAAAAAATTAGAATGTATATTTTATACTTGGTATAAAATTTCACTTATTAAAATAAAATACATAATGTATAATATGATATTTGAATATGATAACATATGCACTGTAATGAAAATAAATAATAGAATGAATTGGATAATTAATAAGTTAATGGATGAATAAAAATACACTAGTTTTCTATTTTTTAAAATCTAATATTTAACTTTTTATTAAATATACAAAAATGGAAATGGAGACCCACACAATGTTCAATATAAACAACTAATCTTAAATAGAAAAATAGTCCTTCATGATCATGTCTTAAGTTCTATTAGCTAAATGAAAATCCAAATTGTCTGTTATTTTCCATGTGATTGAGCATGTACAAAGACATTAATTAGTAATGCTACACTCCTCCGGTTTCATTAAATATTTTATCATAAAAATTTCTTTCTCCCTATCCACTAATTCTAACTCTTGGAACACATCTTTATTAGACATGTATAGTGATCCCATGTATATATATCAATATTATATGTTGAAATGGTTCTAGTTCGAAAATCTCTAACAAAACTTCTTTTGAATATAGATAAAATTCACCCCTACTCACTCAAAATTCGCTTTTTATCCAATAGTCCTAAATCTCAGGGCGGTCCAATGTGGTGAAGACCAAGGGTGTCTCCACTTACAATGATGTCGCAGTCAAGCAGTAGGCAACAAATACTATGATATAAAATAATACTCTCAATAGGACTCCCTTTACTGACCAATGCATCGACTGCGAAGTTCCCTTCCCTCCCTTGTGTGACATACTTGAGTGCCCTATCAAGGATCATCCTACATTTTCTGAGGTGATAGATCAGATCCCAAGGTGAGCTGGCATTGTGGCAGATAAAATCAACCAGAACTGTGGAGTCTGATTCAGTCACAGAGATATCAATGTTGAAGAGTCTGCACAGTGTAATTCCACTGTACATTTCCCATGTCCCTGCCCCAATGGAGTTGCCTGGCCTATAGCAAGTGCTGAATCCGAAATGCACCGAATCCCTGTAATCCTGCACCAGCCCACCTCATCTCATTTCCCCAGGAAAACAAGAACCGTCAACATTTAACTTCATCCCCGTACTGGGTGGTCTCCAGTTAACCCATCTTCCCTGTTTAGATCAATCTCTCCCTTCCGTCGGCAAGGCATCCCTCAGAATGATCCCCCTTAGTGAAGCTAAGAAACCCCATCCTTTGATGAGAACTCCGAGCTCCACTACCAGAGATTTCATGTGGACCAGTATGCCCGAAAGAGAGGGTTGCTTACCTTCTCTCATGTTGTTTCTGGCCTCCCACAACACCCAGCACACCGCAGCAAAGATCATACTGCGGACACTAACTTCAGCACCTTGTTTTCCAGCACCCAGGAGCAATGACACAATAAACTCCAGAATAGAATCCTCAGGTCCCAAAATACCCATGCACTTCCCAATGTGCTCCCATGGGTTGAAAGCCCAATCTCTTTTGAAGAAAAGATGCCAAAACATTTCCGGGCTCGAAGAATCACAACACCGACAACACGATGCTAGAAAGACACCTTTCTTTTTCACATTATATTCAGTAGTAATAGCTTGATCCTCAGATGCCGAACCAGAAAATCCACCTTCTCCAAGATCTGTTTTCACCATAACATGCTCTCCCACTCGTCAATCTCATGGCTTGCATGCAACATCGCTCGAAAGTCTTGTCCACTGAAGCGCCCGAACGATGAAACAGAAAAAACACACTTGTCAGGTTCTTTCACCATGCTATTGATCCCATAAAGAATCTTCTAATCATCGTCAAGGGTCGTGTAGTTGAAACTGGGGAACTGGTTGGCCTCTCTAAAATAAATATCTAGGAATGGACATCCTGGGAAGAAGAGAGGAGTGTCGGCCCAATTATCCTTCCGGAAACTGATGTCTCCACAACCTACGATCCAGCGAACCTTCTCATACAGAGGCTCCAAAAGCTCGATCATACATCTCATGAGACATGACATTCTTGGTTGGTCCGCCCATCCTCTCCAGTCGTCACCATAAATGTTCCTCATAAACCTCTCCCGAAAATTATTCCCTTCAATAATATCCTAGGCAATTTGGGAATGCATGGCATGCATGGTTTCCGTTATGCAACAGATGTTGATACCACCTTCCACAGTCGGCTTCTTCATCCCCCTCCAAGATCCCTAATAACATTTACCACCCTAGTTGGCATCCCAGATGAAGACCGTCATTATTTTTTCGAGTTTTTAAGTGGTTAACTTCAGCACTTTAATGATCGAGAGGATGCAAATTTGGAATTGTGGAGAGAACACAATTAACTAGCATAATCCTTCCTCCAAAAGAAAGGAAGCAGCTCTTCCAATTGAAGATGAGCCTAGTGGTGCGGTTGATGATTCCTTCAAAAAAAGTCTTCCAAATTCTCCTACCTAATATGGGAGTGTCGAGATGCTCCATCGAGAGATGCCATCATTGAATGCTCATAAGCTCTTGTATAGATCTACCGCACCAGTTCGAGAAGTGTTTTGATAAAAAAAAGTCCACTTTTCCATGGTTGATTCTATGGTCGCTACAGTGTATGTAAGAGTCCATGATTTTATTAAACCCCTTGATGGAGTTTTTCCTTCCATTAGTAAAGAATAGGATATCATTAGTAAACATGAGATGAGAGAACATACCACCCCACGACATATTGTTGTCAGGAAAGATCCCCCCCCCCCAAGCCGCACTTGATGTTACTGGTGAGAGCCTCTTGAGCCATGATAGAGAATGAGTGACACCGGATCTCCCTGTTGGAGTTGGTGGCCTAGAACTAACTACTTTGTACTTTATTCATTAATAAATATCTTATCAGATCTTGATTGTTTTTCTGCGTGACAATGCATGTGATAGTATTCTAAGGATAGTTGTTGCATTAAAGGGTCATAACGGATCTCTGCTATGATGAAAACTCGGAAGTGTCATAACACTGTTCTTGAATATATGTTCTATGACCAGATTATGTTATTTGAGGGACACAAATAATACAGGTCATCAGGGGTGAGGACTCATAAAACATTGAGGCACCTTTTCATGGTGTGCGCTCTTGGTAATATCCAGGAGAATATTATGAGAACGAGACCCGCCAGTAGGAAATCCGCATTTTATAGTGTCATTGGATGTTCCTATCTACGGACGTGTGTATTGGTCCTTAGATTTTAAGATTATTATTAATGGGTATTACAACTCGCGCACTTATATGTATTGACAAAAATTATAACGACACACTGTTCGCAGTGAGCAAGGATATGTTGGGTGCGTCACGAGTAATACTGCATTAATAGATAATGCGAGAAAGGATTTGTCCCTTCTGTTCCATAACGAAAGTAGATATTTCAAGCCCTTTGATAGAATTGATATAGCCTAAATAAATCAATGGTCATGGTGAGGAATGGGCAAGTTCAATTCCGAGAAGTCAAAGAAAAAATAATCAAACACATGAGTTGATGGCACTAGAATGCAACCCGCTTGATTCGAGATATCGAGACAAAATGATTACATTACACGGTAAGCGTTCGTATGAGGTGACACGTCATTGCGGTGTTAACTTCTTTCTCTATGGGTGCATTGGTGTGTTGCTAGACGCTAACCTTGGACTTTAGGCAAGTTTCACCTAATGCCACTGAGAAAGAGGCCTAGAGGGTCACACACTAAGTGTGTCTAAGTATCTCAGTTAAATATTAATTTAACAAGTTGAATAAATATTATTCCCGATTGTGGTTTAATAATTATTCAAAGATGTCTGATCGCATTTATTTCAACACTAGTTATTCGAGAGAATATATTTGGGCGAAATAATATATTTATTAGTGAGTAATGCAGTGATATTTATTTGAGAAATAAATAATCATTATTCAATGTTTAATAAATGTGGTAGAGGAAATAAAGAGAATGGAAAAACAAAAGTACACGTCGTGTGTATTAATATACACGCCGTGTATTTTTTCTAGGAATTTATGAGAAATAATATTATTTATTTAATTAAATATATTAGGTGCAATTCGTTGGGCTCATGTCAAGTAATAATAATAGTCAACTGTTATTATTAGACATGGGGTATTACTAAGAATTAAATAAAATGAATAAATGCTTTCGGGTAATTGATTCATTTTATTATTCTAAGTAATTAAAATCTCAATTATATAATTCTCATTAGCCTAGCCATTTTGAGGGGTTGTGCACAACGGATTTGGAAAAACTCTCAAGCCAAGAGAGAATTTTTTTTACACCAGGAACGCTCTCAAGCTACGAGATAGATCCTCCTCCACCGGATCAAAGAAAGCGCTTTGCAAGTGGCTCTCAAGGCGATCGAATGCGGACATCGCAAGCAAGGCTCTTTCACGCAAGCACCCAGAGATCCCATCGGCGACGTCCAGAGATACGTGGAGCACGTGTAGATCACCACTAGAAGAATTCTACACTTGGATTCTACGACGCAATGACGGATCACATCGGATCGTGATCGGAAACATCAACGGAGAGAGAATACCATCAAGGTAATTCTTTTCTTTTAATTAAATTAATTATAACCAACATATGATGATCCTCTCTATGGTTCTGAAACTCCCTTTCTTTCGTTCTTCGTTCTATTCTGAAGATTCGGCGTTTTATTATCGTGACGGATCTCGGATTGATCGTTGTTAACGGAAAAATTAAAGTTGGTTACACCCACCAACGCGCTTCCGCTGCGCCCGGAACCTACACTCCCTACCTTAACCCATGCAAGGTTTTGAAGAAACCAAAGCCCCTACCCATAATGGAGACAGAGATCCACAGGGATGCATAACATCTAAAGAATAGATCACAAACCCAATATTTGAACCTACATTCTATCACGACCCTCACGATGAAGCTCCAATCTAACATGTCATAAGCATTGTCCATATCCACTTTGATCGTAATATTAGAATTGGGGGTCTTCTTATTGTTGTCGCCCACCGTCTCTTTAGCTATCCCTATATCCCCTTGAATTCTTCGACCTTGGACAACTCCATGCTACTCCTCCGAGATGATAATATAGATAACTCGGCCAAGCCTTCTAGTCAAGAGGTAGGAAATTATCTTATATGTAAAGTTACAAAGGAATATTGGTTTGTATTGGCTGACCACACAGTGGGTTCTTTGAACTTTGGAATGAGAACCACCATGGAGACACTCACTACCCTCATGATCACTTTGCCTTTAAAGAAGTCTTTCACCACTTAAATAACATGCTCATTGATAATGTCTCATGCAACCACATAAAAAGAAAGGAAAACCGTCAAGGTTGGGAGCGCTTTCTGAATTCGAACCGATCACTTCCTTTTTTATCTCTTTCTCTTCTGGGGGAGTCTCCAATTCCACATTATCACTGTCCCCTACCAAGATGGAAATGTTAGGAAGGATGTTAACCTCCACATCCACCCAGATCACCTCCTCCCGATGAAGCTATCTGTTCCTTCCAGAAGACCCTCAAAATTCTCCACTACAAGCCTCCCTTCCACCTCCACAACCCCAATGTATGATTCATCCTCTAGCTTCAAGTTAATTCTTCTAGTCATCCTTTTCTCCTTCAAACATGCATAAAATTAGGTCGTGTTCCTATCCAAATGCCTGAGCCATGTAGCCCTCGATCATTCCCTTCTAACCCTTTCGATCTCAAGAAGTTTTTCGGTCAAGATGTTCTGCTTATCAACTATGTTAAAAAAAGTGTCATTATCCCAGCTTTCTTGAAGCCTTCCCTCTAGTCTCTCGATGTAACATCCCAAATAAGTAATGAATAATAGATATTTTTATCTATGTCTATTAATGATTAAGATAGTGTTATAGAGGCTTAAAATGAAAATAAATACAATCTTATGCATGAAATACACTAATATTCTTAAAAGATTGTTTTAGTACCTTTTGATGGAAAACCATTTTTGAATCTATATTTTGACAATTTTATAAACTATGTTTGTCAAAATAAACTTATTCTTTATGATTGGGACATCAAAATTTACTTTGTGTGAATTTTTGGTATTTTTCTGACAATGTTCATTTTTTAATGAATAGTGAAAAATACTGCATTTTACATTAAAACTGCTTTTTAATCTAATTTATTTATATGATTAGATTATCTTTTGAATTGTTCTTAATGTGTAATATGAATATATTTTTACCATTTTATCCAATGGTGGTCATTGGAATCAATTTCACTTTGAAATTAGACTTAAACTGGTGTCAATCTTTTGATACTTATTGTTTTGTAAAAACACGCTATTTGCTCTGGCAGCGGGAATTAATTATTAAATTAATTAATGTGACTTATATGATTTGAATTTTGTAAAATAGACTTCATTTTTGAATTCGGAATATCAAATATAGCTTAGAGAGAATTTTTGGTAATTTTCTAAAAAACTTCAATTTTTGATGAATAGTGAAACCACTAAGTGGTAATCAAGCAAACTGATTTTTCAGTTAAATGAAAGTTTACCACTAATGTGTATTGAATTTTGAAAATCCGACATACATGGTTGTCATTAAGAAGTAAAATGTGGTTCAATGAGATTAAAATAATTTTTTGGTGAATAGTAACTTATTAAGTTTTTAATCGCGATTAGTGGTAATTAGTGTAGTTTAAGGTATAAATAATGCTTTAATAATATGAAATGACCTAGACACATGTCCCAACCTTATTGGTTGTGTCATGGCCGGCCATGACAAGCCATGGGTCAACTTGGGGACCCCATGGAGACATTTTGGTTGGGAAATGACATAAATAACTTTTTATTAAATGTTAAAGTAAAAATGACACAAACAAGAGATGTTTTACGAAAACAATTTTTACATGGGGTTATAAAGATCAGATATTTGATTATAAATAGTAATTGGAAAGCTAAAAAGATTTCCTACATCATAGTATTTTTTTTATAATTTTTAGACATTAAATAAATTAAATTATTTATGACATAATAATGATGCGGTGATGACATCATTATTTGACGATTTAAATAAAATGGAAAGATAATGTAAAATCTATGAACTACACATGGCCAAAACCAATTGGATGAGTGGATTTCGAAGCCTTATCACCTTATCCACGAATTATATCAATGTGGGACCTTTTGAAACCGAAACACATTTTCAAATAAAGTAATATTTCTTTACTTTCCAAAAGTGTCCCTCCTCTCCTCTTATAAAAGGCCCCCACCTCTACCTCATTTCACACACTCCTCAAGCCTTTGGCTCGGCCAACCCCTGCCCATTTACTCTCTCCACATCCCTCTCATCATCCTAGAGGATTCCCTTTGGGCAGAATCCTTTCAAAGGAAGCCTTTAGGCTCAAATCAAAAGGAGTTACACTTTTAAAGGTAATTCATTCTCTCATGTTCATTTGTTTTATTTTGCTTCTCCAACCCCCTAAACTCTTTTTATTTACTTATTTTGTAACAACACCAGTATCTTCAATATACTGGGATGTTGTTATAAGATTTATTTGAGCTACACTCTCACACAACTACATCAAATGGTTAAAGAACATACAGTTTCCGTGGATGACGAAATTCTGCCTCCCGAAACGATGATTGTTCAATACTCATTTAACACCTTCAAAGGTGGCCATTATGATGTCACTATTTTTGTATATGATATATGATATGTTTATGTTTTCCTTAATCTTCTGTGTTTTTCATTTTGGGCATACCTTTATGGTTTCCATTATGGGTAAACACGATATCTTCATTTTAGGAAGTGCGGACTACCGCCCCCTGAAAGTGATTTGATTCGTTAATACCATATGTGGGATGTGTAAAGGATAAAGTTAATGATATTATATATGTTATTATACTGGAATTATAATATACCCTTATATAATTATGATTCCATTCCAAAAAAAAATACGAAATAGAAATGGAAATAGCGTTCATGCGTACGTACGGCTTACCGTCTCCATGAACGGTGCATTTCATTTCTTACCTCTAAATGTGATGTAATATTATAAATACATGTATATGCTGAATATATATGATGTATATGTTATCCAAATCATTAATATCATTCTGGATATAATGAACCTTTGACCAAATTAACAACATGTAAGTGTAAGAAGTCTATTTTTGACTTCAGAACCAAATACCGACAAAATGAACATTATTAACTTAAATAATTACATGATGTTCATAACATGGTATAAAAGGAATAATGAACTTGAAAAAGGTTCTTAAGCAAGTAGATATTAACTCAAGTTTATTATTCAGGAGATTAAAGAACGGTCGGGTCAAGTCGGATACGAGGTATGGGACTTCGTCTCAATCTCCTTTCTTTGAGGCATATTTTATTTTATACACAACTTTCTTTTATACGGTGTATAAACCCCTTTGACTTTTACGTTTATTCAAAAGGAATATTTTTTTATACGAAGCGTTTACTAAACGACAAAAGGGAATGTTTTTGTCGTACGTATGCGGCGACAACAACTTCTCCGCCGTCGTGACCGTTATTTGTGTTTCGGCTTCCTCTACAAGCCATACCTTCTTTTTAAAAGAAAAAATAAATACCATGTTTTACTTTTCTTTTATTTTGGTATTGAAAATGGTTTTCACAATGTTTTTTGTGTTGTATTGATATCTTGTGATTGAAATGTGGAAATGTTATGTTTCTTTTATGCATGTTTTATGTGATACGATTATGTTATGGTTATTGGGCATTATTATGAAGACGGGTGGTTCCGTGATAAACTAAGGGCGAGTGAGCCCGATATAGCTCTCCAATGCATTGGGTAACGCGAAGGAGTGAAACGTTAAGGTTTCTCCGAAGAGATTTTAGGGAATATACTGTGATGGGTATTCCAAACGTAACCAAGAGGGTTACTCCCTACGTAAAAATGTTATGAATGCCTCAAGTTACCTTTATGTATTATGATTTCTATGATTTATTCATGATTTTATGAGGTATGTTAAAGTGCCTATGTTTTATGGGTAAAGTATGATTTCGTTCTTATGTATATATGAACTCATGTTTCCTTTCCATGTTTTTTTTATAACTCATACTGAGTTTTTATGCTCATCCCAAGTTTTTGAAATGTTTTTCACAGGTCAAGGGAAAGGTACATGATAAGATGATAGAGTCAAGGATGTGTCAAGAAATAATCCATGTTTTATTTTAAATGTGTTTCTATTGATGGGAATGAAGAATACTATCTTTATGTAACCACTTTGTTTATATGTGGAATGTAATGCAAGTTTTATGATCTAATTCTCTAAAACTCTAAACCCGAAAAGATCCTCAATGTGTAATCTTGTAATAACTCAAGATTAAGTAAGGTTTAAGGCTGGGGCCTTATAGTTGGTATCAAAGGTCGGTTTAGATAACTTTAGGAGTTAGAATTCTATTAAATGGTTATCCAAAAATATTTTTTTTAAATGATATAGCATTTAAAGATTACCATGTTGCTTCATCTAAGACATGTTTGTTCAGAATGGTTTTCCGCAGAGGAAACAGGGAAGCAGTGCTAGGAAGGCATACAGAAGGAAATAACCTTCCGAATCAGCATCCAGAAATGGTCGGAATTGGAACTGAACAGTTTGTTGCAGTGATGGCGCAGTTGACTCAAGCGATAAATGGCGGTGGTATCCATGCACGAGATCAGTCAGACCAACCGCAGAGGAACATGTCAGTGGTGGAACATTTCATGAGGCAACATCCACCATCATTCAGAGGATCATCTGACCCTGTGCTAGCTGAAGGGTGGATTAAAGCACTGGAAAAGATTTTTGATGTCATGGGGTGTTCAGATAATCAAAAGGTTAGTCTTGTTATTTACCGTTTGGAGGGTGAAGTAGATCAGTGGTGGTCTATGGTTAAAAATATCAGGGACGCCGATGAGATTGATGCTCTTGACTGGGATGAATTCAAAGGTATGTTTCTTGAGAAGTATTTTCCTAAGGCTGTTCGACTTAGGATGGAAAAGCAATTCTTGGAATTGAGGCAAGAGGAAGACTCAGTGGCTGCCTATGAAGAAAGGTTCACTCGATTGGCAAGGTATGCTCCAAATTTTATTTGAGACCTTGATAGTAAAATCAATCGTTTTTACTCAGGATTAAAGCCAAAATATCGAAGGGCATTAGCTTCTCGAGAGTTTAAAAGTTATGAAAATCTTGTTCGATGTGCTGAGAAGGTGGAAATGGAGTTTGCCGATGACCAAGTGTTCTATAACAACCAGCAGAAGAAGAGACCGAGGTGGCAGGAGAAAGGTAAGAATTCTTCAAAAAAGTCTGATGGTAAGAGAACTAAGTTTCCAGTTTGTGATAAATGTGGCAAAAGGCATGCTGGGGAATGTCTTCTGAATTCTGGGAAGTGCTACCGATGTGGTAAGATGGGACATAAGGCTCGTGATTGCGCTGAAAAGGATCAAGGTGAAGGTAAGAACAAATTTGATTTATAGTTAGTGAAATGTTATAAGTGCAATGAGATGGGTCACTATGCAAATGAGTGTCCGACAAAGAGCTTGAGTGATGGGAAGAAGTTAGATTACAAGCAGAAAGGGGTGGTGAAATCCTTTGCAACTACTTCAGTAGATGTCGGGCCATCAAATGAAGTTGTATCAGGTACTTTGTTTGTTTTTTCAGATTATGTCAGTGTGTTGTTTGATTCGGGGTCTACACATTCTTTCATCTCTGAAACCTTTTCTAGTAAAATGGGAATACCATCTCAAGAAATGACTCCTGAACTTTTGGTAAAAACACCTGGGGGGAATGTTGAGGCAAAAAGAATTTATAAGAATCTTCCTATCCTTATCTGTGGAAAGAACCTACTTGCAAACCTTATTGTTCTACCTCTAGTAGAGTTTGATGTTATTCTGGGTATGGATTGGCTCTCTATTTACCATGCTAAGATTGACTGTAGAGCTAAAGAAGTTTCTTTTCAGAAAGACTTTCAGTTTGTTTACAAGAATGAACCCTTAATTTTGATAACATATCAAGAGGCCGAGAAACTTGTGAAAGATGGAAATGAATGTTACCTTGCACACGTCGTTGAAAATAAAGGAACTGTTCAGATTAATGATGTGCCAGTGGTAAATGATTATCCTGATGTTTTTCCTGATGAGTTGCCTGGAATAATACCAGATCGGGAAGTTGAGTTTACTATTGACTTAGTTCCTGATGTTAAGCCAATTTCAAAACCCCCTTATCGAATGACACAAATTGAACTTTTAGAGTTGAAGGAGCAATTGCAAGATTTATTAAAGAAAGGTTTCATTAGACCTAGCACATCACCATGGGGTGCTCCTGTTTTATTTGTTAAAAAGAAAGATGGTTCTATGAGACTTTGCATTGATTATAGAGCCTTGAATAATATCACTGTTAAGAACAAATATCCTTTGCCTCATATCGATGATTTGTTTGATCAGCTCCAGGGAGCTCAGTTTTTTTCAAAGATTGACTTGAGATCGGGGTACCATCAGCTGAAGGTAAAGGAGGCAGATATTTCGAAGACCGTGTTCCGTACGAGATATGGCCATTATGAATTTGTAGTAATGTCTTTTGGGCTAACCAATGCACCTGCTGTATTCATGGACTTAATGAATAGAATTTTCCATGAGTTCCTGGATAAGTTTGTGGTGGTTTTCATTGATGATATTTTGGTGTTTTCTAAAAGTAAAGAGGAGCATGAAAAACATTTAAGGGTTATCTTGCAAACCTTAAAAGAAAAGAAACTGTATGGGAAATTCAGCAAGTGTGAGTTTTGGTTGCAACAAATTTCTTTCCTTGGTCACATTGTTTCTAAAGATGGAATAACTGTTGATCCTGCAAAAACAAAAGTTGTGGAAGAATGGCCAAGACCCACAAATGTAACCGAGATTCGTAGCTTCCTTGGTTTGGCGGGCTATTACCGAAGGTTTGTTAGAAATTTTTCACGGTTATCTAGTCCAATGACTAAGCTAACTCGGAAGGGTGTTAAGTTTATCTGGACAAAAGAATGTGATGATTGTTTTCAGGAATTGAAAAGAAGATTGGTGAATGCTCCAGTTTTGGCACTACCTTCCAGGAATGGTGAGTTTGTTATATACAGTGATGCTTCATTGAAAGGACTTGGTTGCGTCCTAATGCAGAATGATCAGGTAATTGCTTATGCTTCACGACAGTTGAAAACTCATGAGGTAAATTACCCTACACATGATTTGGAATTAGCTGCTGTTGTTTTTGCTTTAAAAATTTGGAGGCATCATTTGTATGGAGTAAAGTGTGAAATATATACCGATCACAAAAGTTTAAAGTATATATTCACTCAGAAAGAGTTAAACATGAGACAAAGGAGATGGCTGGAATTAATCAAGGATTATGATTGTACAATTCATTACCATCCGGGAAAAGCAAATAAAGTGGCTGATGCTTTGAGTCGAGAAAGTAATGTTTTATTAACAATGTTGCGTTTGGAACGTGATCCTTTGGTTAAGGATTTGATGAACTTTGGCATAGAAGTTGGTGCTGGGAGTCCTTCTGTTTTGTTTCAGGTATCAGTGAGATCATCTTTATCAGATAGAATCAAGCAAGCACAGAAGCAAGATAGTGAGTTGCAGAAAAAGGTAGAGCTGGTTCAGAAAGGTAAGTTGTTTAAATTCAACATTGATAATGATTGTGTTTTGGGATTTGGGAAGAGATTGTGTGTGCCTTGTGATTCACAGTTGAAGAGAGAGTTGTTATGTGAAGCTCATAGTTCTCCGTTTTCAGTTCATCCGGGCAGTACTAAGATGTATAGAGATCTGCGGGAGTATTACTGGTGGGATGGAATGAAAAGAGATATTGCTGATTTTACTGTGAAGTGTTTGACTTGTCAGCAGGTTAAAGCAGAGCGGCAGTTACCGAAAGGGATGCTTCAGCCTTTACCAGTGCCAGAGTGGAAATGGGAGAATATATCCATGGACTTTGTTGTTGGATTACCGAAGACATCTCGAGGTAATAATGCAATCTGGGTTATTGTTGATCGCTTGATCAAATCTGCTCATTTCCTTGCTATACGAGATACTTTCTCTCTTGATCAACTTTTCCGTTTGTATCTTAAAGAGATAGTCAGGTTACATGGAGTTCCTCTCTCCATTGTATCGGATCGTGATCTCAGGTTTACTTCTAACTTTTAGAAAGGTCTTCAGAAGTCGTTGGGTACTGAATTAAATTTTAGTACAGCTTTTCATCCTCAATCAGATGGACAGTCAGAACGAACAATCCAGACATTGGAGGATATGCTACGAGCTCGTTCTATGGATTATCAGGGAAGTTGGGACCAACATCTTTCTTTAGTTGAATTTTCATATAATAACAGTTTTCATTCCAGTATACAGATGGCACCATTTCAGGCATTATATGGGAAGCGGTGTCGAACTCCAGCTTTCTGGGATGAAGTGGGTGAAAGAAAGTTGATGGGACCAGAATTGGTGGAAGAGATGGCAGAAAAAGTTCAGCTGATTTAGAAACACATGAGAACAGCTCAGAGCAGGCAGAAGAGTTATGCGGATAACCGGAGGAAGGATCTATCTTTCGAGGTAGGTGATCATGTTTTTCTCAAGGTTTCTCCTTGGAAAAGCGTGATGAGATTTGGTAAGAAAGGAAAGTTGAGTCCAAGGTTTGTTGGACCATACGAAATTCTGGAGAGAGTTGGATCAGTTGCATATCGAGTGGCTTTACCTCCGAGTTTATCTCAGGTACACAATGATTTTCACATTTCGGTGTTGAGAAAGTATATGCCAGATCCATCTCATGTTTTGAGTCCAGAGGTAGTTCAGCTGGAAGAGAACCTATCTTATGAGGAACAACCGGTCCAGATTCTTGACCACAGGGAGCAAGTGTTACGGAATAAGGTGATTCACCAGGTAAAGGTTTTGTGGAAAAACCACATGATTGAAGAGGCAACATGGGAATCTGAAAATGCAATGAGGGATAAGTACCCCCATTTATTCGATAAGTAAATAAATTGCGGGGACGCAATTTTCTAAAGGGGGGAATGATGTAACATCCCAAATAAGTAATGAATAATAGATATTTTTATCTATGTCTATTAATGATTAAGATAGTGTTATAGAGGCTTAAAATGAAAATAAATACAATCTTATGCATGGAATACACTAATATTCTTAAAAGATTGTTTTAGTGCCTTTTGATAGCAAACCATTTTTGAATCTATATTTTGACAATTTTATAAACTATGTTTGTCAAAATAAACTTATTCTTTATGATTGGGACATCAAAATTTACTTTGTGTGAATTTTTGGTATTTTTCTGACAATGTTCATTTTTTAATGAATAGTGAAAAATACTGCATTTTACATTAAAACTGCTTTTTAATCTAATTTATTTATATGATTAGATTATCTTTTGAATTGTTCTTAATGTGTAATATGAATATATTTTTACCATTTTATCCAATGGTGGTCATTGGAATCAATTTCACTTTGAAATTAGACTTAAACTGGTGTCAATCTTTTGATACTTATTGTTTTGTAAAAACACGCTATTTGCTCTGGCAGCGGGAATTAATTATTAAATTAATTAATGTGACTTATATGATTTGAATTTTGTAAAATAGACTTCATTTTTGAATTCGGAATATCAAATATAGCTTAGGGAGAATTTTTGGTAATTTTCTGAAAAACTTCAATTTTTGATGAATAGTGAAACCACTAAGTGGTAATCAAGCAAACTGATTTTTCAGTTAAATGAAAGTTTACCACTAATGTGTATTGAATTTTGAAAATCCGACATACATGGTTGTCATTAAGAAGTAAAATGTGGTTCAATGAGATTAAAATAATTTTTTGGTGAATAGTAACTTAATAAGTTTTTAATCGCGATTAGTGGTAATTAGTGTAGTTTAAGGTATAAATAATGCTTTAATAATATGAAATGACCTAGACACATGTCCCAACCTTATTGGTTGTGTCATGGCCGGCCATGACAAGCCATGGGTCAACTTGGGGACCCCATGGAGACATTTTGGTTGGGAAATGACATAAATAACTTTTTATTAAATGTTAAAGTAAAAATGACACAAACAAGAGATGTTTTACGAAAACAATTTTTACATGGGGTTATAAAGATCAGATATTTGATTATAAATAGTAATTGGAAAGCTAAAAAGATTTCCTACATCATAGTATTTTTTTTATAATTTTTAGACATTAAATAAATTAAATTATTTATGACATAATAATGATGCGGTGATGACATCATTATTTGACGATTTAAATAAAATGGAAAGATAATGTAAAATCTATGAACTACAGATGGCCAAAACCAATTGGATGAGTGGATTTCGAAGCCTTATCACCTTATCCACGAATTATATCAATGTGGGACCTTTTGAAACCGAAACACATTTTCAAATAAAGTAATATTTCTTTACTTTCCAAAAGTGCCCCTCCTCTCCTCTTATAAAAGGCTCCCACCTCTACCTCATTTCACACACTCCTCAAGCCTTTGGCTCGGCCAACCCCTGCCCATTTACTCTCTCCACATCCCTCTCCTCATCCTAGAGGATTCCCTTTGGGCAGAATCCTTTCAAAGGAAGCCTTTAGGCTCAAATCAAAAGGAGTTACACTTTTAAAGGTAATTCATTCTCTCATGTTCATTTGTTTTATTTTGCTTCTCCAACCCCTAAACTCTTTTTATTTGCTTATTTTGTAACAACACCAGTATCTTCAATATACTAGGATGTTGTTATAAGATTTATTTGAGCTACACTCTCACACAACTACATCAAATGGTTAAAGAACATACGGTTTCCGTGGATGGCGAAATTCTGCCTCCCGAAACGATGATTGTTCAATACTCATTTAACACCTTCAAAGGTGGTCATTATGATGTCACTATTTTTGTATATGATATATGATATGTTTATGTTTTCCTTAATCTTCTGTGTTTTTCATTTTGGGCATACCTTTATGGTTTCCATTATGGGTAAACACGATATCTTCATTTTAGGAAGTGCGGACTACCGCCCCCTGAAAGTGATTTGATTCGTTAATACCATATGTGAGATGTGTAAAGGATAAAGTTAATGATATTATATATGTTATTATACTGGAATTATAATATACTCTTATATAATTATGATTCCATTCCAAAAAAAAATACGAAATAGAAATGGAAGTAGCGTTCATGCGTACGTACGGCTTACCGTCTCCATGAACGGTGCATTTCATTTCTTACCTCTAAATGTGATGTAATATTATAAATACATGTATATGCTGAATATATATGATTTATATGTTATCCAAATCATTAATATCATTCTGGATATAATGAACCTTTGACCAAATTAACAACATGTAAGTGTAAGAAGTCTATTTTTGACTTAAGAACCAAATACCGACAAAATGAACATTATTAACTTAAATAATTACATGATGTCCATAACATGGTATAAAAGGAATAATGAACTTGAAAAAGGTTCTTAAGCAAGTAGATATTAACTCAAGTTTATTATTCAGGAGATTAAAGAACGGTCGGGTCAAGTCGGATACGAGGTATGGGACTTCGTCTCAATCTCCTTTCTTTGAGGCATATTTTATTTTATACACAACTTTCTTTTATACGGTGTATAAACCCCTTTGACTTTTACGTTTATTCAAAAGGAATATTTTTTTATACGAAGCGTTTACTAAACGACAAAAGGGAATGTTTTTGTCGTACGTATGCGGCGACAACAATTTCTCCGCCGTCGTGACCGTTATTTGAGTTTCGGCTTCCTCTACAAGCCATATCTTATTTTTAAAAGAAAAAATAAATACCATGTTTTACTTTTCTTTTATTTTGGTATTGAAAATGGTTTTCACAATGTTTTTTGTGTTGTATTGATATCTTGTGATTGAAATGTGGAAATGTTATGTTTCCTTTATGCATGTTTTATGTGATACGATTATGTTATGGTTCTTGGGCATTATTATGAAGACGGGTGGTTCCGTGATAAACTAAGGGCGGGTGAGCCCGATATAGCTCTCCAATGCATTGGGTAACGCGAAGGAGTGAAACGTTAAGGTTTCTCCGAAGAGATTTTAGGGAATATACTGTGATGGGTATTCCAAACGTAACCAAGAGGGTTACTCCCTACGTAAGAATGTTATAAATGCTTCAAGTTACCTTTATGTATTATGATTTCTATGATTTATTCATGATTTTATGAGGTATGTTAAAGTGCCTATGTTTTATGGGTAAAGTATGATTTCGTTCTTATGTATATATGAACTCATGTTTCCTTTCCATGTTTTTTTTATAACCCATACTGAGTTTTTATGCTCATCCCAAGTTTTTGAAATGTTTTTCACAGGTCAAGGGAAAGGTACATGATAAGATGATAGAGTCAAGGATGTGTCAAGAAATAATCCATGTTTTATTTTAAATGTGTTTCCATTGATGGGAATGAAGAATACTATCTTTATGTAACCACTTTGTTTATATGTGGAATGTAATGCAAGTTTTATGATCTAATTCTCTAAAACTCCAAACCCGAAAAGATCCTCAATGTGTAATCTTGTAATAACTCAAGATTAAGTAAGGTTTAAGGCCGGGGCCTTATACTCGATATCATCCCCCATCCCCTCCGAACTGATATCAACTCTATTGGAGTTCCACTCCTGAAGATCCTTTCTTAGATTCTAAAGGTGATTAGTTATGCCTGCTCACGAGAATCCTCACATCGGTTGCTCCTAGGATCCACTCACTGTCTGTAAGAAGCTCTCAACTCGAGACCAACCATTTGAGTAGATGAAATGGGTTATCCTCCGTTCTTCCCTCTTTAAGTGCACTACTTGGGGACGGTGGTCCAACAAAGACAGAGTTAAGTAAGAAATGGAGGCATGATGAAAGGAATCAATGCCTTAATGATTGGAAAGACATCGGTGTAGTCTGCTCGGGATTCTCCTAATTCCCTTCTCATTGTTCCACTAAGTGAACCGGCATCCCAAGAAGCCCATGTCCATAAGGCCATTGTTAGCCATGAACTCTTTAATCTCATCCATTACCTTGATGGAGAATGTCACTTCAGCTTTTTTCTCCAACACATCTGTTATGGTATTAAAATCTCCACCAATGAGCCAGGTTGAACTCCATGGTTGAAAGATAGAGAGATGCTTCCATAGGCCCATTCTCTCCGAGATGCCGCATTTAGCATAAATGAAAGTGAAGAAGAAATCAAAACCTCCCGCAATATCTTTTGTGAAAATGTGTAGAGGGGACGCATCCATGCGTTCCACTGAGATGTTGTGCCTCTAGAAAATCAAGATGGGTGAGTTGCATGGTTTTCCATGCATGAAATCTGAAAAGCGCATACTTTGAGCAAAGGAAGAGATGAGATCCTCCTTCTGTTTAGTTTCCATAACAGCCAACATGGAAGCATGATGTTGACGATCTTTGTTGGAGATGAAAGCACTCTTCACCCGGACCCCCAATCCCATGACATTCCAAATGATTATAGAGATCATTGATAAACGAGAGAGGTTTCCATGTGGCCTGGGGGAATACCTAAATTACGTGACGAACTGGAGATGGATGCTTCTCTGGATTTAGCTTGGGTGAGGCACCCACCATCCACTGGTGATAACAGTTCCTTCAAGAGACTTCCCTTCATAGAAACTGGGAAGGAAACTTCTCCACAGGACCCACGGAGTCCCTTAGCAGAGCAAAGGGACTAGGAGAGCACAACAAGGGTATCAAAGAAGCCAGCAGCACTGGATCCATGTGAGTCTAAGCTGGGGGGAAGGCCTCCCCAACCCCTTTCTTGAAAATGATAAGAAACTCTTCTGGCTTGGCTGGAAGGGCATCCTCTGGAGTGGACAGATCACCCATATCTTCAATAGGAGGATCCTTAGGAGATGCCATCCCAAAAGGGAACCCCTTTGGAGGTGAGGGGGGAACAGAAGGATGGAACTCCTGGAGAGAAACAGGAGACAGGGACCCTGGATCCAGAACCATGATTGGCTCCGAAGGGGGAGCAGCAAGCCAGACAGGTGAGCAGCATGCTAATGCGGGAGGCACTTGTTCCGGGTTAGATAAAGCCACAACACTGGATGACCTGACTTGGGCTGGATGTGGGACAAAAACCGTAGGCTTGGAAGACGTCGGCAGGACATGAGCCTGAATCACCATCTCAGGATCTCCTACAGGGTTTGAGAGCTCTCCCGACTAGGGCTTAACCACCGGATATGACACGCTGAAGCCAAGACGCCTGCGCCTACAAACATCCACCGAGTGGCCCTAGAGATGGAATTCAGTACAGAACCACGGTAAGGATTGCTAGAAAACTCGTTGCCACCAGAAAAAATCCTCACCGGCTTGGATGAGGATGTGCGACGGTAGAGAGGCTGCCAGATCCAGCTCTACGCACGCAGATGCGGGATGAAGATGCTGTCAGCAAACTCCGTGTGTCTTCATCCGAACAAAGAATGAAACCTAAGGAATTTCCTACTTGTTGCAGAATTGAAGGGTACCTCGATATGACGGACACTGCCGGCCGGAGGGTGGCCAAGACCCCTGGAGCCCACGAAAGACATGAAAAAGGAAAGGGAAGGTTTCTCATGACCAAATCTCTCCACCAGGGACCAGTAGTGATAATTTGAGGCAGCACCCAGTTCCTCCGTCGGGAGCACCATCCACCAAATCTGCGCACCGAGGCGCATTGGAGATTTCTGCAATGCTAGGAAAGGGAAACAGGCATGCTAAAGAAGATGGACCATAAAATTCCTCCCTGAAGGAACCGACCCCTGTTGCACCGAGCCCGTCGGATGAAGGAAATGACGGCGATGGCAGCACCAGAGGCGTGTGGGCCGCTCCCATTTTTGAGAGTCATCTTTGTCCGCAGGAGCTTGTAGCTTCTTCCATGACTTCAACCAACCAAAGTGGACGATCAGCCTTCATTGAACCAGCATGCGGCCGGAGGAGAAAAATATTAGGCAGATGAATCACCCCCAACCACCGGGCAACCTGGTTTTCGTTCCTCTACCGGATTTGAATACCCTCGTTTGTAAGGTGTATCGGTGATCCTCCGTCATAGTGGACGTAGGGTTCAAAGCCGAACTACGTTAAATTCTTGTGTTGTTCTATTCTGATTCCGTTTTTGTGTATTTGAGGTACCACGTACCTCCGTTGCGCCCCAACAAATGGTATCAGAGGGAAGTCGGAGCGAACAGATGTGAGACGGCGAGGCGACGATGATTTTTTCCAGTGACTGGAAAATTGAAAGTGGTCGGAAATTTTTTCCGAGGGCAAATTCGTGAAGAGGACGGCGAGACTATTTCAACGGCGCAAACGGCGATGAAAACGGAGTTGAAACGAGCCCGATAGGCTTGATCAAAGTTTGGTCAAACTTGCGAGTGAACAGTACCTTGTGCCGGAGAAGACAGCACTGTTCATGCCGCCATCAAAAGGAGAGATTCCGGCAGAAAATCTGGCGTGCCACATCAGCATCACGTTAGCGCCACATCAGCAGGCAATCTGGATCGTTGAGTTTGTTTTGGCGATATCTCGGCCAATCGACGTCCGATTTTGACGATCCAGGCGTTGATTCCAACTATTTCAACCGTTCCGAATGCATCCGTATATTTAGTTTTTCAAAATTCGTACTCTATCAAGTGGTTTCAGAAGGGTGCGACATTGACGGTGGTGATCGCGTTTTGCGACGGTGACGATGACGGGTGGTGGAGCACTACCAAGATTTGAAATCGAGAAGTTCGATGGTCAAAACAATTTTGGCTTGTGGCAAAGCCCGGTGAAAGATCTTTTGGTGCAGCAGGGCATGATCAGACCGTTGATCGGAGAAAAGCCCGAGACAACTAGTGCCGATGATTGGGAAGAGCTCGAGATGTGGGTCGTCAGCACAATTCAGTTATGTCTGGCAAATGAGGTAAAGTACTTAGTGTTTGATGAGACATCACCGAAGGAGATCTGGAAGAAGTTGGAGCACCGATATATGACGAAGTCGCTCACCAACAAATTATTCCTGAAGAAGAAATTGTACTAGTTGCGAATGTACGAGGGAACGAATTTGTTGGATCACACCAATGAATTCAACAAGATCCTAACACAGTTATTAGGGCTCGGTGTGAAGGTTGGAGAGGAAGATAAAGCACTTTTGCTTTTATCATCCCTACCAAACTCATTTGATGAGCTTGTGACTGCAATGCTCGTGGGGAAGGAGACATTGAAGTTGGACGAGGTGATGACGTCACTTCAAGATTCAGAGGCATTCTGAAGACCCGTGACGCATTCAGGCGAGCAAATCATAGCGATGCGAGATGATCAACGTGAGAGGAGCCGACATCGACAGTCAGGAGGTAATTAATGGCGGCCAAAATCGAGGGGACGTGATCTGAGTGAAATCACGTGTTTCTGGTGCGAGAAGAATGGTCACTATAAAAGTGATTGTGGAGAGCGCAAATGGTACGTTGCTGGGAAGAAGAATGTTGAAGAGGAGGATGTGAACATCACATGATTATCATCAGATGATGAAATATGCATGACAACGGGAAGCATGCACTCAGATGAGCAAGTTGAACGGGGAGAAGTGCAGTGTCATTACTGCAAAAGATACGGGCACATGAAGTGGGAATGTCGTTTTCTGGGAAGGAAGAACGAGCGAGCTCAAAATCCAAAAGAAGACTGATGAGTTTTGGATTCAGGGAGCTCGACACACATATATACGACGAGAGGTACATTTGATACTTTTCAGCAGGTGCGAGACTTGGTGAGACTTGGTGATGGGTCAACATGCGAGGTTTGAGGAGTCGGGACGGTGAAATTGAAGACACCTGATGAAGGAGTTTGTAAACTGGCTGACGTGAAATTCATTTCGAGGATGAGGCGGAACTTGATATCATTAAGTAGGCTCGATGCAAAAGGGTTCAAGATTTCCATAGCAGGTGGAGTGTTGGAAGTCTCACGTGGGGATGCAGCGATGCTTTCCGGGAAGGATTCTCAAGTGTTGTATCATTTGATGGAGACCGCAGTCAGCCCGAGATCGAGTGAAGATGGTGGAAGTGCCACGTCATCTGGCGTGAAGAAGTGTGTTTGATTTGCTGATGAAGTTCTCAACACCTGCAAGGAGACTGCAGGTCAAGCTTCTGCCCCAAATTGGTCGTGAGAGGGAGATTTGTGGGGGCCACTCCCATTTTTGGGAGTCATCTTTGTCGGCAGCAGCTTGAAGCTTCTTCCATGGCGGAAACCAACCACAGTGGACGAGCAGCCTTCATTGAAGCAGCATGCGGCGGGAGGAGAAAAATATGGGGTAGATGAACCACTCCCAACCACCAGAGAACAACCTTGTTTTCATTCCTCTATAAAACGAGATTTGAATCCCCTTGTTTGTAAGGTGTATTAGTGATTCTCTGTCGGAGAGAGTGAAATAGAGAAGCACTCCTGTTTCTCCCATGGATGTAGGAATCAAAGCCAAACCATGTTAAATTCTTGTGTTTCTCCATTCTAATTCCGTTTTTGTGTGTTTGAGGTACCACACACCTCCGCTGCGCCCCAACAAGGCGAGACTCTGACGGCTGCCGACAGAGGCAGAGGAGGTGGATCTACTGAGGGTAGAGGGTTGGTTGAGGATGGCAGCAACAGAGGAGAGACGTTGATGGCTACCGACAACATCTAATGAGGCGGAACCGCTACAGAAACCTTCAGGGAAATGATCGAAGGAGCGAGCCGGAGGCAAGCGGGACCAGAATCGTTCGGTCCACTGGAAGCGTATGGGTTGCGTTCTCCAAATTTTTAAAATCCATTTTTCAATGATTATGTTTTTTCAAATCACCCCTACTTATCCCATAAATAATATACCCTAAACCTTATTGTAGTTATGGCCTCCCCACTACCAGAATCTATCTGGGCAACCACTGTATTAGAGGAAATCCCACCCTATCACAGTTCGGTGCTTTAACAACATACAACAAAGGTTTTAACAGTGCTAAAAAAACGATGTTGTCCACAACGCTAATAAAGGCTCTAATGTTACAATGTGATATTTGAATAGCACACTGCAACAAATATCTATGTAAACTTGTGTGCAAATACACTTTTATGAAAATTCATAATCTAATTGAAATAAAATTTACTTCACAAATACAAAAAAACACTATTATATACATTTCAAATAATGTTTTGTATAATTACATTTGAAAATACTATTTACAAATATTTGAAAACATCAATGTTTCATCATCTTTAGCACCCACAACCCCCTCTCAAAAAAGTCTGATCATGATATCAGTTGTCGAACAAACCACCCCAACAAAATCAAAAGAATTCATCTGTATGCGAAAACAAATCTTATATTAATAATACTATAAAGAAATAAATTAAACATAAATATGAAAAAAATACATTAAAAATGTCAGTTTTAAATAAAAAGGACATACTTAGAGTCATACCAATCATACCGTATGTCGAATTAAGGAAGTGATGATTCCAATACATCCCAAATTACTTATAGATCGTTGTCCTAAAGTACCGAAACAATCATAATATGTTTGCTCGTTTTTGAGCATGTCATTTTTTTACTAAAATGTCATTTTAAACTACAAACACGCACTTCGAATCATATTGGTCACATCGTGTGTTGATTTGACATGAGAATAATTCTTATACGTCATAAATAGCTTATGAATCATTTTTCTAAAGTATCAAGACCATTCGTGTGCATTTTCTCAATTTTCAATGAGTGACACACATTTTGAACTAAAATGTCAATTTTATACTAATAATGGACATTTTGAGTCATACTGGGCACACCGTGTATCATATTGAGGTGCGGCTAATTCTTACACTTCACAAATGACTTATGGATTGTTGTCTTAAAGTATCAAAACAATTTGAGCGTGTTAACTCATTTTTTAGTATGTCACTTGTGTTTTTTACTAAAATATCAATTTTAAATAAAAAAATACACATTTTGAGTCATACTGGCCACGCAGTATGTCTGATTGAGTCATACACATCAAAAATAACTTATGGATCATTGTATTAAATTATCAAATAATCTTCATGTGTTTGATTGGTTTTGAGTATGTCACTTGTGTTTTTTACTAAAATTTCATTTTAAATTGAAAACACACACTTTGGGTTATACCGGTAACATCTTGTGTTTATTTGACATGAGACTAATTCCTACATTTCAAAAATGATTTATGAATTTTTGTCCTAAATTATCAAGATAATCAAAGTGTGTTTTCTTGGTTTTCAGTGAGTGATATGCTTCAAACTAAAATGCCAATTTTAAACTGATAACGAACACTTTGAGTCATACTGGGAAAACAAGGTATCATATTGAGGTGTAACTGATTCCTATATGTCATAAATGACTTATGGATAATTTTCCTAAAGTATCAAAATAATTTGGATGTGTTTTTTTGGTCTTGAGTATTCCACTTGTCCTTTTTACTAAAATTAATGTCAATTTTAAATAAAAAGACACACTTGGAGTTATAACGGTCACATTGTGTGTTAGATTGAGGTGTGGTTGATTCCTACACATCACAAATGACTTATGGATCGTTTTCCTAATGTATCTAAACAATCCGAATTCATTTCCTTAGTTTTGAGTATGACACTTGTTTTTTTACTAAAATTAATGTAAATTTTAAATGAAAAAATAAACTTTGAGTCATACTGGTCACACCATGTGTCAGATTGAGATGTAGATGATTTCTATATGTAAAAAATGACTTATGGATCATTTTTCTAAAGTATCAAAACAATCCAAATGCATTTTCTTTATTGTACATCACTTTTGTTTTTTTACTAAAATATCCTTTCAAACAAAAAACACACACTTTGTGTCTTACTGGTCACATCATGTGTTGGTTTGACATGAGACTAATTCCTACACATAAAAAATGACTTATGAATCATTTTCCTAAATTATCAAGACAATCAGAGTTTATTTTCTTAGTTTTCAGTGAGTAGCATACTTTTTGAACTAAAATGTCAATTTTAAACTGATAACAAACACTTGGAGTCATGCCGGTCACAACGTGCATCATATTGATTTATGGTTGATTCCTATACATCACAAATGACTTATAGATCGTTTTCCTAATGCATCAAAACAATCAGAATTCGTTTTCTCAGTTTTGAGTATGTCACCTTTTCTTTATACTAAAATTAAGGTCAATTTGAAATAAAAAGAAACACTTGGAGTCATATCGGTCACACTGTGTGTCAGATTGAGGTGAGATTGATTTCTACAAGTCACAAATGACTTATGGATATTTTTACTAATGTATTAAAACAACACCAATGTGTTCTATCAATTTTGAGTAAGTCACTTATGTTTTTTACTAAAATGTCATTTTAAATTGGAAACACGCACTTTGAGTCATACTAGTCACATTGTGTATCGGTTTGGAATAATACCGATTCATACACATCAAAAATGACTTATGAATCATTTTATTTAATAATAAAAACAATTATAGTTCATTTTTTTAGTGATTGATGCACTTTTTGAACTAAAATATCAATTTTAAACTTATAACATACATTTTGAGTCATACTGGGCATACTGTGTATTGGATTAAGGTGTGACTAATCCCTAAATGTCACAAATGACTTATGGATCATTTTAATAAAGTATCAAAACAATATGGAAGTGTTTGATCAGTTTTTAGAATATCAGTTGTCTTTTTTACTAAAATTAATGTCAGTTTTAAATAAAAAGACACACTTTGAGTAATATCGGTCACATTATGCATTAGATTGAGGTGAGACTAATTCCTATACATCACAAATGACATATAGATCATTTTATTAATGTATAAAAACAAGTTAAATGTGTTTGATTGTCTTTAAGTATGTCACTTGTGTTTTTTTTCTTCTAAAATTAATGTCAATTTTAAATAAAACGACACACTTTGAGTTATACCAGTCATGTCGTGTGCCCTATTGAGGTGCGACAGAATCCTACATGCCAAAAATGACTTATGGATTATTATACTAAAGTATCAAAGTAATCTAAATGTTTTTTCTTAGTTTTGAGTATTTAATGTCTTTTTTGAACTAACATTTAAATTATAAACAAAAAAATACAGTTCAAGTCATAGCGAGTACACTATGTATCAGATTGAGGTGTGGATGATTGAGTATGTTGTAACGAACCAATATTTTTTAATGGAAATTACTTTCTTATAAATATTTCATAATCACATGAAATCCCAAAATAATGAACTAAAAAGTTCTATGTGACCTTCAAACATAATTTTTCACTTATGTGATGTGAATTTCGAAAATCTGACATACACGGTTGTGATCAGTAAGTTATTTGGAGTCCAATAAGAAAAACTTAATTTTTAGTGAATAATAACCTACCCTTATGAATAGTAACATACCCTTAGGAATAGTGATATACCCTAATGAATAGTAACCTTACCTATGATAGTATATAAATAATATTCAAGTGGAAGTATGATATACCTATGTTTTGGAATAAGTAAGTAAATGTTTTAAAACTGTTTTTTAGAATAAATTATGATTTTAATTAAATATTAAATTAATTATATTTAGAAAATTATTTTTGAAAAATGGACTTCATTTTTTGGATTCTACACATCAAAAAATGGTTCGGGTTAATTTTTGGTAGTTTTCTGTAATACTAGAATTTTTTATGAATAGCAAAATGCGATAAAATACCGTATATACAAATTATCAATTAAATACACTATTTATGAAATCATAAGTGATGTAAGCCCACTTGGTTCAAACTCACATTCATTTATTACTATTATTGGTCATGGAATCATCTAAGATATTTAATTTAATGGTTTATGATTATTTTGGTTGTGGATGTGCTATCTTAAAATCATTCACCAATTTACTCCAAATGGTTAGTGTTTATGTTTAGTGTTTGGGGAAAGTTATTTACATTTCATATATTAGTTTCAATATGAATGTATATCTTGTTTATATTTATTCTCATTCATATGAGGAATGCATTGGACATAGAAAGTGTCAGGTGGGGCCCGCTATAGCCCCTCGGTGCATCGGTAGATCTCATGAGACATACTATGATCTTGACACAAGGCCTTGAAAAAATGATTATTTATGGTCTTGACACGAGGCCTTGACGGTATGGTGATGATGTCCCACATTATGAATTCCCTCATTATGAAAATAACATTGATGGTTCATGTGGTTATTCGACTAGTAGAATACCCATGATTATGTTTTATTATGGAATTACTTACTCACCTCTTATTCCTACCATAACGTGTTCATGTTTTTATTAAAGGCATATGTTTTTAGTTATTTAACTTACCTAATGTTTATATATATTTCGCTGAATTTCTTAACCTTACTGAGCATTTGATCTCACCAGTTTCTTATGTTACATTTTCTCAGGACATGAAGAATTTTATTATGAATGACATGCTAAAATATCCTAGGAGTTATGGATGTTTTCTAAGAAGTTTCTATGTTGTATTTATTTTCAAGTTGTAATGTTGAACTTATGTATGTATATTGTTTCCAATAATACTAAACTAATCAGTCCTTCAGGATGGATATTCCTTGTTTATATGCCAATGTAATCAAATAAGGCACCGACTCTGAGCAACTGGGGTCAGGTACTTACATATGTGATGTGTGTTTTGCTTTCAACTATTTTCAATAAGATATAAATGAGTGAACTCTTCCATTTGGATGGAGTAGGAAACCCCATGCTACTTGAAATTCCCCATCCAAAAGCAATATTTTCTCTTTTTTCTAGATTGCTACAAACAGTTGAAAGAAAAATATCGCTACCCAAAAAGAATCCATGTAGAGACCCGTACTTAACGTACATAGACATTGCATTACTTTTGTGGAATACTTAATACATAAAAAAAACAAACACCAAAGGACCGTAATAGTTTAGTGTCTTTGGAAACATGGAACATAATCTTCTAATCATGGTGAAAGATCTTCAATATCTCCCATAAAGATCTTCCCCTTTTATTTTATTACCTAAAAAATTTATTTATATCCCGAGGAAAAGAAAACATAAAAAGGGTGATCTCAAATTCTCAATAAGGGTAAACATAGAAAAAATAAAACAATCCGTAAACATTTGAATGCAAAAACTTTAACATAAAATCTAAACATCAAAATCTTGAGCAAAGACATAAATCGTGGAAGTATGTAAGGCATATATCATAAAGGAACATCAATCATGATAAAATAGCATGGGAATAAAACATGTATTTGTGGAAAACCATTAAGCACTTGATATGATTTCCATAGTAGCCAAGACATTGCTGCCAAGACCATCTTAGTGGACAAAGTCCCTTTCTGAATCGAGTTCACTCCTCATTCCAGTCCTGTATCACTGAACTGTATTAACTTACCATTCCAGCCATGTCTATCTCATGAGATATAAATCTTTACCCAATTCATTGGAGGGAGATATATGTCCCACCCATCTCATAATGAAATCATTCTTACGTGTTCCACAACATAAACATAAATCATTCATCATAACCCAAAGAATAAAATGGGTTTCATAAACATCATCCCATCATAACATAATCCATATAAAACAAATGGACATCATTTCATCATAAGAAAAGTGAAACCATGTAAATCATAGAGACATTATAATTGAAACATACACATATGAAATAATGTCATCTTAGATGGAAAATGGTTTTGATAAAACACTTGAAATGAATTCTTGAGGAAAATATCCTTTCTTATTCAAAATCATTTTCTTTTCATAAAATTCCATGAAATTTTAAAAGAAAAGGATTTTGATGAAAATAGTCATGAAATATTGTAGAGTAAGCTTCATGAAAATAAGGCTTTATAAAACTGTAAAAATCCGTTCATGCCATATAAGTTAAAAAAACATTCTTCTTGTACTTTTGCCGGAAAAGTCAAAAAGTACCTTGTATGGTAAACAAAAGAAAGATTCCTTACATACCATGTAGTAAAATTCAAAAATGGGTAAAAAGGACTTTAAACATACATGAAACCATTTTTATAAAATAGAGACATGGATGATAAATATAACCCCAGTAAATACTTACGAATAAACAATCTTGGATAAAAACGAGATTCGAAAAGTTATCCATTACCTTATGTTCGATATGCTTCGTATGTATCTGAACCTCCTGTATAATGATTTAAATAATGTCATTGAATTATTAGAGAATCATATTCATTGTTATGATATCATATATGGTTCACTTATGACTTTATATTACTCGTTCTTTTGTAAATTCCATGTTAAAGCAGCAATTTGGGTAAAATCATTTCATTTATCGTACGTGTTTCGATTTGTTGTTCTTGATATTATTACTCATATCCTGATTTACTTAATTCCAGAATGTAAAACATGATTTAT
Organism: Viscum album; assembly: GCA_963277665.1. Lineage (NCBI taxonomy): Eukaryota > Viridiplantae > Streptophyta > Magnoliopsida > Santalales > Viscaceae > Viscum > Viscum album. Next base: position 1,880,041,168 of record OY728145.1, read on the forward strand.
ATATAATATATACTCAGTATATAAATATATACGATAGATCGATAAATGGAATGAAATACACCGTTCATGGAGACGGTAGGCCGTACGTACGCATGAATGTTGTTTTCGTTTCCTTATTGAATTGAATGGAATTAAGTAAATGAAAAATATATGTACATAAATATAGTATCATTATTATGTAATATCTTACATGATAATTTATTACATATATACTTTATAATCATACTTGAATAGTTAATCATGGAAAATGAATCTCATCGCGTTCGTGGAGACGGTAGTCCATACGCACGCACGAGCGATGATATCATTCCCATAATTATTGAATAGAATTGGAGTGAATGATATAATATCATAGAATCACTATGATGTTATAATAACCATATATAGTTATTAATTACACCATTATACCCATCCAAGTAAGGTGGTGGTGGAAAAACTAATTACACCACGACGTGGAGACGGTATTCCGTACGTACGCACGTGTGGTGATTTCATTTTCCGTAGGATGGATAGAAGGTAAAATGGGGTTGTTTCATATTTATAATATCATATCAGTATATTATTGATAATGATTTTATTACTTTACAATGAAAACAACTAAATAAGAATAAGTTGAAGAAGAAAGAAACTTGAAAGAATCGGTAGAAGAGATTACATCTTCTTCGACGTGCCTCCTTTAAACTTCCTCTTAAGGTACTAGAGTTTTTCTTTTGAAAAGACCATAAACTCAATAATATTACTATGTAATTTTAAAAGATTAATGGTTAGGGTTTTTCCAAGCTTGAATTCTCAAAGTTGTGTAAAGAGAAGAGGGAGGAGGTGCCCTTTTATAAGGGAGGAGAGGGGCACTTTTGGAAACCTCTAAAATATTAATTTATAATAAACCTAAAACCCACATAAAAACTTCCAAAGTGACTCAAATTAAGATATTAGATAATATAGTGTTGTAATATCATCAAAAAATTAAATTTATACATGTTTTGATTTTATTTTAAACCTTATCATTTTGATTTATCCTTATTTAATCTATTTAATTTTATTTTTGGTAATAATGTTATAAATGTTATATGGTTATAAATACTTACTTATGTGTTCTTAATTATACATAATTTGATATGTTATGAAATTTTAGATCATATAAATTTTAATTTGTATTTTTTAAAATATTTTTTGTGAATTTTAAACAATTTAATAGTATAAAATATCAATAGTGTCAATTTTGACACAATTAATTTATTTGAATTTAAATAAAATACACACAGAAGATATGTTCTAAAAAAAATATTTAATAGATTCATAACATGTCATATGTATCTAGAAAATTCGTGGATCACATTAAATAGTTTATATAATATTTATTTAAATATTTTTAAAACCATTTATTTGATATTTCAATCAATAAAATAATTTCAACATCACTATTGTGTCACCTTTAATGATAATTATTTAATCCCTAAAAATTCTAAATAAATTCACATGATGTAGATAATTTTATTATATTTCTGTATACTATTCATGTTCAAAGTTTCATGAAGTTTATCACTAAGTTAAAATTATTATACTTATAATATTTAAGAGAGTGACATATTGTCACTTTCTTTGGTTTTAATAATAATTAAATTATTTTTATGGTAAAAAGTCCATAAAATGAATCTAATCTGACCCTTAGGTGATATGGGTTGACTTTTAGTCATCCAATAGAATTTTATCATGTGTTAGGGTAATTTTATAATCTTAGTTTTACCCTTAATTACAATATTTATCTTTAACTGAAGTAAATAAAAATTACCGTAGTTACTATTCATAAAATCAAAAAAATAAAAGTAACCTATTAAAATAATTTAGACCCACTGAATCCAAATATGGAGTCCATTTTTAAAAATTCAAAACACAGAATTTGTAGTAATTAAATTAATATTTATCCCGTTGTTAAGAAAACAAGTTTTAAAAGTTAAAATATTGCCAAAGATTGAAATGTTTTTACCTATGAATTCAATGTAAAATTAATGGTAATGACATAAATTACATTAAATGGTAAAAATATATTCTATTTATAATTTTAAACCATTAAATATTATAATTTAACCATATAAATTATTGCGATGAAAAAAGTTGTTTTTAATTAATATATAGCATGTTTTTACTATTCATTAAAATATGAAAGTTATCCAAATAATATGAAAAACTTATCCAAAGTAAATTTTTATATCCTTAATTCAAATAAGAATTTTATTTTTTCAAATTGAACTTATAAACATGTCAAAAACTATATTTTAAGTGGGTGCGCCATCAAAAGGTGGCAAAACTGTATTTTTTGAAAAATACTTATTTTACCTGAAAAATTTATTTTTTTATCATAACATGTTCTAGAAAATGTTTAAGATGAATAATAATGTTATAAAATTCAAAATTTAGTTAATACTATTCATAATGGCTAGTCCATAATAATATTATATCAATATATCGTTGTTTAGTGAAACCCGGTATTGCGTACTACACACGCTATCGAGGAAGGTCACGATTGCGTGTAATGCAAGACAAGTCAGGGATGCATGTAGTGCAAGCTCCCTTTGGTGTAACGTACAAAACAAGACATAAATAAATTTAAAAAGAATAATTCTCATAAAATCTCGGGTTGTTACATTCTACCCCACTTAAAATGAATTTCGCCCTCAAAATTCATCGAGGTTATAAATGGTTTACTACTTGAACATTTCTTTCATAGAAACCCACATCATAAAAAGGAATAATAAAACTTGATTTTAAAAAGTGAAGTATGAAACATATCAGTTACCCAAATTAACTCATTACTGGGTTTCCACATAGGATAACATAGGTGAAAATATGGATATGGAAGAGAAACCTAACCATCATGTTCTGATGGAGAGTGGTAGTGAACATGGCTATGAAAAAGCCAACAATCACAAAGCCATAAATTTGTGATGATCTAAGGTACCATCTGATTCATCAGATATAAGTGCAGTAGGACAACATTTTTGGTTTTCAATATGATTTCCCTAAATTTGAAGAATTTGAATTAGAAGAAATACTTACTTTATTTCAGAACAATCTCACCGTTTTTCATGCCTTGAACAATTTCCACTTCATCTCTTAAAGAAATGAAGTTGAATTTTTCATTCGTGAAGTGTTAGCAGATCATGTGATAGAATGATGGGTCACTCCATCTATCTCAACTAAAAGGTTAACAAAAGTTATCAAATATACATAAGTCCATCTATGGTGAGGTTAATCATATATGATTCCAAAAATGGACTTATACTTAATCTATCATATTGCTTAATAAAATAAAACTAGTTTCTACTAACCAGGGACTTCCTGTAGGACAGTGGTCGGTAATAAAGGCCTATCGCACTTCGGTTGTGGGTTCAATTCTTACAACCTTGTCTGACGCGACGGGTTGTCTCCCATCCTGCAGGTTGTCTTTTTTTTTTCTAAAACTTCACTATTATAACATTATAGAAATAATATCAAAAAATGTTCTATCCTTAAACAATACTATCTGATGTCTGACATAATCCATTCCAGTCATTAGACTTATCCAAAATACATCTATCCAATCTTATAGTATAAAGAAAATGATTACTAGAAATGTCATCAACCAAGCATGCGAATAACATCATTTATCCCCCATATATCATAAGATATATCTTATTGATCGCATTCCAAACATGTGAATACCTTAATCTTATATTCTCTTGAAACATGAATTACCATAGAACCATAGTGAAAACATGAATGCTGTCAAAAGGTAACTCTTTCCACATACCAAAATCCCAAAATTTCTATATACTCAAACCATGATATCACCTTGTCCTTATATCAGTCATAATCTCATTAATACTATCAAACATATTATTTTCTCCTTATCCCTTCATTATGCGCATATCATCTGCTTTCTAAAATATTTGAATTACTTTTCAGGGTTGCCGGTACCATATAATTATTGAAAACCATAATAAACCAATACATAGATATTCCAATATTCCACAGTACTATAAATTAGATTCCACAACATTATTTTGGAATCCCGTTACATAAACACATAATCATTCCACTACATCGTTGTCATACTCAACATCGCCAATAGTGATTGCATGTGACTTCCCTTTGTCCTTTTCATTAATAGGTTGCTCACGTTGATCATCATTAACCCTTAGATTAGGGCATTGATTAGCATAATGCCCCATTTCCTTGCACTTGAGGCATTGAAGTGTTGGTGGAGCGTTCTCTATAGTCTTTTCTCTATTCATGTCATTAGAACCCTTTTTCCCGTTACATCGGCACTCAGCTGCTTGATGACCTTCTTTTCCACACTTGAAACATTTTCTAGTACCTTTTAGACAATCTACACCATGCTTCTTTCCACACTTTGAGCATAAAGAAACATTCACCTTCTTTTCACCATTGTTATGAGGTTTTTCCTTGAACTCCATCTTTCGTTTCTTGTCAAAACCATGAGATGGATATGTTACACCAACTTCCAGTTCTACCTTGATAGCACACCGCACAATTTCTTCACAGCTACTAAAGTCTCTTATAGCTAATTCCCTTCGAAGACTTGGTTTTAATCCACTGAAGAATCGATCAACTTTACATTCAGTTTAGATGATAATGCTAGATGTATACCTTGAAAGTCTTGTAAAATTCACTTTGTATATACCAGCAGATCCATCATCCTTCTGCTTAAGCTCAAGTAACTCCTTTTCCATCTTTGTTTGAAGAATACGATGGAATTACTTACTGAAAAACAAGTTCTTGAACTCGTCCCATTCCATGGATTCAATTTCATCTTGGGGCTTTGTATTCTTAATTAGAGTCCACCACTGGTCTACTTCACCTTCTAAACGGTAAACAACTAAAATGAATTTTTCATGATATAAACATCAAATTATGGAAAATATATTTTCAATGGTACTGATCCATTATTCAGCAAAAAGTGGATCAGAAGACCCATTGAAAGAAGGTGGACGTTGCCTCATGAAGGACTCAATAGAATATTGTTTCCTTCTCTGATCATTTGGAAATCCAGAATGATTCATAGCTTGTGTAAGTATAGCAATAAGATTTTTCACTCCATCTCTCATCACATTTGGTTGTTCAGGAGGACAATCATTGTATTGTCCATTACATTGATCAAAACGGTTCCTTTGGGTTCCATCCATCGTCTAAAACACAAAAAGAACAGTGTGAGAGACAAAAATCATGCTAGGAAAACAACATAATAAAGGGGGAGTACCTTCAAAATCTAACATATTAGGATTAATTCTAATAACGTTACCATAATTCTAGGACTATAACCTATACTTATACTTAACCTTAGGTACATCTCTAGACATACCTTAGAAATATCTCTAGGGATCTCACTAAAGTTCTTGCATCCTAGTTTCCAAAGGTTGACTAAACCTTTCCTTTGATACCAACTGTAGAGACCCGTACTTGACGTACATAGACATTGCATTACTTTTGCGAAATACCTAATACATAACAAAAACAGACACCAAAGTACCGTAATAGTTTAGTGTCTTTGGAAACTTGGAACATAATCTTCTTATCATGGTGAAAGATCTTCAACATCTCCCATAAAGATCTTCCCCTTTTGTTTTATTACCTAAAAACTTTCTTTAAATCCTGGGGAAAAGAAAACATAAAAAGGATGATCTCAAATTCTCAATAAGGGTAAACATAGAGAACATAAAACAATCCATAAACATTTGAATGCAAAAAACTTGAACATAAAATCTAAACATCAAAATCTTGAGCAAAGACATGAATCTTGGAAGTACGTAAGGCATATATCATAAAGGAACATCAATCATGATAAAATATCATGGTAATAAAACATGTATTTGTGGAAAACCATTAATCACTTGATATGATTTTTATAGTATCCAAGACATTTCTTCCAAGACTATCTTAGTGGACAAAGTCCCTTTCTGAATCGAGTTCACTCCTCGTTCCAGTCCTGTATCACTGAACCATATTAACTTACCATTCCGACCATGTCTATCTCATGAGATATAAATCTTTACCCAATTCATTGGAGGGAGATATAGGTCGCACCCATCTCATAATGAAATCATTCTTACGTGTTCCACAACATAAACATAAATCATTTATCATAACCCAATGAATAAAATGGGTTTCATAAACATCATCCCATCATAACATAATCCATATAAAACAAATGGATATCATTTCATCATAAGAAAAGCGAAACCATGTAAATCATAGAGACATTATACTTGAAACATAAACATATAAAATAATGTCATCTTATATGGAAAATGGTTTTGATAAAACACTTGAAATGAATTCTTGAGGAAAATATACTTTCTTCTTCAAAATCATTTTATTTTCACAAAATTCCATGCAATTTTAAAAGAAAAGGATTTTGTTGAAAATAGTCATGAAATATTGTATAGTAATCTTCATGAAAATAAGGCTTTATAAAACTATAAAAATCCGTTCATGCCATATAAGTTAACAAAAAACTCTTCTCATACTTTAAATGGAAAATTCAAAAAGTACCCCGTATGGTAAACAAAAGAAAGATTCCTTACATACCATGTAGTAAAAGTCAAAAATGGGTAAAAAGGACTTAAACATAAATGAAACCATTTTTAGAAAACAGGGACATGGATGATAAATATAACCCCAGTAAATACTTACGAATAAACAATCTCGGATAAAAATGAGATTGGAAAAGTTATCCCTTACCTTATGTCCGATATGCTTCATATGTATCAGAACCTCCTGTATAATGATTTAAATAATGTCATTGAATTATTAAAGAATCATATTCATTGTTATGATATCATATATGGTTCACTTATGACTTTATATTACCCGTTCTTTTGTAAATTCCATGTTAAAGCAACGTTTTGGGTAAACTCATTTCATTTATCGTACGTGTTTCGATAAGTTGTTCTTGATATTATTACTCATATCCTGATTTAATTAATTCCAGAATGTAAAACATGATTTATATATAATATATACTCAGTATATAAATATATATTATAGATTGATAAATGGAATGAAATACACCGTTCATGGAGACGTTAGGTCGTACGTAAGCATGAATACTGTTTTCGTTTCCATATTGAATTGAATGGAATTAAGTAAATGAAACATATATGTACATAAATTCAGTATCATTATTATGTAATATCTTTCATGATTATTTATTACATATATACTTTATAATCATACTTGAATGGTTAATCATGGAAAATGAATCTCATCGCGTTCGTGGAGACGGTAGTCCGTACGTACGCATGAGCGATGATATCGTTCCGATAATTATTGAATAGAATTGGAGTGAATGATATAATATCTCAGAATAAGTATGATGTTATAATTACCATATATAGTTATTCTTTACACCATTATACCCATCCAAGTAAGCTGGTTGTGGAAAAACTAATTACACCACGGCGTGGAGACAATATTCCGTACATACGCACGCGTGGTGATTTTATTTTCCATAGGATGGATAAAAGGTGAAATGGGGTTGTTTAATATTTATAATATCATATTAGTATATTAGTGATACCGATTTTATTACTTTACAATGAAACAACTAAAGAAGAAGAAGTTGAAGAAGAAAGAAACTTGAAAGAATCGGTAGAAGAGATTACCTCTTCTTCGACATGCCTCCTTTAAACTTCCTCTTAAGGGACTAGAGTTTGTCTTTTTAGAAGACCATAACCTCAATAATATTACTAGGTAAGTTGAGAGGAGTAATGGTAAGGGTTTGTCCAAGCTTTAAGGCTCAAATTTGTGTAAAGAGAAGAGGGAGGAGGTGCCCTTTTATAAGGGAGGAGAGAGGCACTTTTGGAAACCTATAAAATATTAATTTATAATAAACCTAAACCCCACATAAAAACTTCCAAAGTGACTCAAATTCAGATATTAGATAATATAGGGTTGTAATCTAATCAACCAATTAAATTTATACATGTTTTATTTTATTTTAAACCTTATCATTTTGATTTATCCTTATTTAATCTATTTAATTTTATTTGTGGTAATAATGTTATAAATTTTATATGGTTATAAATACTTACTTATGTGTTCCTAATTATACATAATTTAATATTTTATGACATTTTATATCATATAAATTTTAATTTTTAATTTTTAAAATATTTTTGTGATTTTTAAATAATTTAATAATATAAAATATCAATAGTGTCAATTTTAACACAATTAATTTATTTGAATTTAAATAAAATCCACACAGAATATATGTTCGAAAAAAATATTTAATAGATTCATAACATGTCATATTTATCTATAAAATTTGTGGAGCACATTAAATAGTTCATATAATATTTATTTTAATATTTTTAAAACCATTTATTTTATATTTCAATCAATCAAATAATTTCAACATCACTATTGTGTCACCTTTAATGATAATTATTTAATCCCTAAAAATTCTAAATAAATTCAAACGATGTAGATAATTTTATTATATTTCTTTATACTATTCATGTTTGAAGTTTCATGAAGTTTATCACTAAATTAAAATTATTATACTTATAAGATTTAAGAGAGTGACATGTTGTCACTTTCTTTGGTTTTAATAATAATTAAATTATTTTCATTGTCAAAAGTCCATAAAATGAATCTAATATAACCCTTAGGTGATATGAGTCTACATTTAGTCATATAATAGAATTTTGTCATGTGTTAGAATAATTTTATAATATTAGGTTTACCCTTAATTACCCGATTTATCTTTAACTGAAGTAAATAAAAATTACCGTAGTTACTATTCATAATATCAAAAAAATAAAAGTAACCTATTAACATAATTTGGACCCACTAAATCCAAATATGGAATCCATTTTTAAAAATTCAAAACACAAAAGTTGCAGTAATTAAATTAAAATTTATCCCGTTGTTAAGAAAATGGGTTTTAAAAGTTAAAATATTGCCAAAGATTGAAATGTTTTTACCTATGAATTCAATGTAAAATTAATGGTAATGACTTACATTAAATTAAATGGTAAAAATATATTCTATTTATACTTTAAAACTATTAAATATTATAATTTAACCATATAAATTATTATGATGAAAAAAGTTGTTTTTAATTAAAATATAGCGAGTTTTTACTATTCATTAAAATATAAAAGTTATCAGAATAATATGAAAATTTTATCCAAAGTAAATTTTTATATTCTGATTTCAATTAAGACTTTTATTTTGTCAAATTTAACTTATAAACATGTCAAAAACTAGATTTTAACTGGGTGCGCCATCAAAAGGCGACAAAACTGTATTTTTTGAAAAATACTTATTTTACACGAAAAATTTATTTTGTTCTCATACCATGTTCTAGAAAATGTGTAAGATGAATAATAATGTAACACCCCTGATTTCAAGTAAGTAACCCCTTATTTATTCTTTTTAAGTATGAAATGTGTTTGGGTGAAGTTTGGGAGGGTTTGGAAGAATTTTGGAATATTTTTTGGGCTTTTATTAAGGTGTATGGTTGGTGAACGGTTTGTGGAAACCATGCATAATGAGACAAGGACTAAGAGGAAGACACACAATTAGGCACATGATTTATCCAAACCATTCAACCCCCTAGAAGAAACCATGAAAAGTGGGACAAAGTCCTTTTTCATGTTTGGCACATGATTTGTCTAGCCATGTGGGCCAACCATGTGAGGTCCTTATTAAGGAAGACACTGTCCAATGGTTAGCACACGATTTGCCTAACCGTGTGAGTAATCGTGCATGGTTTAAAAATTAGATCCTTAAAAAGTGGATCTAAAATGTTTTCATCTCTAATCCAAATTTTTTTGCTCCAAATCAACCCTAAATCGATATTTATTCCTCCCTAAGGTTGTGAAAGCTTTCTCCATTGATACAGAGGTTATCCTAAGGCCTTTCTTGGTGATTTGAAGCCCAATTCCCTTGGTAAGTCTCCTTTTGTGTTAGTTTTTGGTATTTTTTCTTAGATCTACTTTCTTTCCCCTTTCAGTTTCTTAAATATAGTCCTATATGGATATATTTAAGGTGGATTATGCCAATCATAGTTAGATTTTTCCTTTTTGATGCTAGGGGAAGATATCTAAGGTAAGTTTTTGGAGATTCAACCCGGTTTTGTTGACTATTTCATGTCATTCTTTGTTTTCACCAAATTTTCTAAGGTAAGTGGCTTCACTCTCAACTCCTATTATTAGAACTTGAAGGATTAGTTTTCAATTTTTTAAATTTATTGAAATTGATTTTGAAATTGGTGTGCAAAGCATGGTAGAAACCTTCTTTAGCAATAGTTTATGGATTTGTAGAAATTGTGGATTTGTTGTGAAAAGTGCTTTGTTATTTAATTTTAAAATGCTAATTTTAAAAATGGTTGTTTAGTTTGGTTTGTGGAAAAAGGTTTTGTGGAATGTTTTTCAATAAAATGTTTGTTTTATTGATAGGGTTTTGTCATGATGGTTTTGGAATGGTTTGGTATAATGTGTAGGCATGTGTTCATATTACATTTTACGAGGCCCAATTGAAATATGACTTGGTTCTCAGTGTCAAAGGTGTAATGACACATGAGATATTGGTTAAATTGTGATGACTTGGTATATTGATGAGAGATCACTCATGAGTATGGAACTGTTACCTAGGCATGCATGTGTGGATTCGTGGGTTTGTATATTGAAATGGGATATGCCAAATAGGGAATATGAAATGGTTTAGAAGAACTTTCTTGGTTACTTCCATGGAAAATAGTTTTGATTCAAAAAAATATTTTGTTTAGAAATAGTTTTGGCTTTATGATACTTTGTTTCAAACTATTTTATACAAATTGTTTTGTATAAATGTGTTAACTAGATCTATCCTAGTGGCGTGAATAGAGAAGTCATTTGGGGAAAACCTATGAAGTTTCATTACTCACCCCTACTTTGTCTCTTTGGTGATTTTGTAGATATTATTAATCAAGATATAAGAAAATGTAAAGTATCACACTTCTTTAGTGGTGCATCATTTGTAGCGTCCCGAATCTGGGTGCCATACAACGGGCGCCCCGAACTCAGTTGGTCACATGACCTCAAGCGCATTTCCCCAAATGCCAGAGGTTTCCGACTAGTAGAGAGGGCCTATGACTGATAGTGGAGAAACTATGCCCTCATTTGTCAAAGTGTAGCGTAGAGAAATAAATAAAAAAACACAAAAGCGGAAGCAGTAAATAATATAGACTTGAAATGGAGAACAGAATTGAAGTAAAAGATAACCAACAATCATATATATGATGATGCAGTATGTCTCTACTCCTAAGAAAGCAGCCAAAGCAGGATACACTACAATCTAATACAATACAACACAAGGAACAAAGTACAACAAAACAAAACAAAAGTAGTGCAGTAGGAACACAACAGCATCGCAAGCCTAAGCTCGGTCCCATGATCTCATACTCCTCTACAACAATCATGTACCTGTGTAAGGAACCTTGACCTTATCGAAACCTGCAACAATATAATCTGTTTGGGCCCAAGACATGACCCAAACAGAGTGTGAGAAATAAATCCTAGTAGGCAACCACTAAAGGCCTGTGCCTAACTGTCAGTGAAAATGTACATCAGTAGTGTGCAGTAATGAAATGCAGTAAACTATGAAGTACTAAAAAGTAACATCCCTATCAGTTACATTTCCATTTTAATAATTATTTAACAGTTCAATATAATTTAATTCAAAGTAAAGCTTGTCCTTAGACATGCAAGTCCCTTCCCTCAGTCTAAACAAAACCTTGCTCTCAGGCTAATAAGAACCTTGCCCTCGGGCTAATAAGAACCATGCCCCCAGGATAATAAGAACATTTCCCTTAGGATAATAAGAATCATGACCTTAGTATAATAAGAACCATTCCCTTAGGCTAATAAGAACCTTTCCCTCAGGCTAATAATAACCATGCCCTCAGGCTAATAAAAACCTTTCCCTCAGGCTAATAAGAACCATGCCCTCAGGCTAATAAGAACCTTGACCGCATGCTAATAAGAACCTTTACCAATGCATAATCAAGAAATTCATATATGTTTCCTCTCATGAAATCTCAAAACATGATATAATCACGGCATACCCACGGGTATCCTGGCCAAACGGATAAACAAGGGAAACACACCCATGGGGTGGCCCTGGATCCAAGAAACGATCCCAAACAACAGTTTATACTTATTCATTAAATTACCTATGCAGTTCTAGGTATCTAAACATTCAAGGCCTCAGTCGCATGACACCCCGAACATGGGCACGTGGCACAACGGTGCACAAAATCAACTCGATAGTTGGAAATAAACACAAGACCACTTACCTCGATCTCCTCTGATCGATATACGTGAGAGGCGCTTCTTGAAACGACCAAGAATGATGTAGATATGAGATAAATGATTACCCATTAAAACCCAAATAACTTCCCTTAGGGCAAGAATTTGAAGGAAAGATTAAAGAAGAGGTAAGGCTTTACCCGCACAGTTCAAACGAGATCAACGACAGAAGAATCGAAGTCCCGATGTGCGATCAAGATCTCCTCCAAGTCCCGACCTCCTCTCTTGTGGCTCCTAGTGAGTTCTCTACCTCCTCTGCCGAATGAAGAGGCTACTGCCTATTTTTAATGAAAAACATAACTACACGGCGTGTAATCTCAAGTACATGGCATCTACTTTCCATTTTTTTAACTATTCCACTGGCAACTTCTTTCCACCGCCTCACTGTTCATCTGCCGACTTGATTACACAACATGTATTACTAAGTACATGGTGTGTACTATCATTCCTTTGGCAACTACTTTCACCACCTTACTGTTCACCTACCGACTGATTACACGGAGTGTATTACTAAGTACACGACGTGTGGTTAGTTTTTACACCCTTAATCGCCAACAAGCCTACATGTCCTGTATTCTTATCCCACACGGCCAAAGTACACGGAGTGTGTACAAAAGTACATGGTGTGTACCCATAAATTTGGGATTTTTCCCACATTTCCCTTGTTTTCTCAAAAACACTTAAGGAAAAAGGAAAAGAAGAAACCCGTACCTCAATAATAAGAACCAGGTTCTTACAAACACCCCCCTTAAAGCAATTCATTCCCGAATTTCCCTTCCAAGGGTGGTGAAGATAAATCTGAGAACAACTCTGGCCACTGAGCATGTACGTCGGTCTCCCGCTCCTAGGTTCCATCCTGCACTTGGCCATGCTGCCATAGCACTTGTACAAGAGGAACTGAACAACCTCAGAGAACCTTCATGATTCTATCAACAATACGAATCAGATGCTCCTAAAAGGATGCATCAACTTGAAGTTCAACCTCCTCAGGATGAAAAACATGAGACGAGTCTGAGTGATATCGACACATCTGAGATATGTGGAAGAAGTCGTGCATAGACCGGTACCTCTGTGGTAACTACAACCGATAGGAAACTGGCCCGAATCTCTCCAGAATATCAAACAACCCTACACACCTCGGTGAAAGTTTACCCTTTTTCCTGATCTTCCAGTGTCCCAACCTCGGTAAAACACGCAAGAAAACCTGATCCCCGACCATGAACTCCAAGGGTCATCTGTGGTGATCAACATAAGATTTCTGAAGAGACTGTGCAGTATCCATCTGCTTCTGAATCAACTAGACCTGCTTTGAAATCTCCTACATGAGACATGGTACCAGTAAAGCTGCCTCACCTACCTCAAACCAACACAAGGGTGATCGGCGTGACTTACCATATAAATCCTCATAATGTGTCATCTCAATAGTTTCCTGAAAACTATTATTGTAGGAAAACTCGACCAGGGGTATGTGCTTCTCCCAAGATCCCCCAAAGTCTAGGACTCATGCACACATCATTTCCTCTAACACCTGTATTGTACGCTCTGACTGGCCATCGGTCTGAGGGTGGTAAGATGTGCTCAAAAGCACCTGTGTACCCAGTGCCCTCTAAAAAATCTGCCAGAAACGAGACGTAAAATGGGTGTCCCTATTTGAAACGATAAAATGAGGGACCCCATGAAGATGTACTATCTCTTGGATATAAAAATTCTTGAGCTTGTCAACACCGAATGTCTCCTTGATTGGAAAAAGTGAGCTACCTTCGCAAGTCTATCCATAACTACCCATATGACATCATTGCCTCGAGGTGACCTCAAAAACCCAGTCAAGAAGTCCATCATGATATCATCCCATTTCAACTCCGGAATGGGTAATTATTGTAACAGTTTGGCTGACCTCTAATGCTCCGCCTTCACCTGCTGATAGATGGAACATCTCATAACAAAACCAGAAACCTCTATTTTCATACCTGACCACCAATACTGACATCTCAAGTCACGATACATTTTGGTAACTCCAGGATGCACTGCCCAAGCTGAAGCATGAAATTCCCATATCAAGTCCTCATGCATATCCCTTGAAACCCACACTCATCCATGGATACACAGTACCTCATCATCATCTATCGTCCAAACAGGAGGAGGGTCCTCACTTTCCACCGACTCCCATAGAACTAGGTCTTCTGAATCTGGCAGTTGTCTCATACTCACTCTATCCAGGAGGGTAGAAGTCACAACTAAGGATGAAATATAGGTTCACCTTTGACTATAATGCACCTCCAAATGCATCTCAAAGAATAAAGCCATAAGCTTCCAATCACCACTGGCCTCTTGCACTACATGTATCTGAGTCCTCCTACTCAGTGCATCAGCTACTGCATTACCCTTACCAGTTGTATAGGCAAGCTCAAAGTCAAAAAACTGAAGGTATTCAACCCACCTTTATTGTATCAAATTCAAGTCACACTGGGTAAAGATATATTTAAGACTTTTGTAGTCCGTAAACACCACAAAATGTTCTCCCAAGAGATAATGTCTCCAACAACGTAACACATGAACAACTGCAACCAACTCGAGATCATGCGTCGGGTAATTACTCTCATGTGGCCTCAACTACCGAGACCCATACGCAACTACTCGATCGCCCTGCATCAACAATGCTCCCATCCCAATACCTGATGCATCACAGTAAACTATATAGCTCCTCCCTTTATTTGGAAGTATCAGGACTAGTTTTGATGTCAACCTTCCCTTCATATCTTGAAAGGTTATCTAGCAAGCTTCTGTCCAAACGAACTTCATACCCTTCTTAGTCAAAACCGTCAACGACGCTGCTAAGTGGGAGAAGTCATGTATAAAGAACCTGTAGTAACCAGCCAGCCCCAAGAAACTCTGCATTTCGAACACATTCCTAGGCTATTCCCAGGAAAATACTGCTCTCACTTTCTCCGGGTCTATCGCAATTCCCGCCTCTGAGATAATATGACCTAGGAAGTGAATATGGTCCATCCAAAAGTGGCACTTTGAGAGCTTAACATATAACTGATGCTCCCTCAGTGTACTCAGCACGATCTCAAGATGGGTGGCATGGTCGTGTCGAGTATGAGAGTACACCAAGATATCATCCATGAAGACTACCATAAAAGAATCTAGATATGGGTGGAACACACGATTTATCATAGCCATGAAAACTTCTGGCGCATTTGTGAGTCCGAACGGCATGACCAAGTACTTGTATAGACCATATCTGCTCCGAAAGGATGTAAGCGGTATGTCCGATGGTCTCACACACAACTGATGATATCTGGATCTCAAGTCAATCTTCGAGAACACTCCTGCTCCTCAAAGTTGATAAAAAAGATCATCAATCCTTAGAAATGGATATCGGTTCTTGACCGTCAACTAGTTCATCTTCTGATAATCCTCACAAAGTCTGAGGGTACCATCTGCCTTCTTCGCAAACAGGACAGGTGAACCCCAAGGAGAAGTACTGGGTCGAATGAAACCCTTTTCTTGCAACTCCTCTAACTGCCTCTTGAGCTCCTACAACTTTGGTGTAGCCATCCTGTAAGGAGGAATGGACACCAGAGCCACTCCTGGAACAAGATCAATAGAGAAATCCACCTCTCACTCTGGAGGTAGACCTAAAAAGTTGTCTGGGAAGACATCCCTAAAATGATTTACCACTGGAGGGAAATATTTCTGACAAGTTACCTGGTCATCCAGATATAAACTTGCAATCTGGGCTGTCACTCCACCTCGCCCATGATGCTGGGGTCCAGCTCGGCTCACATGAACATCCCATTCGCCCTTGTATAGAAAATCTCCACCCTCTAGTGACGTGAAAATCACCCTATGACGATAGCAATCTAAAAAGTTTCGAAAGGGTACCAAACAATCCATCCTGAGAATAACATCATAGCTCATCATCTCTAAGACATAGTGATCCCATAGAAAGTGACACCCACCAACCTCTAGGGGGCACTCCTTGCACTGACGCACACCTGCTATTCTAATTCCCAACGGAGTGTCTAGCATCATGATATCAGAAAAAGAATAAACACAGAGCCCAAGTCTCTCCACAATGTGCAAATATATAAAGCTATGTGTAGCACCAGTATCGAAAAGTGCAGAAGATAAAATAGAAGTAACTAGAATAGTACTTCTGATAGTGGAAGGTCCGGGATCATGTTCCTATTGGGTCTGTTGCACTGAATATACCTACCTAGTGCTATGGACCTGTGACATAGCCTAACTACCCTGAGCTGAGCCGCCTTGCTGTCTTTGAGATCCTGGTGTCTGGATACCACGACCATGACCACTAACTTGGCCTGAACGTCCTAACGTATTCCAATCCCCTAACTGGTATGAAGTTGTTGGTCCTACTCCTGCACGCAGAGTCTACACAGAACCCCTCTCACTAGTCACTGGGGGAAACAACCTGCAAAAACACTGAAGATGACCCATCTTATCGCAAGCTCGACACTCCACTGGGTCACGGGGACACTGAGGTCTCTTGTTCCCCTCTTCACCACACTGGTAGCACATTATCGGGACACCTGAAGAATTATTCTGGCTAGTTTTTCCACTGTGAGAGAAATCCATCTACCTCTTCCTCTTGCTGGTAGAAATAGTACCAGAGACCAGTGCCGAACTGCCCTGGTCCGCACTACTAGATTCCCATAGGTTCCTCTCAGTAATCAATGCCTGGTTCACAATAGCATGCACTGTAGGCAACCTGAAAACATTCACCAGCACTTAAATGTCATATCAAAGACCATCTTCAAAGAGTCTAGTCCTCATCGTCTCATCACCCACCAGAACAGGTGAAAAATGTTGTAGCTTAGTGAAGTGGGCAAAATAGTCTATCACTGACATAGCGCCCTGCTGCAGATTCATGAATTCTCAAGCTCGATCTGCCCTCAACATCTCCAGAAAGAAAAAGTCATAGAATACTACCTGAAAATATTCCCACTCCATGTCTCGGTGATGCTCAGCCTGGGTGGTAACATCCCACCATCTCTTGGTGGAATCACGCAACATGTAAGTAGCGAGCTTGACCCTCCTCTTAGGAGGCGTCTCCAAATGCTCGAAGATTGTCTACATAGAATCCAGCCATGACTCCACAGCTTGTGGTCTTCCATCCCCTGAAAACATAGGCAGATGCTGCTTCTGGAATATACGTGTCAAATCTTCCATAGATGTGGCAATTGGTGGTGCTCCCTGGAAGGTCTGTATGAACCACATGAAGCCTTCACAGAATTGCACATCCGCGCCTGTGTCCGGTATAACGATTGGTGCTGCATCTGGCACTGCTGGAGGGTCCATTGGTAGCCTATGGACTACAATCTCTGGAGTATAATCATCACCACTTTCTTGGAGAACAACTCATGGTCATCTTGGTGACATGACTCAACAAGGCCAAACACACGCCTTAGATTAAGATCATCAAGGACTAAGAACAGGAAACATATGAAGGGAATAGGAGAAAGGAAAACATTCAAGTTTTAAAAAACAAGACTACACGGCATGTATAATAACTACATGGCGTGTTCCCTTAAGTCTTTCACATGGGCGTGTACCTCTGCCAGAACTGGTCGTGTAACACCCTATACACACAACGTGTTTTCCTTGCACACGGTGTGTACTTGAATTTCTTTCCCTACCTAAGTCCTTCTATGCGGTTAAGCCACACGACTCCCATTAGAACAAGGTTACACGATGTGTTACACCTGCAAACGGTGTGTACACCACCATGTTTACCCAGCCACATGACCAAGTCCACACGGTTTCTTACCAGTAAAGACTACACGGCGTGTCCCATAGGTACACTGCGTGTTCTAGATGGGATTTACCGACCCGTGTTGTTCGAGACATGGCCAGATACATGGCTCATACTACATGGAATGTTTCAGAAGGACACGACGTATATTTGAAAAGATAACACTGACCCGTGTTGTTAGCTACACGGTCGGATCCCAAGATTAAACTACACGGCATGTTCGGAATTGACACAACGTGTATAAGATAAGATTTCCCCATCTGTGTTGTTAGTCACACGGGCGGACACAGGGTCAACCCTAAATGGCATGTAAAACCGGTACACGGCGTGTTTCACCAAGAACTTCCCTATCCCGTGTCTCTTCCCACATGGCCTATGACATAGTTAGAGACTACACGACGTGTTTATAAGGTGCACGACTTGTACTTAAGAAAAAAAATTTCTTCCCGAACATAAGAACATGTGGCATGTAGTCAAAACTACATGGCGTGTATTCTGGGTTTTTCTGAATAGTAAGCCTCAGAACTACATCAGATTCCAAAAAAACACTGAAACGAACAACAAAGTTCCAAATTCTGATCTGTGAGGGCCCATACTCCCCGTAAACCAAATCTTGGCATCTTATATGTGTTATAACAAGGTAAACAAGTTGATGATCCACCAAATTCCAGTTAATGAGGGCCCATAATCCTCAAGAAACAAAGTTTGGCATTCATTCAAAAATCCTTACATAACAATACCCTATCAAATACCAGGTATTTTATCAAGGCATCTATCACAACAACATGAATTTTCTAGAATGTAATCTATCACAACAACATACAATTTCTAATGCACCTACATGACATGGAAACTATGCATGACATGTGATTCTAACATGTGCCTAAATGATGCATGATATGGTATACCCTCATCTCATTGGGTTGAAAATAAATATAACCCAAATATAAAGTATAAACAACACACCACAAGTGCGTCACCCAATGGTGAAAATCAAATCAACTGTAAAATTGCAAAACCGGAAAAATTGAAATTAAATGAGGTAGATTGTATTTTATATGTACACAGGTTAGTTACTCCCAGAAACAACTTATTACCAAGTACCAATTCCATACTATCTCTGGATATAGGCTCCAAACAGTAACTCAAAGAAAAGAAACCACCTCTGATACCACTTTGCAGCATCTCGGATCCGGGTTCCACACAACGGGTGCCCCAAACCCGTCTGGTCACATGAAATCAAGAACATTTCCCCAAATGACAGAGGCTTCCGACTAGCAGCGAGGTCCTAGAACTGATAGTGGGGAAACTATGCCCTCATTTTTCAAAGTATAGCACAATGAAATAAATATAAAAAACACAAAAGCGGAAGCAGTAAACAATATAGACCTGAAATGGAGAACGAAACTGAAGTAAAAGATAACCAACAGTCATATATATGATGATGCAATATGTATATACTTCTAAGAAAGCATCCAAAGTAGGATACACTGCAATCTAATACAATACAACATAAGGAAAAAAGTAAAGCAAAACAAAACCAAAGTAGTGCAACAGGAACGCATCAGCATCGCAAGCCTAAGCTCGGTCCCATGCTCTCCTACTCCTCTGTAAAAATCATGTTCCTATGTAGGGACCCTTGCCCTTATCGACACCTGTAGCAATATAATATGTTTGGGCCCAAGACATGACCCAAACAGGGTGTGATAAATAAATCCCATTAGGCAACCACCAAAGGCCCATGCCCAACTGTCAGTGAAAATGTACATCAGCAGTGTGCAGTAATGAAATGCAGTAAATTATGAAGTACTCAAAAGTAACATCCCTACCAGTTACATTTCCATTTTAATAATTATTTAATAGTTCAATATAATTGAATTCAAATTAAAGCTTGTCCTCAGACATGCAAGTCCCTTCCCTCGGGCTAAAAAAAAACCTTTCCCTCAGGCTAATAAGAACCTTGCCCTCAGGCTAATAATAACCATGCCATCAGGCTAATAAGAACCTTTCCCTTAGGCTAATAAGAGCCATTATCTCAAGATAATAAGAACCATGCCCTCAGTATAATAAGAACCTTACCCTCAGGCTAATAATAACCATGCCCTCAGGCTAATAAGAACCTTTCCCTCAGGCTAATAAGAACCTTGCCCAATGCATAATCAAGCAATTTATATATTTTTCCTCTCATTAAATCTCAAAACATACTATAATCACGACATACCCATGGGTATCCTAAAAAAACAACTAAATAAGGGAAATGCACCCATGAGGTGGCCCTGGATCCAAGAAAAGATCCTAAATAACAGTTTATACTTATTCATTAAATTACCTATGCAGTTCTAGGTATCTAAACAGTCAAGACCTCATCTGCACGACACCCTGAACATGGGCTCATGGCACAATGGTGCACAAAATCAACTCGACGGTTGGAAATAAACACAAGACCACCTACCTCAATCTCCTCTGATCGATATACATGAAAGGCACCTCCCAAAATGAACAAGAACAACGTAGATCCAAGATAAATGATTACCCATTCAAACCCAAATAACTTCCCTTAGGGAAAAAATTGGAAGAAAAGATTCAATAAGAGGGAAGGCCTTACCCGCGCGGTTCAAATGAGACCGAGGACGGAAGAATCAAAGTCCCAGTGTGCGATCGAGAGCTCCTCCAAGTCCTTTCCTCCTCTCCTGTGGCTCCTAGTGAGTTATCTACCTCCTCTGCTGAATGAGGAGGCTACTGCCTATTTTTAATGAAAAAACATAACTACATGGCATGTACTCTCAAGTACACGGCGCGTACTTTCCATTTTTTTAACTGTTCCACTGGCGGCTTCTTTCCACTGCCTCACTATTCATCTTCTGACTTGATTACACGACATGTATTACTAAGTACATGACGTGTACTATCATTCCTCTGGCAGCTACTTTCATTGCCTTATTGTTCACCTACCGATTCATTACACGGTGTGTATTACTAAGTACATGGCGTGTAGTTAGTTTTTACACCCTTAATCACCAACAAGCCCACACGCCCTGTATTCTCATCCCACATAGCCAAAGTATGCGGTGTGTGTACAAAAGTACAAGACATGTACCCATAAATTTGGGATATTTACCACACTTCCCTTGTTTTCTCAAAAACACTTAAGGAAAAAGGAAAAGAAGAAACCCGTACCTCAAGAATAAGAACCGGGATCTTACATCATTATACTTGGGTTGTTTTGTGGAGTTGGAGCATGGTTCATGTTTGGAGCTATGGAGTGATGTCTTTGGAGTCCTTGGGTTTTATTGGTTTTATTGGTTTTATCTTACTTTGTGTACTTTGATATTAGTAGTCTTCTATTATGGTAATTTGTTGTAGTTTGGTTTAATATTAATGATATTACTTTGAGTTATTTTATTTCATTAACATCCATTATGTAGTGGTATTTTGTTATGTAAATTTTTTTTGGGTGGTTTTATATTAAAATGAAAAATTATCCCTTGTCTATTAATGAATCCATTGAAATTTATTTACAGCCTTTGGCGCCTTGGGGATGTAGATTAAGTCCAAGTAGCACCTCCTCCTTGACTCAAGATATTGAGGAGGGGCAGGATGTCACAAGTGGTATTAGTCTTAGTCTATCCAAATATATTTTTGGAACAAGTGGTATCAATCTTGGTCCTTGAAAATATTTTTGTGGAACAAGTGGTATTAGCTTGTTCGGTACTTGAATAACAAGTGGTCATCAGTTATTTCAGTCTTGGAGTTGAAATTCATTCTGGTCTATTCCTTGAGTTGGGATGGTATAAAGGATTTGGATTATCAGGACTTGAAATATAGACCATAAAAAGATGTAACTATCCTTTTTTTGATGAACTTCAAGTTACTAAGGAGTTGGGTACATAAGTGTTTTAGAGATACTTATAGGACTTGGAATATAATTTTCTTGGGTTTATCCAATGATATGAGTATAACATGAATTGTAGAAATGACTTCCCACTAAGAGTGCATATTTTATTTTGAGTAGCAATTTCTGATTTGGTGAAAACATGTTGATTTTTAAAAAAAATTGAAATTGTTTTCAAATGTGAGATTTTGAAAAGGGAATGGTTGTGGTATTTTGAAAATGGATTGATTTTCAAAAGTATGGTGGAATTTTTCAAAAATGGTTAAACATGGAAAATATTTAATTTTAGAAAGCAATGGTGTGATGATTATGATGTGGTAGAATTTGAAATTGTTAATGCTTCAATTACTAGTGAGTGAGACTTATGGAGTTTATTATATTTTTGAAAATGGAACCAGATTGGCATGGTATGAACCAATCAGAAGAAGCTAATAATAATGTGGTTTCACCTTATCCACAAGTAAACCAACAATTGGTTCAGAGTATAGTCCATGATTTTTAGGTTGTGGACAGATGGATCATGATATATGAACCAAGGAAAGTGGATCATTCTGTTCAATTCCAGAAGTAGAATCCACCCATCTTTTAGGGTGATTAGAAACCATAGAAAGTAGAGGTATGGCTAAATAGGATGAATCAAATATTTTATTTCTTTGGAACACTGGTAGAGTTGAAATTCAAGTTGGAAATGTATATGTTAGAGGATCTTGCATGCCATTGGTGGGATTTAGCTGTTCAAGCTAAATTAGAACAAGGCATTGATTAGGAGGATTTTGAAGAATTGTTCAATTAATAATTCTTTCTGCATATGTGATTATCCAATAAAAACATATATTTTAATTAAATTTTAATGGTATTAAATGTTCATTTTTAATCTTATGGTCTTGAGTTAGTGAATTTTCATTATGAACATCCATTCTCATCATTTGTGCACTTCATGCCTAATATACACCAATTTAGGCCCAATGAGTCATCTAATTCTAAAGAATGTAATTATAGATATTTTAATTTGATATTTTGGGAACAATATATACACTTAAATGAGAACATTTTTCATTCAGAGATCAATGGATGATTCATAAACAATGATGGAGATATTCGGAGATGAATGGAAGCAATTCTAAGAGAAGACAGATTGGAAACCATCCCACTTATGAGACTGTGGGGCCCAACATACAGACCCAATGAATCCAAAATTTTGTGGGATACTATAAGACATGTATAATAACAAATCACTCTTCATGATCCAATGCTAATTTGGCCTCTATGGTGGTCATTAAGGCGGACCAAGTTAGAGATACAATTCTGGGCCAGATTCTGCGACCCAGAAAAACATCCCACTAATTTGATCATATCTCGGAATAAAAAACTAAAAATGGTCCCAAATTTTACAGGAGTTTAGAAAACATCCTGATATTCATTTTCTTCTTCTATGGACCACTCTGATTCGGCCATATAGAAGGTATTCCAGACGTGTCTGTTCGGTGAAGGAAAGATGGCTGCCACCTCAGGTCAAGGGTGGAAAAATCAACTCTCCCTTACTTTCCACCCACCTATGGCCTACCAAAATTAATTGAGGAGACTTGGATTTTTTGAGGCTCTACAAAAGGGCTCAAAAATTCCTATTTAAGGAAGTGGTGTTGGAGTATTGAAGAATCTTGGGTGCTTGGTTCAATTGTAATGTTATGCTGTGATTTTGTTGTCTCAAATTTGTCTTTCACTTGTAAGTTGTTCAATTCACTTTAGTTTCTTAATAAAAGTTCTTCTTATCTTATTATTTTTTTTTACATATCACTTTGATACCGTTTCCTCAAGGTATGAATTTATTCACATCAAATCTTGTGAAATTATTCACACAACGGTGGAGTGATCATTTTATTTTTGTTGTTTTCTTTACTTCTCCATGTCCTCCCTCATGAGTATACTTTCCGCTTCCATTGAAACCATAGAATCAATGGAGGGATAATCCACTTATGGGTTGATCCAAGAGAGTAGAAAGGGGATGTATTTGATGTTATTTATCACCCCATTAATGTATAATCACTTCTTAAATTGAGATTTTTATTTGATGATTTTTAAACTCCATCGTCCTTGTTGAATTTAAGGCCACACACTTCATGTGCTGATACGAACCTTTACCTTGACGTGCTCAAAACTTTGATCTTTAAAGTGTATATGTGATTAGTATTAAAGGGTGTAAGCATTGAACCAGTAAGTGATGATTTTGTTTTATCTTCTTAAATGAACCCATCTCAAATATAAGAAGTTGAAATCTTTGAAAAGGAAATACGTCCAATCCACCCCAAGCGATAACCTAGGATGAACTAATTATTTTAAATTGAATTAACTTAAATCTATTAGATATCCTCTAAACTAATCTAAAATCAATCCAAGTTGGCCACTTCATAGCCAAAAATAGTCCATAGAATGTGCGTGTCTATAGGTTACTTCTTAGGTCTCTGTGGATTCGACAACCCAAGCTAGACTACAAGGACCGTTCTACCTTCATCTCTTGGGTAAATTTGAGCGAGAATCAAATTTTGGAGCCGTTGCCGGGGACCTAATTAAGTAATCTAAACACCCATTCTATTATCCCCCATTTCTTATTTTCTCATCCAAATTCTCTTATCTTGTCCCTTTCTCGTTTTTTTTTCTTTTGGCGCATGTCCGCCTACACCCGCGATCAATCAAACCTTCTAGTTAGGGTGGATAGTCCTGGGGTTGGGGAGTCAAGTAAAACAAGGGAACTCATTAAATTAGATAATAATATTCCTAATACTCTAGAGTCCAAAATTGAGCCAATTTCAGTGGAAGATATTCAAGGAAACCAACTCATAAACCCGGGTGGGAACCAAAATGGAAACCCAAATGAGGTAGCCCTACACTTGGGGAATGCAATGGATCAAACCATGAATGACTTCCTCACACCTTCTTGGACTAATGCCCCCTAATGCATTAGACACAATTCCCTAGGAGATGCCAACTGCATCTTTAAACCCCATGTCCTAAACCACCTTCCCACATTCCATGGAATGGAGTCCGAGATGCCATACCTACACATTAAGGAGTTCAATGACATTGCGGGAATACTTTACACTATACTACAATGACAATTGCACTTAAAAAGAGTATCCATTTTTTTTTTGAAAAAGAGGGAGAGTCATTATATGAAACATGGGAGAGGTTCAAAGACACTCTAAACATGGTTACACACCATGGTTTTTCTATTCCTGAATAAGTGAGAATTTTCTATGAAGGGTTGGGTCTGAGGAACAAACAATTCATTGACATGATGTGTAATGGAACCTTTAAAAACAAAGCCCCAAATGATGCTTATGAGTATCTAGAAGGACTTTCTAAACAAAACCAAACATGGGGAACTTCACCTTATTCTGAAAAGCCATAAATAACTACTGGAATTCATACACTTAGAGAAGAGGAAAGCCTTAGGGCTAAACTCACAGCACTCTCTAGGAAGGTTGAAGAAATAGACCTTAGGAAAGTCCATGAAATCCAAACTGTTGACCCTGTTTGCACAATTTGTGACAAACATGACCATAAGACATACAACTGCCCAACCATTCCATCCATCAAGGATGTTCTTTTAGGAGGACCCCCAGTGGAAGTAAATGCTTTGAACTTTCAAAAGCCTCAATACCAAAAAACCTTCAACCTAAGGTATAACGACCACCCAGGCTTCCGCTGGAATGATAACCAACAACCTAGACAACCACAGGGACAAAATCCTTACCCCTATCAGAAATACCAAACCCATAACTAGTTCCAAACCCAACCTATCCAATACCAACAGCCACCGGTCCATTTTCAACAAACCATACCACTTCCAAAATATCCCCCTGGGATAAACCAACCTACTCAAGCACCCACCCAAACTGTTCCACAAAGTCTACTAGAACAACTGTGCAAATAAATGGAAAGGATGAACTCAGAATTCTCTTCCCTTAAACAAGAACTTCAAACCATAAAAACTGGAAAGGCACCCATTCCTACTCAGGCGGTGCCATCCTCAACTTCAAGGGGAGAGTCAAGTTGCACTCAAACAACTCATGAACAACTAAAGGCTATGACTGTTTTAAGAAGTGGGAAATCAATTGAGAAACCTGAACAACTAATTCAAAACCCACCTGAAGATTCAAACTTGGATGAAAATTCAAATGAACCAAATGATCAAATTGAAAAACATGATAACATTGTAAAAAAAAACTCTTTAACAAACAACCCCACAACCTATACCATTTCCTCAACACATGAGGGGGAAAACCAAGCCTGAATTGAGTGAAACATTGAGGGAAATATTTTCACAAGTAAAGTTGAACATACCCATTCTCGATGCCATCCAAACCATGCCTGCCTACTCAAAGTACCTTAAGGACTTGTGCACTTTTAAAAGAAACATTTCACATAAAAACCAAGTCCTTTTGGCTGCTAATGTGAGTATCACCATTCAAGGGACCATTCCTCCTAAGTTGAAAGACACGGGTTTCCCTTACATCAATGTTGAACTAGGAGATAGCAAAGTTGTCAAGGCCTTGTGTAACCTAGGTGCTAGTGTCAATCTCATCACATATGCTGTGTACTACCAGTTAGGCCTAGAAGATCTTCAACCCACATATGTCACACTTCAGCTTGCTGATCGTAGCATTAGGGTTCCAAAGGGGATTTTAAAGTATGTTCTGGTAAGGTTGAAAACATCATCTACCCTGCTGACTTCATTGTCCCTGACAACCATCCAAACTTAGGAAATAAGGAACAAACCCCAACCATCCTTGTCCGTCCTTTTATTGCAACAATCAACTATGTTATCCAAGTTCGAAATGGGAACATGACCATCACATTTGGGAACATGAGTCTAGACTTGAACATCTATAATGAAAGCTCACAAATAGGGGATGATGAGGAAATTCATGAAGTAAACATGAAAGGAAGTATTGATAATGAATCCATGGAACATCAAGGAATATTTGATGGATGTTTAAGTCAGGATGAGATTGATTTCCTTTGTTCATATGAAGGAAGTTTATCTCCTTGGCTTGAATCATTTTCAAATTGCTCTTATGATGAAGTCTTAGGTCCAACAATCAGTGAAACCTTTCAGCAAACCACATTCATGGAGACCGATCAAACTTCCTTCCCTAAATCTAATCAAACCAATCTTGTAGCTGAAACTTCTATATCTGGGGAATCAATCCTATCTAAAACTCTAAAAAAATAAATTGATCCTGATCCAATGTCCCAATCTTCTGCTAAAATTATGAACCAACCTGATCTTGAATTGAAGGAACTTTCTGCTGCACTAAAGTATGCCTTCCTAGGGGACAATCAAACACATCCTATTGTCATTTCTTCTTCTCTTGAAGCCAATCATGAGAGGATGCTTCTAGATGTCCTTAGGAAACATAAGAAAGCCATTGGTTGGACCCTATCTGATATTCCCAGGATTATCCCACTTGTTGGGACTCATAGGATTGTTTTGGAATCTGATTCAAAGCCATGTCATCAACCTCAACGGTGACTCAATCCTAATCTCATGGAGGTAGTAAGGAAAAAAATTCTGAAATTGTTAAAAGATGGTATCATATATCCCATAGCTGAGAGTGAGTGGGTGAACCCAATCCAAGTGGTTCCAAAAAAGGCTGGAATCACAGTGATAACCAATGAGGATGGAGAGATTCTTCCAACAAGGGTGAGTAGTGGATGGAGGGTCTACATTGACTATAGGAAGCTAAACTCTTTCACCAAGAAGGACCATTTCCCCTTACCATTCATTGACCAAGTCCTTGAGAGAGTAGAAGGTCATGCCTTTTATTGTTTCTTAGATGGGTACTCGGGGTACAATCAAATTGAGGTCTCCCTAGAGGATCAAGGGAAGACTATATTCACATGTCTATTCGGAACCTTTGCTTTCAAACGCATGCCCTTCGGGTTATGCAATGCCCCTGGAACCTTCCAGCGGTGCATGATGGGAATCTTATCAAACATGGTAGGGGATTTTCTAGAGGTATTCATGGATGACTTCTCTGTGTTTGGGGATACATTTGAGGGATGTCTGCAGAATGTGAAGAGAGTCTTGTCAAGATGTGAAGAAAAGAATCTGGTCCTAAACTAGGAAAAATGCCATTTCATGGTTAAAGAGGGACTAGTTTTAGGCCATATGGTCTTAGGTAGGGGGATTGAAGTTGATAAAGCCAAGGTTGACATAATTCGTCACCTTCCATCACCCAAAACTATCAAGGAAGTGAGGTCTTTCTTAGGAAATTCTGGTTTATATAGAAGATTCATCAAGGAATTTAGTTCAATATCCCGTCCCCTTTGTGCTCTCCTAGTAAAGTATACTCCATTTGTTTGGACAGAAAGCTGTGAGGGTTCATTCTGAACCCTCAAATCCTCTCTCACCTCTCCTCACATTATGAAATCTACAAATTGGAACCTTCCTTTTGAACTTATGTGTGATGCTAGGGACTTTGCTGTAGGAGCTGTGTTAGAACAATGTTGTGATAAAAATCCTTATGTCATTGCTTATGCAAGAAAATCCTTAAATGATGCCCAAATCAACTACACAACCACTGAAAAGAAGTTACTTTCTATTGTGTTTGCCTTAGATAAGTTTAGGTCCTACCTATTAGGATCCCCCATCACTGTGTTCACTGACCATTTTTCACTAAAATACCTCTTCCAAAAACAATATGCTAAGGCTAGACTGATTAGGTGGGTCCTTCTCTTACAAGAATTTGACCTCATAATCAAGGATAAAAAGGGAGTTGAAAATGTTATATCTGATCACCTCTCTAGGATGGAATTCAAAGACAACTCAAATCACCTTTCTGTGTCTGATTCATTTCCTGATGAACACCTATACTCTATGAGTGACTGCCCTTGGTATGCCGACATAACCAATTTCTTAATTATAGGAGTCATTCCAAAATTCTTAGGGACTCAAGCTTGAAGGAAATTCCTTTTTGATGTTAGACACTATGTGTTTGATGATCCATACCTCTATAAGTTCTTCCCTAACAAAGTCATTAGGAGGTGTGTTCCAGAATCTGAACAAGTGTCCATCCTTAAATTCTGTCATAGTGAGGCATGTGGAGGTCACTTTTCCTCTAAGAAAACATCTGCTAAGATTATTCAATGTGGTCTCTTCTAGACCACCCTCTCAAGGGACTCCTACACATTTTATCAAAGGTGTCCTAGGTGTCAACAAGTAGGGTCCATTACAAAAAGGAATCAAATGTCACTCACTCCCATCTTAGTGGTTGAAATATTTGACTGTTGGGGAATTGATTTCATGGGTCCCTTCCCAAACTCTCGGGGATACCTATACATACTCTTAGCTGTTGATTATGTCTCAAAATGGGTTGAGGACATTCCCACTAAGTCCAATGATCATCAAGTTGTGATTTGATTTCTGAAAGAGAACATATTTTCTCGATTTGGAATTCCCAGGGCTATAATCAGTGATCGAGGAACCCATTTCTGCAACCGACCATTCTCTTCACTCATGTCTAAGTATGGTATTTCTCATAAAGTGTCCACTGCATACCATCCTCAAACCAATGGTCAATCTGAGTTAGTGAATAGGGAGATTAAGCAAATTCTTGAAAAAACTGTCAACCCCTCTAGGAAAGATTGGTCTGAGAAACTCTTAGATGCTATTTGGGCCTATAGAACCGCATATAAAACCATTTTAGGAATGTCCCCATATAGGTTGGTTTATGGTAAAGCATGCCATTTGCCAATGGAGATTGAACATAAGGCCTTTTGGGCAATTAAGAAAATGGATTATGATCTCTCATTGGTCGGAACAAAAAGGAAATTAGATCTCAATGAACTGGAGGAACTAAGTATGGAGGCTTATGAAAATTAAAGGATCAATAAATCTAGAGTTCAAGCCTACCAATCTAGGAATATCAAGGTCAAACATTTTGAATTGGGAAAACTTATGCTCTTGTATAGTTCAAAACTTCATTTACACCTGGGAAAGTTAAGGTCTAGATGGTCAGGTCCTTTCATAGTGCATCATGTATACCCCCATGGGGCAGTAGAGATTCAAGATCCCACTAGTGGTCACATTTTTAATGTCAATGTTCAAAGGTTAAAAACATTCATTGAATCATTCAATAAATAGGAAATAGATGTTGAGTTAATTGATCCAATCTATGAACCAGGAAAAAATTGATAAATTTAGGATCTATGTCAGGCTAACGACATTAAACAAAGCACTGCACGGGAGGCAACCCATGGTTTTTATGTTTCTAATCTTTCTGAATCATCTTTATTTTTCAAATAAGATTAATTAATCATTTTTTATATTTAAAAATAAAAAAATAAAAAATAGACTTTTGACCTGTTCTTCTATTATGAGTATGGATGGGTACGAAAGGGGAGCACCATATTCATCCGTGTCACGTGGTGTGATCCTTGAGTAATAACTTACCTAGAAATTTAAAAAGAAGACAATGTATCATCAGTTTATTTTGTTGTATTTTTATTATTTTATAGGTTAAGATAAAAATAATAAAAATAAAAATAATAATATAATAATTAAAAAAGGGGACATGCCATAGGCCGTGGGGCAAACCTCGTCACAACCGGCGAAGCCGCGGGGACTCGAACCCGGGACCGAAGGGAGACAGGGGCGCACGCTTACCACTGACCTATGGCTTAATGTGCTTACTTATTCTATAATTTTTATATATATACTTATATTTTACTTATATATATATATTGTTTTGTTTTGTTTGTTTGTTTTCCTTTTTCCACTAGGGAACTTTTTAAGCGACATGGATATCAAAGGACTAAATTCAAGCGACAAGAACTTCAAACTTCAACCACCAGGTGACTTCATTCCATGATCCTCATATTTCAATTTCCTTATTGAACTCCCCTTTTATTCCTCTACCCCATTCTAAATTTTATTTTTATGAAACTAGGGACAGTTTCATTCTAAGTTGGGGGGTGTGGAAACCAAATGTTTGTTTAAAAAAAAACAATGATAAAAAAAGAAGTAAAATTCCTTTATCATTCATATAATAACATCTTTTCTCACATTAAAACTACATATAAAATAACTTTTATTTCCTTGAATCTTAATTTAATTCATGATTAAGTTTAAAAGCATTGATTTTGGAAGTTTGGTTGTCCAATTAAAATTTTCATCATTTTTATTTTCATCCATTAAATCAAAATTCCACAATGCACGTCCTCTAGACTGTGGGGTGCTAATTTGAATTTTTGGGGTCCCATAATAAATAGCATAGGCTGGTTTGATTTTTATGAATAATATGAGTATTCAAAAAAAAAATTTGCGTGTAGAGCAATGGATTAATAAAATGCAAGGATTTCGGCACTTGGGGATCGTGACTCCAGAGTTGTCTAGCCCTGAGTTTTTCAATATATCTCTATTTATGGTAATATGACTTTGTTTTTGATTAAGTTAACTCAAGACGATGCCCGAGTATGTGGGCTTCACTTGGTGCCCTAAGGCCTTTGAGTCTGGGAGTCATCGGCAAAGTCTTGCTACATGGGTTAATTTGATTAACTGCAATCTCAATTACTATAGAAATATTTCAAAAACAAAAAATCCAAAAAAAAAGGAATGAAGAATACTCATATTAGGATTAAATTTTATTCCACCTAGCGCTTCCATGATTTCCCCCTAGAATGAAAATGAACCCCCATATCTATTGTGATTCACAACACATCATTACACCTAATTGAGTTGGATGAAGTATGATGATGGATTTGATCAAAGGAATGGGCTTGGTATTGGGATTTTCTTTTAAATTAATATTGTTTTAAATTATATTGATAGGTTATAAAGATATATTTGTGTGCAGTTTACATTGTGAGCACTGTTTTTTATAATGTGTTTGAAGAAAGGAATTCAAATAAAATCATTGAATTATTTGCTCAGGACTAGCAAATATCAAGTTGGGGGTGTGATTATCCAATAAAAACATATATTTTAATTACATTTTAATGGTATTAAATGTTCATTTTTAATATTATGGGCCTGAGTTAGTGCATTTTCATTATGAACATCCATTCTCATCATTTGTGCACTTCATGCCTAATATACACCAATTTAGGCCCAATGAGTCATCTGATTCTAAGGAATGTAATTATAAATATTTTAATTTGATATTTTGGGAACTATATCTACACTTAAATTTGAACATTTTTCATTCAGGGATCAATGGATGATTCCTAAACAATGATGGAGATATCCGGAGATGAATGGAAGCAATTCTAAGAGAAGGCAGATTGGAAACCAGCCCACTTATGAGACTGTGGGGCCCAACATACAGACCCAATGAATCCCAAATTTTTTGGGATACTAGAAGACATGTATAGTAACAAATAACTGTGCATGATCCAATGCTAATTCGGCCTCTAATGTGGTTATTAAGGCAGCCCAAGTTAGAGATACAATTCTGGGCCAGATTCTGCGGCCCAGAAAAACATCCCACTAATTTGATCATATCTAAGAATCCACAACTTAAAATGGGCTAAAATTTTACAGGAAGTTATAATACATCCGTAGATCCATTTTCTTCTTCTATGGACCACACTTATTCGGCAATATAGAAGGTCTTACAGATGCGTCTATTCAGTGAAGGAAAGATGGATGTCACCTCGGGTCAAGGGTGGAAAAATCAACTCTCCCTTACATTCCACCCACCTATGGCCTACCACAATTAATTGAGGAGACTTGTACTGTTGAAGGCTCGACCAAAGGGCTCAAAAATTCCTATTTAAGGTAGTGGTTTTGGAGGATTTAAGAATCTTGTGTGCTTGGTTCAATTGTAATGTTATGCTGCGATTTTGTTGTCTCAAATTTGTCTTTCACTTGTAAGTTGTTGAATTCACTTTAGTTTCTTAATAAAAATTCTTCTTCTCTTATTATTCTGTTTTTCTAAATCTCACTTTGATACCATTTTCTCAAGGTGTGAATTTATTCACACAAAATCTTGTGAAATTATTCACACAACGGTGGAGTGATCATTTTATTTTTGTTGTTTTCTTTACTTCTCCATGTCCTCCCTCATGAGTCTACTTTCCGCTTCCATTGAAACCATAGAATCAATGTAGGGCTAACCCACTTATGGGTTGATCCAATGGAGTATAAAGGGGATTTATTGGATGTTATTTATCACCCCATTAATGTATAATCACTTCTTATATTGAGATTTTTATTTGATGATTTTTAAACTCCATCGTCCTTGTTGAATTTAAGGCAACACACTTCATGTGATAATACGAACCTTTACCTTGACGTGCTCAAAACTTTGATCCTTCAGGTGTATATGTGATTAGTATTAAAGGGTGTAGGCATTGAACCAGTAAGTTATGATGTTGTTTTATCTTCTTAAATGAACCCATCTCAAATATAAGAAGTTGAAATCTTTGAAAAGGAAATACGTCCAATCCACCCCGAGCGATAATCTAGGATCAACTCATTCTTTTAAATTGAATTCACTTAAATCTGTTAGATATCCTATAAACTCATCTAAAATAAATCCAAGTTGTCCACTTCATAGCCGAAAATAGTCCATAGAATGTGCGTGTCTATAGGTTACTTCTTAGGTCTCTGTGGATTCGACAACCCAAGCTAGACTACAAGGACCATTCTACCTTCATCTCTTGGGTAAATTTGAGCGAGAATCAATATGTTTAGAATTTAAAGAAAAATTGGCTTCTTTATCTTGAAGAAATAAAGCCTCACAGTGACATAGTACATGGATAAATTCATGAATTTAGTCCTCTTTTCACCTAAAATTGCTACTAGTGCATCCTTAAAGGCACACATTTTTGAATCGGGTCTGAGGTAGGAGATTCACTCAAAGATTTTTGTTCTCTATATAATGGATTATATGAAGATGGTTAATAGAGAGACCGTGGTGGAAAGGGAAATCTCAGGAGATATAGGAGAAGGGAGCATGTTGATACCTATGTGAAATGGTGGGAACTCAAATGCTAGTAACAAGTGAAAGAGGGACACTTATTTACAAGGTAGTGGAATGATGTAGAATCAAATAGCTGGACTAGTGAATCTTCCTCCAAGACCCACAACTAAAGCTGGATATTTCCAATGTGGTTCCTTTGACCAAATGAAGTGATAGTGCATGAAACCACCAAGATCATGCCACAATTGCAATAAAATGGGGCATCTTCGGTGCTATTGTCACATTTCTCTGAGGTTGGGTGCTTGTAACACTTCTTAGGTGTCGTAGGCATCATATGCTTCTACAGGATGAGGGTAGCATAATACCTCACATCAACAAAACCGAGCTATCCATGGGGATTCCAAGAATACCATAAATCCTTAGTAAGGGTTATCTCAATAGGGAAATAAGGAACAAAGTGTAATGAATAAGCAATTATATAGAGTTGAGAAAGTTTTTGTGGATGATCAATCTAGACCATCGATGGTGAGTAGTATGATTCTTTTTAATTCTACCCTTATGCAATATTTGTTTGATACATGTGATTCCCAATCCTTTATTGCTTCTCGTGTTGTTTATTTGATGGTTTTACATGTTGAGATGATGTATTATGTGTTAAAAATGAAAACTCTTATTGGTCAAAGAGAATGTCGAGCCTTTATGCGTTAAAAATGAAAACTCTTATGGCGATGAGTGGATATGGAATTTCTATGTGCTGGAGATGGATGTCTATGACATAGTCCTTGGTATGGATTGGTTGACTATGTTCAAGGATCATATCAACTATTATACTAGAACAGTTAGTTTCACAACTAATGATAGTGTTACGAATCTCTTTAAAGGAGACCAAAATATAAAAGTGGGTGCAATGAGTTTGTTGGAACCAGCATGTTGGAACAATCTCATACCAGTTGACAACATTGAATTTGACATCGATGTAAGAGATCAAGTGTAAGGGACTGGACCTTCTTGGTCCATTAATTTGTTAAATTCTGGTATTTGGGGTGTCTTGGACACCACTGGTGAGTCAGGAGGACGTTAGTGTTAGTGGCAGGGTGTCACTATGGTGTCACCTGTCGGTGCCCCCAATCGGTGCTGCACCCAAACGGTGCCACAAAGGGGTGTCAGGGTTTCCTTCCCTAGTTTTTTTGTAACTTCTCCTTTAAGTTTTAAATCCTCTTTAAAGTAATTTAAGGTTGTTTTAAAGACCATAAATGATATATTAAATCCCCTAAGAGTGGGGAAACCCTTGAATTACCAAAACGTGTGGCCTTTTTAATGAGTTTCACACCTATGTTTCCAGTTATTCCCCTATTATGCATTTTTCTAGTTTAAATGTAACCTATATAACTCTCCATCATTCGATGATCTATCCCACTGTCTCCAAGGGAATTCTTAAATCTAAATTAATTCTAACACGTGAAACCGCCGATCTGTGTGGTCGATCCATGATCCGAATTTTAAGTACTTCAGAATCGTCTCCCTAATTTTAGGATCTAGCCTCTTCTTAAGATGAGATCCTCTCTTCCTTCTTCTTTTTAGGTTCTGTTAGTGCACCTCAAAACTTCCTCTGGAGACAAATCATGCACCCATGCTGGAGCCCTTCCTGCTCATCATTGGAGTCTTCTTTTCCTGCAAGTCCCGCTATCCCCAGTTCTTAGTGAAAATAGGAAACTTTGATCCTTGATCATCCAGTTAGGGGTTTTCCTTAGTCTCTCTTTACTGTTCATCATGCGGGGTGGGTATGAGATGATCGTTTGGGACGTAGATGAAACCAAATTTAATGAATATAATAAGCAGACTGTTAAAGAATTAAGGGGTGGGAAAGTTGATAATGTTGTTGTGTTATACCTTTGTTGTTATTTTGTGAATTTTATGGGCTTATGTACACTAAAAATAGTGGCCATTGGTGGTCCTTTTTTGTGCATTAATGAAGCTATATTTTCTGGATAATCTTGTGATTGTATGACTGTAACATGGAAACTAGTTAATCACATAAACTTGGTTGATTAAATGGATTCTTGATGAATAAGAACTCCTGTGTGATCACACTGATTAAACAAACAGAAATAAAGAACTTAATGAATGGTGTTAGCTAAATTTGAAAAGTTATTACTCCATTCTGGTGATATGTGTGGTTGTTTTGTTTAATGTTTGTGGGGTGACTTAAAAAAGGGGGGTAGAATGTTCTGGTTGAGAGGTTATTTGGTATGTGAATCTGAGGCCCTGTGGAGCTTTTATGTTGGGAATTGGTTTAGTTCCAGTACTTTGAGGGATATCAAAGACCCCTTTGATGTTGTTACCTTACAAGAGAACCGTGTGTGAAAGTTTAAAATCCTTCTTGGCCATTTTCCCTTAGTTTTTGTTTTCGCTTGTGGTTATGCTTGTTAGTTTCCCATTAGTGGAGGAATGTTTTAAATGGAATCACTTGAACATGATAATGAGAACAGGTACAATGGGGGAATTGTTTTCTAGAAATGGGTTTTTCTTTGGTTGTGGTTGTTGTGTACTGTGCATGTATGGGTAAACAACAAGAGTGGTTGTGTACGATTGATTGTTGGTTTCAAAACCCTTAGATTGGGATGAGTTCTTATTTACCTATATGTATAATATTTAGTTCATGTGTTTCTTATATGCACCCCACCCATGATGATCACTTCATACTGAACACCCTTATTTCACAGGGGAGGGTGTTTTCCCCAACATTCCTATGAGTGGCTGGTTATTAGCTCCTTTATGTTCCCTCTCCCAGGTAGCCCAAGACTCTTTGGGAAAGCTGTGATGGGCTAAAGATCATTATGGCTTAAGAATCTTTGGTTAGGGTGTGTTATGGTGGTTGGTCCAGGTGTGTACAGGAAGGTTTATTTCCCAAGTGTCTTCAGGATTAGGCCCAAGTGTCTTTGGGCATGAAAACGGTTGTTCTAGCCCAGGTGTCTTCAGGCGTGGAAGTGGTTGTTCTGACCCAGGTGTCTTTGGGTGCAGCGGTGGTTGTTGTGGCCTAGGTGTTTGCAGGCGGGGTTATATGTATTTGTGGTGGCCCATGTGTCTGTGGATGGGGTTATGTGTGGTTGTGGTGGCCCAGGTATCTGTGGGTGGGATGTGTGGTTGTGATGTCCCATAAGGTTGTTTTTGGGGCGGTAATGGGACTACAGTGGAACTTGAGGGGGAGGTATGATGCGTAGGATGTCCTAAATAACCAGTGAGAAAGTGGTGCGGGGTACCTAAATATCGATGTGTTATTACTATTACTCTACCCAACTTGCATTATTTGGGGAGTGTGCCTTGATGAGCCAGGGTGGATAGTTTCCTTACTAGGTGTTTTGGTTACCTCTACTTTCTCATGGGGCATTAGAATGCCTCCTCACTTGTGCATGAGAGCTTTTGTTTTCCCTACTGAGTATACCTATATACTCACCCTACATATATAAAACTACTTTCAGGTTTCCAGGAGGACCTTGAGGACCTTTTTGAACCATACTAGCTCAGGCATCAAGACAATTGTTTTTTCTTCTTTTCTTTTCTTTTGGTATTTTCCTTTAGAGTTTTCTTGTACTTTGTATTAGTTTATTTCAAACATGCATATGGGAAAAAGGTTTTGTATTTACTTTTACTTTTTTTTATTTTGGAGTTGTTTGGGATTTACCATCTTATCTCTTGATCTTATTAAATAAAAAGTGTAATTTATTCCATATTACGTGAGATTTTATACCCTTGGTTCCAGTCGCCACTTCAGGGCCTATCGAAGGCAGGACTCGAGGGTCATTATCTCTCCTTCAACTTGAAGAAGGAAGGGTTTGGAAGCTTTCTATCCCTTCCCTCATCTTAGTGAAGGTGGGTCGTAACAGAATGATATCAAAGGTTATGGTTGAGAGATAGGATATATTTTGGGGTTAGGTATAGTGAGGATTGCATGGGATGGCAGGGCAATGGTGTTAGGAAATCTTAGTGCTTGAAATAGGCCAGGGAAGACCGGCTAAGATATGAGATTTTAGGCCCCCCTGTGATCCAATACAAGGAATATGGACCTATCGAATGACCAAGTGAGGCTACACTGATTGTAGGGTAGATACCCTAGGAAAGGTACATGCATCATAATGACTTGTGTTCTTGTGTTTCTTGGGTGCTGTTGGAATTTTAAAATAAATAAAAAGTTTTAACAAAATTTAAAAGAAATCTTCTACACTACTCGGGTTTAGGCATTACTTTGTTTACCTTGTAGATATGGGAACTTTGAGATTGTGGCCATGATATTTTGCATTAAAAAAGCACCGGCTATGTTTATGGGGCTCATGAACTCTGTTTTCCTCAAGTATTTGGACTGGTTCATAGTTGTGTTCATCGACAACATCCTGATCTACTCAAGATCAGAAGAGGATTACGTTGAGCATCTAAGGACAATTTTGGAGGTCCCCCAACACCACCAGCTCTATGGGAAGTTGTCAAAGTGTAAGTTATGGACCCAAGAGGTGCACTTCCTTAGACCCATGGTGTCCCAGAAGGGAATATTAGTGGACCCATCGAAGGTCAAAGTGGTTGTTTCTTGGGCATCTCCCAAGAATGTGGCAGTGGTTCGTAGTTTCCTAGGACTGGTAGGTTACTATCAAAGGTTTGTGACTGAATTATCTCA
The DNA here is from genome assembly GCA_963277665.1 of Viscum album. Taxonomy (NCBI): domain Eukaryota; kingdom Viridiplantae; phylum Streptophyta; class Magnoliopsida; order Santalales; family Viscaceae; genus Viscum; species Viscum album. Next base: position 1,880,079,788 of record OY728145.1, read on the forward strand.
AGTTGCAGCACCTTTAACAACCTTGACCATAAAATACTGGGCTTTCGTATGGAGTGAGTAGTGCCAAACAACTTTCTGTTATCTGAAGGGGAAGCTGGTCAGTACCCCGCTACCGAGGTTTCCATAGGAAGGGGTAACATTTGAAGTGTTCTGTGATTCTTCCAGTCTAGGATTAGGGTGTGTACTGATGCAACAATAGGGAGTTATCTCTTATGGTTCTAGGTAGTTATGTCCTCACGAATGTAACTATGCCACCCATGAATCTATAACTTGCAGCGGTTGTGTTCATGCTGAAGATGTGGCAAAATTACCTCACTGGGGAACGCTTCGTGGTCTTCACAGATCACAAGAGCCTAAGGTATATCTTCTCCCAGTGAGAACTAAACTTGTGGTATCAGAGGTGGATGAAGTTTCTTTAGGACTACAACTTCGATATATCCTACACCTCGGGAAAGGGGAACATGGTGGCTGATTCCTTGAGCAGGAAGTCACAAAAGGATTCGGTTTGGGAGTCAGTAGATTCTTGGAAGGAAATGGAGGAGTTGAGATACTTTTCATCTGGGCATGAGAGTGGAGGATGGTAAAGGCTATCTATTTCATATGATAGTGAAGTATTCCTTGGTATGATAGGTGTAGGAGTCTCAGTGGAGAGACTCAGAGGTTCAAGTGATGCGTGATCATGTTAGCCAGGGCAATGCTCTGGGAGGATGGTTAGAATTGGATGTTATTCCATGGGAACCTATTTGTTCTGGTGAAAATGAATGAGGGAGTTCTTGGTGAGTTCCATAACTCACCCCTGGTAGTGAACCCAGGAGTCTCCAAGATGTACCAGGGCTTGATAGATTGGTTTTGGTGGCCCAGAGTGAAGCGGGAAGTGGCAGAGTTTGTGACAAAGTGTCTCGTGTGTCAGTAGGTGAAGGCTGAACACCATGTTCCCAGTGGTCTGTTGCAGCCCTTAGATGTTCCCAAGTGGAAGTGGGATGACGTCTTGATGTATTTCTTTATAGGAATACCTATATTTGAGGGAGGATGTGATGCCATTTGGGTAGTGGTGTATCGATTGACAAAATCAGCTCACTTCTTAGTGATTAAGGAGTCGAGTGCAGTGGATGACTTAACACAGAAGTACGTGGGTGAAGTTGTGTGGCTGCACAGAGTTCCTAGAACCATTGTTTTGTATTGGGATACATGCTTTACTTCACGAGTCTGTAAGGTATTAAAATGTTCTTTTGACACCCGGCTATGACTTAACACTTCTTTCCACCCTTAAACAGATGGGCATACTAAGAGTACCATCCAGATGTTGGAGGATTTGATACGTGCATGTGTTATGGACTTTGGAGGATTGTGGTTACGACACTTACCTATGGAAGAGTTTTCCTACAATAATAGACATCACTCTACCATTATCATGACACCATTTGAATCCTTGAATGGGAGACTATTTCGTTCACCCGTGTGATGGACATAGGTTTGGGAGGCAGGTGTTCTTGGCCCTGAGGTGGTGCAGAGCATGACAAAGAAGGTTCAACTTGTGTATGAGAAGATGAAGGTGGCCCAGGACTAGAAGAATTCATATGCCAATCATAGGAGAAGACCCTTGGAGTTTGAGGTTGGATATCATGTTTTCTTAAAGGTATCCCCTCAATTTGGAAAACAAAGGTTTGGAAGGGGGAGAAAGATTTCCCTCAGGTTCATTAGACCCTTAAAGGTGTTGAGATGAGTCGGCATTGTGGAATATCAATTAGCGTTACCACCACCACTGGAGAGGATCCACAACGTCTTCCATGTATCTCATCTCTGTCGGTATCTACACGATGACTCCCACATCCTCGACTGGGAAGAGTTGGATATTGAGGACAATGTGATGTTCATAGAACAACTAGTGAGGATCTAGGATTGTAAGGAGATAGTGCTTCGTGGATAGACCATTCCTTTGGTTCATGTGTTGTGGAGGCATGGTGGCCTCGAGGAGAGTACTTAGGAGCAGGAATCACATATGTGTGCCCAGTACCCAGATCTATTTTGAGTTGCTGTTCTATGTTTCCCTTGATGTTTTTACCATTGTGCTTGACTGTGACGTAATGCTTGACCTTGTTAACTATGAGATGGGTTGTTTACTTGATCTCTGATTGTGCATGAAAAGTCCTAACTACGGGGAGGGGAGAACCTAATCGCTAATCAAGACGAATTAATGTATATGTGATTAAAACCATTCAGAAACATTAGTGCCACCCAAAGTGGATAGTATATTGACATGGAAAAAGGGACTCCCTGGTCCATAAGTTTGGACGATGTGACCTTTATATGTTTGTGTGGTTGCTTAGGGGAAAAGGGTGGTAGTGTTTCTGTAGTTGTTCAGAAGATAGATGTGATAAAGATGCTTCTGGATGTCATGGTTTGTTTCGGATTTCAAACAACTCTTGATTGGTTTTTCCTTGAGAGGTATCTTATGAGGTGGTTGTTTGGACCCCTCTATTTTCTTCAGTTTAGTCTTGAATTATCAAGGGTGAGAATAGTTTGATGGGTATCTTATGTAATGGCCCGAACCTTCTTGATCCATTACTTTGTCAAATTCTAGTGTTTGGGGTGTCCTAGACACCACCAATGAGTCAGGAGGGCATTAGTGTTAGTGGTAGGGTTTCACCGTGGTGTCACCTGTCGGTGCCACTGATCGGTGCTGCACTCGAACGGTGCCACAGAGGGGTGTTGGGGTTTCTTTCCCCAGTTTTTTCCCGCAACTTCTCCTTTAAGTTTTAATACCTCTTTAATGTAATTTTAGGCTGTTTTAAATCCCATAAATTATATCTTAAATCTCCTAGGAGTGGGGAGACCCTTGACTTACAAAAACATGTGGCATTTTTAATCAATTTCACACCTGTGTTTCTAGTTACGCCCCTATTATGCGTTTTCCTCGTTTAGATGTAACCTATCTAACTCTCCACCACACAATGATCTGTATCACCATCTCTGAGGTAATTATTAGATATAAATTAATTCTAACATGTGAAACCACTAATCCATGTGGTCAAGCCACAATATGAATTTCAAGTACTTTGGAATCGTCGCACTAATTTTAGGATATGGCATCTTCTTAAGCCGAGATCCTCTCTTCCTTCTTCCTTTTGGGGTCTGTTAGTGCACTTCTAAACTTCCTCTGGAGATGAATCGTACGCCTGTGCTGGAGCCCTTCCCTCTCATCCTTTGAGTCTTCTTTTCCTACAAGTCACACCATCCTTAGTTCTTGGTGCAAAGAGGAAACTTAGATCCTTGATCATCTAGGTTGGGGTTTTCCTTAGTCTCTCTTTACTGTGCATCATGTGGGGTGGGTGTGATGATGATCCTTTGGGATGTAGATGAAACCAACTTTAACGAAGATAATAAGTGGAATGTTAAATAATGAAGGGGGTGAGAAATTTGATGATGTTGGTGTGTTATACCTTTGTTTTTATGTTGTTAATTATTATGTCCCCTAAAAATCATGGCCGTTGGTGATTATTTCTTGCACACTAATAAAGATATTTTTTCTAGATAATCTTGTGATTGAATGACCGTAACATGGAAACTAGTTAATAATGTAAAATTGGTTGATTAAATGGATTCACAATGAATAAGAACCCCTACATGATCACCCTGGTTAACAAAATGGAAAGAAGGAACTTAATGAATGGTGTTGGATAAATCTGAAAACTTCTTTCTTCGTTCTAGTGATATGTGTGGTTGTTCTGTTTAATGTTTGTGGGGCGACTTAAAAATGGGGATGGAATGTTCTGGTTGAGAGTTTATTTGGTTTGTGAATCTAAGGCTGTGTGAAGCCGGTATATTGGGGATTGGGTTAGTTCTAGTACTTCTAGGGATCTCATAGATCCCTTTGATATTGTTACCTTACAAGAGAACCAGATGTGAATGCTTAAAAGTCTGCTTGGCTATTTTCCCTTAGTTGTTGTTTTGGCTTGTGGTTATGCCTATTAGTTGCATAGTAGTGGAGGAATGTTTTAAATGAAATCAATTGAACATGATAAAAAGAATGAGTATAATGGGGGAATTGTTTTCTATAAATGGGTTGTGCTCTGGTTATGGTTGTTGTGTACTGTGCATGTAGGAATAGTAGTAAGAGTGGTTGTGTATGACTGGTTGTTGGTTTCAGAACCCTTAGGTTGGGATGAGTGCTTGTTTACCTATATGTAAAATATTTATTTCTTGTGATCATTATACACATCCCACCCATGTTTAGAACTTCGTGCCAAACACCCCTATTTCATGGGGGAGGGTGTTTTTCCCAACATTCCTATGAGTGACTGGTATTAGCTCCTTTATGCTCTCTCTCCTAGGTAGCTCAAGACTCTTTGGGCAGGCTGTGATGACCTAAGGTTCATTATGGCTCAAGACTCTTTAGGCAGGGTGTGTTGTGGTGGTTTTCCCAGGTGTTTATGGGCATGTTTATTTTCCAAGTTTCTTTGGGATGATGCCTGGGTGTCTTCGGGCGTGACAACAGTTGTTCTAATCCAAGTGTCTTCAAGTATGGCGATGGTTGTTCTGGCCCAGGTGTCTTCAGGTGTGGCAGTGGTTGTTGTGGCCCAGGTGTCTGTAGGTGGGGTCATGTGTGGTTGTGGTGGCCCAGGTGTCTGTGGGTGGGGTTATGTGTGGTTGTGGTGGACCATGTGTCTGCAGGAAGGATGCGTGGTTGTGATGGCCCATAAGGTTGTTGTTGGGGTAGCAGTGGGACTGCAGTGGAACTTGTGGGAGAGGTATGATGCATATGATGTCCTAAATAACTAGTGGTAAAGCAGTTTGGGGTACCCAAATATTGATTTGTTATTACCATTACTTTACCTGACTTATGTTATTTGGGGAGTGTTCCTTGGTGAGGCTGGGTGGATAGTTTCCTTGCTAGGTGTTTTGGTTACCTCTACTTTCTCACGAGGCATTATAATTCCTCCCCACTTGTGCATGATATCTTTTGGTTTCCCTACTAATTATACCTTTATACTCACCCTATATACATAAAATTTCTTTCAGGTTTCCAGGAGGACCTTGAGGACCATGCTGGACCATACTAGCTTGGGCATCGAGACAGTTGTTGCTGTTGTTTTTTTTTCTTTTGGTACTTTCCTTTAGAGTTTTCTTGTACTTTGTATCAGTTTATTTCGAACATGCATATGGGAAAAAAGTTTTTTATTTACTTTTACTTTTGGTATTTTGGATTTTTTGGGATTTACTGTCTTATCTCTTGATCTTATTAAATAAAAAGGATAATGCCTTCCATATTATGTGAGATTCTATAACCTTGAATCTAGTCGCTACTCTAGGGCCTATTGAAGGTGGAACTTAGAGGTCATTATCTCTCCTTCAACTTGAATAAGGAAGTGTCTTGCATCTTGCTATCCCTTTACTCATCTTGGTGAAGTCAGGTCATGACATCAAGAATAACAGTTTTTCAACAATTATTAATCAGTTTCCTGATGTTTTTCCCAAGGATTTCCTAGGGTTACCTCCTATAAGGGAAGTGGAGTTTATGATTGATCTCCTTCGGGGGACCAGACCTATTTACCTTCTGTCTTATCAAATGTAACCAAAATAATTAAGGAAATTGAAAGTGCAGTTGGAAGAGTTATAAAAAAAAGGGTTCATTCGGCCGAACATGTCTTTGTGGGAAGCACTGGCCTTGTTTTTTAAAAAGGCATATAAAAATATTTGGATTTGTGTTTATTATTGTAATATTAACCAAGTTATGATAAAGAACACATATCCACTTCTGCACATCAATTATTTGTTTGATCAATTGAGAGGAGCTTAGTTGTTCTTTAAAATTCACTTGCAATCAAGATATCACTAATTACAGGTTTATAAGGAGGATATTCCGAAAACAAATTTCCAGAGTGTATATGACCATTATGAATATGTGGTTATTACTTAAAGTCTTATGAATTCATCAGATGTATTTATAGACTTGATGAATTGGTTATTTTATAGACATCTAGATTCTTTTTTGGAGGTGTTTATGGATGACATATTGGTGTATTTAGGGATAGGGGATGAGCATGAACAACTCTTGGAAATAGTATTGGGAATCTTGAGGGATCATCATCTTTATTAAAAATTATCAAAGTGTGATTTTTGGATACAATAGGTATGTTTCTTTGGCCATGTAATCTCTGAAAGTGGTGTTTCTGTGGATCCATAAAATATAGAAACTGTTATATCTTGGAAACTGCTAAAGAATGTCTTCAAGATATACAATTTCCTTATTCTGAATGGTTATTATCGATGTTTTGTTCATGAATTCTCATGACTATCTCCACCTATGACAACTTTGAAAAGGAATAATGTTCCATTCCAATGGAGTGAATAATGTCATCAGTATTTTAAAGAGCTTAAAGTTTACCTTAAATTAGCACCAATATTTATTTTTCTAAAACCAGGACAAGGGTATGTGGTGTATTGTGATGCTTTAGGATCTGAGTTGGGATGTTTTATCATACAGGGAGACAATGTAGTTTCTTATGACTCAAGGTAGTTATAGTTTCATGAGAAGAACTACCCAACACACAATTTGGTGTTAGATTCCATAGTCCATGCTTTGAATACTTGGAATCATTACCTCTCTGGTGAGAAATTTATTGTTCTTATGGATCATATGATCTTGAAACATATATTATCACAAAGGGATTTGAACCTAAGACAATGAATATGGATGGATTATCTCCAAATTTTTGACCTAGACTTGATGTATATATCTGGTAAAGGCAATATAATGACAGATTCATTAAGAAGAAAGTCATATGATCAGTTGGAAAAGGAAGCTACAAATGATTGGTAGTTGATGTCGGTGATAACTGACATGCACTTGTAATGTGAAGAGAAAGATGATGTCGTGGTTTTATTTCCAATTTATTTGGTTCCTAATATAGTTAAGATGATTAAAGTTGCACATACATATGATTTATTATGTGTTTCCATGAGGAAAAAACTCAATGGTGGGGAGACCATTGAGGGCTGAAGGTTGGATGAGAGTTCAGTTTTGTGGTTTCAAAATTGGATGGTTGTACCTATGGATTGTTAGGAAAAACTTCTTCATGATTACCACTATTTAAGATGGGATATTCATCCTGGAATACAGAATATTTATAAGGAAGTGAAAGCATAGTTTTGGTGGGTTAACATAAAAAATAAGGTGGCTGAGTTTATTTCAATATTCTTAACTTGTCAGTAGGTTAAAGTAGAGCATCAATGATCAGTAGGTATGTTGTAGTGTTTACCTATTCCTATGTGGAAATGAGAGTAGATAGTTATGGATTTCATAATAGGTCTCCCAAGAATGGTTTTGAAACACAATGTCATATGGGTGATAGTGGATCGGCTCACAAAGTCGGCCTATTTCATCCATATTCATAAACTCATATGGTGGAGGACTTGTCTAAAATCTATATCTAAGAAGTGGTAAAGAGGCATGAAATACCAGTTTCAATTATATAAAACAAATATCCAAGATTTATGTCTCATTTTTGTAAATCCTTATAGAAATACTTTAAGAATCAATTGACTTTGAGTATGGTGTATCATCCTTAGATATATGATAAATTCGAAAGGATGATACAAACTTTGGAAGACATGTTGCGGGATTGTGTAATGGATTTTGGTGGATCATGGGAGGATCAAGTACCATTAGTGGAGTTATTGTATAACAAAATTTATCAAGAATAAATACAATGGACCATTTTGAAGCATTGTATGGGCATCCTTGTCATTCTATACTTTATTGGGTGGAAATAAGTGAGACTTCACTAGTTGGGCTGATCTATATCCAAGAGACAATAGAGAAGATCCAGTTGATAAGGAAATGGATGGAGACAACTCAGAGTTTTCATAGATCACATGTGGATATTTGTTGATGGTCACTATTGTTTGAGGTGAGTGATCATGTGTTCTTGAGGATCTATCTAAGGCTTGGACATCATCGTTTTTAGAAGCAGGGCAAGTTATCTCCTCGATACATAAGCCCCTTTAGAGATACTTTAATGGGTTAGAGAGGTGGTATATCGGTTGGAATTTCCACCATAGTTTATTGTAGCACATAATGTGTTTCATGTATCTCAATTGAAAATGTATTATCCTGATCCTAACAATGTGATTTGATGAGATCACATTGACCTAGAGTCAGATGCTTCATTGGTACATGTACTGATATGAATTATGGATAGTCAAGAGAAAGTCTTACATGGTAAAAGCATCGGTCTAGTGTGGGTTTTGTGGCAACATGGGTTGGATTCAAGAAGAGACTTGGTAACATGAGAAAGAAATGGTCGAGCAGTGACCCAAACTCTTTTGATACAAAAATTGTTTTCTACTTTTTTGGGGATGGAAAGTCCAATGGTGGGGAGAATTTAGCACCCTATGTTTCAGGTAAGTAACCCATTCTTTATGATTTTAAGTATATAAAGTGTTTGGAAGGATTTTAAAATGTTTTTGGGGGATTTTATAAAGGTTATAGGTTGGATCATGGTTTTTGGAAACCGTGAAACTCCTACAAGAAATTATGTACAATGAGACAGGGGATAAGAGGAAGGAACACGATTAGGTGCACATTTTATCCAAACTATGTGTCCACCTAGGAGAAACCATGGAAAGTGGGACAAATAGATTTTTAACTATTGGAACATGGTTTTTTTAACCACGAGGACCAGCCATGTGAGGTCCTTATTGAGGTAGAGGCCAACATATGGTTAGCACACATTTCTCTTAACCGTGTGACTAACCGTTCACGATTTAAAAATTATATCCTTAAAAAGTGGATCTAACATGTTTTCACCTCTAAACTGCTCATTTTTTCTCCAAATCGACCCTAACTCAAAATTTCTTCCTCCCAAAGGCTGTATAATATTTCCCCATTGACCTAAAGGTGATCCTAAGGTGTTTCTTAGTGCATTAAAGCCCAATTCCCTTGGTAAGTCTCCTTTTGTGTTAGTTTTTAGTGTTTTTTCTTAGATCTTCTTTCTCCCCTATATTGGTTTCTTAGATATAGTATTTTGTAGATGTATATAATGTGGTTGATGCCAATAATTATTAGATTTGTCTTTTTTTATGTTAGGGGAAGATATTTAAGGCATGTTTTTGGAGATTCAACCCAGTTTTGTTGATGTTTTCACGTCGTTCTTCATTTTCGCCAAATTTTTCGAGGTAGGTGGATTCAATATTGACTCCTCTTATTATAAATTAAAGTATTACTTTTAAATTATTTAAATTTATTGAAATTTATTTTTAAATTGGTGTGAAAATGATGGTATAAATCTTTTTTAGTGATGCTTTATGAATTTGTAGAAATTGTGGATTTGTTTTGCAAATTTCTTTGTTGTTTAATTTAAAAAATGGTTGTTTGGTTTGATTTGTGTAAAAAGGTTTTGTGTAAAGGTTTTAAATAAAAATTTTGTTTTATTGAAATGGTTTTTGGCATGATGGTTTTGGAATGGTTTGGCATAATGGGTGGGCATGTGTTCATATTGCATTTTATGAGGCACGATTGAGATATGACCTGGTGCTTGGTGCAAAAGGTTTAATGGATCATGTGATATTGGTTACCTTGTAATGACTTGATAGATCAACGAGATACCACTCATGAGTATGGAAATATCACATAGTCATGCATGTACGAATGTGTGGGTTTTTGGATTTAAATGGGATATGCTAAAGAGGGAATATGAAATGGTTTAAAAGAAATTTCTTGGTTACATACATTGAAAACAATTTTGTTTTGAACAACTATTTTTTTTATAAATAGTTTTGGCTTTGTGATAATCTGTTTCAAAATTTTTTATATAAATTATTTTATATAAACTATTTTATATAAATTTGTTAACTTGTTCCATCCTAGTGGCGTGAGTAGGGAAGTCATTTGGGGAGAGCCTACTGAGTTTCATTACTCAGTCCTACTTTAGTACAATGGTGCTTTTAAAGATATTGTTTATCAAGAAATAGGAAAAGGTAAAGTATCACACTTCTTTAGTGGTGAATTTTGATACTTGGGCTATTTTGTGGAGTTGGAGCATGGATCATGTTTAGAGGTGTGGAGTGATGCCTTTAGAGTCCTTGTGTTTTGTTAGTTTTGTATTTCTTCATGTACTTTTATGTTAGTAGTAATCCATTATGGTACTCTATTGTAGTTTGGTTTAATATTAATGATATTACTTTGAGTTGTTTTATTTTGTTATCATGTATCATGTAGTAGCCTTTTATTATGGCATGATTGGTTGGGTGGTTTTATCTTCAAAGGGAAAATCTTCCCCCATTTTGTTAATGAAGACCTTGGCATTTATTTCCAGCCTTTGGTGCCTTGGGGATGTCGCTTAAGGCCAAGTATCACCTCCACCTCGACATAATCTAATGAGGAGGGGTGGGATGTTGCAGTGCATGATCATAGTACATGAGTGAATCATCCTCATTGAAGAAGTCATTTCTTCACGATCTCTATGAAAATTAACCAAACAAGTATCAGATAAAAATTATAAGGAAATTAAACAAAAAATTAGATAATATGATGATAAAATCAACTAAATAAGTAATAGTAAGTAACATATTAATGATATATGTGTAAAATCTAATACTAGGTATGCTTCCCATTCATTTCTAAACAAATATATTTCATCTTGTGAATATAAGGACTTTCAACAGTCATGTTAGTATTGGAATAATATAAATACAAAAAATACTAATAAATATTTTAAATGAAATTGTAATTATCTTAAAAAATACCTCTTTGGGGATGTTGGATTTTTGATGGAATATAATATCTCTCATAAATTTTAAAACATAATAACCACAATATTTTCTATTGGTTTTTTTAAGACATTGCAGAAACATTGAGAAAAATAAGTAATTTGTTTTGATAGTGAAATACCATTATTTATACCCTAATACTTATCCACTTTTAAAATTTTATAGGCTCATTATGGTCATGGACTGTCCTCATGCCATGATTTTCATGATATTTAAATACCACCCTATCATAATATAATTCTCATTAAAACTTAATATAAAATTTATAAAGTGACTTTTAGTTCTAAAACATTGGATGTAGTGTATTAAAAATTGAAAAAACATCATCACATGTGGTTGGTTTATTGGTTATCTATATAGCGAATCGAGAAAATAAATATTTGGAGTATCCAAATTGACCTCAATGAGTACCCAGTGCTACCTACAAAATAAAGAAGGAATAATTAAAGAAATGAATGAAAATATATTTTATATGATTAAATTTTATAGTTTTACCCCTAAACCATTGTTAATAAGAAGAGTTTTTCATTAATATGTTTTCTTTCAAACACTATGGACAATTTTTTATTTATTGCATTAATTTTATTTGAATCTAATGAGTTTAGTTTTCTAGAAGTATTGTGAGAAAAAATTAGTCTATATTTATGTTCATGGGGCAATCCCTTTAATTTGTATTCATATATATAACTGAAAAAATATGAATTGAATTTAGTCACAATTAACACAGTAAATCATCTATTGGAAAAAGATCATGAAAAAACACCTCATGTATACATTTACAACTGAGACTCTTAACTAGTCATACTTTAGGATTTCATTTACATTCTTGACTGAAATTAGTCTGTAATGAATTATCTATACATTTGTTCTTTAAAATAAACTATGATATTACTACCACTTTGTAACCTTGTATCCTCATGAAACTTCAATGTTAGTAAATGAAAATATTGAATGAGTGGGTTAAAGGTACTTTCTGACGATCTTTTTTATTATTTGGTTGATCCTTTAGATTGTTTTGATTCTAATTTTTGTTTCACCCCTTATCTTTATCCATCTGTAATAACATTCATTGGTTTAGACATTTTTTCATTAATTGTTAAAGGTTTTGCATGAAAAATAAATTGGAAATAAATACCTCCATGCTAAAACATTTTTTACAAGATTTGATGGACATTCTATGAATGTTTCAATAGTTTGATTAATCATAGGAATATCTACATAATTAAGAGGAACATGTAGATCGACACTTGGCTCATGAGCTATGTTAATCCCCACTCTCACATGACCTGCTAGAAGTTGTTTAGTGTGTAGAGTATATTCTTAGATATTGAACACGATAACCCTAACAACAAGGTGATGGGTGGGTGTTGATAGATATAAATCACAATAATTTTCACCTTGCACAATATCAGTACAAGAAACATATCACCGTCTTCCTGATTCATGTCTCAAAAAAAAATTATGAGAATATTGATTACCTCATATAAGACACCTCTTTGAGAGGAATGACTCACCTCAAAGATAGCAGGGGGTGTTGGTAGGGATCATCCATTTTTTATCTTTAACCTCAAATTATTTTCTTTTCTCAAAATAAGTTTGGGGTGTCACCCCAAAACCCACACCTCTAACACGATCATACTATTCTAGCTGGTTCAAGGCCACTGATAGTAAATATTCATCTGGTACAACTGATGATGATTATTGTGTCTAAGTTGGATAAAAATATAGGAAAATAAGTAATCATCATTATGTAATAAAAATTTAAAGAAAAACAAAATTTTATTATGTCATAATTACACATGTTTCTTACAATTTCTGTGTGATTTCATATATTAGTATTCATCTTTATTTACACATGCCTCCTTTTATAACACATGAAGTGGGATGGAAGTGGCTTTGTACTTGGATTAATTAATCTATATATAAATAGAGTAACATAGTTATATATTTTTTTTTCATGTCATATAAAATTATTACAGTAGATTTAAAATATATACCATTTTTTTCAAGTGAAGTGTACCCCATCCTTACTTTACGATAGGGGTAGGTTGGTTTTTATGCCAATTTCTTATTTTTATAACTCAATTGATGTTTCATAAATTAAAAATTCTTAATCAAAGTGATTAATGCATTAATTATAAAACAATGTATTACTCGCCACATTGCACCTAAAAAAATGTCCCCTTATAATGACTAGTAAACTCATCCTAGGCTTCTTGGAATATCAGGTGTGCATACATATGCGGTGGGTGAGAGTTTATTTCCCCTTAGACATATTTGAGATGAACCATTTTTAGATTTATGTGAAAGCCTATGTGAGTCTTTCTACAAAGCATTAATATAAAATTATTTTTAGATTCAATTACTATAAATGAACTCTACAAGGGATAATGAAGAGTAAGTCCATGTTTTATTATTTTTTAGTAAAATAAAAAAAGATATCCTAATGTTACCCTAATATATTCAAAGATCAGTGCCTTAAGCGCTAACACAACATGGTATTTAAAATCTACATCAATCAGAATGTTCTTTTGAGTGGCGATCCTAATGAAACTACTAATCATGGACTTGTTGGGGTTAACAGGCCGACCGTGTGCATTCTATCTGACCTTGATTTGGATTCCTTTGTTTCTTTCCTTAATAATTTTTACTAACACCATCATACTACGTTGCTTCTATTTTTTTCAGGGACATTGTTTGTTTGTTGTCTACCATTTCTTTAGGTTCAAAATCATAAATATTTTGTTCCTCTAGATTGGTCGTATTAGTATGCATACAAGGTTGTTGTTCCTTTTCATCGGGAGGACTATCAGGTTGAGAAACTAGTTGTTCCTCAAGATTGGGAGAATTGACACATGTAGAAGTAATTATATGCAAATGTGGTTCAATATTTAATTTAGATTATGTAAATGCATTAGTGTAAAAACAATAATATGAGGTAACACAATGTATATTACAAAAAATATAACATTATTATTGAACTCTTTTTTTCAAGGTTGAAGGGATTTAAACCCTCTATCAAGTATCCAAATACCTTCATTGTGGTATCCTTTGACATATAATACCTTAGAACATTGAGACCACTATAAAATTACTATTATGTACCAAGGAAAGGGCCATCCTAAGTTGAATTATCATCTGACCCTTCAGTGGTTTTGATCGATAACAAAAAAATTGACCACTTTTAGTTTGCAGGATCAGGAATAAAAAATACTTGTGCTACCTATGATTCCATTATAAATAGTTCATATTTTTACCCTTCATTACTAAAATCCAATTTCACAAATCCAAATTCATCTATTTTAACATCACTCTTTTTGTTAACCCACTTTCATTGCAAAATCAGCACTTGGAATGTTGTATAATACAACTTCCATATTTGTTTGATGATGCCAAAGTATGAAATATTTTCATAAATTGGATTTATGTCCTTGATAACAAAAACATGCATCACTTAATCCCAATTGTAACTTCACTATTTTTCATGGTACTGCATTCATCATGTTCATTTGTATTGAATTTATAACCATTAATTACATAACCATTATAAGAAAATACATGCACACTTGGTCCTCTGAATAGCCATCAAAGTCACTCTGAAATTGAATCCGAATTTTAATCTAGATCCTTAAAAATATGGCATTGAAACCATTATATAAATTATTGATTATGTGTGTTTTATATCCATCTTTTAACCCTTTATGGATTCAAATTCCTAAGAATTTATTTGTGGGTTTCATCATATGGGGAAACCAATAAATTATTATGAAAAACCAAAAGGTGGGATAACTCCATATTTGTAATAGTGATTATGAAAACATATATTCCAGAAATTTCTTCACACATAAGTCTCTTAGTGTAATGGGATTTTAGTAGATCAATACATTCCACACCAAACAAGTAGTTGGTATAAAATTCAATGGCTTCCCAACCAATATATTGCACCACAAGAAAACCTTCTAGAAGACTTCAATTTTTTGACATACCCTTTTAAAATATTTATATACCATTAATTATGGTACATCCATATATAGTATACAACACCACAAAGTTTGATCTCTCTTACCAAGTAAACCATTAAGTGAACCGTCATATCAAATAATTTTGATGGGAAGAACATTTCCAATTCACATAATATTACTACAATTTACTTTTTTATAGTTGGAAGTTTTGTTGGGTCTATAACTTTTTTTATATAGCTTAGAAAAAGAAAAAATGTTTAGTTATTATATGAAATAAATTATTGGAAAAAATTCAACATAAAGCATCAAAAATTAGATCTTGCATCAAAACATGATAGTCATATGATTTCAGACCCTCTAACTTTAAAAAAACCATTGACATGATATTATAGATAATAGATGAATACCTCTCTAGAAACTTTACATTATTTAGGAAGTTGAAAAATTGACATCTCTCCTACTTGGAAAGTGTGTAAGCAGCTTGAGAAATAAAAATCCATTTTTACCCTTCATTGGTACTAACTCTTCTCATATTCCCATGTCAATCATGTCAAACCTAGCTTTAATTCCATCCTTTGTTTTACTGGGTGAATTTAGTAACATGCCAATGACACTATCACATACATTTTTTTTCAACATGCATAACATCAAGAAAATTCTTGAAGTACAAACAATTCTAGTATGGTAATTCAAAAAAAACTGATCTATTTTTCCAACCAATTTTTGTAAGGTTTTTTTAAAAGGTTTTCCAAAAGCAGTGTCTATATCTTTTACTTTCTCAAAAAGTTGAACACTTGTTAGTGGAGATAGTGTTATAAATTATTATAAACTTTCATATAATGATGTATTCAAAGATCAGTACTTATGTGACTAGGGTATAAATATTCTATGTCCTAGAAACAAAGTATTCAATGAATGTTTAAACCTAATTGATTGTGTACCTTGTTCACATATGGGACACCCTTGATTTCCTTTAATGCTATATCCTGGAAAATTTCTATAAGTAGGAAAAAAGTTTATCATCATGTACAACATGACTCTCAACATGAAATATTCATTTATATAAGCATAATACAATGTAACACTTTAATACCACAATAATTTCAAATCTTTGATCAATGGATCCAAATAAACATCAATATCATTAATTAATATTTTTGGTCCAAGATAATGTATTTTTGTTTCATGCATAACCATGGTGGAATGTTATAATTTACCAATATAACTGTACATGTACTATTAGTGTTTCTTTTAAAACCAAAAGGATTATCTCCATCTCTAGATAGCATAAGATGAAGGTTTCTCAGCTTGTTTCCAAATTCAGGATACTCAAGATCAATTCCCTTCCACTAGGGAGAGTCTACCAGGTGATGAAGTTTCCCATCATTATTTATTATATCTGCATGCCACATCAATTGACTTGTAGTCTCTTCAGTTCCATATAGGCACCTACACATTAGAATGATTATAAATTACCACAAAAAATTCATAAGACCCGATTCATCATTCTTGTATTAAGAATCACCACACTTTGGAAAATACTTCAGTTATTTTTAGTCCTTATGAAAAATTATATAGTCATTTGGACATGTATGTATTCTTTTAGAAATCATGCCCATTTAATGTAACATTTTTTTAGCATCATATTTTCATCTAGGAAGCATATTATATTTTGGGATCATCTCATTCAAGAGAGAAATTAGTTCAGTAAAACTAGTGTCACTCCATTCATTGCCTACTTTTAAATTATATAGATTCAGTATGGATGATAATGTTGTATATTTAGTATAAACATCATACAATGGAATCTTTACACAACTCTTTAACTTCTCAACCAATTTTGGACAATCATGAATTTCATCTTTTAACTATCATTATAATTTCCTCAATACGATATTCATCATCATTCACACCTGTAATCACATCATCTATACAGTCTTCTTCATTGTCCACACTTGTAAGCATATCAGATGATCTATAAAATGAAGTGTTATCTGAGTCACTATATACATTAACTTTTCCCATTATTTAGTACAATATTTATAAATTCGATCTATTCCATGAAAAATCAAGTGTTCTTCCAACTCCTCTGTACTAATTAGTCTTATATAAAAGCATTGTAAACATGGAAAAATGATTTGAGAATGTTCATATGTATGATCTTTTGCAAAATTGATGAACTCTTTCCCCCCATATTCATACTCTTTTTTATATGATTGACATCCATCCATTTTCAATTCATATCCATCTTATTTGATTAGGTAATATTATTTAAAAAAAAAATAAATAAATACACAAAAGGGGTCTTTCATATAAAGGGAACCCAATATTTTAATGTTTCAAATAATTTCAGCATGATTTGAAGGAAATGGGTAATTTAATTTAAGAAAATAATTACTCCACTGGTGGTAGGTGTTATCCCATGAATTCATCTACAATGATCATCGATACCTGGTATGAGATGAATAATGCTCAGGGTAGTTCAAGAAACATAAGTGCATGAATAAAAGTGATGTGGGATGAGTCTCAGGAAATAAAATCATATAATAAATATTTGGTAGATGAGGATGATAATTGTCTCCTTAAATATAAATTTTTATTGGTTGGGGAGTTAGTGAAGCACTAGAAAACATTTCTTAGTTTTCTTTCTAATGTTGAAAAAAGAAGCAGTAGCTGTCTGATCCCCAAAAGAGGCTCCATGATTGGTGCAACCACAAGAAGGCTCAACTTGATGGTCATACATGCACTCATGATGAGATAACCGTAGAAGTTTTAACATTAAAAGTAATCCTTCAACCACTCCATGAAAAGGAAAATTCTTTTGGTTTAAGGATTGAATCTCAGTAGCTCTTAACATCCTTTGAGGCCAAGGTTTTTAGAGTGGGGTTATGATGGATATCTTATCGGTTGGATTGAGTTAGTGACATTTCCTTTTCATGGTGTTATTATCAATCTATATTATATAAGCGTTGAGATTTTGTGTATCTAGGAGGTTTTTAAATGTTAATATGATCATATAAATATAGGTACCACCCTTTTTCCTTACACATGTTTGTATTTATAAATATAGATATCACCAATCCAGTTGAATTTATAAATATAGAAACCAAAAGAGTTTTTTAATTAAAATTAAAAATTAAAACTTTACCCATTATTTTTTCCAATAAAATATTTTATTAAAATTATTATTAAAAAATGACTGTTACACTATGGGTAGTGGATTTATCCATTTTTACCATTCCAAAACCCAATAATCATCAATCATATTACTAATTTTATTGGTTTCTACCTTTTCCCTAACTGAATAACATAATTTCTCATCCCATTTGTTCTCGTGTTTTCTTTGATATGAACCCCTAGAAACTAACACCAAATCAGAGAGAATATGTAGTTGTGGAGGACTTCCCTAATTTAAACCATGCAGGTGATGCTGGATGCAAAGTAGGATTAGAAGTTTCCAATGGTGTTAAAAATTAATTCACCTTTTTATGGCGGTGTATTCTTGTTGATGAAGACTCACTGGAAAGATTTTTAAAAGGTTTATGTTTTGGTGTGTGAGAGGGTAGTTTAACTATTTCACCAACAAAGATTAAAATATATTGGAGTTGTTTTTGATTACTTTAAATTGGAATGTTTATATTGAGTTTCATAAAGAGTTTGTGTTACAGATATATTAGGGTGATTAAATAATTAATATAATGATCTATCTATGACCATTTTTAATATTTTAATCATATAATTTTTATATTAGTTTGAATCTTTAATTTTCTATCTATCTTGAGTCTTTTATCTCGTTATCCATTTTTATAAATAAAGGTTTGACCTTATTAAAGAGGATTTTTTGGATTATTATTTCTACATGGTATAAAAACCTATAAACCCTATAAGCCCCATCCCTCCTTCCCTTAAACATAATTTCATTCAAATGCAATGCCTTAAAAATTCTAAAAGAGTAACTTTTATTCAATATCGTGTATGGCACGCAACACCAAACATAAAAAAGAATATAACCTCTCATGAATTTATGAAATATTTAATATTTGAAATAAATTTAATATATTATATAGCTTTAAATGTATGTGACACTAAGTTATATTACATTACACGCAATAAATACTTTCTTCGATAACTTGCGTTACATGTAAGACCATGTTTTACCAAGCAAAAATATTATTTAAATATTATTATAATAAGACATAACATAACTGTTAAATTAGTGGTTATGAATAATAGTAACTAACTTATGAAAATATATTGTTAACACATATATAATATGAATTCATAGGTTACCAATTAATAATAAATAAATATGAAAACCAATTGAATATAAATGAAATGTTTTTATACTCACAAAGGTGTTTTATACAAATAAATTAAATTAATTACTATTGGTGAATTGTATTAATTAAATATATATATTATATATTCAATCAATTTTTTTATATTTATTCAATATATTTGATAGTCATAAGATAAGAACAAACCCAATATGCATAAAAAACTATATTTTTATAAAGAATGTTTTAACACCATTTAATGGAGACCCTATTTTAAATGAAATTTTTGGAACTTTTATAAATTTTATGTGTAAAAAGAAAATTTATTTTTGAAATCAGAACATAAAAATTATCTTAGGTTGATTTTTTGGTATTTTTCTGTGAGGTTTTATTTTTTTGATGAATAGTGAAAAAATATTGAATTTTAATTTAAAACTGTTTTTTTGTCTAATTTATTTATAAGGTTAAATTATATTTTTGATTTTATTTAAAGTTTATTTATATAATTTATAAATAAATTAATCAAATTTGTGACATTTTAATCAGTTTCACTTTTAAATTTGATATAAAAACCATACCAAACTTTTGAACATTTTTCTTTAAAAACTAACTTTGTCGTCCTATCTGTGGGATTAATTTTAAATTAATTTCTGCCACTTCTATAATTGGAATTTAAAAAAATAGATTCCATATTTTTAATAAAAATAATTTATAATTTATAATAAGGTCAAATTATTTTGTAAAAAAAAATATTAGTGAAAGTAATTAAAATTAATTATAGTGATTAAGAGAAAAATTAGCTTAACAAGAGACTAAACCTTCAACTTAAGGGAAAAAATGACATATCACCTTGTAAAAAAGATATTTTATGGCCATATTAATACCATATACTCACTTTTATAAAATTTGGTTCCTTATTGAAGGCACGTGATGTAAGGGAGACCTCTCAATAGTGTTTACCTTTTTATATTAACAAGAATATCACTCCTCATCTACTAAAAAAAGGCACTCACCCTCCCATTTATTAAAACCTATAAAGACCTTTGGATCATCAAAAAACTTTAAAAATAATCTCTCAACATATCTAACCTCATCCTATAAGCCTCAACTTGGGAATAAATCAAACCAAGGAAGCCTTTTGGTGAAAACCAAAAGGAGTTACCCAAAAAAGAAGTAACATTCTTCAATATTCATTTATGTTTTATTTGTTTCTCCACCCATTAATTTATTATTATTACATTATCATATAATAAAATAATTATCCAAAATATACTTAGATTTTTTATGTTAATGTTTCTACCTACACCTACACACACTTCCATCAAATGGGTAATGAATTTACCATTCATGTACGGCGAACTACTGCCTCACGAAACAATGTCGTTCATTTTCCCTTTACCACCTTCATGGTTGGGAATTATAATGGACACATTGTTTTTATAAGTTAAATAAGATATTTATATTGTATTTATACTTTTTTATTTGTTATATAACACATACCTTCATTCTTTCCATTTTTTGTAAATATGATAACATCATTTGTGGAAGTGTGGACTACCGCCTCCTCAAAGCGATGTGACTCATTCACACTATACATGGAACATATAAAGGATGATTTTAATAAAAATATGTGGAATATATGAAATAAATATGATAATTTAATTATAATATACATATATTTTATTTAATTTTCATTCTTTTAAACATGATAAAGAAATGAAAGTAGTGTTCATACGTACGTATGACCTACCGTCTCCATGAATGATGCATTTTATTTCCTATCTCCATATATTATGGATTACTCTAAATAAATATATAATGAATATATATAACATTTACATAATGTTTTAAATTATGTATATTATTAAATCATGATATAAGTAATAGGAACAAAAATAACAAGTTAAAATATATTCGACAAACTAGGCAATTAACACCCGAAATAGTGAAAATAATGAAAGGTTGTTAACAAATGGGTAATAAGATGTTATAATAAGATCATATGTAATATTATAAATATTACTGTTTTATTATAATTTATTTACATGTTTAAAAACATTATACATAAATTTAAAGGATTTTTACATGAAAGGAAATGGAATGTAATAGATTCTTGTCTCACTTTTCTTTCCGTGAGGCATACACCATTTTCACCACTTATTTATTTTTTGTGGTGTATATAATACCCCTATTATATTTTATATCATGAATAAATTTAAATTAATGTTATTTAGATTTTAATTTTAAATTATTTATTTCATGGGTATTATAATTCAAAATTTACCAAGTAGTAAGGTATTTTCATCTCACTTTTTACATATGTGAGATAAATGTCATATTCACCACTTAATTATTTTGTGTGGTGCATATACTGACCATTTTGATATATTATATCATGAATTATTTTATCTTAATTTTATTTTGAGTTTCAATTTTAATTATTTCATATAATATGATTTTAATTAAAATTTACCAAGTGGTAAATAATTTCATAACTCGATTTATTTTCATTAGGTTATATTACTTCTTTGTTGTCGTTAATATTATAAGGTTATGTATATAATAATTTTTTACTATCTATTGTTTTATTTACAAATTTTTATGTGTATTTTAATTTTACACATATATTATATCCATTTATTGATTATTACATCAATTTTATGGTCTTTTAAAGAGTTTACTTCACAATCTCATTTTATTCAGGATTGTTTACACTTGAATTTCCATTAGAGAAAATTATTAGATCATTTTTTAATAAATAATTTAATATTATTATACTCTAGTTATTCATGAACTTTTCCAAGTAATATTACTATTTCCCACTATTTGGCACTCAATTTTTTTTATAAAATGTGTTTAAGAAAACTATACTTCATTTGTGTATTTAGTCAGAGAACCCGTTTTCTTCTAAAAACCTTATTTTATAAAAAGGTTGTCAATTTTTTTTCACCTTTATAAAATGATTTATTAAATAAATTTTTTCTATTTTTTATTTCATAAATGGTATAATTCTATATTTTTTACATAACACATACCTTGATTCTTTCCATTTTTTGTAAATACAATAACATCGTTTGTGGAAGTGTTAACTATCACCTCCTCAAAGAGATATGACTCATTCACACTATTTATGGAACATATAAAGGATATTTTTAATAAAAATATATGAAATATATGAAATATATGAAATAAATATGATAATGTAATTATAATATACATATATATCATTTAATTTTAATTATTTTAAAACATGACAAAGAAATAGAAGTAGCGTTCATGTGTACGCACAACCTACTGTCTCCATGAATGGTGCATTTCATTTCATATATTCAAATATTATAGATTAAACTAAATAACTATATATTTAATATATATAACATTTAAATCAGGTTTTAAATTTTTGAGATGATTAAACCATGATCTAAGTAATAGGAACAAAAATAACAAGTTAAAAAATGCTTGAAAAACTAAGCAATTAACACCTGAAACAGTGAAAATAATGAAAAGTTGTTAACAAAATGATAATAAGATATTATAATAAGATCATATGTGATATTATAAACACTATTATGGTTTTTTATAAGCTATTTACATGTTTAAAACCATTATACATGAAGTTAAAGGACGTTCACCTAAAAGGAAACACAAGATAAGAGATTCTTGTCTCACCTTTCTTTCCATGAGGCATACACCATTTTCACCACTTATTTATTTTGTGTGGTATATATACTACCACTATTTTATTTTATATCGTGAATAAATTTATCTTCATGGTATTTATATTTTTATTTTAAATTATTTCTTTCATGGGGATTATAATTTAAAAATTACCAAGTAGAAAGGGATTTTCTTCTCACTTTTTTACATCTGTGAGATAAATGTCATATTCACCACTTAATTATTTAGTATGGTGTATCTACTACCCATTTTGATTTATTATATCGTGAATTATTTTATCTTAATTTTATTTTGAGTTTCAATTTTAATTATTTCTTCTAAGGGGACTTTAATTAAAAGTTACCAAGTGGTAAAGAATTTCATAACCCGTTTCCTTTTCATTGGGTTATATTACTTCCTCATTGTCATTAATATTCTAAGGTTATGTGTATAATTTTTTTACTATATATTGTTGTATTTAAACTTATTTTATGTGTATTTACATTTAAAATGCATAATATATTCATTGATTGATTATTAATTCGATGTTATGGTCTTTTCAAGAGTTTACTTCACAATCTCATTTTGGACATGCAAGACATGGGTTATGGACTGGTTAATATAAGCCCCTTGATGCATCAGAAGTCTCATGAGATGAAATTAGTTGAAACTAAACCCTTAAATTTTTTTTCCAAGAATAATAGATGAGTTTCTACCCACATATTTAAACTGTCTTGAGAATAGATCTTGAAGGTAAAGGTATCATGTGCTAGAGAAACATGACACTCAATAATTAAGTATTGCATTAATTTTGTTTAAGTTATTATTATCCATGATATTGTAAATATTAAAAAATATATGGATTAATTTCATTATATTTTTATTTATTATGAATTCTAGTTTTTTAAATATCACGTGTTTTTAGTTATCTACCTTTCCATATTTTTTACACACTTCCTTCTCAATTTATTGATTAGATGGAATATGTCTTCAACTATTATCTTTCCATATTGACTATTCTCATTGATTCATTATTTATTATGCTATAATTAACCCTTAATAAGAATTTTAGATCACCCTTATTATGTTTCTTTTCTCTAAGAATCCAAGAAGTGTACTAAGAAAGATATGAAAGGATATGCTAAGTGAGAATAAAGTTATCCTCAAAAGAAAAAAAATGTTGTAATTAGTGTATTCAGTTGTAATGTAAGGCTCGTGTATGTATCTGGTTTACCAATAATATTAATATAATAGGTACTTTGGGATTTTATGCCTTTTAATCATGCCAATGTAATGGTATTTGACATTGGATCCAGGATTACTAGGGTTAGGGTGCTATAGTTGGTATCAAAGGAAATTTTTTAAAAACCTTGGAAGTTAGATTTAGAAAACTCAGATTATATAATATAACCCTAATATATACTTTTAGGATAAATGTGGAAGAACATCCTATAATTTTGGTATGGTATATATTTTGTGGATCTTCCTAGAAATACATCCCTATATATATACTACAAGTGGACATGGTTCTAGCACAAATGTACCAAGGGGTAACAACTCTAAAAAGGTGTGTTAGACATAACCTGAGCATAACCTGGTACATGACAACAGAACCTACCACACACTTGGTTTAACAATCCCATGGGATATACTTAGGATAATTCAAATTTTCTTTACAAACTATTATGAAGGATTTTAATAGATAATGAAAATGAACGACCTAGGTTAAACCTAAGGTGTTTTAGATTGAAAATAAGGTTTCATAATTTTGATATCCTATAAATGATTATATGTTTTTCTCACTATGACTATTGTTACTCATACTATGCTTTATGGTTTTAGTCAATGGTTAAAACCTGAAGGAGTCATGTTAACGTTGAACATGAAGGACAAGGTGGTGACAATGAGAAACCCAATGAGGTGTTGATACGTGTGAAGAATATCATGTTTATGCCTAATTATTTTTTTCAAAATATGATTAACAAAATATATGTTATCTAACTCCCAAAATCACCAAATAAGATAAGCATGGAGGTTGCTAAGAGCTTGAATGGAAACCATAGGGAAAAGAAGGCTCAATTTCCATCATGTAAGAAATGTGGAAATAGGCACCTAGGAAAGTGTCTTAATGGAATGTGGAAATGATTTATGTGTGGGAAATAAAGACATAAAGCAAATAATTGTCAAAATAAAAATGAAGAATATGATGAAAGGAAATAAATATCATCCTGAGGATCCATTAATAGTTTGCTGACTTAACTATTGGGAAATTGGGAATTACCTTAGTTAATGATATCTTCTAATGGATAAACTCTAGAATAAAGAGGGACCTATGTGGAAATAAATGGATGAACTATTTATGTAATGGGTTTTGATTGAAAAACTTACTTAAAAGGATATTTAGAGATTAAACTTATTTAAAGGATGTCCATCATATTTATTTTTAAAATTATATCAATATGGTTTTAGAAAAGAAAAACCTGTATTTAGGGTGATAACCCATCAATTCTGAAAAGGCCACAAGACTTGATCTGATGACTGAAGGATGAAAAGGGTTTCATGCTTACCACAGCCCTATATGATGTCTTGGTTAATGTGTAATTATTTTTAGTTAAACAACTTAATGAATAAATATTAATATTAAACTAGTACTATTATTTTTTAGGTTTATATATTAATATATTAAACATATTGGTTTTGGAAAATAGTTAGAGACTAAAATAAGGGTTTATTTTATAGATCTTACGATCTGTAAATTTTAGTTTTTTAGGAATAGAAAATATTTTTTTGGATATTTATTTATTGAAGTAAAGGATAAATTATAATTTGATCTAAGCATAACCAAAATATGAAATTCTTTCTATAAAATTGAGGCATATTAAATAATATATTTTCTTATATTCTTGGTTAATAAAAAAATTCCTCAACATTTGGTAAAGTATCTTAAAACAAAAATGTTATCCTAATCTCTTATTTTTTTTGAACTGATGGTATTTTAAATAATAAAATATTTATAGCTTCAAGGCCCTAAAATTTCCATTTATCATTCACTTTTTTGTGAATGATGACCTCAATCACTACCTATAAATATTTACACTTTTTCTATATGTCTATATCTTCACTCACCACTAATGTTCTCCTACATAGAAACCTTGTTATATATTATTTCATGTGACCCTTGTACCTCTAATTATATCTTATTTGGAGGATATTTTTTTAACTATTATCATGTTGTGGGATTTAAAAAATGGAATTTTCAAAAAACAAACCCTAGATTTTTTAAAACGAGTTTAGATTGTGATGACGTAATTTATTTATAGTGGGGAGAATGTAATGCCCCAAAAATTCTAAAAGAGAAATAACATGTATCAAAACATAACACCAAAATTAGAAAATAATATAAAATATCAATAATTTATGATATTTTTAATATTTTAAATAAATTTAATATATTCTATAGCTTTAAATTCATGAAATAATGAGTTAGCTTATGTTACGCGCAACAAATAATTTCTTCGATAGCCTGCGTTGCACGTAAGACTAAGTTTTACTGAGCAACAATATATTATTAAAATATTATTATAATAAGATATATCTTATCCATTAAATTAATGGTTATGAATATTATTAACTAACTTATAAAATATATGTTTAACACAAATATCACATGAATTCATAGGTTACCAATTAATAACAAATGAATATAAAAACCAATTGAATATAAAGGAAATGTTTTTATGCCTATAAAGGTGTTTTATCCTAATAAATTAAATTAATTACTATTGGTGAATGATATTAATGAAATTTATATATTATATATTAAATAAAATATTTTTTATATTCATACAATAGATTTGACAGTGATAAGATAAGAACAAACCCAATATTACTCATAAAAAGCCATATTTTTTAAAAGGTAGTTTTAGCACCCTTTAATAGAGAACCTATTTTAAATCCAATTTTGGAACTTTTATAAACATTATATGTCAAAATAAACTTATATTTTGAAATAGGAACATAAAAATTATCTCAGTGTGATTTTTTCTATATTTTTCTATGAGGTTTCATTTTTTGATGTATAGTGAAAAAATACTGAATTTTAATTCAAAAAAGTTTTTTTATTTAATTTATTTATAATGTTAAGTTATATTTTTTATTATTTTTAAAGATTATTTATATTATTTATACATAAATTAATAAAATTTGGGTCATTTTAATTAATTTTAATTTGAAATTAGATATAAAAAACATAGCAAACTTTTGAATATTTTACTTTAAAAACCTACTTTATCATCCCGTCCACAGGATTGATTTTAAATTAATTTCCACCAATTATGTGATTAGAATTTATAAAAATGGATTAAATATTTGTAATCATAAATATTTATAAATTATAATAAGGTAAAAATAGTTTTTTTACGAAAAATATTAGTGAAATTAATTAAAATTAATTACAGTGATTAAGTGAAAAATTAACTCAATAAAGGACTAAACCTCAAAATTAAGGGCCAAAATGACCTAGTCACTGGTAAAAAATCTATTTTATGGGAATAATTCAACCATATAATCCCTTTTATCTAGTTTTATTTTTTATTGGAAAAAAATTATATAATAGAGACCTCTAAATAGTGTTGACCTTTTTATATTAATAAGAATGTCACTCCTCCACTATAAAAATACACCCACCTCTCCCATTTATTAACACCTATCAAGTCATTTGTCTCATCAAAACCCTACAAAATAATCTTCCAAAATCACTCCCCTCATCCTATAATCCTCACCTTGGGATGAAATCAAACCAAGAAAGCCCTTTGGTGTAAACCAAATAGAGTTACCCAAAAAAGAGGTAACATTCTTCAATGCATATTTGTGTATTATTTTTTATCCACATATTAATTTATTATTATTACATGATTATATAATAACATAAGTATTATAAATATACTTATATGTTGTTATTTTAAGGGTTTTACCTACACCTACACACACTTCTATCAAATGGGTAACAAATTCACTATTCGTGTACGATGGACTACCACCTCACGAAACAATGTCATTAATTTTTCCTTTACCACCTCTCATTGTTGGGAATTATGATGGTAAAACGGTTTTTATATTATATATATGATATTTATGTTGTCTCAATACTTATGGAATATTTATATTACACATACTTTCATGCTTTCCATTTTTTGTAAATACGATAACATCATTTATGGAAGTGCGGACTACCACCTCCTTAAAGCGATGTGACTCGTTCACACTATAAATGGAATGTATAAAGGATGGTTTTAATAAAAATATATGAAATATATAACATAAATATGATATTTTAATTATAATATACATATATATCATTCAATTTTAATTCTTTTAAACATGACAAAGAAATGGAAGTCACGTTCATGCGTACGTGTGACATACCGTCTCTACAAATGGTGCATTTCATCTCCTATCTCCAAATATTATGGATTTATATAAATAAATATATACTAAATATATATAAAATTTACATCATGGATTTAATTTTTAAGATGATGAAATAATTATCTATATAATAGGAACAAAAATAACAAGTTAAAACATACTGGATAGACTAGGCAATTAACATCTGAAATAGTGAAAACAATGAATGGTTGTTAAAAAAAGAGTAATAAGATGTTATGATAAGATCATATGTGATGTCATAATTATTATTATGGTTATGTTATAAGATATTTACATGTTTAAAACCATTATATAGTAAGTTAAAGTATGTTCACCTGAAAGGAAACACAAGGTAAGAGATTCTTGTCTCACTTTTCTTTCTGTGAGGCATACACCATTTTCACCACTTATTTGTTTTATGTGGTATATATACTGAACCTATTTTGTTTTATATAATGAATAAATTTATATTCATGGTATTTATAGTTTAATTTTAAATTATTTCTTTCATGGGGATTATAATTCAAAAGTTTTCAAGAAGTAAGGGATTTTCATCTCACTTTTTACATATGTGAGATAAATGTCATATTCAACTCTTACTTATTTTGTGTGGTGTATATACTGGCCATTTTGAAATATCATATAATGAATTATTTTATCTTCATGATATTTTAGTTTCAATTTTAATTATTTCTTATAAGGTTATTTGAATTAAAAGTTACAAACTGGTAAATAATTTCATAACCCATCCATCCATCCAACAGCCCAGAGGCCTTCAATTTTTTATTTATTTAAATAAAAACCCCCATTTTAAGGGAAAAGTGGGGGAAACCCTAACATACATCATTGAATTAAAAAAAATCATGACCTGAAGGTCTAGCAAGACAAACCAAATTGACAACATGGAGATACCCCTCCCCAGCGATTGATCGTGAAAAATATCTCCATTAGTGTAAGGCTGAACGACAAACAAGTGTCCTGTGTCAAAGTACATGCCCGATCCAATGGATAAGTATATACCCTATAAAAAATCCAAATCCATAAAGCTCTACAATGATGAAAATCTAGCTCTAGAATCTCATCAGGGGTCTAATCCGCATGGTCAATTCCGAGTGCATCATCGTACCAACAGACCTCACAAACCCTTTCACCATTCTAAGAATACAAAACTAAATATCCTCCAACAATCGATAATCTTAGACCAACCCTATCATCCTCAACCCCTCCACTGCTTCCACAGAATCCCAAAAGAAAATCCAAAGACCATGAGTTCAATCCATCATCACCTAGGACTAAATAGACCTACCCCACACTGAGGGACCAGCACCAATGAGGGAATATGTGTCTTCATAAAACAAAAAAACCTCTCTGGGAATGGATATGATCCAATTAGAACTGCAGATGCACCGTCACCAGGTTCCGACACAAGCTTCTTAATGACAAGAATGAGAAAGACCATCAATATCAACCCAGGACAACCAAAACTAGATCTATCCAAAGAACAAATTCTCAATGTCACCAAATTAAAAGCTTGTAAAACCTCATATAATTTGAGACCAAAAACCTCCCCCTCTAAAGAAATGCATATCTAGCCATTATTCGCACCATAAATTTTCTATAGGCAAGTCTTGGTCACATCAAACAACTGAGAAACCATCCCAATCCATCGCTTGGATACACTGAATGAGCTGAGCAAACCAAACCGATATTGGGGCCACACCAAGACTCATTGCCATCAGAAAGAGGTAAACCATGTTGGGATGACTTCTGAAACTCTACCAAGAAGCGGCGATGAAACAACAACATCATCAGAATGCGTTCCATGCCAAGTCGACTACCAAACCTCCTCCGAGAAGTGCCGCCGCCGCACAAGCAACAATTTCCACGCCCGAGTCGAACCCACAACCTTAGTGAGTATATCCTAGCCTGAAGGGGGAAGGAGAAACTAACCTAGAGAAACCTTAGGTTGATTCTCAAATGAAAATTATGGCATTTTCAAGGATTTACTTCACAATCTCATTTTGTTTGGGATTATTTACACTTTAATTTACATTAGAGGAAATTATTTGATCATTGTTTAATAAATCCTTTTATTTTCTTATCCTATGGTTATTCATAACCTTTTCCATGTAATAGTACCATTTTTACACTATTTGGTACTCAAAATGTTTTATAAAATGTTCATAAGGTAACCTGACTTAATTTATCTCTTTAGTCATAGGACCTATTTTCTTCTAAAAAAACTATTTTATAAAAAGGTTTTCAAAATGTTTTTAACCTTTATAAAATTATTTATTAAATAAAATTTTACCCTTTTGTCTTTAAAAAATATTTTCAAAAGAATATTCTTATCGCTTTATGAATAAGGCACTTTTCTAATCTTTTTATCGTGAAAAAATGAATGTTCTTTTTACCTTGTATGACATGTAAGAATTTACCTGCCATTGTTTCTTCGAATATTCATTTGCATGTTTAAAAGGTTAAATTTTAAAGAAATGTTTTCAAAATTTATTTTCAAATATTTTTTTAAAAGGTTTTTCAAAATAAAAAGGATATTTTCCTCAAGAATGTTTTTTTTAAGACCATTTTATATTATTTATATTCATAAAAGACAAAAAACCTTTATTTTTATTCCAATTAGGATATTTTTTATTGATACCATCCTTATTCTTCCTCTAGATGGTGTTTTATTGATTTTTTCAAGGATAATATTGATATTAACTTCCTGAAATCATTTTTATAGTCCCCTTAAAATATTCACTTTCTTACAATCATTAGACATTGAATTTATCCTAATTATCCATATCATTTATCATGGATTTGTTTATTTCCTAAACCGTATACAATTTTTACATATGGTAATTACTTTGATAGTTATTTGACTATCTAGGGAAATATTGGTAAATCCATATTTTTACTCAATATGGATATTTGATAAGGCACTTTGTTTATAAATTTAAATCGATTATTTGATATACGAGGAATGATTGAGATATGCAAGACATGGGTTGGGGACCAATTAATGTAATCCCCTTGATGAATCGGTAGTCTTATGAGACAAAAATAGTTAGAGAAAAACCCTTTGAGTTTGTTTCCAAGAAGAATTGATGGGTTTTTTCCCATAGATTTAAACTGTCTTAAAAATAGATCTTGACAGTAGAGATATCATGTGCCTAGGAAACATGACGTCTAATAATTAAGCATTGCCTTTATTTTCATCCAGTTATTATTATCCATGATATTTTTCACTATGAAAAAAAATATATGGATGCATTTCATTCTCAGTTTATTGATTATTCCTTATATATTTATTTAAATGGAATATTTTTTTATTTATCTACCTTGACATATTGTTTACACACTTTATTCTCAGTTTATTAATTACATGACATGTGTCTTAAGCTACTACCTTATCATATTAAATATTCTCACTTATTCACTATTAATTCCTCTATACTTAACCCTTACTGAGTATTTGTACTCACCCTTATTATATTTCCTTTACCCAAGAATCTAAGAAGTGTACTAAGAAAGATATGTAAGGATATTCTAAGATAAAATAAAGTTATCCTCAAAATAAAAAAATATGTTGTAATTAGTGTATTCAGTTTTAATATAGGGCTCATGTATATATCTAGTTTACCAATACTACTAAACTGATCGGTCCTTCAGTATTTGATTCCTTATAATCAAGAAAATGTAATGGTAGTAGACTCCGGCTTCGGGCTTACTAGGGTTGGGGTGCTACATCAGATGCCCCTTTGTCCATCCTAAGCTTTTCATACCTATTTCCCACAAAGTTATCTTATACAATATTTGAAGATGTTATATTTTATTTCAGATAGAAATTTTCTTGCATCCTTATCCAAACAATCTTGTACATACGTCCTTTTCCATATGATCTTTTCCATAAATCATTTTTGATATTACAATTTTTAAACCTATTTTGCATCATTTTCAGGTCTGGGAAGACCATGAAATACATATAATCAAAATAAAAACATCTTTTAAATTTTTTTAGAATCATCTACATTGGAGATCTTTATGTGTTAGTAAAATCACCTTCAAAGGAGGTTTATCATCACAAGTTCCATTTTTTTAAATCAATGAAATGGGATAGAGTATACTTCAGTTTGAAATATGGTTTTTTAATTCTTAAATAATAGGGGTATAGATCTATCTAAGATCAATATATTTGAATAGGTCTATCATATAGATTGTATATTTAGTTTAAATTTTTTATTTTATATTTATATTGAGTTTTGTATCTCGATATTCATCTTTATAAATAGATTTTCAACATTATTAAAGTAGAATGGTTTCTTGGCATAATATTTTAAAATATTATTAATGTTGGATGTGAGTGTTTGGTTATAGATTGGTGGGAAATGATTATCATATATGGTACATTTTTTAGTTAAGAGGATTCAAACAAAAGGGTCTTAGAGTCTTGGTCATCTCAACCGTGTTTGGCATTGTTTCTATAGTTTGAAAATGTATAAGTTTTATTAATTTGTTCTAAAATAAAATAAAATTGTTTCATACTACTAAAATAATTTTATTCATTAAACTCACTTATTTTAATTTTAAAAAAATAAAAAACTTTAGTATATTTTAAAAAATGATTATGAAAATGGGAAAAATATTATTTGTTTAACTTATAAAATATACTATAGTTTCAAATACAAAATTAGTTTTAAAAAATGTTTTTAAGGAAAAAAAGAAAATTAAAATTAAATTTTGAAAAGTATAAAATGATTTTTTCTAAAATTATTTTTTAAAAATAAAAATGAAACAATAATATCAAACAAGTTATTTTTAATAAAAGACGTTTTTGTTGCTAAAAATTCTTAAACAAAGAGGTTGAAAAAATATTTTTAAATAATAAAATATGTTTCAAATGACGCAACATGTTTGGTTAAATCAAACTCAATAATTTATTTCATATTAATATAAAAATTACATAAGTTAATAAATAGAAAAAGTGTATACTATGAATGATTTTTCATGAATTTGACTATAAATATTTTAAAAAAAACCAGACAATTATCAATTTTTTTAAAAACAACTATTTTAAGTGATAAATGTTGTGTAATTGCATAAAAAATAGCCTAAATATGCGTTTGAAAATATTAATTAAAATTATTTTCACACCTTTAGGATTTATAAATTTTTTACTGAAAAATAATGATTTTTTACCTCTTATTTAATTTTAAAAAAATTTAAATGAAAGTGTTATTTAGAAACAAAACAAAATAATCATCAATTGTTTTTTCAATTCATCTTATCAAGAGTAATGAAAGGTATGAACTCTTTTAAGTGTTATAAAATGAAACCAAAGTCATCAATGAGATTTTTAGTGGAAGTGTTACTTGAAATTGGTTGACATCACTTATTTTATACCACTTATCACTTATAAAAAAATTTCCATGATGGTTTAAAAAAAAGTATTTCAATATCACTTAAAAATATGGAAACACTCACACACAAACACTTAATAAGTGATTGAATAAGTGATGTAAAATTGAAAACTAGTGATGGTTCCATGTGATGAAGTTGAGAATTAGGTGATAAAAATAGGTTATATGATAGAATAGTCTAAATCATTAAAAAAGAACCTAATCGTAATGGGTTCAATTGAGGGTCTCACATGTTTTAAAAAGAAACTTCTTTAAAAATTACAATCGAGATTTCGAAAGAATTTTAGGATGACAAACCATGTAAAACCATTTAAAATACTATTTCAAAACATCCCTTGAAATAAAATTATAAAATATCTCCTTGACATTTATTTATAAACCATTAATTTTCCACAAATCACCTTAATTTGTTTTGCATAGGATAGATAGATATAAAACGATTTTATTAGGTTTAACACACCCCTTTAAAAGAACAAAGCCTCCCTTTAAAAAATTTTGGTGTCAAGAACCTCTTTAAAACCTTTGAATTAAATTTAAAGTTACATTTGGACCTTTCATCAAACACATGATATTTCATTAAATCAATTAAAAACAAAACAAGATAAATCTATTTGAATACTCTCCTATGTTGAGCATCAAAATCCATTTAAAAGACATTTACAACCCACTACGGGTATACCATATGCATATGATTTTGGAAGAAAAAATTTTAAACCACTAAGAAACACAAGATATTAATTATAATGGAGGTTTTATAGAAACACTTACATCATCTAAATGGAAATGTCTCACCGTTGATTGTGAACACATAACATGGGAAGAAAAGGACCACATCCGAGGTCAGAGGGGGTAAAGACCTAGATAGAATAAGAGATTAAAGATGAGAAGAAATAATCATACACCTTAGATCTTGATAGTATCAATTTTATGATGAAGAGTGTCGAGGGTTCAGTTTTGCAAAGGTTTGGTTCCACAACAGTTTGGTTCCATGAGGGTTAGGTTCCGCAAGGGAGGGATGACAATGGTAGGGAGCGACGATGATGGCAGGGAGTGATGATGATGATAGGGAGAGATGGTGATGGTAGGGAGTGATGGTGATGAAAGGGATCAAGGGAGATGATATAGCATCCCGCCATTTTATAACATAAACTTTCATTTCATTACACGGAACTGAGGATCGTTAAGGTTTAGTGTCTTGGAAACAAGGATCATAATACATAAAAAAAAACATAAAAACATTCTTCTTAAACACTTGAAAGGCTTCTCCTTTAGTTCATCCTATGTTCATTATGCATCTCATAACCTGGGGACATACATCAAAAGAAAGGGTGAGCAGGAGGCCCAGTAAGGGAAACAAGAGAAACATTTTACAAGTGAACTTGAGATACTTCAATAAGGACATGAAAAGAACTTTAAGGCATGAGAAAGAAATCATGAGGTACATCATAATAAAAATAATCATTTTTCATAACTTGAAGATGTGGCTAAAACATTTAATATTGACAATCGTTTCGTTTCACCAAGGTCCATCCCCAAGGTGTCGTTAAAAATTACCAAGGTTATTCACCAAGGCATCGTTAAAATGGTCATCTCTAGAGATTAAGTCTTTACCCAATGCATTGGAGCGCTATCAGGGCGCACCCTTAAATTTGTCTTTATTTTCATGTGAGCCACATATATCATCATCAAACATTTCATAAATAACCCATATAGCATAAAACAAATGGGTTTCATTTCATAATCATAACGTTTCAAAAACTGCTTTAAAGACATGATCTTTACGTTACTTTAAACCCACGGAAAGGGAAAGCGGGTATCATGTATGTAAATCCCAGAATTTAAAATAGATCATTTTTATATATATGTGAATACCCCTTTAGAAATAGGAGCTTTGAGTATTCACTTTATAACATAAAATAATTTTGAGAAAAGAGAGGCATTTTGAGACGAAAATTCTGCAGCATAACGGCTATGTTACAAGTTTTTAGAAACTTTGAAAAGAGAGGGAACATGGGTTGAACAATCATAATTGACCCATGAAAAGGTAAAGGGACAGAATAAGAAGGATATATGGACATGGTGATGCAATTTCAAGGACATACCAATTGAAACGAAAAACATGGAAGGAAGACAAAAATTTGATTTCTCTTATGAAAATTCGGCAGCCTAACGGCGTCACTTAAACTTCAACAAAAATGAATTGGACAAATAAAATAGGGTCTCTCATCATATGATCATAAGAGATCAGTATGATAGATATAGAGATCATACCCCAACATAATAAAAAGGAACTTGAAAGATTTGACATGAAAATCGAACTTGAAAAAAAATGAGAAGGGTGAAAGAATCACTTAAACATTCGGCAGCCTAACAGCGTCACTTAAGCTTTCATAAAACGAAATGATGAGAGTAAGAGGGGATCTCTCATCATATAAACATGAAAGGGCAGTAAGAGGAATATAAAAGAACATCCTCTCACATAATCACATGGAGCATAAAAGGAATGACATAAAAGAGATTACACGAAAAGAAAGAGAGGGGTCGGATCCCTTACCTTAAAACGTGACTCTTGAAACTCAAAGGATTGGACCTTGAGGGCTTGGGGGCACCTTGGGAGGACTCTTTGGAAGGTAAGAAGACCAGAACTTCGTTGGGGAAGAGTTGGGAGTGAAAACCAAGGGAGGAAAGGGTGGGTATTTATAGGGAAAGTGAGGGGACAAAGCATTAATGGCCAAAGGACACCTCACATGTGCTTTTCTCAAACCCATGGGCTCTCCCTTGGAATTTATCATGGAGTTAGGCCACATGGGGCCCCCAAAACAATAATTCATCACCCTTGGCCGGCCAACCCTCAAAAGATCTCATGACATCATCATGACATCATTATGATGTCATTAAACATACCGAAACCCTAAAACGGTATTTTTACTATTCACTGAAAATTCAACTTTCTCAGAAATATCCCAAAATTTCACCTTAACCAAATATCAATGCTCTGATTTCAAAAATGAACTCCATTTTATAAAAATAATTTTCTAAATATTTTTAATTATATTTTTAAATAAAAACACTATTCATCGAAAATTCATTTTTTTCAGAAAAATCCCCAAAAATTACCTTAACATAATATCGATGCTCTGAGTTCAAAAATAAAGTCCTTTTTATAAAAATAATTTTCTAATTATTTTTAATTAAATTTTTAATTAAAAAACACTATTCATCCGAAAAAACTAATACTTGAATAATAATTTATGAAACTGTTATTTAACCATTTTATTGAATCACATTACTTAACCAAGGTGTCTAAATTATATTAAAACTTTCTTTGAGTGAAAATTACTAATCCATTTGGTCACATTGCTAATCCTAAGCGTAAAATCACTATTCATAATTTACTATTCATCAAAAATTAAGTTGATCTTATTAGACTCCAAATTCCTTAA
Source organism: Viscum album (assembly GCA_963277665.1). Lineage (NCBI taxonomy): Eukaryota > Viridiplantae > Streptophyta > Magnoliopsida > Santalales > Viscaceae > Viscum > Viscum album. The sequence continues at coordinate 1,880,116,744 of OY728145.1, forward strand.
TGAACACTTTTGTAGAAGACCATTTTTTGAAAATCATTACACATCATTAGTTATTTAGGGTTTACATAAATATTTCAAAATATCCCTTTTTCAAAATTCATCAATAAAATACATTCTAAAATTATCTAGGCATTTGAAATTTCACAAACATCACTAAAGGAAGAAATCTCAATTTATTCACCCGAGAGGATTACACAAGGAAACTAGGGTCTCATCACATAGCCCCTTATAACACTGGCATAAGACCTAAGTGTAAGGTGTGATATGGTGAGAGAATCTGAGGGAGGCTCAGATAAAATTGCCCTAGTAGAAATCTCCACTAACTTGAACTTCTCCTGCAAGCGTTTTCGTTCAATCTTGACATGCTGGAGATCGGCTTGGGCTTGGTCCAAAGCGAAGCCCACAGATGCTACCTCCTTCCCAAGCTCTGATAAGTGGGCTTCGTAAGGGTTGAGTCTACTGGATGAAGCCATCAACTCCTCTTTCTGCATTAACCATTAACATCTTATTAAATCAATAAGAGTAAGTTAATATACTACTCAAAAAGATTGGGTCGTTACATTCTTCCCCCCTTAAGAAATTTCGTCCCCGAAATTTACACTTGAGGCCTAGTCGAAAAGGTGAGGGTACTTTTGCTTCATTGTTTCCTCAGGCTCCCAAGTCGCCTCTTCATATTTATGGTTCCTCCACAACACTTTCACAAGGTGGGTAGTCTTGTTTCGTAGGACCTTGTCTCTACGGTCTAAGATCTCCACTGGCTGCTCTTCATAAGAGAGGTCATGTTCAAGTTGTACCACCTCTGGGTTCAGTACATGCGAAGGGTCGGGTATGTACTTCCTCAAGAGAGATACATGGAAGACATCATGAACTTGAGCTAGGTTCGGTGGAAGTGCTAGACGATAGGCCACTGCTCCTATGCGATCAAGGATTTCATAGGGGCCAATGTACCTAGGGCTGAGCTTCCCTTTCTTCCCAAACTGCATGACTCTCTTCCATGGAGAGATTCGAAGGAAGACTTTGTCACCCACCCCAAACTCCAAGTCTCTTCGACGATTGTCAGCATAGCTCTTCTGCCGACTCTGAGCAGCCCTTATGTGTTGTTGGATGGCATGAACCTGTTCCGTCATCTCTTGCACGAGATCAGGCCCAAGAAGCTTCCTCTCACCAGTTTCATCCCAACAAGTAGGAGTTCTACACCGCTTTCCATACAGAGCTTCATAGGGTGCCATCTGAATACTCGCATGGAAGCTGTTGTTATAGGAGAACTCAACTAATGGGAGGTGTTGATCCCATCCACCTTTAAATTCCATTGAGCATAATCTCAACATGTCTTCGAGTGTCTGAATAGTCCTTTCAGATTGGCCATCAGTTTAAGGATGATAGGCCGTACTAAAATTCAATTCAGTATTCAGAGCATGCTGAAGACTTCTCCAAAATTTTGATGTGAATCTTGGGTCACGATCAGATACGATGGATAGTGGTACCCCATGCAGCCTTACCACTTCCTTCACGTATATCTTGGCAAGCTGATCTAGAGAGAAATCTTCCCGAATAGAGATAAAATGGGCTGTCTTGGTGAGACGGTCCACAATAACCCATATCGCATTGTTTCCTTTGGATGTTTTTGGGAGACCAGTTACAAAGTCCATGGTGATATTATCCCACTTCCATACTGGTATGGGTAGCGGTTGTAATACCCCCTTAGGAAGTTGTCTTTCTGCCTTTACTTGCTGACACAACAGGCACCTTGTAGTGTAATCGGCAATCTCCCTCTTCATGTTATCCCACCAATAATGATCACGAAGGTCTCTATACATCTTAGTGCTTCCCGGATGTATAGAGAAAGTAGAGCTATGAGCTTCATCCATCAGTTCTTTCTTTATCTCTGGAATAGATGGAACACATAGTCTTGTACGAAATTTCAATACACCTTCTTGATCAATATTGAAATCAGGGAACTTCCCATCCTTTACAGCCTCGAACTTCTCCTGCAGCAAAGGATCTTCTTTTTGAGCCTTTTTGATCTTCTCTAGTAATGAAGGTTGAGAAATCATTTGGGATAGGGTTGATGATGTCCCTTTCCTTATAATTCCCATGTCCAGTTTTACTAGATCTTTAATCAAGGGATCTCCCAGGATCCTCATTGTTGCCAGAACAACAGGATCTTTCCTGCTTAACGCATCCGCGACTTTGTTTGCTCTTCCAGGGTGATAATGAATTGAACAATCATAGTCTTTAATAAGCTCCAACCATCTCCTTTGTCTCATGTTCAATTCTTTCTGAGTGAAAATATACTTTAGACTTTGGTGGTCAGTGTATATATCACATTTCTCCCCATAAAGATAGTGCCTCCATATCTTTAGAGCAAAAACAACTGCCGCCAGCTCTAGATCATGCGTAGGATAATTCTGCTCATGAATCTTCAACTGTCGAGATGCATAAGCAATTACTTTGTCATTTTGCATGAGGACGCACCCAAGCCCTTTCAGAGATGCATCGCTAAAAATAACGAATCCTTCTCGGATAGAGGGTAGTGTTAACACCGGTGCAGTAACCAATCTCTTCTTCAGCTCTTGGAAACTTTCCTCGCATTCCTTTGTCCAGATGAACTTAACCCCTTTTCGAGTCAACTTAGTTAGTGGATTAGAAAGCCGTGAAAAGTTTTTCACAAACCTCCTATAATATCCCGCTAATCCAAGGAAACTACGAATCTCAGTTACTGTTGTGGGTTGAGGCCACTCCTCCACAACCATTGTCTTTGCAGGGTCAACCGAGATTCCTTCATTGGTTACGATGTGCCCCAAGAAAGCCACTTGTTGTAACCAAAACTCACACTTGCTGAACTTCCCAAAGAGCCTCTCCTTCCGTAGAGTTTTCAAAACAACCCTCAGATGATCTTCATGCTCCTCACGACTTTTTGAATATATCAAAATATCATCAATAAAAACTACCACAAAGTTATCAAGGTAGTCCTTAAAGAATCTATTCATCAAATCCATGAAAATAGAAGGAGCATTAGTCAAGCCGAAGGGAATAACAGTAAACTCATAATGCCCATATCTTGATCGGAAGGCAGTCTTTGGAATATCTTCCTTCTTCACCCTAAGTTGATGATAACCAGATCGAAGGTCAATCTTAGAGAAGAATTGAGCCCCACGAAGTTGGTCAAATAAATCATCAATTCTAGGAAGAGGATATCTGTTCTTCACTGTGATCCCGTTCAGTTCTCTATAATTGATGCATAGCCGCATTGATCCATCCTTCTTCTTCACAAAGAGAACTGGTGCTCCCCAAGGAGACACACTCGGTCGGATAAACCCCTTCTCCAACAAGTCTTGGAGTTGTTTCTTTAGCTCCTCCAACTCCACATTTGCCATTCTATACGGATTTTTTGATATCGGTTGAGACCCAGGTACGAGTTCAATGGAGAACTCTACCTCTCTTTCTGGGGGAGGTCCAGGTAACTCCTCAGGAAATACATCCATGTATTCCTGAACAATCGGAACATCTTCAATTTGTATGCTCCCTTTCCCTTCTTCCTCATCACCGATTAACTCCATAAAGAAAGCTATAGGAGGTGCTTCTAGATAGGGATCAGTTCGGGATATCTCTCCACGGAAGATAACTGTAGGTCGTTCATTCAAGACTACTGAGATTTCCTTACTTCTGCATTTGATCTTAGCATTATACTTTGAGAGCCAGTCCATCCCTAGTATAACGTCGAATTCCATCATGGGAATGACTACTAGATTTGCGATAAGATTGTGCTCACCAAAGTAAACACTAGAGTCTCTAAACACTGTTGATGCATGGATAATCCCACTTGGAGTCTTGACTGACAACTCTACCTCAAGAAATTCAGGGATTGATTCTATATTCTTTGCAAACTTGGAAGAAATAAAGGAATGCGTAGAACCAGAATCAAATAAAGCACTTGCTAGTTTTGAGAGGACAACAAGAGTACCTGCTACCACATCGTTCGGGACTTCAACTTCAGCTGTTGTGATAGCGAAAGCACGACCTTGCTCTCTTGGCCTCTGCTGAGGTTGGTGGTGATTCCCCTCCACCACCCTTGGATTGGGACATTGGTTAGCAAAGTGCCCAAGCTGTCCACACTTGAAGCATGTGACTTCGGGTAGGGCCAGAACCATCTTTCCTCTGTCGTTAGTGTTGGGAAGCTGAGGCTTCACCTCACTATGACAATTCCGAGCAATATGTCCTCCTCTTCCACACTTGTAGCACTTTCCACTTCCGTTCAAGCAGTTCCCCAGATGATTCTTCCCACATTTATTGCATGTGGTAAGTTGCATTTGCTTTCCACCTCTTCCCTGATCAAAAGACTTCCCTAAACTGGGCTCCAACGATCTCTTCTTTTCATTTGGCTTATGAGACCACTGTGTCTCACCAAACTCCAGCTCGACTTTCATAGCACTTCGAACTATTTCTTCATAGCTATCATAGTCCCTGTTGGCTAGATTCTTCCGCAGATGAGGTCGTAGTCCGCCAAAGAATCTATCAACCTTCCCATTAGGGTCCATGACAAAGCTTGAGGTATAACGGGAAAGCCTTGTGAAGTTCATCTCGTAGCTTCCGACAGATTCATTCTCCTTCTGCTTCAGCTCGAGAAAATCTTTCTCCATTTTCGTTCTCATGGAACGAGGGAAATACTTGTTAAAGAAAATCCCCCGAAATTCTTCCCATTCCATAGCTTCCATCTCTCCTCGTGGCTTCGTGTTTTTGATCAGTGACCACCACTGATCAGCTTCTCCCTCTAGGCGGTAAACAGCAAGGGTGACTTTTTCTTGTTCCGAACAATGCAGTACAGAGAAGATCTTTTCAATGGAGCTTATCCATTGTTCCGAAACCAATGGGTCAGTAGATCCACTGAATGTTGGCGGTCGTTGACGCATGAAGGACTCAACAGAGTGTTGTTCCCTTCGTGGTGAGGTCGGCCTATCAGCTTGATTCAAGTTATTACTCATAACTTGAGTCAGTTGGTTCATCATTCGCATGAATGTTTCCATTCCGGCTTCCATCGGAGGGCCGTCAGCACATGGTGAATTTCGGTCACCATCGGCACGATTCCTCCTATTGCCCGCCATTTTCTAAAAGAATAAAACCTTAGTAAGAAACTTATTTCATTTATGAATCTTTTAACTAAGACTTAATGCTTAGACAATTACACTTTTCTATAATTCCTTCATAATGATTCATAGAAAGCTTGTGATTAACCAAACATATCCCCCGGGAGTGTCGTAACCAAGAGTGCAGCAAGGCCCGTTATCGTGCACCAGTTCCCGTTCGAGTCTAGCTCAAAGCGGTGTTTTCGGGTTTTACCCCTATGTACATCTGTGCCAGAGCCGCCTCTACCTGCTCGTATCCAGACAGGGATGTATTTGTTTGATAAACCACTTACTCAATACTTACCAAAATACCAGGAAGTTTTCCTATATTTAAACTTTTCTATAGGGTTCTTCCTAAAGTTTTTATATCCTAATTTCCACAAATAACTAAACCATCCTTTGATACCAACTATAGCATCCCGCCATTTTATAACATAAACTTTCATTTCATTACACGGAACTGAGGATCGTTAAGGTTTAGTGTCTTGGAAACAAGGATCATAATACATAAAAAAAAACATAAAACATTCTTCTTAAACACTTGAAAGGCTTCTCCTTTAGTTCATCCTATGTTCATTATGCATCTCATAACCTGGGGACATACATCAAAAGAAAGGGTGAGCAGGAGGCCCAGTAAGGGAAACAAGAGAAACATTTTACAAGTGAACTTGAGATACTTCAATAAGGACATGAAAAGAACTTTAAGGCATGAGAAAGAAATCATGAGGTACATCATAATAAAAATAATCATTTTTCATAACTTGAAGATGTGGCTACAACATTTAATATTGACAATCGTTTCGTTTCACCAAGGTCCATCCCCAAGGTGTCGTTAAAAATTACCAAGGTTATTCACCAAGGCGTCGTTAAAATGGTCATCTCTAGAGATTAAGTCTTTACCCAATGCATTGGAGCGCTATCAGGGCGCACCCTTAAATTTGTCTTTATTTTCATGTGAGCCACATATATCATCATCAAACATTTCATAAATAACCCATATAGCATAAAACAAATGGGTTTCATTTCATAATCATAACGTTTCAAAAACTGCTTTAAAGACATGATCTTTACGTTACTTTAAACCCACGGAAAGGGAAAGCGGGTATCATGTATGTAAATCCCAGAATTTAAAATAGATCATTTTTATATATATGTGAATACCCCTTTAGAAATAGGAGCTTTGAGTATTCACTTTATAACATAAAATAATTTTGAGAAAAGAGAGGCATTTTGAGACGAAAATTCTGCAGCATAACGGCTATGTTACAAGGTTTTAGAAACTTTGAAAAGAGAGGGAACATGGGTTGAACAATCATAATTGACCCATGAAAAGGTAAAGGGACAGAATAAGAAGGATATATGGACATGGTGATGCAATTTCAAGGACATACCAATTGAAACGAAAAACATGGAAGGAAGACAAAAATTTGATTTCTCTTATGAAAATTCGGCAGCCTAACGGTGTCACTTAAACTTCAACAAAAATGAATTGGACAAATAAAATAGGGTCTCTCATCATATGATCATAAGAGATAAGTATGATAGATATAGAGATCATACCCCAACATAATAAAAAGGAACTTGAAAGATTTGACATGAAAATCGAACTTGAAAAAAAATGAGAAGGGTGAAAGAATCACTTAAACATTCAGCAGCCTAATGACGTCACTTAAGCTTTCATAAAACGAAATGATGAGAGTAAGAGGGGATCTCTCATCATATAAACATGAAAGGGCAGTAAGAGGAATATAAAAGAACATCCTCTCACATAATCACATGGAGCATAAAAGGAATGACATAAAAGAGATTACACGAAAAGAAAGAGAGGGGTCGGATCCCTTACCTTAAAACGTGACTCTTGAAACTCAAAGGATTGGACCTTGAGGGCTTGGGGGCACCTTGGGAGGACTCTTTGGAAGGTAAGAAGACCAGAACTTCGTTGGGGAAGAGTTGGGAGTGAAAACCAAGGGAGGAAAGGGTGGGTATTTATAGGGAAAGTGAGGGGACAAAGCATTAATGGCCAAATGACACCTCACATGTGCTTTTCTCAAACCCATGGGCTCTCCCTTGGCATTTATCATGGAGTTAGGCCACATGGGGCCCCCAAAACAATAATTCATCACCCTTGGCCGGCCAACCCCCAAAAGATCTCATGACATCATCATGACATCATTATGATGTCATTAAACATACCGAAACCCTAAAACGGTATTTTTACTATTCACTGAAAATTCAACTTTCTCAGAAATATCCCAAAATTTCACCTTAACCAAATATCAATGCTCTGATTTCAAAAATGAACTCCATTTTATAAAAATAATTTTCTAAATATTTTTAATTATATTTTTAAATAAAAACACTATTCATCGAAAATTCATTTTTTTCAGAAAAATCCCCAAAAATTACCTTAACATAATATCGATGCTCTGAGTTCAAAAAAAAGTCCTTTTTATAAAAATAATTTTCTAATTATTTTTAATTAAATTTTTAATTAAAAAACACTATTCATTGAAAAAACTAATACTTGAATAATAATTTATGAAACCGTTATTTAACCATTTTATTGAATCACATTACTTAACCAAGGTGTCTAAATTATATTAAAACTTTCTTTGAGTGAAAATTACTAATCCATTTGGTCACATTGCTAATCCTAAGCGTAAAATCACTATTCATAATTTACTATTCATCAAAAATTAAGTTGATCTTATTAGACTCCAAATTCCTTAATGAACACTTTTGTAGAAGACCATTTTTTGAAAATCATTACACATCATTAGTTATTTAGGGTTTACATAAATATTTCAAAATATCCCTTTTTCAAAATTCATCAATAAAATACATTCTAAAATTATCTAGGCATTTGAAATTTCACAAACATCACTAAAGGAAGAAATCTCAATTTATTCACCCGAGAGGATTACATAAGGAAACTAGGGTCTCATCACATAGCCCCTTATAACACTGGCATAAGACCTAAGTGTAAGGTGTGATATGGTGAGAGAATCTGAGGGAGGCTCAGATAACATTGCCCTAGTAGCAATCTCCACTAACTTGAACTTCTCCTGCAAGCGTTTTCGTTCAAGCTTGACATGCTGGAGATCGGCTTGGGCTTGGTCCAAAGCGAAGCCCATAGATGATACCTCCTTCCCAAGCTCTGATAAGTGGGCTTCGTAAGGGTTGAGTCTACTGGATGAAGCCATCGACTCCTCTTTCTGCATTAACCATTAACATCTTATTAAATCAATAAGAGTAAGTTAATATACTACTCAAAAAGATTGGGTCGTTACAGATGATATGGAGCAATGACAGGGAGTGACGATAAAGAGAGAAGAAGTGTCAGTATTACAGTTCTACAAGAGATTAAAGGCACAAGTGGTGATAACAATCTGTTAGAGTTCTTTTTATAAGACTGCGTAAGCCTTTTATCAATGCTTAAAAAATGATATAGCATTGAGAAAACTACTCTTTATGAGAACTTTTTTATCATTGATAAAGATAACCCTTTATCGACGTTAAAAAAATGCTGATAAAATGATTCTTTATCAATGTTAAAATTCTAGCACGGATAAAGGGTGGTTTTATTAGTGTTTTTTAGCACTTATAAAAATATATCCTTATCGGCACTAGAAAAACACTCATAAAGATCTAATATTATTAATATATATATATATATATATAATTATAAATAAATGTATTTTAAAATATTTCAAAATATTTCTTCAAAAAATTATATATATTTATAATTGTATAATTAAATATTTAATTTTTTTTAAAATAATCATTTAAATATATTACCTGAACGGTTCAACGATGGATTTGGAGACCAAAACCATGAACCTAAATTTATTAATTAAAAAGAAATCATACAAGGAAGAAAAAGGAAAAGGGTTAATCGAAATAAGAAATGACCACATAAAAGAGAAATCCAAACCTAGAAGTCAACTCCTAGATCTAAAATTCATGGGGTATTTCCCTCTTCCCTTTGGGTGTTGACCTCTTTGCCCTGTTTTGGCCCTTTATAGGGGTTCATATTCCTTATCCGATGAACATTCAAGTGAGACCTTCATAATATGAGAAATCCTAAATTTCATAATTAGATCCCAAAAATCCATCATTGGATTGAATTGAAATCCCTCTTCAATGTTAATTGACAACAACTTCTAAACTGTTATATAATTAGGGAAGCTGAATACCTCTAGCTCCATAACAGTGAAGGTGGCTTCAAGTTGTGAGAAATACTAGTCTCCTGTTTCTTAACTAAGGCCTTCAAAAGGTATTTTATATTCTCGATCCTATGGAGGTATGATACAAAAATTCTTGGCTCGTGTAGTGTCACAATCTTCATCAGAGGCCTTACCAAAGGATAGATATACATTTTTCATTAGATCAGTGAAGTGATAAGGAAAGGACCACCCCACATCCTCAACACCATAAACACTCCTACATAATGGGCTGTGCAAAGACTTGTCACCGATTAGATCAACCTGCATTGAAATCAAAGAAAATTAAACTTTTATGGACTGCAATTGTGATTCATGTATTTTGGAATTCTGAGGGGTGACCAATTGAAATCCATCCCCATCCACCAATATCTTCTCCCCTTTATTAAAATAAACTTGTTGAGTTACATGCTTTGAGTTCAGGTGAGAGGCTGTCATCATCATATTTAAATAGGTATTTTGGTCTAGTTGATTCTTTTTTTTCTCTTGGCCATCAGAAATGGGCATTCCTTCTGCATTTCATAATCATATTCTCACTGCATGTCAATCTCATGCTCAGTTTGAGCATCAGATAAGACAAAATTATTATACACTAACTCAACATTTCTGTATAAATTATTTCTATCAGGCATGTCAGTAGATGTCTGATGCTTATCCTCTGCATAGTCTTCCCACACAATCCTCCTATTTGTAGACTGATTTACATCATTCGTGTGTATAAGTTATAAATCATCCTCCCTAATTTTGCAAGCCAGACTAGCCTCTCTAGAGGACTTTAGGACAAGAGCAAGGGATTAAACTATAGGCAACCCTACCCCTATAGCCTCCATATAGGAATGAATAATCTCCCATTGTTTAGTTTACTATGAGACCATTCCATCTCCACCAGGGTAAAAAGAAGAATGCTTGGGCCTAACCTAATTACCCCCACACAGATCAGTAGGTTTAGACCTCTTAACATTCTCGAGGCATTAATGCCAATAATGGAATCTCACTGAGAAGAATGGGTATATCACAACCTCCGGCAACTCATCCTGTCATGCCCAATCATCCTTCATTCTGAATAGAAGTGAAGTATTTTTTCATACTCGATCCATAGTTTCACATCCTTATCCTAATTTTAAAGGATTACTTTGTTTAAAAGAGTTTTTCAAAAATAAATTTCAATTATAAGATGAGCGTAATAGATGCATCTAGCTATCTTTGTCTCTCAATCCATTTTTATAGGAGTTCTGATTGCAAAAACAATGTTGTGCAAGATGTGTGGATTCCAAAGTATCTAGTTTAACCCATGAATATTGACCCATGATTGAACAAATGAATTTCATACCTATAAAGGGTTGAAATCAGGACCCCATTCCCATATATGTAGGAATCCCGATTTAAGCGATAGTGAGACAAACCCCCACACTCTCATTTTCAATTCCTCAGTGGGAAAGAGAAGTTGGTAGAAGCCGCGACCAAGGGAGATGATTTACCAACACAAAAATCCCAAAAAATATGAGAGGTGTAGATCTAGGTCATTGATTTTCTAAGGTTTTGAACCCCTTGGTAAGAGAATCTGAGCAACAATTGATTGTCTACCTTGATTCAATCTATTTAAAATTGGATTAGGATCAAATTTAATGTGTGTGACATTACCTTGGCGATGAAAACCTCCAGTGCCAGGATCACTGAAGGAGAAGAAATATTGGCCAGATCCAACATTGTGAAGAATGATTGGACCGTGGGTAGGCGTCTTGCTCCTCTAAACATCTACAACGTATTTGTGAGAATCAAACCTCCCAATAACAAGGAAATCCGTAACCAAGGAAGGAGCGACCAAAGAATCCATCGAAGAGACCTAATCACCATTTCAGAGTAGAGAGAGAAGCTCCCGACCCTCCACCATATTCATTTTCATTTAAATATATTAATTATATAAATTTCAAATATATTTTAAATGTTAAAACTTAATAAATAAAAACAAATAAATATTATTGATATAAATTACAAATATATTGAAAATATTATATCTATAGTAAATAAATATGTATAAATATTAAAAATGATTAAATATATATATATTTAATATTATTAATGAATATATAATAAAAAATTAATAAATTAAATTAAATAAATTAAATAAATATTAAAAAGTGAATTCGTAACATTTACGTGAATTACAAACATACTTATATACACATACACATCTACACACACACATACATACACACATGTATTATATATACACATATACATACATATATGCAGTTATATGTGTATATATATTTTAAATTATTTAATATCAATATCAATAAATATATATATAAATATATTCATCTATATATTATATAATTATTTAAATAAAATATTAAAATATCATATATATTTTAATTATATGCACATTTTGTAATCAATGTATATAAATAAACCATTTAACATCTTGACTAATATAAATTTGATAAATTTTTATATATAAAATTATGGAAATAATATTTATTTTTTATTAAAGGTTATATAATTCATATTTATACATTACTTTAAAAAATTATATATATACTTATTTTAATATAAATATTATATATATATATATATTTATAATTATAATTATAAATAAATATATTTATAAATATTTGTATATAATTATAAATATTTGTATATAATTATAAATATTTGTATATAATTATAAATATTTGTATATAATTATATACATTTATATAATTATATATATATATATTAATATATAAGTATATATAATTTTAAATATAATAAATATATATTATTTAAATTTATTTATTATTATTTTATAACTACTTAAATATATATTTTTTATTTATAATTATCATTATAAATAAATATATTTATAAATATTTGCCTATAAATATAAATATAATTATATAATTATATAATTATATATATATATTATTTAAATATATTTATTGTGATTTTATAATTATTTAAATATATATAAACATATATAAATATTTTCATTATCTAAATATATTTATTATAATTTTATAATTATTTAAATTTATATATATATATTTTTAAGGAAGGTGTTTCTTTGGTTAAATAACCAAAGCATTATTGAAATTAAAAGTCAAGATTACATGAGCTGAAAAAATGGGTTTACATTACAATCTTTCACATACAGGGAAAGTAAGTCATTGGGGAGATCCTCCAGCCAAGTGATGTTCTGACTTACTCCTTTATTTGCAACCCCGTCCGCAACAACATTCACTTCATGGTAGGTATGATTGGTAATATGATTGATATCATGGAGTGAATGAAGACACTCCATCCATCTAGTAGTGATCGACCAGGCCAGATAAACCACCCCATTTCAAAGTGATTGGACAATTGTAGTCGAGTCACTCTCAATCAATATGTTGTTCCAACCTTTGTGTTTGGCATATGAGATAGCATGTGTGACACTCATCATTTCATCTTCGAGAGAGGAGGAAATCCCACATCCTTCAAGAATACATCTGAGGACATGACCAAGATGATTCCTGAATATGGCCCCATAACCTACAGGTCCCATATTTCCTTTAAAAGCACCATCAACATTGACTTTGATCCAACCAGAAGGTGGGGGTTGCCAAAAAACGTAAAAAGTGCATCATGTTTGATGAAAAATTCCATCAACTTGAAGCTTTCTTAGAATCATGAAATCCCTCACTGTGTTGTAACAATTCCCTTTTTGAATCAAGGAAGCTTCACGAATGGCAATGAGAATCCGAATATGACCTGCATTGATGATGAGTGAGTAATTATTGTGAAAAACTATATTTCTATCATACCAGATTATATGAAAAAGCTTAGCTATGATGGCATGGAAAAGATTTTTAATTTGATGAGAACTATCAATGTCCACACAATGCTTTAGCTGAGCATTGACAGAGTCAAGAATCATCCATCTGTTGTCAAAGATGTCAAAAATATAATTCCAAAGTGCAATGGCGGTGGCACATGAAAGGAAAAGGTGATTAGTATCCTATATATGCTAATTACAAAGATGACATTTAGAACAAATGTGAATCCCAAAAGATTGTAAACAAGCATCAGTTGGGATCCTGTTATAGGAAACACACCAAATAAGGGTAAAACATGAGGGTTTTATCCAAGGATTGTCGATATTCTTGATCCAACTAAGGTCACTCTCATCTTTATGGAAGCAATGTTTGTAAAAATTATTTGAATCAAGCATGACATTATGAACATGTTCCCATATTAGGAAATAATTTGTGTTTGAGAAAGTATAATTGTCAATCACTTGAGTGACATTTGTGGGGAGACTATCAATTTGGGAGTTAATGACATCACGGGTGGTCGTATTGTTTTTTTAGGGGTTTGATCAAGGCATAAAGTGGAAAGAGGGGCACCGATATAATTATCTAACCAGAATCTCATGTAGGAGTCCCTGGAGGCCATCCATCAAGAATTGATCATAATGTTGGCATAAGTTTTTTTGATGTAAGGCCAGATGGAGGAGTTAAGAAAACAAATGTTGCTTTTTTCAGTTTATCAAGGAACCTATTTTTGAGGAAATCAAAAAATAGGAGAATTATTATGGACCAGGTTCCAAGTAAGTTTGTCTTGAAGCACCTCATTAAAAAGAGTCAAATTATTGATTCCACGACCCCCTTTCTAAGAGGTTTTCAACAGGTAGATCAAGGAACAGTCACAAGCTTCCTTTCCAAAGTTCTACCAGACTAGACAAAGTTTTTAATGTAAATATTTATTTTTTTAAAATCCAGACAGGACATTTATAAACCATTATGGAATATACCATTTTAGAAATAATTAACGACTTCACAAGGCAGATTCTCCCCGCTATAGATAGAGTTTTTCCCTTCCAAGAGGAAAATTGATTTGTTATTTGGTCTACAGTGCTAGTAAAATGGATTGATTTGGGCCTACCCTAAAAAATGGGAACACCAAGATAAGTGAAAGGAAGTGTTCCTTATTTAATATCCAAATTATTAATAATATTATTTTTCCTATTAGTAGGAATGTTTCTTCCAAAGAATACATAGGACTTATTCTAGCTAATTACCTGGTCAGAGACCTCCTCATAGTGTGAGAGAGCATTTTTGAGAGTTTTGATATTTCTTTTGTCTTCTTGTAAGAAAATAATGATGTCATCTGTATATAAAATATGTGTGGGGGCATTGAAATTTCTCGAAGAAAGTATTGGAGTAAGTTTATTTGGCCCCACCAGGAGAGTGAACATGCGACTTAAATAATCCTCCACAATAGAAAAAAGAATGGAAGAGAGGGTATCACGCTGTTTGAAACCTTTATAGTATTTAAAATAACCTCTGGGAGAGCCATTTATGAAGATAGAAATGGTGGTTGAGTGAAATAAAGTTTTAATTTTGATTATGAAGGAGTTATTAAAGCCAGAACTTTGAAGTAATTTAAAGATAAAATTCCAATCCATAGTATCAAAATCTTTTCTAATGTTAAGTTTAATGGCTATATTACCACCTCTATTCTTGTTGTTTAAGGTATTAATGGATTCTGAGGAAATAAAAATTCAATCCTAGATGGATCTTCCCTTGAAAAAACCAAATTGGATCCAAGAAACAATTTTTTCAATAAAATTAGAATTTTTTTGGCTAGAAATTTGGTAATGATTTTATAAAGGGTGTTGATAAGGGCTATGGGCCGAAAAAGATGAATCTCAGAGGCATTTTTAACTTTGGAAATCAAATTGAGGAATTTAAAATTTAACCCATGTGGTAGAAAACCACCAGAAAAGAAATATCTCACTAGTTTGAAGACATCAGGTTGAATGATATCCCATTATTCTTGGAAAAAACCATTGTTAAAACCATCGGGTCCTGGAGCACTATCAGGATTCAAGGAGAAGACAATGTCTTTAATTTCATGATCAAGAGGAGTGTCTAGGAAAGTTTTTTCTTCATCAGTAATAAATATCGGAATAATGTCATAAAGAAGATCCTTATTGATGCTAGGTCTATTAAATAAGGATTTAAAATAGGAAACAACATGATTAGCAATGTCATTGTTCTTATCCAGGTGTTTTTTCCATCCTTAAGAGAGGTTAAAGGTCTGCAGGCTTTCCTAACTCTTTGGAGAGAGTTATAAAATTTAGTATTCCTATCACCATTGTTATCCATTTGATTTTGAAGGCATGTTTACAAATGCTATCTTTAAAAGAAATTAGAGAGTTGAGTTTCATCGTTATATTAATTTCATGGGTCTAATCAGAATCAAAGTCAGATTTGGTGTTGTTATTTTGAAGTTGTTGAAGGTCATTCTTAATAAGTGAGATGTCATTGTCAATTTTTTTAGATTTTACACTACAATAACTTTTAAGATTTTTCTTGAGGAGTTTAAGTTTAAGATTATAAGAAAAAGAATCATTGGAATGAGCCACATAGGACCAAA
Source organism: Viscum album (assembly GCA_963277665.1). Classification (NCBI taxonomy): domain Eukaryota; kingdom Viridiplantae; phylum Streptophyta; class Magnoliopsida; order Santalales; family Viscaceae; genus Viscum; species Viscum album. The sequence continues at coordinate 1,880,132,492 of OY728145.1, forward strand.
ATCCTTTGATAATATTGCAACATTCCAAGTCCAAAGACCAGGGTTTTTTTAATATGAATAGGAGAGGGAGTTTCATAGTTTTGTAAGAGATATTGACCATAATAGGATGATGGTCATATTGTATTTTGTGTAGAGTAGTGCTGGAAATGGTGTCCCATTTGTTCAAAGATTTATTATTGACAAGATCTCTATCCAATTTGCTAGCTACTACTCTATTATAGTTCCTTCTATACCATGTATATTTGGCACCAGTGAGAGTGATTTCAATAATGTTATTGTTTTCAATAGCAGCCTTAAATTCTCTCATAGATATATTTGTGTGTGATAGACCTAGTTTTTCATAAGTATCCAGGATATAATTGAAATCTCCAAAGATGAACCATGGGTGATGTATGTTAGAACACAAATTGGAGAGGTTAGCCCATAGAGGTCTTCTATCTTGATATCTATTCTTTTCATATAAAAAAAACATAAAAGATGTGTATTTTCTATAAAAAAATCACAGGTGAAAATTTGATCAGAGATATGGAAGATGTTTATGTTTTGCAAAGAAGATAGAGCAAAAATCCAAAGTGTTTCAGTGGTGTAATTGTTATGGTTTGCACCTATGAAGGAGTAACCAAAAAGATGAAACTATAGCAACTATTTAAATAAATAAATATTTATTTATAATTTAATAAATACTTTTTTTAAACATTATATATATATATTTGAATTATTAAAATATATATATTAATATATCATATTTATATTAATTATAAACATGTTTTTTTAATTAATGTATATAAATAAATAATATTTTTTGAATATAAATATGATAATTATATATATATATTATTAATATTTTTTATTAAAAAGTTTTATTAGTGATAATAATAACGTAGATAATGATCCTTCTCTATCAGTACTTTTTTTATCACTGATAAATGTATCCCTTTTATTAGTACTTGTTGTTTAGCACTGATAAAAGCCAATGCTGATTTATCAGGGATCTATAGTAGTGCCACCGTAAGGATGAACATCATAACATTATCAAATGGTAATATACTTTTCATGCTTCATCATTACTTACTCTACATCACCCAACCATAATAGATTAGTATATTAAATATCATAATGAAAAAAGAAGTCAATTTATTATAACTAATGGGATTCAATGTCATGGGATAATTCTTACGCTTCATGACCCATATCATACATGTATCCTTATTTCATGTGAAAAAATACATTCCACCCATAATCTACTATATTAGTTATATAATATATCATTTTTCTTATCATAAATAGATATACGGATCATGTTCTTCATGATTACCAATATTCATCAAGAGAGAGGCGTTCATAGAAGTAAAATGAATATCACTTGATACCCATTAAGATAACAACACATTATTATTTGAGTAAATCAACTAAAAAATAATCATGGTAGTATGATTGAAAAATATAAATCAACATTTCCTAATATTATAGTTTAGGAACTATAAATATTTTACAATTCAATATTTTAAAACATTTTTATAGATTAAAAGTGTGAAATTAAAATCAATTCACATCAAATTCATCAAATTTCCCATCTTTCTTTGGAGGGACTAGATCCAACTGATTCAAATATATTCACCCTTCACATAAAATATCAATATTTATGATTTATAAAATTAATATATATGATTTTATTAACATAATATATATATATATATATATATAAACCTATTATATATATGAGTTTTAGTATTTATAAACATACATGGATATAAAATCATTTTATGTGCTCTTTATTAATTGATTTTTCTATATTAGTCTCATTATAGGTTAAATATCCCCGAAATATATTTATTTATATACTCAGTTCATCAATGGAGGGATCTAAAATTTAATTATTTATAAAAAATATCTATTTTTTATAATTATTCTAGTTATCTTAGTGTAATATTATAGATCCTTCCAACACATTTCACAACAGTAGGAAAGATATCATCAAATTACTAAGTAAAAAGGAAATAAATTACTCCTTTTGGTATCCTTTAAGAAAATAACATTCTAAATACTCATTATTATTTATATATGAGTTTAAATTATTGAGGTAAATGTTTAAAAAATATTTCGAAACATAATTAATTATGCATATAAAGAATTGGAAAGAATGATTTATTTAAGAAAAAACATATAATTAAAGCACCTCTCATTTAGATATATCCATCTATAATGTATGGACCCTATAAATTTAGTTTTATTAACCAAATGCACAATAAAATTCATTATTATGATAAAATATTAATGGGGGGTCATCTTCATATGTAAATTCACTAGAATAATTATATCAAATATCTTGTCAAGATTAATTGAATGCAAGGTTTTCTCACATTATTATCTAATGCATGTAAACAAATGCATTATATTTTAATTTTATTTTTTAGGTAGTAATTCATTCAATTTTATATGTGAAAACTTCTCAAGAAAAATAAATGATTCATGACTATTCAATCAATGTAACATATGATACCTTAATTCAATACATCTTTAAATGTTACTAAAAAAGTGACCAAATATTTTAATCATTATTAATTTTTTATGGAATATATGTTCGTCATTATTTTAAATTTTAAAAATAATTATAATATATTTTATATTCCTTTAAATTTGATATTTATATTTTTTTAAAAACACTTTTATTGTTTTAGAGATAACCCTCACAAAATCCCTTAATTAGTACATGATACTTAATATGTGTAAGAAATAATGAGTATATCCATTTAAAAAAAATATTTGAGCTATGAACCCTATGTACTAGCCATTAAACTAATATTTCCCTCTATTTTAAATCATTTTTTAAGAGGAATATAAAGTAGTAAGACATCTTTATCTAATCATTGATAAATTATTCCAAACTGATCTTCCTTTCATTGAATAAAAAAACAATATGTCCACTTATTTATTTATCCATTGTTATTATTTTTCATTTAAATCAACATATAACTTACTTTTATACATTCCATCAATATCCTTATTTGATTATTTTATGGCCAAACCCTTAATCACCATTTCCTAGGAATACATTAGCAGTTCTAATTTATTTTCTAAATAACATCACTCTTTTGATAAGACTTGTTTCATCATGACCATGAATTCATGAGCTAGATTTAACTTAGTTGGCCCCTTTATATTGAATTTTTCTTCCCCCACCCTTCCATATAAAACTTCAATATTAGGCTAATGTTTATTTCTAAACCACCTTTAATTTTAATTTTTAGTGAAATTAAATATATGAAATTGTACCTTGACCATTCCATTATAATCTAATGAGAATCTATTTGGGTAGATTTGAATAATCATTTCAATGTATAGTTTTATTATATTTGTTAATTGGGAAACGAACCTAGTTGAATATCACCTTCATATAATTTTTTCACATATATAAAAGAATTTACCATCATGACCATCCAATTCACACTTAGAGAAGTAATGTTGAGTGTGGTATTCCCCTTGGATAATTTCATTAGATACATGAATCCATCTATGGTACATTGGTTTGCATGCATCTACTATGTTGGCTCAACCAATTCTTCCTTAATTATTTCTAGCACACATTTCCATTTTCACATTGGTGATTACCACCCCTGATCATCATTATTACCCCTACTATATCTTTTAAATTTCTTAAATCTATTTTATACCTTGACTTATATGCTCACCATCAGCATAAAAATACTTGGATTGAGGTATTATGAACTTCTATTTACTATAACATATGTGGGTTGGAATTTAGATCCTTCTTGAAGATAGGGGTAAGATAGGGGAACCCCAAACCCACAAGAACCAACTCTTATCAACCTTCAAAATTAGAACCCGATAATATATGGATACAGATGATGCTAATAATCCATGTTCAAGTAAATGATCCTTTATGATTAGGCTCCTTGTCACCCATAAAATACCAACATTTCATTAGTTACATGAGATTATTTCCATAAACTATAGTGTTAGTCCTCACAACATGAGAATAGGATGACACACCTGAATATTGACATGAGAAAGCCTCACTGTTCTAAGCATTTACATTTGGTGGTGGATTATTTTGATCTTTACAAAGAAAATTTCCTTCAACATTATAGCCTTAACTTGATCAAAACATTTTATTAATAGTATTTCTAGAAGTGTTACTACTCTCTTTATCCATCATGGTGTCAAAAATGAATGAATAATTATTAATTGGACCATGATATAATGCCAACTAAAGATGACCCAATCTATTATTGAGAGAATAATATTCACACAAGGATTTTAAATTCACTATAAAAAATATAAACACTTATCCATCTTTAATCCACAATGATTCCATCTATTCCTTGGATATATAAACCTTAATGTAGATACTATAAGAAATAAGGTGATAAAGATTCTTTGACCAACTATCCAAGTTCAATAATCCACCTATCAAATTACCTAATATCGTAGAATAATAGGGTTTTGAAAAATATGGGTTAATTCATAAAAAATAACCCAAATAAATATTTAAATGTGATCTTGATTCTTTTTAAATCCATAGGTCCATCAATAAAAAACACTATATATAATTCGCTTCCCTTAAGATTAAGAAATCACAAGGCTGCCTTTTGACCCAAAACTAAAAAGCAAATAAAGAGGATCTAGTAAACCTATTACAAAACAATCATTAAATACTATTTTTTTATAAATCTATCAAATTATTATATCTATGGGAATCAATATCCCAAATATGTAACTAGGGAAAGACCATTTAGGTCTAAATCCTTAAAAAAATTCTTGAGAGAAAGTAAAAGATTTGGAGATCTCAAATAGAGTACATGAACTTTCATTCTGGGAAAGATACGGGGGAAGGATTGAAGGAAAGATGTTTTTTAAAGTTTAAAGTAAGATTTATCTCCCATAGGATAATTAGTATCCCCCTACCCCTTGTGATGGGGGGGGGGTGGATGGAGTAGCCATTGACAATTCCTAATGGATCGCCATCTCAATAGTTCAAGGTGTACTTTACTTTCAATTATCACCATGGAATATATATTGAATCATATTAATTGATTTTAATTCCTTAAAACTATTAATATGTTCCTGTAATTTCTTATTCTAATCATGTAATGTGAATATCGAGTTTCCACATGCATTTTTATCAACTTGTCTAATATAAAAATTATCATATATAAATTTGTGTTTCCAATAATAGTGTATAAAATATATATATATATATATATATTTTCATCAATTACTATTTTACTATTTCAACTATTAATTTACAAATATGAATCTCACTATAATTTAAACGATGCATGTTCCCAAATTCTCCTTCAAAATTTATAATTTGGGTCAACAATTTTGATCCTCTAAGTTACATTGGTGGTGGTCATTGATAAATATTTCTATTTAATTTTGATATTATGAACTAAAATATATGAGATATATCAATACATTTATGATTAAATAAGAAGATTATTTTACTATAAGGTAGTCATTAAAGATGGAAATAATTTTTAGAAATTAGAGAAACCAATATAATGTATATATTCCAACAAAACAAGTCTCCATGTCTAGGGAAGTCACTAATTACCAATATTAGAGAACCATCCATTTTTAATAATTTCATAGTATATTCATTATATGTTTCGGTAGTATTTTTCCAGTATCTATGTCTAGGGAAGTCACTAATTACCAATATTAGAGAACCATCCATTTTTAATAATTTCATAGTATATTCATTATATGTTTCGGTAGTATTGTTCCATTAAACCTAAAATTATTCAATTATAGGATGAAATTATACCTCAATTTCATTTCATGGAATTGTTTTCCAGGAATAATGATTAAAATAATAAATAATATTTATTTGATAAATATCCATGGTTGTATATTGTAAGGGATATAATCACTGAACCAAATTTTATACCCCGTACTCAAATACCTGAATGGGATGAATCCATTGAAAGAAAATATAAATTTCACATTCTTAAGATCATATGGTAATTATAAATATAATTAATAAAACATATTAAATGAATTTGAATCCTAATGATGTCACATATGCATAACTGTTATATTCTATAACATGCCACATTCTATGGTTTACATTTTTAGATTAGGTGAATAATAATTGCATTTATTTTCAATGTAAAGTAATGAAAAACCTATATAAGTGTATTAAATTTATTCATTTTTGTAAAATTATGATGACTTAGAATTTCGACATTACTCTATAACATCCATTTATAAGTAGAACATATTTCTTACTCTAATCTACACAAATACTCTCCCAAATATATCATACAATCATATAGACATTCATTTATTTTATTATAAATTAGGGTAAACTTGTTAATATAATTATTCATATTATAAACTAACTCATCCATATTTACTTTAAGAAATATATCACGATATAATTCAAATATCAGGGATGTTTAATTATTCATAATTTTTCATACACAATTTAATGGTATAACTTCATAAATAAAATATTTTTTAAATATTTTATACATTACATATATAAAATTATTGAATTATAAATTCAACTAATTCCTAAAATTTAATCTTTAATATATAAATATTCTCTCCTACATTCGACTCTAAAAAATTAGGATAAGGATATAATGATATATGATAATATTAATATAGTTATCCTGTGGTTCAAAAAAATTAAATTGATTATTTAATATCTAAAATAGCCTTGATTAGTTGTAATGATATGATTTGATGTTGATAATGTATCCCTGTATTCCTGAATGTATCAATTATCTTGTTTTGAATTTTAATCTCCCCTATCGAGGAATTATTATGTTCATTCTACCGATTGAAATTAATGTCCAAACATTATACAAAATTTGGGTTTTTATAAAAATTTCAACACATATATAGAGTCAAAAATTTATTTAATATCATTTTTTCATAAACATCACCTCGATTCAACCATCATAAAATTTTATAACAAAGATGTTGATTTTTTATTATCCCATTCATGGATTGATTAGAAATTAAAAAATTTAAAATCACCTCTAAAACCATAGCATAAAGAGCAGTGTTCCTAGATTATGTGATCCAAATTTTATTCATATATCACCAACTTACTACACATTCAAAAACCAAATATAGTTATAAATTAATGAAAAATTGAAATTAAATAAATAATTCAACCTAAATGGAATTTTTTATAAATTATTCCCCCCACTATTGGTTTGTGTTTAATATCTCTCAAATAATGGAATAAAAAAATATCAGCAATCTCTTTATGTAGTTTATAAAATAGATATTTAAAAATTATCTTCAAAAAACATTAAATATTGATAAATATATACACAAATACCCCTATAAAATCATGTTAGGATGTTACATGGCACCTCAAAAATACATTTATGGAAAAACTTAATTGTATTACTATGAAAATAGATATTTTTCTATAAAATTTCAGTAATAGTTGAAATTTTGTTCCATGAAATAGTCAATGAGAATGAATATATATGATATTTTATAAAAAACTATAATTATTTTTTTCCATATTAATGATATATCAAAATTTTAATAACATCTTTACCATTTATTCTAAAAAATTACATAGAAGGTATAAGAAAACTAATTCATCCATTTATCACTATAATTATTACAAATAATATTTAGTTCTTTATAAAATAAAAAATTTATCATTTCAAAAGTTTTTGACCAAAAAACATAGTAACAATTTCTTAAAATTAATCATTCACTAATAATTTCATTTATAAATTACTATATGAAATATAAATTCCATAGAGACACTATACAACACTAGATCATTATTGTAAATAATAAAACATTGATAAAAATCAAGAAAAACATGTATTTTAGAAATAAAATAATAGCAATTAAATTATTTCAATCATTTTATTCTTCTCTTTATCATATATTTGATGAAAATTATAATAGACCACACAAAAATTTCCTCTTAATAAATTCCTTTATATTTATGACTGAGGGATTAAAACACCCATGTAATTCTAGTATAAAAAAAGAAAAATGAATGAAGGTTTGAGGAAAAAATTAAAGAGATTATTCAAAAAAATAATTTACCTTTCATTATTAAAATATATTACCTTTATGTATTAAATATTTCATGAATCATTAGAAATATATTTCTCCATTGGGATTATTGGTTATTACCAGGTAGCATGAACAACATTAGAATGGAGGTGATCACAAAAATTATTGTAGGGAAAGAAAGAAACTTTATTGGATTAAGATTTAGGGTTTAATATAAATGGGATTTATTAGGAAATAGTTTATGAGTCATGTTTTTAAAAAAAATATTTTATGGTTATTTTTTAAAAATCACAATGAAATATATATAAAATTTTTAGTGGAAGTTTCATAAACTACTTCCAAAAACCACTTTATAGATTGAATTTATTATAGTGATATATAATTAGATTTTTTCTATGAAAAAATGACATATATCATATAATATAAAATGTAAAATAGAAGTATAATAAAAAAACTCATAGAATTTAACAACGCCCATACTCTGTCAAATAAACTACTTCCCTTGGAGAAAAACCTATTGCAAAAACTCTTCTAACCAATAAATAGGTGGATTATACTAAATAATTTTTTTAGAAAAAAATATCATCTCTCAATATCCCAAATAAAACTCATGAGAATCTTTTACCAATGTATAACCTATAGATATGTAATAAAAAATGTCTAGATAATCCAGTAAATCAAAATTGAGATGAAAAGATTCCATTATCTTCCACTCATTTTTGAATCTTAAACCGCATCACCATGAAACTGTTGAATAATTTAATATGTATCTATATTACCAATTCTCAAGTTATATGTGACCTTATAAACAATATCCTATAGGAAATAAATATAAAAATTTCCCTAAATTTATCTTTCTCTATATAAAATATAACATAATATATATTTTTCTAAAAATACCACGAAATACTCACCAAACATAAAAAAATTTATATATTTAATGGAAATTGAACATATGAAATTTCTAGTTCTTGGGAATTATTGTTACAGTCATGATTTTGAAACTATCTAATCCTATAAGAAATGAGTTCATGATCCTATATTTGAAAAAAATCTATACCATGATGTAAAGAAGTAAAATACATCTCATAAGAACCACCCTTTTTTGGAAATATCAATATAATTTTATTATTTAACCGCTCATTCATGATATGAAAATCATAATAAAAATACTATTTCTAAATAAATGTATAAACCATATAATCAAATTTGATAAAGGAGTTTCAATATAAGAGAAATAAGATATAAAAATCAAATAATAGGTTACTAATCCATGGAAACTATGGAACCAAGATACATTCCTAGGTGCTTGTAAAAGATAACAATATAAATATTTTCTTAGTACATATTATAAACTCTCATGGTGATAATATTACTAATAAAATATACATCACACTGTCCAGAACAAAACTTTAATAACATCCAATGAAACATATTATTTTGCAATAAATTCAAAAATATCATACAATATTATACCTATTAATCTTATGATCTTTAATGAACCAAGATAAAATTGATAAAAACTACCCAATGTATTTAATAAATAAAATAATGATCGATTACATTGGCTATATAAACACTACAAACATGATTTTCAAATAGAATGACATTTCCATGAAATGATGTTGTTAATACCTACAATGAAAATTAATATTTTGGATATCTATCTCTTGAATCAATAATTGATTATAGAAATAAAGAAAATAAAATTTTCAAAACACATCTATAGATTGAATATAATAATTTTTTATCAATACTTAGTACTAGATAATGATTCTTTACTATCATATGGTATTATATATGACAAACATTTAATATCCTCAATCTACCAAAAATTTTCTTAGTAATAAAACCAGTACAACCCATGTTAATAAACTAGTCTTGATGAAACCCTTTATAAAAAAATCATCAATATAATATATTTGGATGTGGATTTATTTTGGATCCATTATATAAAATTAAGATAAATTTTAAATAATTTACAATATAACCCTAGACACAACCTCATGTAATTGGTATTAACATTCAACATCATCATGGAATATAATTAATAAACTCATGAAAAAATTATAGGATTGCATTCCCCTCGAGAATCTACAACAAAAAATGTTGTCCATTGTAACTATGAATAAATTAGATTAAGTGTAAAAACTATTTATTTTAAAAAATTATATTTCTCTCTAATAATGAACAAAATATTTTCACTAAAACAAGAAAAAAACACCCTATGACGATATTAATAAACTCATGACCACACTTAAAATAACCAATTTGTGAAAGGAATAACATCATAACCAAAATATAGGACTTGATAAGATCACAAGACAAATAATCCTACCCTAAAGAAGGATCATACTAAAAAACCCACTAGTTATCTAGAAAAACCTCCAACTAGTTTAAAAAAAATTCTATGCTTGACTCAACCATTAAATAAGAAATCCTAAATCAATAAATAAATAAAAAGTGTCAGCTTCAATATTTATAGAAATGAGTGACTAAATGAAAAAAATATACATATCAAAACATCTTCACCAATAATTGGATAAACCCCAATGTTAGGAAACTAACCTCTCTTGGTAGGTCAACCTTGATAGATTAACTATTTATATCTACCTCTAACTAGGCCAATATTCTAAAATTTATATCATTTTTGAATAACCAACCATACCCCTTTACTATTTCCTAATAATTTGTGAACCATTAATATAATGAATCTAATAATATGCTCAACCTGATACTGACAAGGTCTCTTAAACTACTAATGATGGTTATCTCCCATTATTATAGTATAATTCTATAACAAAACTTTAAAGAATTAAGAGAAATTATTTAAATATATTCCATAATTTTAAACTAATTATAAAAATGACCTTGATCACCTCTATATATCCTTAAACTATCTTATCCTGATGTGCGAGAAGAATGCTTACAAGACTACCTAGGATCATAATTTTTTTTTAATGTCTTATATAATGAGAACTATGACACTCAATTTCACTCTAACCATCACTAAATTAATTAATAAGTGACATTATACCTATATATAACCACTCCACCATCTCATTTTGTTCAATAACCTTTATATAGGTACTAAGTAGCTAAGTATCCATCTGTCTAAAGATACCATAAAAAATTTCTTACTTAAAATTATGAACACTCTAGTCCCTTTTAGCACGAATATTTATAAAATAATTTTATATGATAATAAATTAGACACAAAAATATGAAACACTATACCCCCTTGGAAAATTGACTAAATGTACAATTGATTATATACCAATATGTTTACTAATGGAGACTCCTTCTAAATACACCCCTTGAATAGAGTCCACTAGATAAGAGACTTTAAGAGATCCACTAGATAAATCATCCAATATTATAAAGTTTATCCCCATGGTCAACTCAATGCTAAAGTCACATGATGCTCTATCACTGTTTGGAAAAATAAAAAAATATTTCCACCTCCACCCAATATTTCTTCATCTCTTTATCTATAAAAAATTTATCATGTCTTGAAAATTAATTCTATTTTAAAAAATCAATGATGTATAATAGGATTCATCCACTAAAAATTTTAGGCTCAAAACATTACTAAAATATCATAAGATATTATTGGTACCCTCATACATTTCATTAATGATGAATATGTAGCATTTATATAGAAATTAAAAATACATTATGAAACTGCTTTAAAGGACATAGATGATATTAATATATATTCAATTTTTTAATCAACCCCAAACAAAAATTCATTATATGAGTGCATAGAATCATCCTGACACAAATAAATATATATTATAAATGCATCATATATAATATTATTTATTTTATAAATAATATTATCCTTTTGAATTGATATATATATGATAAGGATCCTTATTCTTAAACCCATGGGACCTCTATTACTATAGGCCAATTTACCATGTCCAATTTTTATGTAAGGTTTATGTTTTCTATTTGTATAATAATTAATAAAATCAAACATATGATTAATAAAATCAAAACATAAAATATTTCCCTTTTACCACTCAATCATTACCTAACCCTTCTATGAACCCTCCCATGAATAAAAATATGAATGAGTGTGACAATACAATCCAAGCACAAAAATCCTTAGGGATATTATTAGAAATCAATGGTATAATATCGTAGACCTATGAAATTAATTTCCCACAATATTTTATTCTACATATTTAAAATAGATAACATATAGTGTAAAATATCCTAAGTAATGAAATATAAATAATATATATCTTGTATAATAATGATTTAGTGGCACAAAACCATAAAAATATGTAAAAATGACTAGATATGAAATAAAACCCCAAAATCTATATAAAAACCCAAAATAACTTAATATAACTCAATAATTTTATTTCTTAATTCAAATACTTCACCAAAAATTTAAAAAAAATCATGATAACTCCACTTAGCATCACTAGGTACACCATACTAAATATTTGAAGAAAATATAAATTTAAGATTTAGGGATGAGTATAATGACACTCTATATATTCTGATCGAATCCTACAACTATAAAAATGACAACTGATCATTATAGTGAATATATGAGTATAAAAGAAAAACTAAATAACAAACCCACTCATAGGTATTATCTATAATAAATTGATATATCCTATACATCACCATAATAATTCTCCAAATATTACATGTTTATGAAATATATATAACTCACGATGCCAAAATGATAAATAGTAGGTCCCTTTTAAATGATTCCCACATCATTAAACATCACATATTATGCCACCATCTAACTACCATGGATTTCATAACATATCCATAAATGTGGCTATATCTAGAGGTATCAAATAGTTGAGTATTATGAAAGGGTTACTTATCTAGTTATCTAGTGAATAAACACAACCTATATGTTGGGATACATCCATACTTCCCATACTTGAGTAGTGGTTTTCATAGTGAATTACCCTACTAATCACATAAATAATGTAACATATAATATAGAAAATCATGAACCATACTCCTAATCAATCATCTATACACACATGGGATTATGATAGTAAAATATATAGGGGCCAATTTTAAAACAACTATAACATTCAATTCCAACACGTCTATATAGATCATATAATATCCCACCAGGTCACCATACCACTATCTTCATAAGATTAAAAAAAATATTATTGAGATTAATTGGTTGAAACATTTATTAAAAATAAATTGTATGAACCATATTGAAAGAATAAGTAAGACTACACTTATAGGACCATGTCTTCTGAACCACACATTATAGACTTTACCATCTAAAGTGCACCGTCTAGATTCACTATTTTGAACCATAACCCTAATCTAGTGACATGAAATGATGATATAGAGAATCTTAAAAACAATTAATGTCTACTAAATTAAACATTAACACAAAACATATATAATTCCATTCAGAAAACAATTTTAGGTAACTATATTATCCTTAAAAAATTATTAAATGGGGTTATAAACCTTTGAGGCTCCTTTAAAATAGTATGTGTACTCAGTGCCATTCGATCCTTTGAAGTAACACCTATAACATTATATTTAACCATAATTTATTGATACTTATATATTTAATTCTAAAAAATGATTTAAAAATTAGAGTTGAAAAATATTATATACAAATAAAAAAATAAAATCATTGAAGAAGGTTATATCAAATTTATATAAAAATATTATGTAAATATTTTGTGAAGAAATATACTATGTAAATCACTCTACTTGAAAATTTAAATTCACTATCCTAAAACCACCTATATAACATCCATTTCATAATACTACCCATTCACCACTTTATTGAAACCATTATATCAAAGTAAAAAACCCAAAATTAAATTAAATATCATAATAATTTCTTATCATACTATCTTGACATCTAAGATATGTACCAAAAATCATATAAGTAAAACATCACATTCTACTAAAACATCATCCACCATCCAATTACAATATCTAGAACAATAAAAATATAGTTTATATCATGAGTTCTACCAATAATGAATCTATATTCAATTACCCTTCCATAAAAACATATGAATAGTCATCAATTTCATAAGCACATATCCAATCCCAAAGGATTAATATTTCATGATGAAAATCATAAATCACACCATCATCTAGACCATTTAGATTCTCAACAGATTTTTCACTTTTTATTTTGGTTAAATCATAACAGTTCACATCCATATCCACTATATATGAAAAAAATATAAAGAAAAATAAAAATTAAATGAAGAACTTACAAATGAAAACATTCAGCACAAGACTATATAATTTTATTTGAAATACATTGAAAAAATGAAATCATATATTATGAATTCATAAAATAAAATAAGAAGAAAACAACCACCTAACTCAAACATATCACCGACACTATAGAATCCCCCAAATGAATCCATACCCTTAACAACATTTCACAAAATCTAAAATACATAACAGTTCTTGGAATCCATAAAATGGATGGACAACTTTGTATATAACCAAATAAATACTAAAAAAAATTAACAAAAAACCTAATAATTCCTTATTGGGAAATTATCCACCATATTTCCTAAAATTTTTTAGAGTGATAATCTATACTAGGGGGAAAACCATAAAAAATGATCCCCATGAACACAATTTATAGAGAAAACCAATTTATAATATTTAAAAATATTTTCTTACACCTACTAAAAAATAAAACATATAACTCATTTAATTGATAAAAAACACTCATATGGGTGTAAATAAATCATTTTAGGCACAAAGAGATATATTTTAAATTATTTATATTTTTTTAAGTTGAGAAGTTAAAAAATTTACCCTAATTTGAAAACCATAAAATTGATCAAATAATATTCAAAAAAATTGAGATAAAAAATGTGTACCTATAATTATTATCTAATTAATGAAATATTTTATGTGTTTAACTCAAAATAAACAAGTTATATGAATATTACAATGTGTTTGTATATGTTTCCTAGAAAAATATAACACACACATAGAGATATATATTCCATGGTCATATATGTTATAAGATCATTAATTTCATATATTATGTTTCATGTGTTCACAATGAAAGTCATGTGAAAATTACCGGTGATATTCCAACAACAAATATAAACAATGAAATTTACTTATTTTATCTAGTACTAAACTGAAAACATTTGACAAACATGTCCATAATCTACCAGAATGGACCAAACAATATATTTTTTATTAAAAAATTTTAACATTTTTAACAATATATTATGATAATAGATTCTATATAACCTTCAGTTGAACAACACATAGTAAAAATTATTATATATTAAATAGATGTATATATTTCCTTCTAAATATAAATTATCATTATTAACATTAAAAAAAATAAATGTTGAATTTTTAAATGATTATGAATTAGAAATTTGAATTCATTATTTGAAATCTATTTTTATTACATTTATTAAAAGTTAAATAATATTAGTGATATATTTTAATATTTTTATATAGTTTATATAATGATATTTATAGTGCAATAAAATGTTAAATTCAATATTGTATTAACCTGACCAAAATCTTTCATCAACCTGGCCCAGAATTCTGCATAACCAATGCAAGTTCTCTGATTTACAATGTTTGACCACTAGCACTCGGAGACTAAATAAATCACTCGGAAATAATTTATGTTTAATTAATGTTCATGTTATGAATTTTTATTTATTCAATAAATATTTAATTTAAAACATAAATATAAGAAACATGATACTATATAATCAAATTATATACTGCATATACATTTAAATTATTATATTTACTTTATGATAGAAATGATATTATTTATGTGTCACATATTTTATTTTAAAAATATTTATTATCGTAATATATTTAAAGAATGATTTAATTATATGATATTTTATAAATGTAAATTTATGTTCATTATTTGGATTTATATTTATATTTATTATTATGAAAAATATATGAATTTTTTTATCAAGGTTTGAAACATGAATATAGTTTTTCATCTAAAAGAAAAATGATCATCTAATCTTGATAAATTTATTTATCACAAAATATATGATTTTATTAAATAATAAATTTTATAAATATTTGAATTTGAATTTTAAAAAACAGACTTTATTTTTTTTGTAGAATAATGTTGAAATTAGCTTCAGGTTAATTTTTGAGCTTTTTCTAACTAACTTGATTTTTTGTTAAATAGTTAAAAAAACATAGTTTTTATGAATATTTTATCTTATAGGATATCTTCATAAAAAAATATCATATAAAAATTTATGAAATGTGTATAAATTTTTTAAATTATTACATACTAAAAATATCATATAAATAGTATCAAATTAATATAATTTAATATTTATGAGATGATAAATATTAAAAAAAATTATTAGTATTGACGTTGTGCTTGAAAAACATTACAAATGTCCATATTGGGATCATTGAGAAAATATTTAAAAGGGGAAATGTTATTATTGAATTATAAGATAAATAAAAGGAATAAAAAATGATTTTATTTTATTTTTATGAATTGTAAATAGATATTTATCCAAATTAATATGTAGTGCCTGAGTAAGGTACAAAAAGTGAAAACTCTTATATTAAAATTGATATCATTAAATAAATGGGGTTAATGATATTTTTAACAATTTTAGATGAATATATTTGTGAATAATAAATTATATTTAAATTAAAATTTTATTTTGAATATTATATAATAGGATAATTATTCAAAATTCCCATGCAGTGTTGATGTAATTATTTTTTAAGAAAAAGAAAAGTCCAAGTAAATGGTTTTAAAAATATTAAAATGATAATATTGTATTTGATTATAATTTTTATAATACTTATAGATAAACATGGTAGGTAATAAATGGTTTGAATGTTTTAATCAAAATTCCATAATCTTCAAGATATTTTTAAATCCAAACAATGAGAATACCTATATAAATGAATTGAAATGGGATTTAGTGTTAATAAAGAATTTATAAATTGGTTAAAAAATTATAAAATCCTCTCTAGATTTAAGTGGTGTGAGGAAGGGTTAGTAATATTATATATTTTCTATTTATGAACCACATTCAATTTTAAAATTACATTAACGACCCTTAATTATTGTATATTTATGTAAATAGAATCATTTTTTTCATAGATGAGGGGACATATTCTAACTTTTCCAAAACACAATGCATTTTTGGCATTATCTCAAAATTATGTACAAATCTGTCTCTAAATTTCCATTTTTATATTCATGAAAATCTTTCCAATTTAATCGTCCTTTCTCTGAAGGATTTATACACAATACTAAAGAGGTGGTTCAAGGAGAAATGTAATGGTTTCCAAGTTTTTTCTCTTTTCTTTTGTATGATTCATTATTATAAAACTATTTTAAGGAATCCCTTACTTTTTTAATAGGATTTCTATTTTCATGGTACTAGAATATTTTTTACCCATCAAATATGAGAGCTTATATATTACTTATCACTAAAAACTCTTTATAAGTTGTTATTATGTCAAAATAATAGTCTTTTCTAAAGTATTGCCTTTTCGATTCAACTCTCCTCTTAGCATTTTCAATAACATAAGTAATCATTAATATTAATGAAAAATAATATTTCAATTATAATGTAATGTTTTTATAAAACATAGTTTTATATTTTATTTTTTATTCATTTAAACTCTTTTGGAAACCATCAATCAATATGGAGGTTTTATACTACCTAAGTGAATGATGATGATTTTATAAACATACAAATTTCATGGATATTATTAAAGAATGACATCATGATTGAATATGAAGTTAATATTCAATTAATATCATTATTATATTTCTATAATGGTAATATATTCAGAATAATAATTAAATTATAATTAAATAATCATAGTTATTTGAAAACATAAAAAACAAGATTACCAAGGATGTTTCTCTAAATAAAAAATATTTTAGCACCTAATGAATTTTTTGGATTCAAGAATGTTATAAATCATATTAATTAAAACCATTTAACCTTATTTAACCTTTTTATAATGATCTTTTACTGATAAAGTTACACCAAAACCATTTTAGTGATTATGAAACATATAACCTCACAACAACAAACACAAACTATACTAATTTAGTAAATGAATAAAATGTGATACCAGATGAATCAAATAAAATTATAATAAGGAATAAAACATGAAAAGGTTATTAATAAAGTTGAAATGAAGTATTAGTTTTTTCCTTATAAAGATAGAGGATTTATAAGGTGAGTCATGTTTTGAGGCATTGTAAGGTCCTGTATTTTTTCAGACTAAAATTTTGAGAAAAAATTTAAATTTTTGCTTCAGATGATTATAATTGGTAAAATGATCATTTTACCCAATAAAATAATCTTAGATAATTTTTCTGACCACTTTTTGGGTCACAAAATATGGTGTTTACCCTATTATAGGAGTTTGGTGGAATTCAGAACTATTCAAATTCTAGTGAAATAATTAATAATTAATAATTAATAAATTAAATTTTAAATTATTCGTACAAGTTTGTTTGGAAATATATTTTTAACAGAGTGTTATATTGAGATTCCATCTCTACCATTGAGTTTGTAATGAAGATTTTTACCTAGGTGGGGCATAAACTTGAGTTGGCTGCTAGGGTTAGCCCAAGCCCCTTTTTATTTTTCTTTTATTTTTCTTCCTTTTTCTTTTATTCTTTTATTTTATTTTATTCCTTTATCCCTTAGATTCTCATATACACCCTATGTGTAACTCCTTCATTACATTAATGAGATAGAAAATGGTATAGGGATAGAGATAGAGAGTAATAAGAAGAAGGGTACTATTGTGAAGCTTGGGATGCGCCAGATCGTCATGTGACAACCATAGACTGCAGAAATGGGTGAATCTTCAGTAGATTCCATCCAAAGGTAGTCCATTTTTATTTTTTGAAATAAATACCCATATATTTTTTATTTTATAGTTTTAATCCCCTTATATGCTTTCTTAGTACCCCTTGAGGGTCGATCTACAACTTTTGGGGTAAAAATGGGGGTTTTGGGGTGATTTGAGGTTTTTTCGTTTCAGAAAACCCAATTAAACGGTGTGTGGTTCAGAGCCAACATGCTATGTGTTCTTCCATTTTAGAGAAGATGAATTTTTATAAGTACACACCGTGTATGGAGTATTCATGATTTATAACGGTACTCGACCGTGTATCCGAGTACCTGGGTAGGCTGCTCATGTAAAGGGCATATGGCCTTATAGAGTACACGACCAGACCCTGTGTGGGTTTCACATCATGTACAGGTACATAGTTAGATGAGATACATGACCAATCCACGTGAGGTGCATGATACAATACCCCATGCAGTGTACACACTGTGTACCAGGCTAACATGCCATGTAATTGGGCTTTTACATGCCAGGTACAGGTAGAAGTACAAGCCCAAGTGGGGCCTTGAGGGTAAATGTTGTGTACCAGGGTAACACGCTGTGCACTAGGGAAACACACCTTGTACTCCTATTTTTCTACCCTTTGAGGGGTTTTCATATCTATTTTCCTAGGAATCAAAATTGTACCTAGGAGTAGTCCATTCTGAGTATCTTTTTGTGTAGATCATGATGGTGAAACTTTTGGGGCGTTTTAAGGATTCCTAGGTGGTACTTCAGTATTTTCCTTAATGAATAGGTTCTTCCTCTAGTAATAATACCTAGTTGTATCTATAGAGTGATAACATTTTATTTGAGATGATATATGAGATATATCTCTATATCAATGCCTTTTTATATTTTCCCTTAAGGATTTCTCCCTTGAGAGATGTGCCCTTATGGCCTATGAGGATGAGCGATCAGTTTTCCCAAGGATCCCCTGTATGATTCCTCTATTTATGTTTTGAACTAGAGGATCCTATGTAGGATTCCTGTATCTTATTTCTATACTAAGGATCCCTTGATGGATGCCTTTTCTTACATGCTGTCCTAGGGAATCCCTTATAGGAACCCTATACTTGTATGACATTTTGAGGATCCCATGTAGGATGCCTTTTTTCCTTCATATCATGTTGTGATGTTTCCATGTAGGATTCACCTTTTTCTATGTACCATTAGAGGATCCCTTTTAGGATTCCTCCTCTTACCTTTTTAGATAGGGATCCCAAGTAGGATGCCTTCACTTATGCATGGACCTTGAGAATCCCATGTAGGATTCCTCATTTAACTTTTCCACTGAGGATACTAAGTAGGATGCCTCTTAGTGTTTGACTTGAAGGACCTAGTGGGTGCCCTATTGTTTTACCAACTCTGAGTTAGTATGTTAGATTTGGGTATACATGATAGCAGGTGTCACCATAAAACCCATGCCAAACTGGTAATATAATGGAACTGTGGTAGTAGTGTTGGGTTTAGGTGTTTGGCCACCCTAAATCTTTTGTTTATACTTTCACATGTTTATTGATGATGTAATGATGATGGATAAGGGTTATTCCTGGTTAGTGGATATTAAGCCTAATGCGAGGCATATTTATTTATTTTTGGGATTCCTAGACATTCTTCTTAGGACCCAACTTATGATCCATGTTATTTTTATATTTTATTTTTATACCCTGAGGTACTACCTAGTATTTATATGTTGATCCTGTATATTTGATTATTAAATTATTGGGATTTCTAGAGGTGTTTTCTGGTATCTTTCTATTAAACCTAATAGTATGATATGTGATCATGGAATCCATAGTAATGATACTCATGGATGATTCCACTCTCCTTGAGTTTTTAAAGAAAAATGAGCACAAAGGCTCTTATATTTAGAAAGTTAAAAAATTACACAAGATGGAAATTACACTCTCTTTGAGTTGTTATATAATGAGGATGATTATTCTATCCTCATATCTAGGTTAAATGATGATTATTACACTCTCCTTAACCCAATGTTATTATTATATGATTATGCTCTCCTCGAATTATGGTCTATATATGATGATTATGCTATTCTTGACCAATGAATTATAGAGGATGAATATTCTCTACTCAATTTGTCATATGATAAGGATCTACAGATGTTATCTATGGGATCAGGATTATGATCCCTTTTCTTGGTCATGGTGGTTGAGAATGGAATCTCAAACTTATGATTGATGTTCACATTTGGATCTCAAGGGGCGGGCATGACATATCACTAGTGAGATATCCTTATAGATCACCTAATGGTCAGACCCTTAGGGTTCATTTGATTCACAATGTTGTGACCAACTACTAACTGGGACCTAGGTCTTAGAGATTAGACTGTATTTACATGGAATGAGAAACATGGTGTCTAGCTCAGTGACCATTTATATAATTTCTGGATGTACTTAACTATAATCCTTATTTACAATGATTGGAGGCGAGTATGGGATAACCCAAGGTTAGGATGAGTATCCTCCTTTGGAGACATAGATTTCTCAGAGACATTTCAAACATTTTCCAAATCAAGTATATGTTAATTTAGATTACAAACCTAGAGACCAACTTAATTATACACAAATTGAGTGGAATGATGTCTATATCAATGCCTTTGCATTGGATTTCTAGGAAACCAGGATTAAAGACCCAATGATCAAATGTTGTTTGGTTTTATGTAATTTTATTAACCTTACACATGAATATTCATACTTATATATATATATATATATGTATAGGTAAAAGACTATACATGTTTACACATATATATGGACATCCATGGTGGCACTTGACCAGTTGAACAAGATTACAGACCTAAGGTTCAACTATGGTTTCACATTTATTCATTTTACATATCATTTCAGCTGAGTCTTGGATAGGTTGAATTTTTATTTTTCATGCACTTATAACAAAATATTTTATAGGTTCATTATTGCGGTGGCCTATTGATATTACTTCTCAACCCTTCACATAAACGTAGGTGTACAAGTAGACCTTATGTCTACTTTTTAGGTTGATCAAAATTGCATGTTTGTTTGGGATAGGGCCCAGAGTTACATGTTCAAGCTGAGCTTCTCATGTAGGTTCTTCTAATTGGGATGGTGAAGTTCAACAGTGTCTAGAGACTGGGTATGTGGTCTAGTTCAAAGTTAGTAGTAGATCCTTACAATTTTATTTTAGTTTATTTATTTTTAAACATATTTATATATATGGTTAGATCAATGGGTGACCAGTGTTGTATGTATGAAATAGCTATTCAGGATTTTATAGTATTTTAATTTATTATTACAAAATGTTTATTCCAGTTTATTTAATAATTCTTCAATCTTTTTATTTGCTGATGTGTATGATACCTAGATATTTCTGCTATTTGATCACTCTGATATGAAGGAATAGTCTCCCCAATATCACACCATAGGCCCTAACTACTAGTCAGAATCATCTAGTATACAAGGAGGTGTGCTTGAGGCCTCATAATCTACCAGCTCGTAGCACCATTTTAGTGGCATCTAGGTCCAGATGTTACAAAGTGGTATCATTGCATTCTTTTCCTAGTCTTTACTATTTAGGATATGGTTGATAAAAGTATTAAGAATGTGTCAAAACCTATGATGAGTATTATACTGGTGTGTTAAAAAAACTTTTTTTGGTAAGAAGTACTGGTTGTTAGGGGTTTTGGATTTCTGTTCTGATATGTGATGTTATATTTGTATATGGTTTTTTCCTTGAGCAATGCACATGTTGTGTAGATGTTATTTTTTTTAAGGATTTATGGATCTTGTCCTATTAGAAGGAGTCCAGAGATGTATTTTTACACTTGGATGACAAATAAAAGAAGTTTATCATGCATCATATTTAGAAAATAGGATTAAAATCATATACGCCAGCTAGTGTGTGTTTTTACTAATGACAAAGCCTATTAAATTGGGCCTACTTAACATATATTTCATTATGATGGTAGGTTATGTGGATATGCATTGTGGAGTTTTATTATGAGGCTAATGAATCATTAATCATACATGGGAGGTGTAGTGACCCTAGTAGGTCAATATGACATGTGATACTATTATGTCATACCCCTTATAAGGTGTTGTTTTGTAGGTTATGGTTATCTAGTCAGATCAATGGGTATGATGATGATGGATTCCAAGATTTTTCTTATGAACCATACTTTGAGGGGGTATTACCATATATAGATGCCCGGTGAGTGTCACTCTAGTCTCTCTTCTTCATTAGTATCATGACCTCTAGGGTGTAGTTCTTATGAGGATTCTTTATGAGGATTAAGCCCTTGCAGGACATGTTTTTAGTTTTGACCATCGTAGGTCGTTGTGATATTTACCTTCTTTAGAGTGGTTTTATTTTTTGGGTTAGGTGGTTAGACCTTGTGATCCAGTTGTGAGACTTGTTTAGTAGGGATAGTTGGGAGACCTAGAGGCTCTTAATTTTGACTTAAAACCTTATAAGCTAACGTCTATTTTATTTGAGGGAAACCTAGTGAGAGAGGTCTTCCCATGTTTTCAAATTTTTTTTTAGGTAGAGAGATTGGATGTATGATCATTTTGAGATTTATGCATGGTCAATTATTAGGTTTTGCGATATAGTCATGTTGATGCCTTCAGCTTTTGACAAGCACCTAGGGTGCTCTGGTATCAAGACAAGATTCAACGGACATGGATGTTCAGGTGCCTTTCCTGGCCGATCAATGTTTCCACTTTAGCTAATGCTTTAATAGCATTGGTAGATGCTCATGATAGAAATGACACTGTGTGATGGGTGATCATGGAATAAATCATGGCATTGGTGAGGTGATCGATTTTGAAGATGAGTTCCAAGGGATCTTCTGTCTTAATGAGACTGATGTTCCATGTAACATGGTCAGATTATCCCTATAATAAAGGACTCGTTGGGGTATGATTCAGGTGATAAAGGTACATTATAGTTGTGTGTGATACCATTTAAATCATTAATCAGTGAGTGGTTGTGTGAAATCCGAGGACTGATGGTTTCAAGACTTATTATAGGTATGGTCTCCTAACGAGTTATGGTTTAAATGATGAATGTTACTTTGTGGTATAGGATACATTGAAATAAATCGAGTACCACAAGATGGTCGAACCATGGCTAGACCTAGAAATTCTTTATCAGTTTATGTGGTGTTAGGTGTTGATTAAAGGTAGGTATGGCTTATTTTATTATGATCATGTCTTATAGGGAGTTGTAAAGGCCTTTTTTTGTAGATTCTTAGTGTACTCTTATTAGAGATGATCACACTCTATCTTGAATTCTTCTTGAGTATGATAAGAGAGCATCATCCCTACACTGAGCTTCTTTTCTTTTCAAACGTGTTTCCTAGTTTGTAAAAAGAAACATGTTGAGGTTGTTCTAAAGGAGAAGTATAAGTTAATCAGTATGGCAGAGATTACACCATTGGATGTTTAAGGTTGGTTACCCTCATTTTTAGTTGAAATTTAGCGTTTTCCATGATCCATTGAGCCCGAAGTTTGGTTTGAGACGATGATAAGGGTATTCCTATGTTAGGGAGTACCAGATCATTTGTAGTTAAACATATCCTATGTAGGAGACAATTTTTGATTCTAGGAGGCTGGTCATTAAATAGTTCATATAGTTTGCTTGTATAGATTACTAGGTTAAGAGCATGGATACTAGTATTACCACTATGCTTCATTAGGATGAGAAGTTCTATGGTGGGGAGATTGTAAGGTGCCATGTTTTTTTGAACTGGAATCTTGAGAAGAAATTTGAATTTTTCTTCAAATGCTTGTAATGGGTAAAATAGACTTTTCCCATAGTAGATAATCTTGGATAATTTTTCCAACCTCTTCGTCAGTTTCAGAATATGGTGTTTACCCTAGGATAAGAGTTTGGCAGAATTAAAAACCATTCAAATTTTAGCATAATAATTAATAATTAATATTTAATAAATTAAATATTAAATTGTTCATGCAGGCTTTTTCAATGATATCTTTTGAATGAAGTTTTGGATTGACATTCCATCCCAGCCATTGAGTATAGAATAGATAGTTTTCCTTAAGAAGGGTATAAACTAGAGTTGGGTACCAGGGCTGACTTGAACCCCTTTTCCTTTTTCTTTTCTTTTTCTTCAATTTTATTTTCTTATTTTATTTTATTTTCTTTCTTTCTCCCCTGTCTTCTCACGTACACACCCTGCATCCCTCCTTCTTCACATGACCAAGAGAGAAAATGGTATAGGGAGAGAGATAGAGATAGGGAGAGGAATAATGGTACCGCTGTGAAGCTTGGGGCATATTGGATCATCGTGCGACAATCGTGGACTACATAAATAGGTGAATCTTTAGCATATTCCATCCAAAGGTAGACCATTTTTATATTTTACCTTAAATCACTATAGATTTATCATTTTCTATATTTAATACCCTTATATGATTTATTAGGATCCCTTGAGGGTTGATTTACTTCTTTTTCTATAAAAATGGAGGTTTCAGGGTGATTCGGGGGTTTTTTGTTTGAAAAAACCTACGTACATGGCGTGTGGTTCAAGGCCAAAGCATCGTGTATTCTTATATTTTTGGGAGGAAAACTTTCCGTAAGTACACACCATGTATGGGGTATACACACCGTGTTCTGGTACTTGACCGTGTAGCTGAGTACCCGACCAGGCTGCTTGTGTAAGTGGCACATGGCCCTATAGAGTACACAACCAAATTCTATATGGGTTTCATGCCATGTACAGGTACATTGTTAGGTGAGATACATGTCCAGGCTATGTGAGATGCACAGGCAGGTACCCCATGTAGGGTACAAGTAACAACCCAAAATTTTATCAATGTAATGTTTTTCCTTCTTATAATTATTTTATATGTTAAAAAACACATAAATAACATAGAGAGACTAAGGAAAAGTTTATTTTCATAAATTAAGAATGTAAAAAGTTATTTTCACTGAAATTAAGGAACCTATATCGATGAAATAATAACTTGATCCTTGGAATAGTTACATAACCATTAGGAATAGTAATCCAGCCAACAGAATAATAACATCACCTATGAAAATATAAATAAAATTTAAGAACCTTGAAAATAAAAATATAATATAATTATATCATAGTATAAGTAAATATATGTTTTAAAATAAATAAATTATGTTTTGGTATTTTTGTAAAACATAAATATTTATTTATAATTTTATAATTAATATAATGATTTAAAATAAAATTTATTTTCATAAAATAGATTTATAAATTAATATTTTTCATATCTTATTATTATAAGACAATTTTATCAAACCTTAATTAATTTTTCAAAATGTCATAAAATCAGTTATAATTTTAAAAGCGTTATTTTTTAAATAAATAATGTTTTTAATTAAAAATTAAATTTCTCATATTTAGAGATTTTTTTTCAAAATAGTGTTCTTTTTTTAATTATACATTTAGAAAATTAGTTGGGGTGAATTTTTGGGATCTTTCTAAAATAGTTGAAATTTTAGTGAATAGTGAAATATGGTAATTTATAATATAAGCTAAATACATGATTTTTAAGTCATTATTGAGGTATGGATGATGTAAGCACCATAATATCTAATTATAATTCATTATTTAATATATTTAGTGATAATGTTTAAACTATTTATAGTCTTGATCCAAAATAATAAAATAATGAATAAAATAATAAAAAAACACCCCTCCTCCCTTATAAATACCACCTTCACCACCTATTCTCATCACACCTTAAAAACTTTAAATATTGTGAAAATTCTACTAAATACTCTTTACAAGCATATTCCCCACATCTAGGAGCCATTGTTCTCAACAAAATACCAAACCAATTTCCCTAAGTAGGTTCTCAATGAGAAGAATTCAAGAGGTAAAATCCTCTTTCATTTTCTTTTAATTTATTTTCAATTCTTTTTATTTTCTTATTCTCTTCTCAACTACCCTTATCTAAGTGGAATGATAACTCAAGTATATTATATATAATATAATTTTATTATATTAATGGAATAATCCATCATCAAACCACTTCTCCTCTCCCTTTTATTCTAAAAATGAAAACATTATCTTAGAGGTGTTGATATATATCCTTCGAGGATGAAAGTTTTCATTTTCTTTTACCACCTTCTAGTCTGGTCATAAAACCATTATAATAGTTGAAAAATATTTTAAAATTTATTTTATAACCTTTTTTATGTTCCAGAACAAATATATATACATAATATTAAATAATAAAACAAAACTAGTTCGTAATGATAAAAAATTCACCAAATTAATCTAAATGATTATCATTAACATTTTATATAATGAATTATCCTCATATCTGAAAAATAATAATATTTAAGAAAATTTAAACTTATTTAAGTTCATTAATAACATACACATTCAATTCTTGATAATTATTCTCATTTTACATGATCTTTCATACATATATACAAGTGGATCGATCATGAAGACAAAGAAACGAACACTCTCGAATGATGAAATTGAACTCCATAACTCATCGAAATGGACATAAATGAACTTAATAAAATTATAATGAATATAATAAATGTATAATTGGTTCTTGATTTATTAATTAATGAATCTAATTTTATTATCTAGGTTTTAAAGTGAATAAAGTGTTCGAACATAAGGTAAGGGGATTCTCAAACCCAATTTCCTTTCTTTGGGTTATTCCTATTTCATGCTGAATTTCAGGGTGGTCGTTCTTTTAATATTCATAAAATATAATTTATTTGTTCTTAAATTTTATTTTCTGGTATATACATATTTTAAAACTGATTTTTTGACAAATGAAAATATTTTTCCAAAATAACTATTCTTTCTAAAAAACACATTTTTTACTTCTATTGAGATTGTTTCTTCTTCAATCAAGGTTGGCGATTCTTGTACCAAGTATGTTATTAACTTTTTATTTTGGGAACACTAATGTTTATTCATGAAATTATGATCTATAAAATTCTCATGAAACCCATTTCCATTCTAGGGGTTATGTTTTGGAGAATATTGTGATATGTTATATGCGACTTGCATGATTATGTAAATGTTATGATGTGACAGGTGCACCCATAATTATATAGTACTCCAATGTATTGGGTAATGTGATGTATCTAATGATATAATGTGAAATATGTGTAAACATGATGCTTTCTTTGTTCACAATGATTATGTTATGATTATGCACATATGTTATACGCGAACATGATGCTAGATTTGTTTACAACTATGTGTGGTCTTGACCACTAAGACAAAATGTTTCATTTTTATGCAATTCCACATTACATTCCTTTATCTGATGAATCATATCAGGATTATGATGATGATCCTATGATTATGTTATGATAATGATGATTATGATCACCAATGTTATATTAATTTATGCCTGTATTTACCCTCTTACCGAGATTTTATCTCACCCCTTTCATTGATGTATATCCTCAGGTGATTACTTGTAATAAAGAGAATGTGAAGGATACTAAGAATCTATAGAATAAGAAATTAAATAATATTTATGTTTTATTATGTAAAAGTTATGTACAAGCCTAATTTTTCTAAGACACTAAACCATTTGATCCTAGATTTGTAACACTATTATGTTGTTTATATATAAAATGATGTAATAGTCATGTAAGAAAAAGCAGGGCCGCTATAGTTGGTATCATAGAACAGTTTAGTTAATTTGGTAATTTGGATTAGAGAATAGTATTAAAAACCCTCAATATGAGACTAAGTATATGTAAGCACCCGAGAAGTTTTGTTTTATAAAAATTCTATATTGAGGGCTCCCACAAGATATGCATTTAGAGTTATTTCACAAAGGAATAAATTATTTATTCATGAATTATTTAATTATGTTTTGTTCAAACCTTTTAATTTTTAGAAAATGGTGGGAACTGAGAGAAACCATGCCAACAACCCATGTGAGGGATAATGAAACAATTTCCTGAAGGACATCCCTAATGTCTTGGGAGGTGGAGTTCAAAATTTCACGGTGATTCTTACCTAGCTATCTCAGGATATGAACAATAATCTGAATAATATGAAATGTACTCCTTCACCAAAGAGGGAGAAACTAGTTGTTTAATCTTTTATAAAGTAACGAACACCTAATTTTAGTGGATCTTCTAATACACTTATCATGAAATAGTGGGTCAACTCAATAGAGAAGATCTTTTATATTCTTTACTATTCTGAGAAAGAGAAGGTGAATATAAAAGTCTATCATTTAGATAGAGATGCTGATCAATGGAGGGAATTTATTAAAAACACCAATGAAAAGGAAAAAATTGAATAGATGGAGTGGGAAGACTTTAATAAAATATTTCTTAATAAGTATTTACCTCTAACTCTTCATATAAAGATAGAGAGAGAATACTTAGTGTTGAAGTAAAAGGAAGGTGAAACTATCATGGATTACAAAGAAAATTTTACAAGGCTTGCAAGGCATGCCTTAGGTTTTGTTATCAACAATGATAGCAAAAAAGATTTATTATTTTGTGGTTTAAAACCACACCTTTGAAAGGCTCTATCTATTCGAGACTTTGGGAGTTAGGAAGACATTGTTCAATGTGCTCTAAAAGTAGAGATGGTGTTTAGAGTATGGTCCCGTGGCTATGGTGATAAGAAATAAAATATGGAGTTTCAAGTTGGAGGATCTAATGAAAAAGTTAGAAAGAAATATCAACCACTCACATGTCAAAAATGTGGGAAGAAGCATCATGAGAATTGCCTCAAAGGGAAAGGAAATTATTCAAGTGTGGGAGAGAAGGCCACCAAACTCATGAATGTCGAAGAGACATGACAAATTTGGATAATGTGGTGGAGGAAAGGAGAGTAGCACCTATGGTTTAATGCTTCAACTGTAGGGAGAAAGGGAACTATGTAATACAGTGCACTAAACCTTGACTCCTTGAGTGTAATTAGTGTCACCATCCACCAAATCCAAATGAGAAATGGAAAGATTATGCCATCACCACTACTAAGGTGGAGCCCAAAAAATATTTAGTGACTAGTATAATGGTTATTCATTCAAGAATAACAAACTTACTATTTGATTCTGGTTCTATGAATTATTTCATATCTTGTAAGTTTAGTAGAAAAATTAAAACACCACCTCAATATATAGACATTGAGTTATCTGTGAGATAAATAAATGGGATAATTACTGAATCAAATGTATATAACTCCTCTACAGCTAATGTTTGTGGACTGAACCTTGGATAAAATTTGTTCGTACTTCCTTTGGTGGAGTTTGATTCCATATTAGGCATGGATTATACAAAGACAACATCAACTATCGGGAAAGGGAGTCAACTATTCATATCCTGAGTAATCCACCAATTTTGTATAAGTTTAAGGTAAAGGATGAATCTAATTAAGAATAATTATCTCAATTGTGGATATTATTGCCTTATGAGAAATCATATCTAGCTTAAATGATTAAGACAAAGGAGAGAATCATGATTGAAGACATGCCCATTGTGAGGAACAACACTGATGTATTCCCTGAATAATTTCTCAGTATTCCTCCTGAATGAGAGGTTTAGCTCTGAATCAAACTTCTTCCTATATATTTTCTTATATCAAATATTCCCTATAGAATGGTCATAATTGAGTTGGAATAAATAAAGAAGCAGTTACAAGAGAATCTAGACATGGCTTTTATATGCTCGAGTGCTTCACCATGGGGTGCGCTGGTTTTCTTAATTAAAAAGAAGGATAGATCAATGAGAATATTCATTAATTATCATGAGATAAATTAAATCACAATAAAGAATATGTATCCCCTTCCATGGATAGATTAATTGTTCAATCAACTATGTAGGGCTAAGTATTTCTCTAAGGTGGATCTTCAGTTGGGATATCACTAATTAAAGGTGAGGAAGGAAGATATTCCCAAGACTACCTTTTGAATTAAGTATGGATACTAGGAGTTCATAGTGATGCCGTTAGGACTCACTAATACTCTATAAATATTCATGGACTTAATAAATAGAGTCTTTAGAGATTACCTCTAATTTTTTTGGTAGTCTTTATTGATGATATTCTAATATACTCCATGAGAAAGGAGGAAAATGTGGAGCATTTGAATACTGTGTTAAAGACCTTGTTAAGTGATAAGATATATCAAAAGTATAGTAAATATGAGTTTTGGATGGAATAAGTATCATTCTTGGGGAATGTTATCACTAACAAAGGAATATCTATAAACCCTTCTAAGAAAAAGGTAATCGAAGAGTGACCCAGACCAACATCAATGATGGAGATCCCTTGTTTCCTTAGTCTATCTGGGTATTAACAATGATTTTTAAAGAATTTATAATGATTTTAAAACCCAATAACCAAGTTGACTCGGAAGGGAGTAATGTTTTTCTGGACCAGTGAATGTGAATATTGATTCAAAGAGTTGAAAAATAGGCTTATCACTGCACCGATACTCACACTACCGACAAGTGGGGAAATATTTATTGTATAAAATGACGATTAAAAGAATAGATTAGGGTGTGTACTAATAAAAAATGATAAAGTGATAGCATAAACCTCAAATAAGTTAAAAATTCATGAGAGAAACTATCCCACATATGATCTAGAGTTGACGGTTGTGATCTTCACATTAAAAACCTGGCAGCATTATCTCTATAGGGAGAAGTGTGAAATATATACTGATTATAAGAGCCTCAAATATATATTCACATAGAAAGATATTAATATGAACCAATGAATATTGTTAGATCTCATAAAGTATTATGACTTCTCAATCCACTACCATCCTAGTAAGACAAATAAAGTGGAATATGAACGAAGTAGAAATGATCCTACAACATTATCAATGAC
Organism: Viscum album; assembly: GCA_963277665.1. Classification (NCBI taxonomy): domain Eukaryota; kingdom Viridiplantae; phylum Streptophyta; class Magnoliopsida; order Santalales; family Viscaceae; genus Viscum; species Viscum album. The sequence goes on from OY728145.1 coordinate 1,880,164,254, forward strand.
TAGAATTGAGAAGGATCCAATCTTATTATACTTTCAAAATGGACATGAGAATAATTAAGGAAGGAAAATCATCAATAATTTCTCAAATGACTATTCAACAATCCCTCTTGGAGAAAATAATGGATGCCCAAAGAAATGATGCGGAAAATTAAAAGAAGGTAGAAGCTATCAGAAATGAGAAATCATTAGAGTTAAAAATTTATGAGGAAGGAGTCATAAGATTTGGGTCATGAATATGCATACCATCCATTCTAGATATAAAGAAAGAGATTATGAATGATTAACATAGATCAACTTTCTTTATTCAACCAAGAATCACAAAGATATATCGAGATATCTGAGAGAACTATTGATGGGGTAATATGAAGAAAGAACTACCTGAATATACATTAAAGTGCTGGGTATTCCAATAGGTTAAGGATAAAAGGAAAACTTCTAAGTGGATGATTAAACCATTACCTAATCCAACATAAAGATGGGAAGAAATCACCATGTACTTTATCACTGAACTTATACAGATATCTAGAGGAAACAATGATATATGGGTTTTTTCAGATCATATCACAAATAAAAATTACTTTATCATAATTCAAGAGGACTTATCACTGGATTAACTTGTATAGATATACATTAGGGTAGAATTAAGGATTTATGAAGTACCACTATCAATTGTATCTGATCAAGATCTGAGATTCACCACCAAGTTTTGGAAAAGTCTTCAACATGATCTAAACACTAATTTTAACTTTTGGAAAATTTTCCAACATGATCTAAACAATAATTTTAACTTTTTTACGACATATAATCCTAAAACTGATGTCCAATCTGAGTAGACTATTAATACACTATAATACATGTTGATATAATGTTCTATGGACTTCAATAGAGGATGAGACTAAAATCTACCTCTGGTTGAGTTATTTTACTGCAACAGTTTTCAGTTGAGCATCCAAATGGCTCTATATGAAGCCCTTTATGGGAAAAGATGAAAAACACCAGCATGTTGGGATGAAGTCAGTGAATTTAAGCTGCTAAAACCTAAAATGGTTGATGAAATTTTAGATAAGGTGAAAACCATTCAGTAACACATCAAGGTAGTCCAAAGTCAAAAAAGATCTATGCAAACAATCATCGACAAAACATGGAGTTTAAGGTTGGAGACATGGTATTCCTATACATATATCCATGGAATGGGATCATGATATTTGGGAAGCAAGGAAAGCTAAATCCTAGGTACATCTCCCCCTTAGAGATTCTTGATCATGTAGGAGCTATGAACTATCGACTAGAACTTCCACCAACCATGTCTCAAGTAAATAATGTATTCCATGTATCCCTATTTAGAAAGTACATACCAAATCCATCACAAGTACTGAATTTAGAGGTGGAATAGTTGGAAAATGATCTATCTTATGAGGAGTATCCAATGAAGATCTTGGACCATAGAGATAAATTTCCATACAACAAGACTACTCACCTGGTCAAATTAATATGGTGGAACCACAAGTACAAAGAGGAAACATGGGAACTAGAGGAAGAAATTAAGGAGAAATACCCTCACCTGTTCTCATCTTAGCATGTAAAACAAAATTTCAAGGGTGAAATTTCAAAAGGGGGGAAGAATGTAACAACCCAAACTTTTATCAATTTATTTTTTACCATTATTATAATTATGTTATATGGTATAAAACACATACATAGTATAGATATCATAATAAAAACTTTATTCTCATAAATGAAGAATGAAATAACTGATATTCATAGATATTAAGAAACCTATACTGATGAAATAGTAACTTGACCCTTAGAATAGTAACATGACCATTAGAAATAGTAATCAAACCAACAGAATAGTAAATACACCTATTAAAGTATAAATAAAATTTAGACATCTTATAAATGATAATATGATATAATTATATCATAGTATAAGTAAATAAATGTTTAAAAAAATAAATTAAGTATTATTATTTTTATAAAACACAAATGTTTATTTATAATTTTATAATTAATATAATGATTTAAAGGAAAATTTATTTTCATAAAATAGATTCATAGATTAATTTTTTTTCTTAGGATTATAATATAATTTTATGAGGCCTTAATTAATTTTTCAAAATGTTATAAAATCAGTTATATTTTTTAAATTAGTATTTTTTGAATAAATCATGATTTTAATTAAAAATTAAATTTCTCATATTTTTCATAAAATGGATTTCATTTTTGAACATGTTAAAAAATTATTAGGGTGAATTTTTGGGATTTTTATAAAATTGTTGAAATTTTGGTGAATAGTGAAATATGATAATTTAAAATATTTGATAAATAAATGATTTTTTGAGTAATTGTTGAGGTATGACTGATGTAAGAACCATAATCTCAAAATATCCTTCATTATTTAAAATATTTAGTGATAAGGTTCAAACTATTGATACTCTTGAGCCAAAATAATAAAATAATGAATAAAATAATAAAAAACACGCCCTCCTTTCCTATAAATACCACCCTCACCACCTCTTCTCCTCACACCTTAAAAGATTTGAAACTTGTCCAAATTAATCTCAATATTATTCCCAATCCTCTTTCCCATGTCCAAGATCCTTTAGTATCAACAAAAGACTAAACCAATTTCCCTAAGGAGGTTCTCAAGGAGAAGAATTCAAGAGGCAAAATCCTCTTTCATTTTCTTTTATTTTTTTTTTATTTTCTTATTATATACTCACCCCCTTTATCCAAGTGGAATGATAACTATAGTATCTTATAAATAATATAATTTTATTATTTTAATGGAATAATCCATTATCAAACCTCTTGTCCTTTCCCTTTTATTCTAAAAATGAAAACATCATCTGAGTGGTGTTGATTTATCATCTTTGAGGATGAAATGTTTTCATTTTACTTTAACAAATTTAAGGTTGGTTATAAAACCATTATGAAAACTAAAAAAGATTTTAAAATTTATGTTATAACCTTTTTTATGTTCTATAACTAACATATATATATAATATTAAATAATAAAACAAAACCAGTTCATGATGATCGAAAAACCGCCAAACTAATCTAAACAATTATCACTAACATTTTATTTAATGAATAATCCTCATATATTAAAATAATAATATATAAGACCATTAAGACTTATGTAAGTTCATTAATAACATATAACTTCAATCCTAGGTAATTATTCTCATTTTACATTATCTTCCATAAATATATACAAGTGAACCGATCATGAAGACCAAGAAAATAAACACTCTCGAACGATGAAATTAAACTCCATAACTCATTAAAATGTCCATAAAAAAACATAATAAAATTATAATGAATATAATACATGTATAATAGGTTCTATATTTATTAATTTATGAATCTAATTTGACTATATAGGATATTAAAGTGAATAAATCATTCAGAGATAAGGTAAGGGGATTCTCAAACCCAATTTCCTTTCTTTGGGTTATTCCTCTTTCAAGCAAAATTTTAGTGTGGATGTTATTTCAATATCCATAAAATATAATTTATTTGTTCTTAAATTTTATTTTATGGGATATACATGTTTCTAATATGATTTTTTGAAAAAATGAAATGATTTTTCCAAAATAAATATTCTTTCTAAAAAAACATCTTTTACTTCTCTTGATATTGTTTATTATTCACTCAAGTTTGATGATTATCATACCAAGTATGCTATTAAATTTTTATTTTAGGAACCACATTGTTTATTCATGAAATAATTATCTATAAAATTCTCATGAAATCCATTTCCTTTCCATGGGTTATGTTAGGGAAAATTGTAATACCTATGTGGTATGCATGATTACGTAAATTTTATGATGTGACGAGTGATCTAGGAATTATATAGCACTCCAATGCATTAGGTAATGTGATTTTTCTCATGAGATAATATGAAATATTCATGAACATGATGCTATATTTCTTTATAATGATTATGTTATGATTATTCACATATGTTATGCATGAACATGATGTTAGGTATGTTCACAACTTTGTGTGGTGTCGACCACTAAGACATGATGTTTCATTTTTATGAATTTACATATTCTATGACTTTATATAATTATTTATATCTTGATTATGATGAAGATAACATGCTTATTTTATGATTATGATGATTATTCTCACCCATGTTATATTTATTCATGCCCTTATTTATCCTCTTACTGGGACTTTAGCTCACCCATTTCATTGATGTATTTACTCATGTGATTACTTGTACTAAGGAGAATATGAAGGCCACTAAGAATATATGGAAGAAGGAACTAAATAATATTTAAGTTTTATTATGTAAAATTTAAGTATAAGCCTAATTTTTTGAAGACACCAAACCTTTTTATCATGTATTTGTAACACTATGATGTTGTTTATCTTTAAAATGACATAATAATCATGTAATAAAAAGTAGTGTTTCTGTAGTACACATGTTGTATATAGGAAAAATTCCATGTGCTTGGAATTTTACATGCCAAGTATAGGTGGAAGTATACACCCAGGGGGACCTTGAGGGTACACACTGTGTTCCAGGGTAACATGCCATGTAATCCACTTTTTCTACTATTTGAGGTTTTCTTATATATTTTCACCCAAGAATCCGAATTAAACCCATGAGTAGTCTATTATGGGTTTATTTGCATGTAGATAATGATGGTAAAACACTTGGGGTGTTTTAATGACTCATAGGTGGCATTTTAGGAATTTATTAAATGAATAGGTTCTTCCTCCAGTAATCAAATCCAGTTGTCTCTAGAGAGTGAGATCCTTTGATCCAAGATGATCCATGAGATATCACTCTATACCAATGAATTTTTATATTTTCCCTTGATTATGTATCCCTTGCGAGATATACCCTTCTGGCCTATGAGACTGAGAGATTAGTTTTCCCTAGGATTTCCTGTAGGATTCCTCTATTTATGTTTCGACCTAGAGAATCTCTTATAAGATTCCTCTATCTTATTTCTATACCAAGGATCCCTTTAGGGATGCTTTTTATTAAAATATGACATAGGGAATCCATTATAGGAACCCTATACCTATATGAAATCTTTAGTATCCCACGTAGGATGCCTTTTTTCCTTCATACCATGTTTTGAGGGTCCTGTGTAGGATTCCCCCTTTTCTATATACCATTAGAGGATCTCTTTTAGGATTCCTCATCTTCCCTTTTTATCTAAAAATACCAAGTAGGATTCCTGCAATTATGCATGGACCTTGAGGATACTATATAGGATTACTACTTTATCTTTTCTACTAAGGATCCCAAGTAGGATTACTCTCAGTGTTTGACTTGAGGGACCCAGTGTGTGCCTCGTTGTTTGACCGACCCTGAGTTAGTATGTCAGGTTTGGGTAGAGATGGCATTGGGTGTCACCTTAGAACCCATATTGAATTGGTAATCCCATGGGAATACGGTAGTAGTGTTGGGTTTAGGTGTTTAGAAACCCTTGATCTTTTTTTATAATTTCACATTTTTGTTGCTGATGTAGTGATGATAACTAGAGGTGAATCCTAGTTTGTTACTGTTGATCCTGTAATGAGGTGTATTTATTTCTATTTCGGATGCCTGAACATTCTTCTTGGGATCCATCTTATGAGGCATGTTATTTGTATACCCAGAGGTACTACCTAAGGTTTGGTTGTTGAGCCTGTATATTTTATTATTTTATTATTAGGATTTCCATAGGGGTTTCCTTATATCTAAATGTTGATACTACTGCTATGATATACAGGTATGGAGTCCCTAGTAATTATTCCCATGGATTATTCCACTCTCTTTGAGTTTTTATATGAGAGGATGATTATGCTCTCCTCAAATTGTGGGTTAAATGAGGATGATTATGCTATCCTTAACCTAGGGTTTTGATGGTGATTACGATCTCTTTGACTTCTGGTCTATATATGATGATTACACTCTCCTCAACCTATGTCTTATAGAGGATGACTATGCTCTCCTTGATTTTTCATATGACGTGGATCTATAGAAGTTATATCTAGGATTAGGCTTATGAGCCCTTTTCTTTTTAGGGTGGTTGAGCATGGTGTATCACACCTATGATTGGCGTTCACATTTGAATCTCAATGGGTGGGAATGACGTCTCACTAGTGAGATATTCTTACAGATCACTTAAGGGTTAAACTATTAGGGTTCATTAGAGTCACAATGTCAAGAACACCTACATACTAGGACCTAGGGCTCATAAATTAGACTATATTTACATGGAATGAGAATCATGGTTTCTAGATCAGTGACCATTTATAATATGTCCAGACGTACGTCCCTAGAATCCTTCTTTATAGTGATTTGAGGTGAGTATGGATGAACCCAAGGTTAGGACAAGTATCCCACTATAGTGACATAGCTTGATCAGAGACATTTACGGAATTAGACAAAGAAGGTATATGTCTATTGAGATTATAGACCCAGATATTGAATTAATTATACATGGCTTGAGTGGCACAACATCCAAATCAATTCCTTTGCACTGTATGTCTAGGAAATCAGGATTACCAACCCAAGGATCAACTAATATTTGGTTTTAGGTTATTTCATTCAACTTACACATAAATATTCATATTTATGTATATATGTATAGGTATGTGACTATAAATGTTTACACATATAGATATGAACATCCATGGTGTCACTTTCTCAGTTGACCAGGATTATGGACCCAAATTTCGACTGTGGTTTCACATTTATTCATTTTACTTATCTTTTCACCCGAGTATCGACTAGGCTGAGCTTTTTATTTTTCATACACGTATAATAGTATATTTTAAGGGTTCAACAATGGGGTGGCCTGCTGAGATTATTTCTCACCCCTACATTTTCAAATTGGTGTAGGTGTAGACTTTATGTCTTATTTTCAGGTTGATCACAATTACATGGTGGTAAGGACTAAGGACCAGAGTTGCATGTTCGAGTAGAGCTACTTATGTGGGTTATTATGATTAGGCTATTGTAGTTCAATAGTGTCTGGAGATAGGGTATGTGGTTTGGCTCAGAGTTAGTAGTAGAGCCTTGTACTTTTATTTTAGTTTATCTATTTTTACTCCTATATATGTATGTTCATCCTAGTGGGTGACAAGTGTTGTATGTATGATATAGCTATTTGGGATTTTATATAATTTTTATTTATTATTACAGAATTTTCTATTTTAGTTTATTTACTACTTTTAAACTCAGTTTATTTATTGTTTTTATGATACCTACTTATTTTTTCTTTTTTCTTACTCTGATATGAGGGAACAGTCTCCTCACCATCACACTATAGGCCCTTGATGTAAAAAAGTATCCCCTGGTAGATGGGGAGGTGTTTTTGAATCCTTCTAACAAACCATATTGGAGTAATGTTTTAGTGGCATCTAGGTCCAAACGTTACAGGTAAGGGGATTCTTAACTTAATTTCATTTCATTTAGATATATCCCCTCTTCATTCATGATGTTATTTTATGATTATGTGTTCTATAAACAAGGATTGTTTTAGGTATTATTTCTAATTTTTTAGGTGTGTTTACATCTCTTTTATATAACATCTCATTTATAGATTCTTACATTACATGTTATGATCTTTTTAATGGGTTTTTATTCCATTATCACTTTGAATTTATATTTTCTTTGACTAAAATACTATTTGAGGAGATTATATGTTATTAATCTCTAAAACTCCATATATTTTCTTATTATTTTAGTCTATATTCTTTATTTTATTGATCTTATTATTTATACATGTATGATTGAATATCGAAATTTTATATTCCCTTTGACATTCATTACAAATGTTTTAAAGGAATCAATTTTTAAATATTTTCTTCATGATTGGATTTTTCCAATCTATTAATTAGTTTTAATTTCTAATCTCGCTCACCTTGTTTTTATGGTTCACTAAGGTATTTTTTATTATCATTTTTTATAAATTATTTCATTTGAAATAAAATTTATAAAAAAATTAATATGGTTGTTTTCTTTCTAAAATTATACATTTAAATTTAAATTATTTTCCTCTAAAAAAATTCAAATATTTTTGTGAATTTCTCTACCCAAAAATATTAACTAATGATTCATGTATTATTTTAAAGTTAACCTTCCATTATGGGTTAGTTCAAATGTTTTTTTATAAGTTGGGACTATGATTTCACTATCTAATACATTGAAAATTATTTATTGTTTAGACAAATGATGTTGTATTTAAATGAGGAAATTATTATATTATAAGGCTGATTAGAAGGGTGAGTTATAATGGTTATATGAATATATTATTGAAAGATTCCTCCATTGCATTTTTATTATTTATTTATACTACTAAATGGAAATATCATGATATCACGAATCACGAATTTTATTTTTTTATAAAATGGAAGATTTTTTTATCTTTATAAAGGTAATGGATTGTATTTAAATAAAAGGTAATTCCCCTTTAATTATTGAAAATTTTAAAAAAAAAATCTTTCACAAGGAACAATCAAAATAATTTCATTTCCTTTGTCTTGATTAAGAATTTTCTTTATGAAATTATTTTGAGTAGAGATATTTGTTATATATTTGAATGTAATTTTTATATGATATTAAAGATCAACATTTAAATGAAATATTTTTAATGGTTTTCATCTATTTCAATAGATCAATGGGTTTTCTCATTTATTTATATACCGTACTAATATTTATATATTGATCCATTATTTTCAAATGTTTTCTACTGGGATTAAGGATGAGTAGGAATAATAAGGAAGTTAGTGTTTTTTATGTGGTTATATCCTTAAATGAAAGAGGTGTATCATTTAAAGAGTTTGTATTATTGAAATAAATGTTCACTTTGTTTGAAATTTATGATTTTTTTTGTAAGAAATATTTCAAATCTCTAAAACTAAATACATAAAAGGTCATGGGAATGTCTTTAAAAAAATATGTTCTATGATTCATATATTTATAGTGTAATTATATTCAGTCTATTAAAACATATATTATAGAGAGTAAAATAATAATGATATAAAACATACTATATATATGTTTATAATTAAACCTTACAATAGACTACATAATAATAAAATATTTTATAATAGATAACTTCATAAAAAACCAATGTTTTGAAATATGTTGAAGAAAGCTCCCTCCAATACTAGAATCCACAACTTCAACACCCCATGGAGTGATAAACATATAGTGAGACATTAATTACTAGATACTCCATAAAGAAACTAATAATAAATAATTTTAACTTATTGTACCTAAAATGAAAAAACCAAATTCTATTTCCATTAACATACACACGGAGGGTATGGGTATGAAGATTAAAAGGCATAACTAGGGACTAAAACTCTTACATGGAATAATTAAGTAAATGTATGTGTCCATGTTTAATAAAGTTTCAAAATGAAAATATTTAAATAAAATTAAAACAAATTTATATTCTGTAGTTTATAAACTATAATTAACTATTTTCCAATAAAAAACCCATGCACCATTAGGATATCTATACTAGTAGTATGAAAAATCTAGAAATCCAAGATGGTAGAATGTGTCATCCCCTATACTAGGGAATGTAAATATACATATAGATATATCCATACTAACTCATGAGGCCACTCTTCTTATAAAAAAGAGTGTAATCAAACATACATATATCCATCCTCACATATGAGGTTTCACTAGGGATGAATATAATCTTATATACATACATTCATCCTCACATAAGAGAATCCCTATTAAAAGGTATGAATATAATCATATATAAATATATTTTTTTATTACATATAAGGCCTATTTACTCCATAGGTGAAACAAAATCATGTATAATATCTATCATTACATAGGTAGCCCCTCTTCTCAATGGAAGAAACATAGTCATATATATATAGTCAATATCATCCATATATCATGGAAGTAACATAAAAAATATACCATAATACTAACACAAATAAATACATCACACATAAATATAGAAATACTACTATAAGTATAATTGACTACAACATGAATAATATCAATATAAATTGAAATTGGGAACAACTTATTTTTCAAACAAATAATAATATGGATCACTAGACTAACTAGATTTTCACCCACAAAAATATTATACAATCTATTAATATGACATATTATAATATAAATATTCTAAAAGATATAAAAGAATATATATATTAGAATATGGAAAAATAAAAATTAATTAACCCATATTCAAAAAACCCATATCTCAACCTAGTATATAATTGTTCCCAACTAAATTACATGATGTTTAATCATTAAATAAATCTCTAATTCGAACTACAAGAGCTGACTAACTAAGTCATGCATTGGGAAAATACTAATAACATAACACTTATTTGAATAGTAAATGTCTTACCATTCTCTATTTCCAAAATAAACACTTTATAATAGAATAAGTTTTTATCTTCAATAAATTCATTAATTTAATTAAGGATAAATTTCATTGATAGAGACCTTAAAAATCCAATTTATTGAAGAAACACCTGCCTCAAACACACTCACTCACTATAACTAAGAGATCACTCTCAATTTAATATCCTTAATTAAAAAACTAAACAACCAATCATAAAAACATACAAATCAATAACTCACCTAACAATGGTAATTTTGAAATAGACCTAGTAAACAAAATAATAAAAAGGTGAAATAAATTGGAGAATATGGAAGAAAAAAAGTTTAAAGATACAAGTTCCAAATCATGAGTAACTAAATATTAAAAATAATAAATTAAAATGTATGATTAATAGAGTAGGTTATTAGAAAAATATATAAGGATTTAAAATAATTTATATAAAAAGAAAACCATTAAATTAATATATTATTCTCTTATTAGTTATCCAAAACCTATTAGGAGGGTCTCTTTTTTAAAGAAAACATAAAATATTTTTAGAAACACCTATATATAGGGAAACATGGTTTGACATGGTAGAAAATTATTATTTAAGAAAATATTTATTAAAGAAATTTTATTTTATCAACATAGGATAAATAAACTCTTTCTAGACCTATGAACCCATCCATTGAATTAAAATTAATAGTAAATCTTAAGTGATGTTATTATTTTAGTAATTTACTTATACATTATTTAGGAAATCTATGGAAATTAATGATACATCCCTTCTTAATATATAACCAAGAATTATAGAAAATATGTATAAAATTGATTAATGAGTATGCTAGTAAAACATGGTTCATAAATCTAGTATTTAATATATGAAATAAAATGGTCAACCATAAGTAAATAAGGTGACATACACCTAGTAATGTTTAATAAAATTTATTTTTATAACATAATGAATAATTAATCATTTTATCAAATTCATTAGGAATGTAAAAGAATCATAATCATAAATTCTCATGAATCAGATGTTTAATTTATAATGTAAAATTACAAGTCATGAATGCAATAAGCGTATCAATATATATTAAAAATTCCAAAAACTATCATCATAATTAAAATATAATTTACAAGGGAAATATCCTTATTAAAATTATCTAACATTAAATTATAATTTCATCAACTATATTAATTATTGTGTTAATTTTTTTAGAAAAAACACAAGCATAACAAGATTAAAAATAGACAAGGATAAGACTACCTAAATCAATGGACTATTAGTAATATCATCTAAATAAAATGACCATAATGAAGATATCTGGAATCATTCAAAAAACATTAATTGAAAAGGTATTCTAATCAAAAAAATAAAACAAATGAAGAAAATTCTACTACCACCCAGTGAAACATTTCCATTGCCTGTATCTATTAAAACAAGGTCTATATACACTAATTTTCTATATGAAGGGTTTAAGCACAAAAATCCTAGAGGAATCCCACCAAATGATTCATAAGTAACAATTTATATATTAATACAAGAATACTAGTTTTTAAATAGAGCATATGAAAAACACTCATTTAATATTTAAATACAAGTATAATGTGAATATCATTAATGAATTTTTAGTGAGAAAGGAAAAGTCATGTATATAAACATTCCATATCAATAACTATAAAGAAACCCTAAGGTATCTAAGGTCTGAGCACCATAAGAAAATTATACAATCCCAGTGATTGAACCAATCAAATATAGTATCATTAATGAGATTCTAATGAGAACTACATCAAATCCTAGAGGAAAATCACATCCATATCATAGTGTCTCTTAGTTAGTATAGAATATTCCAAGTATAGGTAGGGAATTTCACTTCCATATCTCCATTTCCATTTCTTCCCACTTAAGCATACATGATCCCATTTTCCATACCACTTTCAAATAATCACAATTTTATCTTTCGAACCAATTTTTATTCTATGAGTTATTATATTAAATACATTATATAAAACCTTTTTTTCTATATATAAAATAATATTTTCAATTGGTTAATAAAAATAAAAGAAAACAATTCAAAACAAATATACCACAAATATACACATACAAGGAATATATAACATGCTTGAAATATTTTTTAACTACCTTTTTCAATATAAGAAATGAATTATGGTTAATCAAAAAAATGTAAATCATGAAACCATTTACCTCAATTAGTTAAACCACTTTAAAATAATATAAATCCAGAAGGGAAGGAAGGGGATGATTCTAAGAAGAAAAAATGAATCCCTAACATAGAATCCTATATATTTTAAATTTAGGTAAAAAGAAACCTATCCCTCCATGGCCATAGGAATAAATGAAAACCATGAGAGGAAAAGGATTAGAGACATGAATGAGTGGTGAAATAACTTAAATATTGTTTTCTTAAAGAAACATGGTGTAATTTTTTTTAAAATCAAGTGGAAATAGAGCAGAAGAGGGACTTGATGAATGAAGGACCTATGGAGTTTTAATGGTATAAAAAATAGTGATAGAAAGGGGTTGAAATACATAAAAAATGGGAAATTTAAATTTGTATTAATACTGATCCGGATAGATCATGATATATAGACCCTTTAAGTAATACAACCAATCTAACTAGGGTTGAGTCGTGGTGCAACCAACCCATGTTGTAGTGCAAATAACTCCTTAAAAAATTCTTTCCCCCATTGCATGGGTTGGTTCATTTCATGAACTTCACATGTTGTAGTGTGGCCCAAATATGTTTTAGGAAAATAGTTCTATATGGTATGGCCTATTTTTTGACCTTATTTGGTTGTGGCACAAACTAGTAGTAATATAAGACTGCACCTCCCCAAAAATTTGGAAAAATATGGACAATAATTCAATAATGGAATGAGAAAATAATTCAACAAATATAAAAATTTAGTACTTGAGAATGAAAATGCGACTATAGAAATTATTTATACAAAATCAATTTATACCACATGGAAGTCATCTCAAAGGTGGTTAACTATGAAATATATTAGGCCACTTCTCCCTCATAAAATTTCCATTCTCCCATGTATCCTAAGAATCACTTGTTTATTACTATAAAACATGAAACAAATAAATACATTTCTTTTGAAGTACCTTGTGTTAAGATTTTTCCATTGTATTATAATCTTAATTATAGATACATCTAGCTCCATTGGTAGATATTTATAATTTAATGCTATTTATGGATATATATTTTACATCTTCAACCAATATATGTGAAAAAACTTATGAATCAATATCAATAGTGGTGTTAATTCCAATAAATATGTGACCGTAATGATATTTTATGTTATATTGAAGGGTCAAATATTCCATGGATTAGGTTTCCCATAATTTGTAATATATTTATGCACTAATATGGTTGATAAATTTTTAACACCCAATCAATAACCTTGAATTCAAAGGGATGGATCTGCTGACCGATATAAGATTTATGGAGACACTGAGTTAAAACAATCACTTCTTGATAAAAATAAATTTTAGAAATCATCTCTTAGATGATATTTTGTCCCACCTAAGTAGTATTTCCCACTTCTATCCAATATAGTTTTGATCAATATATAAAAATATTTAAAAGGACACATCCCGATCAAATACATTAAACATCGATTATATGAAAAATCAATAATTGGTAGGTTTATATATCATTATAACATGTATTATAATATTAATTAATAGAGAATGGCCTTTAAAATATGTATTTATTACCCTATAATCCCATTAATATATATATTATAGGCTTTATTCCCCATCTTCTAATATCTCTTCTATTCACATAGACAATTATAAAAACTAGGGGTAAACTGGTTCTCTCTATTAGAAATGATAGTATATGATACCACATGAAACATTATAATCTATTGAATATGTAGTTTTCATAGATCCTCTAACTTAGTTATATATTTAATTTGAATAATGTGATTATATTTAGTCAGTCGATCAATCACAACCTAGATGGTGTCTCTTCCTAAAGTGGTAAAAGGTAACCCAAAAATAAAATCTAGGGATATATTTTTCCATTTATAGTTGGTTAATATAATAGGATGAAGAAGACTGAAATACTTATAACAAATTGATTAAGTCATATGATAGGTATAAAATTGTGAAAAAAAATCATCTATCTCATGTCTCATACACTCTACTAGTATCAATGCTTCATGTTTTAATACATATTACTAGTACCTAGGTGAATTTTCCAATAATAGTGATGATAATTATTTACTACTAGCCTCATCATGGACTTGGGGACTGTGTAATGGTTCCATAAGTAAAAAATATCTTTGAAAGATAGAGAATACTCATCGATGATCTCCCAAACACATATAGTTCTATAGATTCATTGGTACTCCTCATTTCCTTGTTTATCTTATTTAATTATCTATAGAATAGAATGATTCTATAAGATCTAGTTAGGATCTATTTGACCATTGAGGGGGGGGGGGGTGAATCAATGGTTAAAACATTTTATGTTTTCTTATTTTAAAACAACCATCACCTATCATTATAAAGAAATGACTATACTAAAACGCAACACACAATCACACTCATATGAAAATAAGAATTTATGAGGTTTTCTTATCAATACGAGTAACTAATCCTTATAATTATCAAGACTAAATATTATATCACACAATACAATTGAAATGAAATCCTTGGGGTTTATATAACATAGGGTATATCCATCACATGAATTATACTATAGTCCTTAGATGGTGCATGATATTCTAGCACAATTGATATGATAATACATATTTTGAAACAATAGAATGGACCTTTACAACCAAGATTTAAAAAATTTGTCTCTATGATGTTTGGATTCTTTAGACATCAACTTCTACAAGACATTTCTTCGTCCTCTTCATTAATTTCATTCAAAATAGTGAGCAATAATGTCTTCTTACTCCTTCCACTTTCATCATTATTCTACTTTTAATGAATCTATATTAATATTTTACAACCTACATGAACTGTAATGGATGTATATATATGAATCAGGTAGATTCGGTCACCATCCTCCCCTTCTCTCTATTTGATATTCTAAGTAATTCATGAATTAATAATTTTTGAATTACCATGATTTTTGTTAATTTAATGATCTAAAAAACTTCACCTATAGTATCCCCATTTAAAACTACTGACCCAACATTTATTAAAACCTCCATGATCATCAATATCTATTATTAAATATTTTAAAGCATTACCTAAATTCTTAGAAACCTTCCTTTCTTTTGATTCATGATATATAAAAATATGATGCACTATTTTTTAAATCATTCATCAAAATCTACTTTATAATCAGATCCAAAAAACTCACATCTTCAAAAATAGTCTATACACATATGAATGTTTAATATACAGGGGTTTTGGTCATGGATTCCTTACTTTATGGTGCACAACTCACTACTCGATTGCATACGCCACACTTTTCTATCAGATGTAGCCAATTACCATATGAAACTCATTAACATTCATGGTTCATTAAAATATGTGATCTATTTGAATATAAAAATATATGTATAAAGAATTTTTACTCCATAACTAAACATTAGGGTATGTAAATTCTCCTACACAACCAATTACATATCCTAATTTTCATATATAGAGATCAACATCCTTTTATATTAAGATATATAGCAGTGCATTATTTATATTTATTTTATTACATATATAAACATGTACATGGGTGTGAATATTATTATATTTAGTTGTTAACTTCATTAAATAGGAATTGGACTTCATTTTCCTCCATTTTCTACCTTCTACCTTCATTCAAAACACCACTCAAAATATTATTTTCAAGAATCATGGTATCTATTATCACAAAATTTAAAATATTAAATATCACCTTACATTACATCGTTATATTTATAAACTCTTCATGAAAAAATAACTTTTTTATGTGTTGAAAAAAACACCATAAACCATCCTAATTCATATTTATCACCTTCTTCACCAAGAAAATAATAATAACATGAATCCTCTTTCTCTTTATAATCCCCCAATTTGTATTTTTTTTCACCTAAGAAAAAAAATGTTATTCAAAAACTCAATCTATGGTTTTATATCCCTCTATTATAAACCTAGATCTGTATTTTCATTATAAGAAAAAATAATTATTTAATAATAATAACATTTTGTCCATAAAGTAGTGATAAAAAAAATCATTTTTATCTTTTTTCATTTCTCCAAATATCATCATCATATCTTCACAATCCAAACTGACTGCACCTATAAGAAATAGTTCCTATAAAAACTCTAAAAAATTTCTAAAATGGATCACATAAATAACACATGATGAAATCATATATTATACCTTAAAAAACTCCCCCAAAATATATTCTCTCCCTAAATTCATTAAACTCATATCCATGGATTTTTCTATAAATATTTTTTTACTTTAACTATTACATTAGGAATCTTTTATGAAGATACTTATGTTTTTATATTTTCTCCCTCTTGTATAACAACACCCAAAGACAATAATAGAGAGGGAATGGGAAATACATACCTTATATTTGATTAGGGTGAGGTTATAAACAATTAATCAAACTCAACTTATGAAATATATCCTTCCATAATGGGATAATGAAAATATCATCCACCTACACCTTCATAGGTATAAAATCAAGTTTTAGTTCATATCATTCAACAAACTCCTTGATGATGTGATATTTAATGTCAATATGCTATGATCTTGAATGTTGAACTAGATTCATTAGGAGATTAATATCACATGGATTATCATAAACCAAGATAAGTGGAAGATTCATATCAATCACCCAATATTCCAACTGTGTATTTATTCAATTTATGTTCATTTTCTCTTGAGTTGAACCAAAAGAATCATCTTATATAGTTCTAATAGTCATAGAAATATTATTATTCATATAATAACTCACACATATTTCTCTTAGAAAGATGACTCCACCAGATTTGGATATTATATCATCAAGACAACCTTCTTAGTATATAATTGTTTAGCCAGATATATTGAACATTCCCATAATTTCATGCTTTATCCAATAACTCATAGTACCCTTAATATATCTGATAATTATTGTTTTTATCAAAAAAATTACAAATTATTTGTATACTTGAAAATATGGAATAAGGGGTAAAATCATAATATATTCCTACTCTAGAGGCTATTAAATATTACATTCTTTCAATAACATTCCAAAATTTATTAGTATCAACATTCCTTATAAATTTATCATTAAACAAATTTTTTCCCACTAATATAGGTTTAGAAACATGGTCTGAATATTCCATGAAAAATAATTTATGTAATTCCATGGAATATTTTTCATGTGATAATATAATTTGATCCTTCTATTGAGATATTTTCAATCCTATAGAACACCTCATTCTTCATAGAATAGACATTTCAAAAAATATTTTTATCTCATCAAAAAACTCTTTACAGTCCTCTTCATTATTCTCAAAAAATATTATATTATCAATATAAATAATCACTATGAGAGAAACCATTTGATTTTATTTTATATATAGGTTATTTTCTGCTCATAATGGAATAGAGATAAACATAATTAAATAAGAATCTACCTTGAAATAAAATTCCTTTGGTGCTTAATTCAACCAATATAATTTCACCATCAACTTACACTAATAGTTCTCTTCTTTTACGACCAATAATCTACTTGGATATAAATAATAACACTTCTTATAACTCTCCTTCTAGAAAGACATACATGAAATCCAATTGGAAAATATAATATTTCCCTTGTGTATCAATATAAATATTGATTTACATGTTTTCAATTATTGAAATATTTTCAATGTTTCTATCAAAACAAATTCCTTCAACCTATGAGTAATTGCTACAAACCAATGTTTCCTTGTTTCTAACCACATAATCCTTTTTAATCATATTGTTCTAGAAAAACAAGATTGTTCAGATCAGATTCATATTTTCAGGTTTGGATACAATATTTATTTTCTTATTTTTCTTAATCTAATCCAATTATTCATTCATATAATTTAGCATCTCTTAATTTTATAATGTTTTTTCAACATATATTGTCTTAATTAGTGAAAACAATGAGGTATGTGAAATCATCCTCAATGTTTTTCTAATTCGAACATATTTTTCTTGATATAAAATAATTTTATAGATATATTCCTTTTTTCTCATACACATATGTGAAAAATAAGGTTATTATTAATACTATAAACAACTGAGTCATCCTATCCTCTTTATATAATAACAAAACATTCATATTTTTGAATGAAGTCATCCAAATACATAATAAGAATAGATTAATTTTTTCCTTCTTTTTATATCTTTTTTTCTCCAGAAATTATTCATTTTTAATTTTCCAAATTATTCAATTCATTTAAATCTACGATTCTTTCATTCTCATTTTAGTATAATTTATATCCTTTACCAATGGGTGGGTAATCTAAGAATATATAATCAAAACCTTTTTTTATCATTCTACCAAATATCCCCACCTTTGATATTTAAAATGAAGGGGATTTAAAACACACATAAGTACTTCAAACATGGGGTATTCTTATAATATATATCACACACACACACACACACATAAATATATATGTATTAGATTTTTATATAGAAGAAGAATATTTTAATGCAGACTATTGTAGTAATAGCTTGTCTCCAAAATAAATGATAAGTATCATGATCCATTAACATGGTTAGAGATATCTCAAAAAGATTTAATTATTCCATCTAGCTACACCATTTTTTTGTGTTGTTTGTATGGTGTACTATTCTCATTATCAATACAATGATTCTAAAGATAACATTAAATCTTACCAATTTTGAATTAAGAAAATTTATCAGTTTAAATCTTTTTAGAGAGTACCCACACTCCTTTTCAGATCTTCCCCTAAAACTTTTGATCAAATTGAGAGCCCTTGATTTGTGTTTGAAAAACATAATAAATGAAATTAAAGTGGAATAATCAATAACATAAAAAAATAATTATGTCAATTTTTAGATTTATTTCTCAAGGGAATTTTTTTTGAATGAATCTGATCTAAAGGATGATATGTATGTATCACAACCATTTACCAAGTAAAATATAAAAATTACCTATTTTGGAATATAGAACGAAAAAATTCCATTATTATTATCATATCAAGGATATCAAAAACACTTTCTCTACATGTCAATGAGTTCATAATTCTCTGGCACATATTTCCAATACTTTTATCCTATAATTGGCATTCTTCCTTTATACTTAGATAACATGTATCATATACATATATAACCAAGAACATGTTTCACATGGTTCTGTGTGATATTACCATATCTAACCCATATTAAATTCTTTTTACAATAAAACCATATATTTTTAAGATAATTTCATTTTCTTTATCATAATGATTTGAAACTCTCAATAGATTGTGTTTTATCCCACTATCAAATAAGGCACTTCAAGATTTTAAAATTTCATTTGTAATAGTAGTATATAAAATGGATTTGATTTATGATACTCATTATCTTCAAATGTTACGGTCATGTTTTTTATTTCACATTTTTTGATAATTTTAAATATATAGTTATATTCAAAGAACACCCACTATTCAATATCCAAGGTTGTTCCCCCCTTTGTAGACTGGAGAGTAGTTTTAAAAACAAGGCCCTTTTACTGTCCATTCTCCACCTTCTCTTGATTGTTTGAAGATATCTCATTAATGATTCATTGAGATGGTAGAATTAAATGATATATTTTATAAATATTACTAGGATGATCATATCTTAAATATTTTTTCCCTATGGTTAAATTTTATTTTCTATTTTAAAGCTATATTTTTCAAGTTAACTTTAAGTATGTCTTCTTTGCGTTGTTTGGATCCCTTTTAAAATCAAAATACAATTCCTTCTACAATCACTTTATTTTTTATAATTTAATTGAGACATATTTTTTCCCAAATCCTTCAAAATTTCATAGTTTATATTTGAATCATATCTACTTTTGAAAATAGAAAGTTGTCTCGAACTGTGAATCGGTCATCCATCAACCTTTAGACATCAAGTTTAGTTCCTTGGTGAAATACAAAATTTTGATGAACTAATATATTCCTTAATATTTTACTTATTTTCATCCATAATAGAGTCTCTTATTCTATATTTTTTTAAATGTTTGATTTATCAAAAAATCCACAATTCTATATTTTAATTATTTTACCTACAAACATAGTCCCTTTGACTTTATATTTCTTCCTAGGATTATTATAAATTCTCTTAGACTTTTCATCCTTGTTTAAGGATTAATTTTTTGATCCTCCTAAGATAAACCTATCATAGATTTGTCTAATTTACTAATAAGAATTCTGGGAGATAGGTTTTTCTCATTTAACATCAACCAAATTTTGTTAAAAAATATCAAATTATTCCTACTTTACTTTCAATTTTATTCCATCCTTATATTATGATTTTTATCTTCATCATAATATTTATTTTTATCTTCAATCTCTATTAAAGAAATTGTTTTTTTCTCAATAAATAATTCTTAATTATTTGTAATTTAATATTTTTTCTTATTCCTATTTTATTATTTCTCAATGTTTTCAAAATTTTAAAGTCTTTAATTCAATTTTATTTTATGAATGGACTAAAAATTGAGTTTTATCCTTTTATTTTTAGAGATTATTATTTCATAAATAGTAAAACTTTAATGATTAAAATTTATTATTAGTAACTATTCATCACTTTCATCACTAAAATTATCATCTTACACTACTTATTCTCTATCTTCACTTCCATCATGCTTAGAAAAAAAATTTCTATCTTTATATTTAATGAACATCTTATTCATACTAGATATTATTTTTTAAGCCTTTTACTTTAGATACATTTTTAGCCTTTTATCTTATTCACCACTATTTTAATCTTTCTTTTGTCTTGTATAGTTTACTACCAAACATTTAATGGATCGATGGTTAGTGAATTTCAATGGAAACATTCTATTATACTTTCATATTCCTATTTTTTTAAGAAAATTAAAACATGAATTCATTGACCTTATTACACACATCATCTTTTTGAATGTAAATAATTTTCATTTTTCTTAATAAAAACATTATTTAAATTTTCCTTCTTTGTGTCATTGAATGAGATTTCATTATATTTCTTTCCATTACTTTTGATATAATTTTCTATTCTAATCTCATATGTGATGAAAATACTATGAAAATCATCACGAGAGATCATTTTAATATCTATTTCTTCTAATTATGATACATTGGAATTAAATCTATCATGAATAATTCTCAATATATTTTTTATAACTATAGTCTTATAATTTTTCTCTAGATATTATTATGGTAAAAGAAATATAATTAATTATTTTTATGAACTCACCAACACATTCATCATCTTCCACTATCAAATCCTTGTATTTTAGTATCCAAATATATAACCTTTATTTCCACACTTTCATGTTACTTTAATAGTAAAAAATTAACATTATGATAGAGAGATAGAGAGAGTAGAAAAAATAGAATTTATAGAATATCCATAATTATATAGATTCTTATTATTTAAATATGTTAAGGTAAAACCATCCACATATAGAATAAAACCATTAGTAGTATCCTATGAAATAATAAATCCAATAGAAAATTGAAAGGGTAGTATTATATATATATATATATTTGATAATTCTTCCTATGAAATTCATGAATCCTCTTACAATATAATGAGTTTTGAATAAACATTGAAGTGTTATTCTTATTTAACATTCATATATCATAGAGTTAATAATAGAACCTCCTTTTAATACCAATTTTCATGTCATGTATGGATTTTTGTTTCCACTAATAGGGGAAGTGGTGAATCAATGGTCAGGTTTTTTATATTTACTTTTAAAAAATCCCTAGCCTTTATATATAAAGAAATCACTCTACAAAAATGAAACACACAAGAACACCCACATAAACACCAAAATTTATATGGTTCAATACTCCATAATAGTTGCTAATATTTGTAATTATTTAGAAACAATCCAAGACCACATATTCTACTAAAAAATATTCCCTATAGTTTACATCAAATAAGGTATATCCATTACTTACATTGAACTATATTCCTTTAACAGTGCATGAAATTATCACATAATTGTTATGATAATAATTATTTTTCAACCAAAAAATAGACCTTAAACAACATGATTCAACAAATCATTATTATGTTTCTTGGATTCTTCACACTTGAGATTATATAAGTTAGTGCTTTTTATTTTTTTTATTTTTTATATAAAAACATATAAGAATATATTATTACTTTTTATATTTCTTATTTTATGTATTTGATTACTCTTTTTAACTCTCACACTATATACACGATCTTAAAAAACACACACACACACATATATATATAATATTGTTAGTAAACTTCCTATTCATCTCTCCATTAGAAATTGAAAATACCATGTGAATAAATAATTTTTGAATTACCATGATTTATTTCATTTAAATGACATTAAAAAATTCTCTGATATACTCTCCCTTTAGAACTAAATTCATGAAATTATTTAGTACATTAATGATCATTAGTTGATATTAATTATTATTTTATAACATTATCAAAATTCTAGGTCACATTAATTTACTTTCTCAAATGATATATGTAAATATCATGCACCCATCAAATTGAATCATCCCAAAAAATATATTTATCAATAAGATCCACAAAACTCACATATTAAAGAAACTGTATATCCATGCCTACATATTTAATATACATGGGGTATATTTTTGTCTCTATTTCTTTATAATGTATAGATCATAGTTCAATTTCATACATCAAGATCCGATTTAATGCATTATACTTTACCATATAACTTAGCCAATTCCCATTAGTGACCCATTAACATACATGGTCCATTGGAGAACATGATCTATTTATATATCCCAATTTATATATTGTGACATATCATCCATAATAGAACATTAGGGTATGTATATTCACCTAAATAACCCATCAAATAAGAAAAATTATACATGTGGATATATACATCCATGGATATCTAGATACACAATAATGAATTCTTCTATATAAATTTCTCTATATAGAATAACCCAATTGTGCATATGTAAATTCACATGCATTGTTTTTCAATTCTTTAACCAGAAACTTGAGTTCATGTTCTTCACTTTTCTTCTTTATTCCTTCTTTCAAAGCATCACTAAAAAGATCCTTTATAATAATCATGATGGAAATTATCAAGATATTTAACCCTTTGAATATAGCCTTATTTTTCATCATCACATTGATGAATTATTCTTGGAAAACCAAGTGATCTCTATATTGATGATAAATGATAATACCATAAACCTTCCCAATTATTGTTCAGTATCTTTTCCACTAATCTAAGAAAAATAACTCAAAACCTCATGTCTCAATAGATTTGTAAAAAATACTATCATGTAATATATCCTTATTCTCTTTCCTTACCTCAAAATGAATATAGAAAACAAGACCCACCATGTTCCATTCATATTTGGATTCATTCAAAGTATGAGAAGTTAAAATTTTGTTGGGAGTGTTTGCAAGAACATTAAATTTTCATTTTTATAAGAGAGGTTGGAATTAAATCCTTATAAATAACCAACCCATCATATATACATATGATTCATATATTTTGATAAATTATGTACCTAAAAATATTATGATCTAAAAATAACATGAATCCATCCCCAAAAAGATTGTGTCACCAACCCTTAAGTGTAAATTCTCCAATCCTAGTAACCTGAAGCTAATGTATACTTTATTAAATTAGAACTAGATATAAGGTATCACACCCTGAAGGGATGAATATTTTATTAGTCTTGGTAAAATAGATATATAATTTAATTTCAAATAAATTTTAAAACCTAAAATATATAGTGTTTTATTTGAGAACACCATTATTCCCCTTATAATATCCATGCATATCAATCATAAAAAGTATCCTTGTATTATAGTGAAAATGAAACACAAGAAATGGGTGAGCTTAGATGATCAGTAAGGGTAAGAATATAGAAATGTCACGACCCGCCCTCGGGGCCCGTGCCGTGACTACCCCAAGCCCGCCTTCCATAGGACAGGGGCTGGAGACTAGCACCAAGGCGTAAAATTCCAGTAAAAAGGGAAGGCATTGCCTTAATAAAGTAAACAAGCACCTCAGAGTAACAAGCGGAAGAAGAGCAGTACACAAAACTAGAACAACTGTGCTGAAGAAAAGGGGCCGGAAATACAAGCCCAACTGTAAAGTAAAGTACAACTCGAAAGGGAAAACAGCAACTGAAAGTACAAGCGGCTCCTGGTACGTCCTCCTCGATTCCTACCTGAAGGGTAGGTACAGATGGTTCAGCTCCTGGATCGTCCACCACGGATCCTACCTGAAGGGTAGGTACAGATAGCTCCACAACTCCTCGGGTCCAACTGTCCGCTCCGAGCACGTCCCGCTCAGTGGTCCTCCTCCGGGTACCGACCTACTCCGTTAGCCTCAACCGCAGTCAGCGCTGTCTGTCGTCTGCAACCAACACAACGAAGTGCGGGCATAGCCCGTGTAGGGGTGAGTATATGTTACTCAGTAGGGACCCCGAGACCCTCGAAGGTCTCCCGAATTCACAAAGGATAAACCATAAGAAGATACAATCACGAAGTAACACCCGACGATGATTAGGTATATGCCCATACATATACCTATGTCACTAATTTCCGTTCGGCTCCAACACCGAGCCCAAGAACAACCCAATCCACAAAGAAGAGTAAACAGTAAATCCACACAGGTTATAACAAGTTTATGAAATCAACGGATTACCATTACCCAGGTATATGCCCATACATATACCTAAGTTATCAAGCGACCCATCTCAATCATGAGGAATCACAAAGATCATTGACTCAGCTCAAACCAGGATTTTCATAATCGAAACCGTAAATGTTGAAGAGCCCCAACTCTGAAGTGTACAGTGGTCCTGTCACGACTCCGAGGTACTGCTCACTAACCTAAGACTGCTGAAGTACTCCTCCTGTCGAGTACCGCGGGTCTGCTGCCAACTACCGGGCGCTCCGTCCGCTGAGGGTCTGCTGCCAAATACCGGGCGCTCACCCAGATAGCCTACTGAGGTACTCCTCCTGTCGAATACCGCGGGTTTGCCGCCAACTACCAGGCGCTCCGTCCGCCGTGGGTCTGCTGCCAACTACTGGGCGCTCCGTCCACTGGGCTAGTCGACTCACTCCAAGTCGAGTCGGTCAAGCAGTCGTCAGGTCTCAGTCATCTACACGGTCTCCGTACTCCGCACGCACGTCTCCACCGTCGCGGGTCTGTCGCTACAACCAAGCGCACACACTCGTAGAGTATCGCGGGTCCGCCGCTACAACCAAGCGCTCCACCGCCAAGGGTCTGCTGCTGCATCCAAGCGCACCACCACTGTCAAGTACCACGGGTCCGCCGCTACACCCAAGCGCTCCACCGCTCAAGGTAAAAAGAAGATTCAGCTCACACAGGTTCGGTAGCACTGTTCCACGTAGGATCGTTGAGTGCTGTAGTCGTCGTCGTTGAAACCACACAGGATCTTTGTACTGTCGTCGTCGCAGTCACAGTAGCTGTCGTAGCAGTAGTAGTAGCAGTCAGTCGCAGCCAGCATTAGGGTTCCCGCACATAGCAAGCTCGTTCAGAGGGTCCGCTCCACGAGCCGAGAGGCTGATACATCAACTGTCACAAGGTCCAGAGTTGATGTATCCAAAAGTTCCGTATCGTCAACAGGAACTCAACGCAACAGACGGCGCGTCGATCGGACGCCCGGTCTGAGAGTTATTGGCATTTTCGTCTCTGAGGCCCGGTTGGTTTTTAAGGCAAAACCAACCCGACCATACTCCACCTGCGTCCAAACCTCGGGCGGAGTATGCCAAAAGATCCGTCTCACTAAGAGGAACACAACGCGACTGACGGCGCGTCAATCGGACGTTCGTGGCTCAAGATATGAGCGTTTCCGCTCCGAAGGCCCGGTTGGTTTCGTGAACGAACCAACCCTGCCGAACTCAAAGTAATCCGAAACCTTGAGTGCAATATACCGAAACGACCGTCTCGATCCAAGGATCGCGTTGCCGCAGACGGTTCGTCATTCGGAGGTCCGAGGCTCAATTTATGGCCAAAAGACCGAAACAGGTTCAAAACGGGGGGGTCCGGGTCCGGGCCGACCCGGCCCGACCCCCCCCGGGGCGGCGCGGCGGCGCGACGGGCCGCGGCGGCTGGGCGCCGCGAGGGGCCGCACGTGGGGGCTAAGCCCCCGCTGATTGAATTGTCGGCGCGGCCTTATGTGCCGCGCCTTTGCAGCAAACGGCCCCCACGTGGGGGCCGGTTTTTAATAAAGAACCGGGGGGCTGCTGCCCCCCTTTCATGGAACCGCCCCCCCTCTTAAAGAGGGGGGTTTTACATGCTGGCCGGGGGATTAATTCCCCCGGTTTAATGCCTTCCGGCCGGCCAGCTGGCCGGCCAGTTTTCTCCAACGGGACCGGAAATTCCGGTCCCCCCTTCGGCTTCCGACGCCGGCGGCCCGGCCGCCGGTCTTCTCTTCCGCCGTGGCCCGGAACCGGCCGCGGTCTTCTCGTCCCGCCGCGGCCCGGAACCGGCCGCGGTGTTCGTCGTCCGGCGCGGTGCGACGACACCGCGCCCCTTCGCCGTGCTTTGATATTCATTCAACGCGGCGCGACGGCGTCGCGTTCTTGTTGTTTCTTCCAAGGTGCGCGCGCGACGGCATCGCGTAAGTTAAACGTACAATTATCCGCGTGGTGCGACGGCACCACGCCACCTTGCTTCCGCCCGCAAGAATAAACAACATGAACGATGGAGGGGGGTTCGGCCGTGTTCATGCGGTCCGCCCCCCCCCCTCACGTTAAACAATAACACTTATATAAAATATTCAAAAGCCTCACGTAGACATGCGACCCACGAGCAAGAAATGGAATAAATTAACAATATTCAACAACCCCTACCTCGGGTAAAAGATCGAAGATTTGACAACGTCCCGCGGAAGACAACGTCGCGGAGGTCGGGCGTCACGGTCGTCGTTCGTCAAATCCGTTGACGAAGAGATATGCCCGAAGAGATACGTCGTTGGCGAATCTTCGTATGCCGACGAAGAAGGTCCGAGGAGGAAGTGGCGTTCCCTCTCGTTGACACGGAGGACGAAGAAGAGAGGCGTCATTCTTCGTCGGAGCTTGAGCGTTCTTCGTGTTCTTCGTCAGAGCTTGAAGATGAAGAAGAAGCTCTCAAAAGCTCTCAAGGTGGCCAAAGCGTTCTAACCCAACAAAAAGAGAGAAGAGCTTAATTTAATCAAAAACTTAACAAAGAATTTCAAAGGTTTGAAATTCAAAATGGATAACTCCAAAATTAACTCACTTATTTAATATACATGAGTTGTATAATTAAATAGAAGTTAAGATATCAAGCCATTAAGAGGGAGAGAGGGGAGTTGAAAAGGTGGGGGTTCGTGTGGGCCCCACCACACTTAATCCTCCCAAGGGAGGTTAAGTGGGTGTGGGTCCCACTTCCAACCCCCTTTGGTAGGTTTTTAACAAGTTATAATAAAATTTGTTCTATATAAATTTTATTTAACTCAAACTAAAAACCCCAAAACTAACTTTCAACCCGCAACAAACGCAACTCCCGAAAAGGTCTCTTTAAGCGAATATCGGCGCTGCGAGTTCATCGGTGCCCTCAGATTTCAATTCCGAGCACCGGATCAAAAGTTAGGAATTCCCGCTCGTTCGTTCACTGAACGTACCCGAGCCAAACTTCGGAAATTAATTCCGGGCACTCCGGGCCTCGGAATCAGGTGCCGTCTGAAACCGCGCTCTTGTAAAATTCTAAAGAAAATTAAGAAAAAATTTCCCTTGAATTTTACGGGTCTTTACATTACTCCCACCTCAGGGCTTTACGTCCCCGTAAAGATACATCAAAAACTAGGGAAACAAAAGAGGGTACTGAGCACGCATCTGAGCCTCCCGCTCCCATGTGCTCTCCTGGAGATTCCCGTGCTGCCATCTGATGCGCACAAGAGTAATCGATCGCCCACGCAGGACCCGCTCCTGTCGATCCTCTATCTCCACCGGGACCTCCGCAAAAGTCGCCCCATCGTCAACGTCAAGCTCCCCATGATCAATGATGTGCGTCGGGTCGTGCACGTATCTCCTCAGCTGAGACACGTGGAAGACGTCGTGCACCCGGTGCAACTGAGGTGGTAGAGCCAGGCGATAAGCCACCTCGCCAATCCTGCTGAGAATCTGGAAGGGTCCGATGAAGCGCGAAGATAACTTGCCGCCTCGGCCAAATCTCCGAATACCACGTCGAGGTGAGACCCGCAAGAAGACGTGTTCGCCATCCTCGAACTCCAGTGGCCTCCGCCTCCTGTTAGCATATGACT
The DNA here is from genome assembly GCA_963277665.1 of Viscum album. NCBI lineage: Eukaryota > Viridiplantae > Streptophyta > Magnoliopsida > Santalales > Viscaceae > Viscum > Viscum album. The sequence goes on from OY728145.1 coordinate 1,880,193,033, forward strand.
TCTGCCGGTTCTGTGCTGTCCTCATCCGCTCCTGGATGACCTGGACCTTCTCTGTCGTGGCCTGGACCATCTCCGGTCCCACCAGAGCTGTAAGATTTCTTCATTTCCGAAAAGAGAAATCTGGTCTCATCCCCTGGATGAACCACCTTCTTTGCCTAAAACAGTCAATCCTAACATGGATGATACTAATCCATACCAAGGATGACGTCGTAAGGCCTCGACGCTACTACTAAGAGATTCAACCGTTACTCTCGCCTCCAAGGGTTGAGTCACACTGTCGGCATCAGTGTGTGGTAACTGGGTCTCCTCCAGTAGATGTCTCACAAGTGAGGGTCAAGTCAACAGTCAAAACTGGAACCTCTTAGTAACATCACGAAAGAGGACAGGAACGAAAATATCACAAAGGTATGCGTCTTTTATTATTGCAGCTCATAATACAAGACGCTACACAAATGCAACAAGGAACCAGAAGTACAAAGGATGTATCCACTAGTTCAGCTCCTGTCCATCGGCTCCCAGAGCTCCATGATCGAAGGCCTCGGCTGCCTGAAGTTGATCTATCGCATGTTCACCTACTCCCTGTGGTCAGGGTGGACCTCCTGGTGGTGGTGGTGGAAGAGCCTCAAAGCGTCGCCCACCACCGGCTGCTCGTCCAGCTCCTCTGCCTCGTCCGCCTCCTCCCTGCGGACCGCCACGGTCGAACCTCTGCCTCTGCCTGGGAGGTTCTTCACTTAACTGTTGATCATCAGCATGGCGGGTCGGACAGTCACGAGCCATGTGACCAATCCCGCCACAGGAGTAACACTGCCCACTCTCGGCACGCCTGGATCTGACTCCACCCCGGCTTCCCCGTACAACTGAGCCTGAGTCGTGCAGTCGGCCACCGGTAGGTCTGGTCTGCCTGGAACCCTGAGTCATCCGTCGGCTACCTGCTGCAGATGACTCTGCCACGTGCCGCCCTGCGGTGAGTTGCTGTGCTGGTGTAGACTCAGCAAGGAAACTCTCGATCAGAAGTGCCCGCTACAGTACTCCTGTCTGAGTCGGTATGCTGAGGGAGATCAGCGATGCCCTGATCTCGTGTCTCAAACCCTGCTCGAAGGTCCGGGCCCGGAAGAAGGGGTCCCGTACCATGTCTGTCGAGTACCGAGAAAGGTCGGTGAACCTCGCCGCATACTGAGCGACCGTCATGCTGCCCTGCCGCAGCTGTAGAAGCTCCTGGATACGCACCGCACGAAGGGTGGCTGGGAAGAACTCCGAGCGGAAGATGCTCTCAAAGTCCGTCCAAAGTAGAGATGCCTCATCGTGCACCTGGAGCATCAAGCTCCACCATCGTCCTGCTGCTGCGTGTAGTAGGCTCGCAGCGAGGATCACCATGAGGTCTGCTGGTGTCCTTACTAGCCTAAACACTCGAACTACTACCTCCAGCCAGTCCTCTGCTGCCTGGGGATCCGTCTCCCCGCGAAACCTGGGCGGTCGCTGGCGCTGAAACTCATGCAGTGCGCTGAGGTGACGTGCATCGTCAGCGGCTGCTGCTGGAAGCATCGGGGGCTCGGCGGGTAAAGCTACCGCCGGTGCCACTACTGGAAAAGGGACCTGCACCGAGGCCTCGTCGCTCGGTGGGCTGTCGTCTCGCTCGACTCTCGGAACCCTAGCTGGCTGCCGTTGTGGGGCCATCCTGAAAGGAAACAGGTGCGCCACGGTCAAACAGTATACCTGGTGAGCTGACACAAAGAAATCACAAAGAAAACTTTGAAATACACACGCAATCAATGTTTTCGTGCATTAAGTCGGAAATCAGAAGTCAGGGTCCTGGTGTACGGATACGTCGGCCGCCGCACCAACACTGGACTCCCTGGACTGATAACCACACTCAATACGCTAAACATTATTGCTTCACATAGAAAAGATCAGAGTTCACGGTAGAACCGAACTCCTCTGATACCAATTTGTCACGACCCGCCCTCGGGGCCCGTGCCGTGACTACCCCAAGCCCGCATTCCATAGGCCAGGGGCTGGCGACTAGCACCAAGGCGTAAAATCCCAGTAAAAAGGGAAGGCATTGCCTTAATAAAGTAAACAAGCACCTCAGAGTAACAAGCGGAAGAAAAGCAGTACACAAAACTAGAACAACTGTGCTGAAGAAAAGGGGCCGGAAATACAAGCCCAACTGTAAAGTAAAGTACAACTCGAAAGGGAAAACAACAACTGAAAGTACAAGCGACTCCTGGGACGTCCTCCTCGATTCCTACCTGAAGGGTAGGTACAGATGGTTCAGCTCCTGGATCGTCCACTACGGATCCTACCTGAAGGGTAGGTACAGATAGCTCCACAACTCCTCGGGTCCAACTGTCCGCTCCGAGCACGTCCCGCTCAATGGTCCTCCTCCGGGTACCGACCTACTCCGTTAGCCTCAACCGCAGTCAGCGCTGTCTGTCGTCTGCAACCAACACAACGAAGTGCGGGCATAGCCCGTGCAGGGGTGAGTATATGTTACTCAGTAGGGACCCAGAGACCCTCGAAGGTCTCCCGAATTCACAAAGGATAAACCACAAGAAGATACAATCACGAAGTAACACCCGACGATGATTAGGTATATGCCCATACATATACCTATGTCACTAATTTCCGTTCGGCTCCAACACCGAGCCCAAGAACAACCCAATCCACAAAGAAGAGTAAACAGTAAATCCACACAGGTTATAACAAGTTTATGAAATCAACGGATTACCATTACCCAGGTATATGCCCATACATATACCTAAGTTATCAAGCGACCCATCTCAATCATGAGGAATCACAAAGATCATTGACTCAGCTCAAACCAGGATTTTCATTATCGAAACCGTAAATGTTGAAGAGCCCCAACTCTGAAGTGTACAATGGTCCTGTCACGACTCCGAGGTACTGCTCACTAACCTAAGACTGCTGAAGTACTCCTCCTGTCGAGTACCGCGGGTCTGCTGCCAACTACCGGGCGCTCCGTCCGCTGAGGGTCTGCTGCCAAATACCGGGCGCTCACCCAGATAGCCTACTGAGGTACTCCTCCTGTCGAATACCGCGGGTTTGCCGCCAACTACCAGGCGCTCCGTCCGCCGTGGGTCTGCTGCCAACTACTGGGCGCTCCGTCCACTGGGCTAGTCGACTCACTCCAAGTCGAGTCGGTCAAGCAGTCGTCAGGTCTCAGTCATCTACACGGTCTCCGTACTCCGCACACACGTCTCCACCGTCGCGGGTCTGTCGCTACAACCAAGCGCACACACTCGTAGAGTATCGCGGGTCTGCCGCTACAACCAAGCGCTCCACCGCCAAGGGTTTGCTGCTGCATCCAAGCGCACCACCACTGTCAAGTACCACGGGTCCGCCGCTACACCCAAGCGCTCCACCACTCAAGGTAAAAAGAAGATTCAGCTCACACAGGTTCGGTAGCACTGTTCCACGTAGGATCGCTGAGTGCTGTAGTCGTCGTCGTTGAAACCACACAGGATCTTTGTACTGTCGTCGTCGCAGTCACAGTAGCTGTCGTAGCAGTAGTAGTAGCAGTCAGTCGCAGCCAGCATTAGGGTTCCCGCACACAGCAAGCTTGTTCAGAGGGTCCGCTCCACGAGCCGAGAGGCTGATACATCAACTGTCACAAGGTCCAGAGTTGATGTATCCAAAAGTTCCGTATCGTCAATAGGAACTCAACGCAACAGACGGCGCGTCGATCGGACGCCCGGTCTGAGAGTTATTGGCATTTTCGTCTCCGAGGCCCGGTTGGTTTTTAAGGCAAAACCAACCTGACCGTACTCCACCTGCGTCCAAACCTCGGGCGAAGTATGCCAAAAGATCCGTCTCACTAAGAGGAACACAACGCGACTGACGGCGCGTCAATCGGACGTTCGTGGCTCAAGATATGAGCGTTTCCGCTCCGAAGGCCCGGTTGGTTTCGTGAACGAACCAACCCGGCCAAACTCAAAGTAATCCGAAACCTTGAGTGCAATATACCGAAACGACCGTCTCGATCCAAGGATCGCGTTACCACAGACGGTTCGTCATTCGGAGGTCCGAGGCTTAAGTTATGGCCAAAAGACCGAAACAGGTTCAAAACGGGGGGGTCCGGGTCCGGGCCGACCCGGCCCGACCCCCCCCCCCCCTCCCCCCGGGGCGGCGCGGCGGCGCGGCGGGCCGCGGCGGCCGGGCGCCGTGAGGGGCCGCACGCGGGGGCTAAGCCCCCGCTGATTGAATTGTCGGCGCGGCCTTATGTGCCGCGCCTTTGCAGCAAACGGCCCCCACGTGGGGGCCGGTTTTTAATAAAGAACCGGGGGGCTGCTGCCCCCCTTTCATGGAACCGCCGCCCCTCTTAAAGAGGGGGGTTTTACATGCTGGCCGGGGGATTAATTCCCCCGGTTTAATGCCTTCCGGCCGGCCAGCTGGCCGGCCGGTTTTCTCCAACGGGACCGGAAATTCCGGTCCCCCCTTCGGCTTCCGACGCCGGCGGCCCGGCCGCCGGTCTTCTCTTCCGCCGCGGCCCGGAACCGGCCGCGGTCTTCTCGTCCCGCCGCGGCCCGGAACCGGCCGCGGTGTTCGTCGTCCGGCGCGGTGCGACGACACCGCGCCCCTTCGCCGTGCTTTGATATTCATTCAACGTGGCGCGACGACGTCACGTTCTTGTTGTTTCTTCCAAGGTGCGCGCGCGACGACATCTCGTAAGTTAAACGTACAATTATCCGCGTGGTGCGACGGCACCACGCCACCTTGCTTCCGCCCGCAAGAATAAACAACATGAACGATGGAGGGGGGTTCGGCCGTGTTCATGCGGTCCGGCCCCCCCCCCCTCACGTTAAACAATAACACTTATATAAAATATTCAAAAGCCTCACGTAGACATGCGATCCATGAGCAAGAAATGGAATAAATTAACAATATTCAACAACCCCTACCTCGGGTAAAAGATCGAAGATTTGACAACGTCCCGCGGAAGACAACGTCGCGGAGGTCGGGCGTCGCGGTCGTCGTTCGTCAAATCCGTTGACGAAGAGATATGCCCGAAGAGATACGTCGTTGGCGAATCTTCGTATGCCGACGAAGAAGGTCCGAGGAGGAAGTGGCGTTCCCTCTCGTTGACACGGAGGACGAAGAAGAGATGCGTCGTTCTTCGTCGGAGCTTGAGCGTTCTTCGTGTTCTTCGTCAGAGCTTGAAGATGAAGAAGAAGCTCTCAAAAGCTCTCAAGGTGGCCAAAGCGTTCTAACCCAACAAAAAGAGAGAAGAGCTTAATTTAATCAAAAACTTAACAAAGAATTTCAAAGGTTTGAAATTCAAAATGGATAACTCCAAAATTAACTCACTTATTTAATATACATGAGTTGTATAATTAAATAGAAGTTAAGATATCAAGCCATTAAGAGGGAGAGAGGGGAGTTGAAAAGGTGGGGGTTCGTGTGGGCCCCACCACACTTAATCCTCCCAAGGGAGGTTAAGTGGGTGTGGGTCCCACTTCCAACCCCCTTTTGTAGGTTTTTAACAAGTTATAATAAAATTTTTTCTATACAAATTTTATTTAACTCAAACTAAAAACCCCAAAACTAACTTTCAACCCGCAACAAACGCAACTCCCGAAAAGGTCTCTTTAAGCGAATATCGGCGCTGCGAGTTCATCGGTGCCCTCGGATTTCAATTCCGAGCACCGGATCAAAAGTTAGGAATTCCCGCTCATTCGTTCACTGAACGTACCCGAGCCAAACTTCGGAAATTAATTCCGGGCACTCCGGGCCTCGGAATCAGGTGCCGTCTGAAACCGCGCTCTTGTAAAATTCTAAAGAAAATTAAGAAAAAATTTCCCTTGAATTTTACGGGTCTTTACAAGAAAAATATATCTTGAATAAATAAGCACAACCAATATGGAAAGGTAAATAACTAAAACACATTCCATTTAAAAAATAACTTTGGAATAATATGGTATGAATAAATGATGATAAAATAAATCTATATAAATAATCACTTTATCTTGAAACATATACATGGATATTATAACTAATAAAATAATCATATGGACATAAGTAAATAATATCACAATTAGAGAATGAATAATTTTAAGCATATGAAACATACTTTTAAGACCTTTTATAAAACAATTTAAATCTATGGGTAAAAACACATCTAATTTGGCCAACTTATTTGTCTCATGGGACCTATGGATGCATCAAGGGGATATCTATTACTATGCCCTACTTGTTACATACTAATTATAATTCATTCATAATATTAATGGGATGAATCATAATCAACATAAACTTTTTTATTGAAAACTAACATACAAAATGCTAATACACACCCTAAACAAATAAATATAATCATATACCATCCAAAGTAATATGGTGAATGGTAATAACATTATACATCCTTTGTCAAAATGATCATAAAACATATAAGTAATTAATGAGTATGATATCAATAAAACCTATCCCAAGTGGATAATAAGTAAAATAAAGGTTGGATGTCAATGAAGAATAAAAATACCATGAAAAGAACCTTAAATTTTTTTTTGAAGAAAATAACAATTTCATTTTAAAAATAACATTTTAAACAAAAAGTTCACAATTTTTTTTTGAAAATAATTTTCTCTGAAAATAACCTTTAAAACTTTGAAAATATTTTTTAAAACATTTAGTGATCATGAAGTAAAAAATTATGTTAATGTAATATACATTAAAACAAATATTCATTTAATATTTTCAATAATATCCAAACGATCATTATTTGGAAAATGACATGCAGATTCATTTTAATTTTTTTTGAAAAAATTAAAAAATGGTTAAAAATGAATTTAATAATTAATTTTTAGTATTTTTCTTAAAAAAATTTCATTTTTTAGAAAACATTCATTTGTAAGAAAAATCATTTTTTACAAAAAAGAGAAATCATGTCGTCTTTTCTTAAAAACATTTTCTCAATAATTTTAAGTACCAATGAGTGTAAAAATGGTACTATTAATTGGAAATTTCATGTATAACTGGAGTATAAGGTAATATATTGGTTTTATTATATAAATAAAAAATAATTCCCCCATGGTAGACTTAATCAAAAAAATCCTGAATAATGATGTGATTGTGGAATAAACCCAAACCATTTTGGTAACTTTTGCATCATAAGACCCATGAAAGAGATAAAATAAAATGAAAAATTAAATAATATGAAAATAAATATATTCATTATATAAAATATCAAAATGGGTAGTATATACACCATACAATTGAATACATAGTGAATATGATGTATGTCTCATGAAAGTTAAAGTGAGACAAGAAACCCTTACCTCAGGTTCAAATTCCTTTGTATGTGTCTGAAACTCCTTTATAATAAATATATTTTTATTATAAATATATTATATAACCAAAATAATATATATCATACCATATATGATTTAATTATAGTCTTTTATAACCCATTTATTAACATTTATTTTTTAAACCACAATTTCGGGTGATAATTGCTTCGTTTTTCATGTATGTTTTGGTTTGATAACTTTATTAATTTTAATTTGATCATGGATAAATCATCTAAATAATTTTAAACATGATTTAAATATTATATATATTCATCACACACACACATATAATATAGTAATATATAAAACTTAGAGTTATAAAATGGATTACAACGTTCAAGGAGACGATAAGCCGTACGTACACATGAACACTATTTCCATTTTTCTCGATGGATGAAATAAAAGAAAAATAAATATTAATTAAACTTAAAAAATTAATTATTTTATCATATAAATAATTCTTATTAATAAAATACATCCTTATTACCATCCATGTAAAAAAAATAAAAAAAATTCACATTGCTATGTGGAGGTAGCAGTCCACACATTCAAACGAGCGACATTATTATTTTCCAATGGATTGGAAGGTAAGAAGTTAGATGTGACATTATATTTCTAGAAGTAAGGTTAGGAAATAAATATCACATATATCCATTAATGTTAAACTTACTAACTTCCATGTAAAGAGTAAGAGAAAAATGAATCACATCGCTTCGTGAGGCGGTAGTCTCCTATACACACGAGCGTCGTTATTATATCCCCCCATGGAATGAAAATTCAGAATGTATATCTGATATCATAATTAGAAAATTATAATAATTTTATAATTATAATATATATATATATATCAAATACATCATTATTTCCATCCTTTAAAGGTGGTGGTGGAAATAGTATTATACCGGTTCACGAGGTGGTGGTTCACTGTACACACGATCAACAATTTCATTTTCCATTTGATGGAAGTGGATATATATATATATAGGTTATTACATTGATATAATAATATATAATTATTTTGGATATTTTTTTGTTATATTATCATTATTTAATAATATTTTAAGGAGGTGTAAGAATAAATAAAACAAATACATACATTAATAATTTTACCTCTTCTTTAGAGAACTCTTTTAGGTTTATACCTAAAGCCCTACTAGATTGCATTCATGATAAAAAAGCTCAATTAGATGTTTTTATAGGATAAAATAAGATAATTGAGAATATATTAGATAAACTAAATGGGTTTGGATGTGTGAGGTGGGGGGGGGGGAGAGTGGATAACCTTTTATAAGTGGCAGAGATGACAAACATGGTATTTTTGAAAATAAAAAATGATAACCCATGTTTTTATCATGAAAAAAGACTTAAAATTGGTCATTATCGATCTTTATAGGTGATAAAAATATAGATATCCAATTAGCGTTTTCTAGGTTTTAGTTCATTTTTAACTATTATCATCTTAGTTTAACCCCACTAGTAAACCCATTTTATCTTAACCTTTATAATTAGTTTTTAATGTTTCCACTATTAATTATGTTCAAAAATTAATTTTAACTTATTAGATAATGTAAATTTTCCCAATTCAAATTTTTTATACATTTTTTTAAATTCAATTCACATAAGTGGTATAATTAAATTTTAAAATAAACTCGTAGGCATGTCAAAAAATTGTTTTTATGAAGAAAGACATTCAAATGTGTACAAGGTCTTTATATGAGAATTCGATATGAAAATTATTAAAATTAAATTAATTAGTTAAAATTTAATATTATTGAACTAATTTTACTTTTTATATAATTCAAACAAGGTAGTTTTTTTAATAATAAATCAGTATTTTTAACTTTTCATCAAAAAATAATCTTTTTCAGAAAATTACTAAAAAACCACCCAATGATAATTTTGACACATATATTTTAAAAACAAATTTTAGGTTTTCAAATAAATTTTATATAATTTTTAAGAATTAATTTTAAACTATTTCTGCAAAGCACGACTAAACTTATTTTAAAAAAATATAGTTTTTTAGAAATCATTTTTTTTCTTTCAAATGGTTCTTATTTTGCTTCTAATAAATATATAACCATTTAATTTATTTTAAAAATGTGTAAACTATATAATTTTTATAATTTAGTTTGTATTATTCATTCATTTCAACCTAATGGATTGGTTATATTGGTCATGATTAAATAATAATATTTTAATAGAGTATTGCGTTTTATTTAAACCCAGTGTTACATGAATCGTAAGATATAAAAGAGATTGAATTTATTTAAAAATAAAAATATCAAAAAAAATTAGTGTGTTGCATTTTATTCTAATATTGGTCTTTTATTTCATATAAACTATCAAATATGATGTTCCTATATTAAAATATCAGGCGTTACATTCTCCCCACCCTCAATAAATTTTTCCTTCACAATTTAAACTTGATCTTGGTAATAAAGGGTTTGAAATTTTGAAATAAAATTACTAAAAAACCAACCTTATAAAAGGGATAATACAAATTTATATTTATAAGAGAGAAAGGGAAATATGATGGTCATCTGTAGAAACACATAACTAGGTTTCTAAATAATATAACATTATTGGGATGTAAAGATATGAAGATAGGAGAAATGCACAAATAATTGTAGAACGTTATAGAGAGTATTTATCAAAATAAAGTGGGTAATCTAGGGAGATGTTAATGAATAAAAAACCATAAATTTTTAATGGATTAAATAACAATCAGTTCCTTATAAATAAAGGTATTAGGATAAAATTTTTTGTTTTAAGATTATTTATTTAGAGTTGAGGAATTATTTTACTATATAAGAATATAAGGAAATATAATTTCTTTATATATTTATATTTTAGAATAAAAAATTTCATCCTTTGGTTGTTATTTTATGAATCTACACTTCACCTTTTACTCCAAGAAATGAATATCTAAAAATTAATTTTTTATGCCTAAAGCACTAAAATTAAAATTTAACGGATCACAAGATATGTAAAGGATTAAAAAGATATTACCCCCATATTTACTAAAACCAAAGTGTTTATCAAATGTCATCCAATATAATACATTAATATCTAATACCTAAATAGTATCTATCAAAATTCATCTCATTCTTTTTCATAAATATTTAACCTTAAGACTTATCCAAAATATGTCTGATCAAATTCAAAGTGCAAAAATTTAGAAGGAAAGAAAATAAGCAATCATTATATTCCCTAAAAAATATAAAGTGGTTCTTAATTTATCATTAAAAATATTTTAATAACTTGATCACCATAAAACATTAATGAAAACATGTATGGTTCAAAAAAAAAATTATATTGTCAAATATAGTCCATAAATCCAATCCAACAAAGATAACATAAACCATCAAATCACTAACCAATTTCAAGATCACCAATAATATCATATAAACATCGCTTTATCATTATTATCTCAACATAGAGCAAAAATTAAGGGTTATCTTCCCTCAATCACATGTTTTCCAAAAAGATCAACTTTCTAATGAATCAATTTTCCTGGTCATCAGTACCTTTCAATATATGATCTCAAATCCTTAAAGAAAAATTATTGCAGTACAATATTTATACATTTCATAATTTTTCTAACCAAAATATCATGGGTAAAATACTCCTATAATATAATTCTTGAATCTAAACACATACACATTAATCATTCTACTTTTTCTATAGTAATAATACAAGATTTACCTTGATCTCCTAGCTTCTTCTGAGGTATATTACCTTAAATCTTGGGAAATTTAATTTAGTAGTGCCCTATATCCTTGTAGTTGATTAATTGATCATTAGAAGCTTCTTTATTTCCCTTTAAATAATAATAATAGTGACCTTTTCTCCACACTTGTAGAAAAATTCCATTCCCTTTTGGCAAGTACCATGGCGTTTCTTTCCAAAATTATCACATGAGGGAAAATATTTATTTCCCTTATTCAATTTATCTAACCTTTTCTACACCATACTCTTCTTCCCTTTATTTACATGGAATCCATAAGACATGAATAATTCTTTCTCTATCATGATATCACATTATATTATCTCTTCATATGATGGGAATGTTTGGGAGACCAATTCACTCTAAAGTATTGGATTTAACCCATCAAATAAATGACCAATCTTACTCTTTGGGTTATATGTGTAGTCCATAGTATGAATTGATAATCCTATAATGTTTCCTTCATACTTAGATATATTTTTATCCTTCTTTTTTCTTAGACTAAATAATTATATCTCCATGTCCACTCATCGCTCATGAGGAAAATAATTTTCCAAGAAGAGAACCTTAAAATCTTCCCATTATATGTTTTTATTTCTTCATCATCCTTAGTGTTTTGAATCAATAAACACCATTGATTATCATATTCATATATATGATAAACTATCATGAAAAACTTATCTTTTTAATTACTTCCCAAAGTGAGAAATATATTATTTATGAAACTTATCCATTTCTCCACTATAAATAGATTTGCAGTCCCATTGAATGATATAGGTTTTGACACATAAAGCAGTGTAACATTATTACACCGCATATTGGATTAGAAGGATAATATATACAGGAATAGGTATTGCTCATAAATTTATTTAGATTTCCCAATATGTTTATAATTTCTTCAGTCCCTGCTACAGATCCATCTCAAGACTCATTATCTTTCCCAGGAGGGGAATCCATAAATGGGGCATGTGCATTGATATAGTTTCCATTCCATCAATTATGATATATTTCTAAACAATTTAATACACTAGATTATATCATACCATTATGAAACATAATATATAATTTCAATTATATTGAAATACTCAACATAAATTGAAAAAATTTATGCATGACTTATCTCATAATTATAAACATGGGTTTGTTAAGAAAGTTTTCAAATAATAAAAACATTTTCATATCATTTATAATGTTTTGTAAAGAAAATGTGAATTATCCTAATAATATCCCCTAATATTTTCAAACTAGGTGAACATTACCTTTTACATGTACTAGGTAACACTTGATTAAATAATAATGTATCTTTTTTAATGTTATTACCTGTAGATACATCTATGAAAAAACCACATCCCTTGAAGTATCCACACATTGATGTATTGTGAGGAAAAACACATAATATATATCATACAAAAGCTTTAGGATTTTCTTATATACTTATCCTTATTGTCTATCATAAGATTATATTCCCTAATCCATGTATTAAAAAATCTAGTTCCCAATATTTCTAATAAACTTTATTTGATACCAGCTATAAAGTCCAATAGTCTAGTAACCTAGAGTTAATGAATACTTCATTATATTGGAAATAGATATAAGTAATCACATCCAAAAGGACTAAATAGTTTAGTAGTCTTGTTAAAATAGATACATACTTGAATTTAACATACATTTGAAAAAATAAAATACAAAATTTGTTTCTTTGAGAATGTAATTATTCCCCTTAACATATCACTGCATATCAATCAAAAAACACTTCCTTACATATTGGGGAAATTTAAATATAAGAAAGGGATGAGATCAGATGCTCAGTAAGGGTAAGTATTTAACAAAATCTCTTATGAATAAATAATCACAATCAATATGAAAAGGTAAATAAATGAAACACATGACATTTAAAAGATAACTTGATCATAATATGAAAAGAATAAGTGATGATCAAATAAAGACATATAAATAACCACATGATCTTGAAACTTATACATGGATGTTATAACTAATATAATAATCACATGAACATTAAGTAATAATCACATAATGCTGGAATGAATAATTTGGGATATCTGAAACATACTATCAAGACCTTTCACCTGATAGTTTAAATATATC